>CM063173.1:163814344-165014344 GCA_031835075.1 Saguinus oedipus
AGAGAAGTTGCCAGTTGCTTCTGGGGTGTACGCCAGTGGACAAATACATGGAAGCAGACCTCCCGGAAGAACTGATTAAGGTGCTACTGGAGGGTGAGCAGTCCCCTCATCCCAAGAGAAGTGTGTAACATAAGCCCTTGTTTCCTGAGTGGCAGAGGCAAAGCCACCTCAGCTAAGGAGTTCAGGGTTTCCTGGGAGGGAAAGCAGTGATACTCCAGTCAGAGACATTGGTAAACTGAGGGTAGCCCTGCAATTCAATGGACACATATCAAGAAGGCAGGGTCAGCGGGCTAGAGAGGAATAAGGATAGCAGTCTGGTGGGCCCCAAACATTTTTATTTAAATTATGTTATAATACTATATAAATAAAAATTGCTACAAGGAAGATTTGTCCTCAAAATTATCCTCAGAAAAGCGTCACAAAATTTCACGTATTTCAGGGCATATACTCAATTATATCGTTTTGAACAACAACCGTTTCTCCTCTTTATTGAAAAGCGTGTTGGCCTGATATAACCTCCTTCAATTCTAGTTTTAGGCACAAATGAGTCATCTGATAGAATGAGACCTGGAGAGAGATTAAATAAATTTCATCAATTGATCCTAGGAGGAATGGCTTCCAAATAGCATGTCTTCAGTATTGTTTCAAGTAAGCCCTTTAAAGATCTCTTACAGACCTGGCACAGTGGCTTATGCCTGTTGGGAGGCCGAGGCAGGCAAATCACTTGAGGTCAGGAGTTTGATACCAGCATGGCCAACATGGCAAAACTCCATCTCTATCAAAAATATAAAAATTAGTTAAGCTTGGTGATGCACACCTGTAGTCCCAGCTATTTGGGAGGCTGAGGCAGGGGAGTTGCTTAAACCTGGGAGGCAGAGGTTGCAGTGAGCCCAGATCACGCCATTGCACTCCAGCCTGGGTAACAGAGTGGGACTCTGTCTCAGAAAAAAGAAAAGAAAAAAAAAATCACTTAGTAGAGTGATATAGGATGCGGTTCCATTGTGAAGATCAAGACCATCAAGATTATGCATTGTGTTACTCTATTATCAAGACTATACATTGTGTTACTCTATTTTCATGGTTGCTGTAACAAATTATTCCAAATGCAATGGCTTAAAATGACTCCGACTTATTATTCCCCAGTTATGGAGATTAGAAGTCTGAAAAGTGCGTCACTGGGCTAAAAATCAGGGTGTCCTGAGAGCTGCGTTCCCTCTGGAGATTCTATGGAAGAATCCGTTTTCTTGTCTGTCTTTTCCAGCTCCTAGAAGCTGCATGCTTGGCTCATGGCCGTCTCTTCCATCTTCAGAGTAGGTTGGGTCACTCTTGTATCACATTCCTGTGACCTGCCCTTCTGCAGTCTCTTCCACATTTAAGAACTCCTGTGATTACATTAGATGTAACTGGATGATCCAGGATAATCTCCATTCTTTAGGGTCAGCTGATTAGCAATCTTAATTCCATCTGCTACCTTAATTCCCCTATGCTATGCAACCTAATGTATTCACAGGTTCTGGGGGTTAGGACATCTTTTGGGGGGCGATTATTTTTCCTATCACATGCACCTATAAGATTAAAAAAACAAAAATGAAAGCACCTCTCCTAAAGTAATGTGAATGGCTACTTGAGGCCTGAGATAAATCCCCCCTGACAGTGCCACGTGTCAAGCAACACATATTACCAGGAAGTTAATCTACTTGGAAAATTCTTAGATGACTCATAAGTCATTTGTTAGAAACTGACCCTAATGATCAAGAAGTTGAAAAGTTTAGATAAAGTTGTTACACAAATGAGAGATGAGAAAAAGTAATCTTTAAAAAAGTATAAGTAGTTAATTAAATATGTTAAGCAGATATTTGACTGTTTTTGCTATACCCCTAAGGGTTATGTATTCGAGTTAGCCAAAACACTTACTTTTTAGGTGTTTTTATTTAAAAGCAGGATCCTCTGATATTGGGATCACCTTATATTTGAGCATATGATAAACATATCTTTATTATAAAATTAATATATGATCTAAATAAAAATTCAAATGATCAGGAGGATAGATGACAAAAAAATAAAGCTTTCTATTTGTCTCCTGACCCTATCCACCATTCTATCCTCTGGAAGTAACCATGGTTAACAGTTTCTTATACATCCTTGAAGAAATATTCTCACCTTATAGGCCTAAATAATCTGACTTTTGTTTATGTCTCTTAACACTCTTCTCTTGTTTCTATGCTCTAGCCACACTGCCTGGTTTTGTTCTAAAACATCTGAATAATTCCTGAAGTCCTTAGGACCTTTACACTTTCTGCTTCTCTTCCTGGCTGGAATGTTTTACCCCAAAATCTTTACATGCCCAGCTCCTCCTTGTCTTTTAGGGATCAGCTCAAAACCTCTTATTCAGTGAGACTTTTCCTATGTCTGTGTACTCTCTATCATATAATTCTGTTTGTATTAGTCAGCTCAGGCTGCTGTAACAAAATACCCAATAGGAACTTGTTTTCTCACAGTTCTAGAGGCTGGGAAGTCCAAGGTCAAGGTGCCAGCCAATTTAGATCCCTGGTGAAGGCTCTTGTCCTGGCTTGTAGATGACTGCCTTCTTGCTGTGTCCTCAAATGCCAGCGAGAACAAGCAAGCTCATTTGTGTCTCTTCTTATAAGGGCACTAATCCCATCACAAGGACCCTCATCAAACCCCTGTTGCCTCCCAAAGGCCCCACCTCCAAATATCATCACAGTGGGAATTAGGGCTTTAATCTAGAATCTTGGGGGGGACACAGTTCAGTCCATAGCACTGTTCCAGTTCTCATAAACTTATTACTAGTTGAAATTAGCATCTATTTAATTGCTTGTTAATGGCACGCATCCTACTATTAGAACATAAACCCCATCAGAGAAGACCTTGTCTGTCTTTCTCAACAGCCCCTGTCTTTGAGCTTCCATGAGCTGTCCCAGAAGGGCACCAGTCCTTGAAACAAACTAGTGATTGATTTTACTCACCTATTTGCCAAGAAGACTATCTCACAATGTCTTGACTATTTATAGGCTTTGCCGTGCTTTCTCCATAACAGAGCAGAAGGAATTATACCAGGATTGATTAGGTGTGGAGAGTGCCCAGTGCTGGACACATTCAAGCACCAGCAGTGCTCTTCAGAGCTGCATTGCTCAACGTTACAAAGTGAAGAGATTTGTGTGGCTCATGCCTCAAGGCACTGGTCATCTGGTCAATCGCATGAAAAATGAATGTTGAGGATCTTTCCCTGGCTGCAAGTCCACATGTTGATGATGAAACAAAGGCTCAGAGAGGATGAGGATGAGTGACCAGCTTGAGGTCTCACCTCTAGGGACAGAAGGAATTGGGGTTTGAATCCAGGTCCCCTGGACTAAAGAGCATCCTCATGGCAGCCCCACTGCCTCTTCTCGTTTTAGTTGAACAGCCGTCAAAGCTAGCCTCTGCTCGGATGGAGGCTCAGGTAGTTTGGTGTCAGAGGCCATCCTTTGCCATCAAAGGGCAATGGAACAGAAAAAAGTTCCAAATGTGTTCCCTGGAGAGGTGTGTCTACTTAGCACCTGCGTGGCTCGGTGGAGGCAGCCTGTGTTTGGGGCTGAGAAGACCTTCTTCCCTTTAGTAGTTGTGAACATGAGATTATGGCAAGAAAAACTGAACCAAGGAAGGAGGAAACTAGAACCAGGATCATCAATCCAGCTGGTTCGTAGGGCTCATCAGGGATCCACCCTCACTCTGAAGCTCTGCCTCAATCAATTTCCACCATTTCTGTTGAAAACACAGACACACTACTAACGTATTCATTGGTGAATACACTTTTCAAAATTGGCAAGTAAGCAAACGGCGAGCAGGCTGCATTCAGTATCAATTTGTTTTACAGTGAGCAAAGCCTACAAAGCAAGCAAAAGATGACTTCCCCATGACCGCTCTTCTCACTTGAAATGGATACTGAGAAAGGAATGAAACGCAGGTATAATCCAAGGCTTGGGTCATGCCTTGGTGCTTTGGGATGGCAGCACAGCCAAAGTGCCTTCAGATAAACAGAGACTGTGTCCGAAAAGCCTCTGTGGCCATTTGCAGTCAGGCACAGTCAGGTGAGATTCCTGAGGCCTCTGGCAGGCTCCATGGTGGGGACACCAGCAGGACTGGCTCAGGCCCGAGTCTGGGAAGAGCCAGGCATTGTCACACTCCTTCTACTGACTGTCCCTACACATGTGGGGAGGCAGAGCTCTACTGCTGGGTAAGAACTCTGCTCCTGGCTGCAGGGGCCATGAAGCACCCCACTTAGTGCTGACGGCACCCCTCATCCCACATCCACTCACTTTCCACCAAGGAATTCCATGGCCACTCCACTGTGAACAGAGATATAAGAAAAGAATGGTGATAGAGGTGGTGGGGGTGAGTAGAGAAGGAAATGAAAGGGAAACACCCTGAGTACGGTTGGGGAGGGAGATTGGGAGTGAGTGCAAAACTGTGGCGCACAGGGTGTCGGTTGCTTAATGAGCCAGATTGCATCGTTGGTACCACATCATCACTTTTCTTTTTTTTTTTTCTTTGAGAGATGGGGTCTCACTGGGTCACCCAGGCTGGAATGTAGTGGTGGTCATAGCTCACTGCAACCTCCAATTTCTGTGCTCAGGTGATCCTCCCACTTCAGCCTCCTGAGCAGCCTGGACTATGAGCACACACCACCATGCCCAGCTGATTTTTCTACTTTTTATAGAGACAGGATTTTACCAGGTCACTCAGGCTAGTCTTAAACTTCTGGGCTCAAGAAATCCTTCCTCCTTGGCCTCCCAAACTGCTGGGATTACAGGCATGAGCCACTGTGGAGGGCCACAGCCTCGCTTTTCTGTGGACCCACACTCTGTGACTTTGCAGCTCCTCCCACTAGTAGGTCTCTCCAGCCCTGACTTTGGGTTTGGCCATCGACTAGCTTTGGCTGATAGAACGAGACAGCCTATGACAGTGTCCTGGTCATGAGTCCAGACCATAAGAGGCCCTGCATGATCCTACTTGCATTCCTGTGTCAGGGCTGCTGCCAGGAGAAGAATATCTTTAGTAGCCTGCTGGTCCAGAAGGAGGAGGGACATGTGGGGCAGAGCCTAGCTCCATGTGGACGTCCTGGTGATCTATAGTTCTCTGAACAAATTCAACTGAGAGCAGCAGAACCACCCAACAGCTCAGCCAGATCAGCTGACCTCCATATCCCCGAGAAATAATAAATGGGTGCTGTTTTAAACCACTGAGTTTCAGAAGAGGTCTGTTGCACATTGATAGTGCGAGAGTTGCAGATACTAGGATGAAATCACTATTGTCAGATCAGGCCAAATGGAGCCGGGACAGCCAGAAGGAGAGGAGACCGTCTGGGATAAGAACTATTTCCAGGGACTTTCTAAAAACTTTTGGAGAACTTCATGCATCTCCTGCTTTGATAAGGTTTATTACCAGACATTCTTTAGAACTGCAGTAATTCACATAACATGTTCTTGAAAGAACACTAGCCCAGCAATGACATCTCCACCAATGAATTGAGCAGAACTCTGGCTTCAAACCTCTGGAACCAATGAACTCTGTTTCTAAGCAGCTTGTGTAAATCTGTCTTTTGCTAATAAAAATCTCCTTACCCTTCCCTCACTGAATGCAGTGGTGGCTTGCCATTTCATGCTCCAGATTATAATCTTTATTTCTATTCCTGACTTAACCCAACATATTTAGAGATAATTTTCTCTGGTGTCTTTTTTTGTAGGTTGACAGTAGTTAACTGATATACTTGCTTAACAGCCACACACCTTTCTTCCTTGTGACATAATCCTGTTTTTTTTGATGATGGCAATGTTACCATTTGCCAGATAATTTCTTCCTTAGCCTTTCTTGCAGCTAGGAGTGACCCCAGGATCTAGTTTTGGCCAAGGAGACATAAAAGGAAATCTTATTTCTGGAAAAGGTTTTCCTCCCTATCCAAAAGCAAAGCCCCTTTCTGCCCATCCCTTTCTTTTCTGCTTGGGCACTGGTGTGACTACATAATGCCTGGACCTGTGGAAGCCCTCCAGTCACCATGAGGTCACAGGTTTGAGGATGAAGGATTTGTACACTGTGAGTGCCCAGACAGAAGGATGAGAAAAGCTTGGGTTCTTCATCACATCGTTGAGCAGCAGAGAATCCCTGGGACCACTATGTCCAGCCTCTTGCCTAGTAAACAGGAATTATCTTTATGGTTTTATTTTCTTTATTTATTTTTATTAAAAAAATTTTTTTTTAAAGCCTGCAGCACACAGTATTCCCAGGCTGTCTCCCATCCCAGTACTAACCAGGCCTGACCCTGCTTAGCTTCCGAGATCAGACGTGATCTGGCACATTCAGGGTGGTATGGCCATAGACATCTTTATGGTTTTAAACACTGTCTGTCAGATTTTCTGTTGTGGCAGAAAATGAATTCTTGAGTGGCAAGGGACATGATGAAGGTGGAGGAAGGAAGTGTGGGTGATAGGATGACTGTCATAGTGCAGTGCAAAGAACTTTGTACTGAGAATTAGGAGACCTTTTCCTAATTAGTAGTGTAACTGAGTAATTTACACAGCTCACTTGGCTGCGATGTCCTCCTCTGAGAGAAGAATGCATGTACTTAGATGATCTCTAAGGTTTTTACAATTCTAACACTGATTCTGAACCTACAGCCAGGGCTCCAGGTGCCACAGCTGGGCAAATATTCACAGAGGATTTTGGAGAACCATTAATTATGTTCCAGGAAAAGATTGAGAATAGTGGTTTTATAGCAAATGCTTAGCTCTGGGCTTGCAAATAATGAGTTTCTTTTTCATTTCTGAGTTTGTGTCTCATGTATGTGTTACCTGCCCTAGGGTACTTCCATGAGAGTGCTCATTAGCTGCCTCATTTACAAAAAACAATTTGCATGCATGGGGCAAACGCTTCCTCTTCAGCAGCAGGTGTTGTGGGATGGAGAGAAACATGCTGGCTAATGCCTTGTCATCCAAATTCACAGAAATTTCTGGTATCCTGGGCAGGTTTAACACCATTCTAGGGAGAGAATGAAGGGAACACATCTGAATAAATTAGTCTGTTTAGTTTTTGGTTCTGCAGAATAGAGCCTTGGCAGGATCCCAGGGAAGCATCAGCAGGGGGAAAAAATCACGTTATTTTCTGTTCTAGCCAACAGCATTTGCCTGCCTGGTCTGTGCAAAATGAACTTGCTTAGCTTTGCAGCATTCTCCAGCTGCCGCTGTTTCTCTCTGGCCTTCTGCTCACACATGACCCCAGCTCATTTAGGTTTCTTTAATGCTATCATTTTTCTCCCATACCATTGTTTCTTTGATCTCTGTTTGCACTTCATGACAGTAATATGCATTCAGCTCTGTCTTTTTCTTCCCTTTCCTGCTACCTTCTATTCTGTCTTTTTTATCCCTTTTCTCCATAATCTGCTACATTTTGAAAGCATTCTTTGACATTTGCACATCAATGTTCCTAAAATCTACCAAGAATTCTGGGGACACGATTGCTCTCCGGTATCACAGTTGTCTGATGTAATCATACAAAAGTATTTTTACCAACTACTGTTCGCTGCTCAAAGAGAAGTTCAAAGTTAGGATTTTGTTATAATTTTAAACTCTGTAAGCATGTTGGATAAAAGTGGAATTTGGAAGAAGGGCAAATTCTAGAGCAGAACCAGGGCAGGGCAGTGGAGACTCCCTTAACATGTGAACTGCATTCATTCAAGGACACATTTTACATGTATCAAAGATGACTGCGAAATTCTAGAACACTGAGCTTAAGACTACAAAGGGAGACAAATTACCAAATGCACACCCTTGTCATAGATGGAGTTGTTTTTTTTTTTTTGAGACGGAGTTTCGTTCTTGTTGCCCAGGCTGCAATTTCTGCCTCCCGGGTTCAAGCAGTTTTCCTACCTCAGCCTCTTGAGCAGCTGGGATTACAGGCATGTGCCACCACACCTGGATATTTTTGTATTTTTAGCAGAGACTGGGTTTCACCATGTTGGCCAGGCTGGTCCCGAACTCCTGACCTCAGGTGATCTACCTGCCTCAGCCTCCCAAAGTGTTGGGATTACAGGCATGAGTCACTGCGTCCGGCCCTAGATGGAGCTTTCATAGAGGAGAAGCAGATGGAGTTTTCAAAGCAAAAATGTCCACTTGCAGCCACATTTGCCCTTGGAGATATCAAAATCAATGTTGTGTCTCCTCACCAATTCTAAGCACTGAAGTGGACCCAAACACCAAAACCCTACTGGGCCCAACCAAAGACTCTTTCCTGACCAATGAATGACCGGATTTGTTTGAGCCAATCAGGTTCAGGCCTTTGGGTTCACTGGGGCCACCGGCAATGCTGGTGTTCAAACCTTAATTGCTGTGAGCCCTCACTTCCTAGATTGAAAATTTCCTTTCTCCCTCTCTGCTAACTATTCAGTGAATTCTTTACTAGAGTGTGTTTCCTTGCCTGGAAAGTTAATAAACTTGGTTTTGTGGATTTTATTTATTTTATACCTCTGGTGGCCTATGTTTTATTATTTTTTTCAGAATGCAGGCTGTCGGGAGCCAGCTATCACTTAACATCTGGCAGCAGCACATACAAAATTCTGAACATTAAGAACAACTGAAAGAAACTCCCAAACCAAACCAAACCAAACAAAAAATATAAACCACAACGACAGCAGCAACAACATAATAACGGCAGATCTCACTCGTCAGACTGCCTTGCTTAGAAATGTTACCCAAAATAACTTTCTGACTCAGGTCATTTAAACTTGGAGTTGGTTTCAACTGGACTAAGCCAATTTCAATAGTGGTCTAGATTTGAATACTGCTTCTAGGTGTTTATGTGACCTCCTTGTTTGGTTTAGCATTCAAAGTTTAGTAGACTGATAAAGAACCAAGGCCATAGCTTTGCGCACAGTGGCTCATGCCTGTAATCCCAGCACTCTGGGAGGCTGAGGAGAGGGGATCACCTGAGGTCAAGAGTTAATGACCAGCCTACCCAACATGTATTTTGTAAAAATACAAAAAATTAGCCGGGCATAGTGGCGGGTGCCTGTAATCCCAGCTATTCAGGAGGCTGAGGCAGGAGAATTGCTTGAACCTGGGAGGTGGGGAGGTTGCAGTGAGCCGAGATCGTGCCATTGCACTCCAGCCTGGGCGACAAAAGCAAAACTCCATCTCAAAAAACAAAAACAAAAACAAAGATCCAAGGTTGTAAGGGTAACAAAAATCACTTGTTCATTAGTTTTCAATTATTCACCATGTCTGCAGCACAGTTTGGTAAATTTAGGTGGAAGCTGTGCATGTCTGACTTTTGTTCTATGAAACATAAATTTCCTCAGAAGAATAATCCCAGAATTTTAATTCATTTTGTTTTGTGGTTTTGTTAAAGGAACCAAGGAGATATTCAGTTGTAAGTGGTGCTTCTGCAGCAGAATTTTCAAACCCTGGGAATTTTCTGAATCCTGTACACCATTCCTGAAAGAAACATTCGGCACTTTCCCTGTAAGTGTACTTTCCTCTTACATCAAGATACTGTTATGATTTGTTTTACCCCTCACGGCAAATTATTAATGTACTTCATAATTGAGAAGGGAGTTTGTTGAAAATATAGCAGAATCTATTTGATGTACATCATGCTGTAGCCTTAAAATATTACAATCCAATCTTGCTTCTGCCCCCAGCTGTTCCGATCTTTAAAACATTTTGGTTTTTAAGGTGAATTACATGATGCTTTGCATATCCTGAATAAGATTGGGACCCAATGTCTTTGATGGTGGCCTTCCCTCTTATTGCCAGCCTCAAGTAAGGTTTATTCACTCATTGCCTACTGTCCAGGGTTTTATCCTGGGAATATACAAAATGGTGTTTGAATATCTTGCCTCTGCCTCTGGGAGTTCAACTTAAGCCATCTTCTTCTTCTCTTCCTCAAACATTTGTTAAGAGGTAGAAAAATAAACATGAGAGGAATTCTTTGATAATTTAAGAGACAGGCCAGAACAAAGGCTCCTCCAAAGAATGAATGCTTAATGGCATGTTTCCAGAATGTAGGCTGCAGGAGAATGTGCACCTGGGGTGGTGGGAGATCCAAGGAAGGAGGTTAAATTATGGTTTATTTCTTATCCTTTTGTAGAACTCTTTTTGCAAGACATAGTTTCTTGGAGGATGTAGCAGTTATCAACTGCTGTATAACAAACTACCCTAAAACCGAGTGGCTTAAAAAGCACAATGATTTATTATCTCTAATGATCCTTAGGGCTGGAAATCTGGGTGGTTCTGTTACTTGTCTTGCCTGGATTCACTTACTTGGCTGTCGTCACCTGGGAGTTTGGGGCTGAGGGTCTAAGATGGTATCACTTACTGTCAGAAGATGGTGCTGACTGTGGGATGGGATGTCTCTGTTCTTTTTTACATGGTCTCTTATCCTCTAATAGACCAGAATGGATTTCTTCACAGCATGGTGGTCTCAGGGTCCTAAGACTTAGGCTCTAAAACTTGCACGATGCTACTTCTGCTACATTCTATTGGTCCAAGTAGGTTTTAAGAACCTTCCAGATTCAAGAGATGGAGAAATAGACTCCATCTTTTAACGGAAGGACCAAAGGGACATAGACCCAGAAAGCCATAATTCACTGTCATTATTATGACAATCTGTCACAGCAGAACTGGGCTCAGATGAACGGGGATGAGGGGAGGGCTAGGAGATAGGAGAAGAAGAATTTAAGAGTTGAAGATAGACTACTTTTAGAATCTTTGTTCCTGTCTGCAATTATAGGATTCTCATGTGTCAGCAAGGGGTAGGTTGTCCCAGGTATTTGTTTCTGGGGAAACAGGCTCAAAGGGATGTATTAGTGAAAGAAAAATAATTAATGTTAGCAATTTTATTAATGTTTGGCACTTAGGGGAAAATATGTAAAATGGAAAAGCAGAACAAAGAAGAACACCAAAGAGAGGTGGGGAGGTTATGTACTCAGATGAAAGTGCACTAACACAAGATTTTATCAGGAAATTATGTATACATTGTAGGCTATATGTATATATTTCAGCATACACGTGAAATGCTTTGTGCTGTAAGATAAAGTCAACTTTAGGGTTGAAGTTTTTAAAGGTGATTTTCTTTTTTATAGCCCTGCAATTTAGGTAGGCCATCACAGGGCAAAAGACATGTGGGTCCTTTTATTCAAGTCTCTTAGAGTCATAATCATGAATTTCTTATACATAGTCAGGAAATGTGTAACACTTTATTAAAGGAATTTAACCTAAAAACCATTATAAACTCATTTTTTCAAACAGGAATGTTAGAAAAAATTCTCATAGCACATTTTATACCTTTCTCATCAATCTTTGACTTTTCCTTATTTATTTTCTCTGAATCTAAAATCAATAGTCTTTCCAAGTAGTTTCTGTCTTAACAGCTAATATGATTTTTTGGTCATAGCCACAAGAACACTTCAGTCTTCCTCCCTTCCGAGGTTAGTGGACTTGATTAAAGACATAGCTTTAGTTTTCTTTCCAGCATGCCATGTCTCTATTTTCTTTATGATGCGGAAGTGAAAAAATGTCAAATAAAAGAGGAAAGACGTCACAGAGATCAGTTTTGTCTTTATCCACTGCTAGTTGATCCTTGCGTTTATTTTTGCAGAACTTCCTCATCTTTTCTTCCTTTTAATTGACTTCTTTAACCAGAGCTAGTCTGGGCCTGAATGAAACAGGCAGCTTACACTTTCTCCTTCCTTTGCAATCAATAACCACTTCCTTACAAGGTGCTGCAGGGCCTCTGCCCTAGACTCTCAATCTTTTCAGGTGTCATAACTTCAGGCTTCTATGGCAACCTTCTTGGTGGACCTACAACAATTTTTAACAGTTTGAAAATCAATCTTACAGGTTTGAAAGGGTAGCTCATACCACTTTTCTTATATAAATGTCTTCATTATTCCCTGAGCCAGGACAACTCAAGTAAACAAGGAAATAAGCAAGAAAACAAAAATCACTCATTTGGAGATGATTACTCTTAAGTATGTGTCTAAACTATGCCCCACGCTGAGACATCTTTTTGAGAAGTGTTCTGGTTAGTTCTAAGTGAGCTTACCTAATTCTCTTCCCTCAACAGCCCTCAAATAACACAAACAACGGCCCTCTTCATTCACCAACTCAAGCAGTGGTGAATCTCCACTTGGCGTTGTGGTGTGGCGGGTCTATGTGGTGAGGGTTTTGTCTCAGTACTCTGTGAAGGTGTTGAAGATGATCCTGAGGTCCCAGTTCTCTGGAGGGAGCCTGGCGGGTAGTTAGCCTCTGCTGAATCTCGGTCTAGCATTGCAAGGTCAAAACCCAAAATGCGCTCAATCTTGAGTTATTGAAGTTGGATGAAAAGTGAAGTCATTATCGGGCACGACATCTGGTGTTTCAGTCCCAAGGCCACAAGCAGAATGCTACAGTTGCTGAAGTTTAATGATTTTGTATTTCACATAGCCACTTAAGTTTTTCACAGCCTGAACTCAATTAACTTTCACACCCCACTGTGGAGGTGGAGAGGGAAGTGCCATACATTTTTGCAGTGGATGTAATAGCCTGTCATTGATCACTCGTTTGCATGAACACGAAAACTTTGCCTGTACTTCCAGGAGGACAAAGAAGCCTCCTAAGGGTCTTGTCTGTGGATCAGGTGCCACAGGTCCTCTGCTCTAGACGATCAATCTTTTCAGCTGGCCATTTGGAGGGCATTACAGGGCAAATCATGCGTAGTTGAAACCCATGGCTTGTGCCTATGGGCAGAACTGCCTGTTGATGGGCAGAAAGGACAGCTCTAGATAGCAAGCATGTGAACAACACCCCCTGGTGTTGGTGAGGGTGGATCAACAGGCACAGACATAAACTGTCAGGGCTGTAACAGGGGCAGCCTTTCCTATAGACAGTGCTCAGGCAACGGGATATCAGTGTGGTGATATATCATCATTCTAATTGGCTGTTTGGGTTTCATTGTATGGGTATGTTATAATTTATTTAATCAACATTTAAGTTGTTTTCAATTTTTCACCATTATGAAAATGCTTAATGACTTGTATATATTTCTCTGTTGCTTTCTCTGTCACTTTGACCCATTATATCGTTGGGTGGGAAAGAAAATCCCATGAATGGAATTGTTGATTCAAACTTTAAAATACTAATACATGGGGTCAAGTGACCATCTAAAAAAGTTGTGTGCCAAAATTATAAATCAATTGCCTATGTTTTATTTTAGTATTTTAATGAAATTATATATTTTTATGTCTAGATATTTGCTCCTTCTGAAATTTATTTGGACATAGAGATTTGTCATTTCTATTTTGTCTAAGTGACTAGTCAGTTTTTCCAACTCATTTTGTTGATAGTCCACCATGATTGTGTATCAGACTCTCACACACACGTGAGTCTTTTTCTGAATTCTAGATTCTGTGCTATTGAGCCTTCTGTTGTTATATAACGTTTTAATGTTTGTACTTGTATGCTTCTAACATCTAATAGGACAAATGCTCTCTCATTATTTTGCCTGGCTATTTATGCATGCTTATTCATTCAGAAGAAATTTGAAATCAGTTTTTTCCATAACAGAGAAAAATGTCCTAAATGATTTTTGATTTGGATTTGCATTAAATTTAGTTTTATTTCAAAAGAATTGTTATTTTTACAATATGTAGTACATGTTAAAAAAGAGGATGTAGTTTTCCCTGTAGTCAAACATCTTATGTATCTCAATAGAATTTTACTGCTTTCTTCACATGTCATGCACATGACTTATTAAACTTTATTCCTAGCAGTTATATACATATATAAAACAATATATATTGTATTTATACATATGTGTCATAAATGCATTCCTTAGTCATGTATGTGTGTGTATATATATATATATCTATAAATAATAGTTATATATATAATGATCTATATAAATATATAGATAACATATATAATAATATATATGCTATATATTTGTGTATGTTGTAACTGTATGTATAACTGTCTTCCTAAGAGTTATATATAATATATAAACTATTATATATAAAATATACAATATATAGGTAGCTCTATATATATATAGTTTTATATATATATAAAAAACTATATATAATATATATATAAAACTAGGAACATAGTTATAACACATGCAATATTAATATCTATATAAGTTACACATACATTATATTTGATAGCGATGGGGTTGCTGAGGCTGGTCTTGGACTCCTGAGCTCAAGCAATTTTCCTACCTTGACCTCCTAAAGTGCTGGGATTACAGCCATGAGACACCATGCCTGGCCTGGAATTGTACTTTTTTTGATTTTATTATTTAAGCGATTCCCCTGGTCCCAGTTATAGGTCTCTAGCCTGCTTCACTGGAGTGGGCTAATCTGCTTTGCCCCTGGTTGTCCAGTCATCTGGGAGCTCCACTTTGGACTTTGACTGACACCTGCAAGGGTCAGTGGAGGGGAGAGGCTGGGCCAGGCCCCCTGCCTTTGCCTCTTGCTGCTTCAGTCCTTGTCCACTTCTAGTTGCAGCGTGTGGAGCAGGTGCTGTGTCCTAGTAAATAAAGAAGAATCAAATAACCTCATAAAACTCCCCAGAAGTGACCAACCATGAAAATATGAACTTATTCCAAGTACCTGGCACCTTGTACTTGGGGTCATCTGCCACAAGCCAGGTCAGATGTCCCATGGCCAAGGGTTCGGGAGCTGGGGCTGGCAGCTGGTAGCAGCACTGGCCTCTTACCCTGGCTGTGGCCCTGCGGCCTCGCATGTGGGAAGTTAGGCTAGTGTTCCATGTGGGAAGTGTTCAGGTTCTTCCTGGGGATACTCTTCTGCCTGTGTATGTAAAGAGACAGATTTCTGGGGTGAGAAAGGCAGCCCCAGCTTTTAGAGGATCCAGGAAATCTCCCCAGGGCTCTGACCCAGAGAAAGAACAATTTCTAAAGAACAAGGGAGCTCAAGCTTTTTTTAGTTCTGATTTCTATCCCAGTCATTAAAAATCAAGCTTTAAAAATAAGACCTTATCCATTATGTTTTAATAATCATCACTGGGACTTAAAGTGACTAATAATAAAAGGTTTATGTTTAAATATTAAACACTAATGGTTTTGTTCTGCTCTTGAGAACTGGAGGCAGGCAGACAGTTGAAAATGGGTTCACAGTGTGTCCTGGGGTCTGGGCTGATGACTAAGGTGACCCCTGAGAAACGGCACCTGTAATCGGAGGCTTGGCTGTCCCCCACTCCACCCTTGCCTTGGTCCATGCCACAGTCCCAGGCTGCATCCATGTCCTGGCAGCAGGGTGGGGCTTCCCAAAAGGCTTTTGCATTTTTGTTTTCCCAAATGACCAATGGATCTGTTAGAGAGAAATCTACTGTTGATTCTTTCTTTCTTTTTTGATGCCACAAGACTACTTTGAGGCTCAGAAAGCCAAATCCTTGATCTCAATAATAGTAGCTATTATCTGGCACAGAGCTGGCACTTTATATATATATTATGCTATTTAAAGTTTACAAGAACCCTGAAGGGTACACAATATTTTTCCTATTTTAAGTATGAGAATTCTGAGGCTTACAAATTTTAAATAGCTTTCCAAGGACACCAGCTTGTAAGCAGTAGAAGGAAGATTTGGAATCAGTTTTTATCTGATTCCAAATAACACTCTTTCCATTGCCCTATCTCACACAACTAGATAAGAATTACATAATGGATGTAGCCCTCTTGAGACATGATTTTACTTTTTCTGGACAAGCCTCTTTTCTTTTTGGAGTGAATGGTATTTCAAGGATGATTTCAGAGCATGAGCAACTGGGCATAGTGGCATAAACATAGTAGAAAACACACTGGACTTCACCATGTGCCAGCCACTGTTCTGAGTACTTTGTAAGTATTAAATCATTGGATCTCACAACCATGCCATGATGTAGTGTTTCAGTATGTTCAGGCTACTATACCAAGATACCATAGACTGGTGATGGCTTATCAACAACAGAAATGTGTTGCTCACAGCTCTGAAGCCTGGGAAGTCCAACATCAAGGTGCTGGCAGATTTAGTGTCTGGTGAGGGCCCGCTTTCTGGTTCATAGATGGTGCCTTCTCACTGTGTCCTCACATGGTAAAGGAGAAACAAGTTCTCTGGAGTTTTATAAGGGCATTAGCCCTGGTTATGAGGGCTCTGCACCATGGCATGCAGTTCCATTCTTATCCCTCCATCCTTCAGTTGAGGCACAGAGATGTTAAGTTATCTAATGTCTGACAACCAGCGGGTGGCTGAGCTGGGATTTGAACCCAGACAGGCTGGACCCAGAGCCCTGTGCTCTTAGTCCTGTATATAGGGCCTCTCTAACCAAGACAGAGAAGGCTACAGGAGGAGGCTTCATGTGGGGTGAGCACCAGTGACTAAGAGTTCTATTTGAGCATGCAGTATTTGAGGTAAACTTTTATGTATCCAAATGGAGCTATCAAGAAGGCATTCAGGCCTCAGTTTAGCACATAGGTAGTACATAAAGCCTGAGATAAGATGGAACAGTCTCTAGAGAGTGTGTGTGTGGAGAAGAGAGACCCATGGCCCCTTCCACATCCTGACGTTAGGCAGAAGAGGGAGGGTTGGAAAAGGAATCAAGTAGTTCTTCCCTTTTTCTCACACCCACATCCCAATGCTTAAGGAAGTCCTGTGAATTCCAACTTGACTCCCCTTACTCCTTATCACTGCCCAGACATCCACCTGGCTGTCTCTGACTATCTGCAGAGTCCTCTTGAGTCTGCTCTGATTCCTCTCTGGCTGCCAATATCCTTCCTAAGCTCTTGCCACACTAGCCTTCTTGTTTGGAACATGCAGGCACAGATGTAAGTTATATCAAACTCAGCCAGGGATACCATCACTTATTTTCTTTAGAAACATTTTTTTCCCCAAGATGCCTAGAGTCTGGGAAATGAACTGTGGTGATAACATGGCATGCAGATCCAGCTCTTCTCTCTTCGACATGCATCATTAGCCCCAGTCACCTTTGACAACTATGAGCAGTGGGACACATTTGGCTTGTTTCCTAGGGATTTCAGGGCAGAGTAAAATTCACTTTGATTGAATAGGTGGGAATCAAGGTCAACCTCCAAAACAGGTTTTCTTGGAAAAATAGAAACTATAATTTACCCCATGAATGGTATTTTTAAAAATTAAATTCTACTTCAATAATAAGAGGTGATAAAAGATACTATTGTGTTTCCTTTTTTGCTTTGTTAAAGAATCAAGATTGAGGCCAGCTGTGTGTATAGGAGAAAGCGTCAGCAGAATCTCTTTCTATTCCTTCCCTATCGAACCCCTTGAGAGAAATAGTTGTTATTCCTTCCTTGCTTCTTGATCTTTTCCCCGCCCTCTGCAATATTACTTTTTCCTCCCTGGCTTCTTATTGCCTGTCTTCATTCACTCTTATTCCTTGTGTACCACCCGCTGCCAGGAGACTGTCCTGTGTCCCAAGAGCATAGCCAGGCTCCTGATGTGGAGTAGCCCTCCCTGTACAACAAACCCCGGTTGGCCCAAGCTCTCACACACTGCTCTGCCTTTGCTGAGGTTGCTGTCATTGCCTGGCATGTATTTATCTCATTTTTATACTTAGAAAACTTGTTTATGACCAGCTCAACTGTCCCTTCCTTGGAGAATATTTATCGACCACTCTCTGCCTCCTCCAGGAAGAACTGAGTCTTCCCAAGGCTTTCCCCATAATACTATGAGCAGACTGCAGTGCAGGGGATCAGAATATGCCAACCTTGAAGATGCCACTTTGGCTTAAGAATTGTTTTGAGCTGAAGGCGATTGAGAATCAGCAAATGGAGGAAAAGCTTTCTATGCTCCCTTTTTCTATCTGAAGGCAGACTATAAATTTCCCTTTGTGAAGTTGTTCTCCTTTCCTTTTCCTGTATCCAGAGTTGAAAAACAACAATTATCACTACAGACAGAAAGCTGGCACCAGGTTGGGTCTGCACAAACAAATGTTACTAATATAACCCTGATCATCCATTAATTTTCTCCATAGAGTTGCCTTTCCACAATTTACCAACCCTAGAAGTCCCAATCCCTTTTCGTTTGCTTTGTCATTTCTCCATAAATTTATTGCCTTTTGTTAAGATAGCAATAAGCTCCACATTCTAACCTTCCACTGAGTTGCTCATCACTGTTCTCCAATAAGTACATCCACTGTATACGTAAATAAATTCTGGGCCGGGCGCGGTGTCTCAAGCCTGTAATCCCAGCACTTTGGGAGGCCGAGGCGGGTGGATCACAAGATCAAGAGATCGAGACTATCCTGGTCAACATGGTGAAACCCCGTCTCTACTAAAAATACAAAAATTAGCTGGGCATGGTGTCACGTGCCTGTAATCCCAGCTACTCAGGAGGCTGAGGCAGGAGAATTGCCTGAACCCGGGAGGTGGAGGTTGCGGTGAGCCAAGATCACTCCATTGCGCTCCAGCCTGGGTAACAAGAGTGAAACTCCATCTCAAAATAAATAAATAAATAAATAAAATAAATTCTGGTTTTTCCTCATGTTGATCTTGTATCAGTTTTATTTGTGAGTCCCAGTCACTCAATCAAAGAGAATAAATGGGGAGCTTCTTTCCTCCCTTATAGCAGGTACTGAGCTTACTTCAAAGTCATTGTGACATCATGTCTCTTTCTTTCATTAGACTATGCACTTTTGCATTTTTGGTATTTAACACAGTGGTGCAGAGTAGGTACTAAGTCTGCGGTTGCTGAATAAATGAATGAATGATTCACAGTGAGGCAAAATTCATAATTTTGCTGGAAGGTTGTCATACTGATTATAAAGAGTCACATGCATGTCACCTCACTACCCCGTTGCCACCCTGACTCTCCTTCCAACTCTTCATAGAAGATGGCCCAAGAATTTAAAAACTGAAAAATTCCTGTTCCTGATTCTGTTACTGACTCACTCTAGCCCTTTAAATTATTCACTTCCTGTCTACAATGGTGTTTGTTGGCTTACAAAGCAAGGTGACCCTTGAGGGATGAAAACAGCTAAGGGCTTACGAATGGTTTCAGAATACGATGAACTGTGTAAATGTGAATGCCGTTATGAATCCATAAAGTGGGTGAGGGAATCGAAACTGCTCAGCTCTCTCTTGAATTGCTAACTGCTTTATCTGTCAAATTGAAAAAGTACTAAAACCACCCCAAGGGGAGAGTCTTGGTATTCACTCTTCCTCATGAGTAATTTCTCATTAAGAATAACAAATAAGGCAAGAAGCCAGAATTCCGACAGCGAGGTTGAGTGGGGGTGTGGGGGTGAGAGGTTAGGGGCTTGGGGCTGTCTCTGGTGTACTAATTCCCACTTTTGGTGTGTTTGTTTAAGTATGTGTTTGCAAACAGAATGATGCATAAATTGTTAGTACCCAAAGGCAGTTCCCGTGAAGGGAAGAGACTTTACAAATGTTGCAGCAACTTTTTTTTCCGAGGGGTGCTGAGGGGTCCTGAAGGGATCAAGAGCTGTTGCGGATGTTTCTCCCTTTACGTTCCCTGCTGAGAGAAGGGGTTTCTTGGAACTGCCCTAAGGGTTTGGGAGGACTTCTCATTTTCTCCTCTAGTCAAGCCAGGGTAAGCATCAGGTGCTGCTGGACCCCTGGCCTACCCACAATGGGTAGCTTATGATGGGAAATAATTAGTTGATTCAGTCCATTGCTGGAGGAGGGAGGCCATGCTGAACGCCAGCTAGCCTAGAGTAAGAACATGTAGGTTCCCAGCAGTCAGGCATCAGTTAATACCAGGACTAAACAAGGACAAGTGGTCTCTCAGGAAATGAAGGTCCCCTTTTAGATGATGATTGGGCTTCAGGCCTAAAAGTGAGGACCCTGGTGTGCCAGCTTGTCTCACATGCTTCGTAACCATGGCCTGCATACCACCCAATATTACTGGATGCAGTTGGTGACCTCGGTCCTGAGTTCCTCCTCCCTGCTTCCCTGTGAGGTGTTGAGGGGTCCTCTTTTGACTTAGGATGTCCTGAGGGCCCTATGGGGAGGAGGAGGGGCCTATGGGGGTGGCAGGCATGGTGGTACTAAGGGGCTTGGCACTCATTCTGCAGACGTCACTGGGAGAGGGAAGAACAATTCCACCTGCGTGAAGACTGAGTGGCTGCAGGTTTTGGACTCTGGTGATGTGCAATGTTCAAGGAAGACCTTTGCATCCCACCCTGGGAGGGGCCAGCCTTACCCTCGGACTGAGCCAAATATCCCTTTCCGGTGCCAAAAAGAAGACCACAGAGCTGTGTTCTGAGATTTTTAAAACAGTCAATTATTGATATACAGCCACATGCGTATATAAAATACGAAAACATAGGGTATAATTGTTTACAATAATCGTGGGTGTGTTAGAGTGTATTTTGTATGCATATGTGTAGTATGTGTGTGTGTGCATTCTCATATTCTCAAGATAATACACATATAGCCCCTTCTCTAATCACATTTTCCCTGGAAAACTTGGAAATCACTCCCTTTGTATCTAGTTTCGAAGACTCAAATAGGAGGAAAGAAATTTTTTTCGGGTTAAAGCAGCACACATGAAGTTAAAACTGGAAAAGGCCCATTGAGATTTTTATTCAATTTATACCTCATTGTAAAAACAGGAGAAGTATCTTGGGAAGCACTTAGAATCTATTGAGTCTGGAGGCCCTGAGTGGGCACTGACTTGTCTGTTAGGGACATGTTTACTGATATATGAAGTGGACTGAGGGCTGGGGATAATCAGATCCTTATGAACTCCAGGAGGCTCCCTGACCCTTTTATATCCATTCCAGGGTCAAATGCTGATATAATTGTAGATTTCATTTTTGTGACTCCATCCCAGAACATACTGTTGAGTTAAACTACCCTTGCTCCGGAAAGGTGTTACACACTTAGAGAAACAACATCTGCAGTAACAAACTGAAGCTTGATGAAGCACTGCAGAAAGATTGAAATCAGTCACTTTCAGAACATTGAGGGACCTCTGTGATTGGCGGCCTGTCAACATTGCCAGTTTGTTTACATAAAGGTAAATTTTATGTTCCATGGGCATGACCCCAGAAGGCTGCCCCTAAAATGTAATCTATTCCCCTATTTTCAAGGGTAACTCTTTGCTATGACAAAATAAGGATGGGCTTAGCTTTTTGGATATTCCATTGAGATTACAGTGGTTTCCTTATTGATAAACCTCAGGCCTGAGCTCCTCAGGTAAGTATTTCACGAGACCAATATGATGATTGGCCCTGGCTATTTATTCATAAACACATTGTATTTTGAATAACCTCATGAATAAATACATTAGGAGTTGCATACGATTGTGGTGGTTGTGGACTCTGTCTTAGAGTTGAGGGACAGTAATCAGCCACGGGCTGGGTTGAGGGGCACAATAGAGGCCCCTAGAGATGGGTATTTCTACAGAACCTGTTTGTAAGTACTGATGGATTAGCTGGGTCATATTCTGGCAGGTCAGGTTAAAAAAAATTTTTTTTTAAGAGACAGGATCTTTCTCTGTCACCGAGGCTGCAGGGCAGTGGTGCTTTCACAGCTCACTGCAGCCTCGGCCTCCTGGGCTGAACCGATCCACCCACCTCAGCCTCTTGGGTAACTAAGACTACAGGTGAATGCCACCACACTTGGCTAATTTTTAAATTTTTTTGGAGAGATGGGATCTCACTATGTTGCCCAGGCTGGCCTTGAACTCCTGGCCTCAATGAATCCTCCTGCCTCAGCCTTCCAAAGTGCTGGGATGACAGGTGTAAGCCACTGTGCCCAGCCTCAGACAATAAGTTTTAGTGAGGTGAGATGGATGTATTTTCACGTCTCTCTTTTAAAGTTTATAGTTTAATGATTTAAAAACACACATACACATGCACATGTATATCAGGGATGGCAAATAGGTGCCATCTTTCATGGAAATGCCAGTTGATTGGTGAATACTACCCTGAGCTCTGCACTGAGAAGAATTATGAACCTGTGGGAAGGCCCTATGGGGAAAAATTGTAATAGTTGATGAGAGACATCCTCTAAGGGAATGGACATTCTTGGGGGTTGAGGGAGGTTTTCTATACAAATATGAGGGCTTTTCTTGTAGGGGATGCTAAAGTAGTGTGGAAGAATGAACTATCACATTGACGTGGGTTTCCAACCTGTCAGGTGCATTATTATTTGATTCCAGCTTGTTAAAATATCTGCAGTTTTTTAACTGCTCATTCAATGCGTTCTAACAGTTTCCTCAAAACATCTAAAGCTCAACTAGAATTTGTGTACTGAGTATAAACAAACAACTCAACTGAAGACAGGAAATGGGAAAGAAAAATAGGGAGTTCATTTTAAGCTAGTTATATACACAACAATTAACATTAAGTTAAATCCCTCTGTTACCCCTAAACTTACGTTAGCCATGTTTCCTGATTTCCCACTATTAACTCAAACATTGTTTCACAAACTTTGACCTCCATAAACACAGGAAACATGGATTTTAATAGGGTAAAGATGGGCTTTGTTGTAAAATAATTTTGTAAGAGATCCCTTATCTCTTTGTATTTGATAGCAGGGGAAGGAACCTGTGACTTATGAAGGAGGAAAGAGAAGAGTCAAATTTATGTGACTTGAGCCCTTTGCCTCAATCTGATTAGTTAGCAAATCGTTTCTTAAATTGTTTAGTTCACTAAGCCATTAATTCAGCTTCCTTATCAGCACAGAGCAAGGCATTTTACAGCAAAGCACTGGAATAAACAAAAGCACTCTAACTCCATGTGATTTGCTTCATTGTTTCATTAAAGCTAACTCTGTTTAAATTTTGTTTGATTTCATTTTTTCCTCTCTTGAAGAAGGGCTTATATTATTTTATTTGCCCATAGGTTAAAACAAAACAAAACCAAAAAAAAAGATGTTTTCAGACAGTGATTGTATCGTTTAGCTACTGCAGTCAGCTACTAGTCACAGATACCCAACCAGACTCGCTTAACCAAACTAGAAGTTTATTTTCTCTGCCATAAGAGAAGGATGGATGATGGCATGAGCCCAGTGGCACTGTGCAGTGCCACGAACCCAAGCTCCTTGAAACTTCTTGTTCTTCATCTTTGATTGCTGGCTTTCATCCTCAGACTTACCTCATGGTGCAGGGTGGAAGGAGCTTCAGCAGTCATCACGCCTCCATTCCAGGGAGGAAGCAGAGGAAGAGGGGCTGGGCTTCTTTTAAAAAAACCTTTCCAAAAGTCACACTCCATCACTGGCCATGTTCCAGATGACTCTCACTGGCCTTTTGTTGATTTCACCCACCTCTGTGGCCCTCGGCCACTCAGTCACCCCTGTGTGGACTCTGACCCAGCCTGACAGCACATCAGCTCCTGCCTGCACCCTGCATATCTTGGTCCGAGGATTCCTCATTGCTTCTGAGACCTGAAGAGCCACAGAGTCCACGTGACACTTATGCAAGTATGATCCAGAAATGAGGAAGAGTTGTTGCATTAGAGGTGGAGCTTTGGCTAAGGGGAGATGAGAGTCGTCAGTGTGAATGAGATAAGCTCTTCTCCCCTCCAGCCCCAACCTGCAGCAGTCCATTTGCCTTTTGGGAGAGGGCCCCATGAAATTGAGTAGTCAGTTGCACTGCCCAGCTTACATATTTTCATATCAGCTATCTCTCCTCCCCTGCCTTACTTCCCCTGTCCCTCACCTCTACTCCCCTGGGATTGCATTTCCTAATAAATTAGTAGCACATATAGTTTTGTGTCAGGTTCTCTTTTCTTAGGAACCCAGGCTGAGGCAGGGCAGAGCTTGGTGACATGGCCATATTCCATTGCTAAGGAGCCAAACAGTGAATTTTAGCTGGTAATATTGACATCTCTAATAAGATCAGATTTCTGTTGCTAAGGAAGGGTGGGGAAAGCCTCTGCTATAATGACACACAGTATACATCTCAACTGCAGGCCAAGTCAGCACTGAAAAATTCCAGCAGCTGCATTTTGCTAAGCTGGAGATACTGGTGCCTTTGGGAATGCAGCACAGGAACAAAAGCAAAGTGAGACAAATTGCACCAGCGGAGATTGTTTTTCCCTCTTGAGTCTAGAAGAGCCCACTATCTAGATGCAGCCTGCAGCTACAGTCCCCCATGGCACAGTGTAATTCAAGCTAAGCTGCTTCTAGAGAAGATGTTCTTAAGAGATCTTGGCTGCCGTGCCAATGAAGTTACTCAAGAGGCTGCTCAGCTGCCCCCAAAGGTCTATTATTTTTTACTGGGACTGTGGAAAGTGGGAATGAATAGGTGCCAGTAGAAGTGAAGTAAGGTGGGGAGACTAGAAGACTCCCCACCTTAGACTTGAATAGAAGTTCAAGACTTAAGATTCAAGAAGCCTTACTCTAATGGGGCAGGGGCATCAGCACCAAGAAAGCAGCTGGTTAAGATGCAGTGAGCTGGGCATGGTGGCTCATGCTATAATCCCAGGACTTTGAGGGCCAAAGCAGGAGGATGACTTGAGTCCAGGAGTTCAACACCAGCCAGACCAGCATAGCAAGACTGAGTCTCTACGATAATAAAAATGGAAAAAGAAAAAAAAAAAAAAAAAAAAAAAAGCTGGGCGTGATGGTATGTGCCTGTAGTCCCAGCTACTTGGGAGGCTAAGGAGGAGGATCGCTTGAGCCCAGGAGTTCAAGGCTATAGTGAGCTATCATGGTACCACTGCATTCCAGCTTGGGTGACAGAGTGAGACCCTGTCTCTCAGAAGAAACCAAAAAAGTTGAAGCTGGAGAAACAAAATGGGGTTACCCAGAGACCTTTAAGGATGGAAGATGAGAACAAGGCCTCAGAGTTTAATCTGTGTGGAAGTTTTTCTTGGTTGCATATTCAGGGGCTGGTACTCAGGCTTGATTCTTTTGCGTTCAGCTTTTTTTTCTTTCTAATTTTGAACATTATTTGCAAAATAAGAAATCTCTGAAAAGTTTCATGCCTTAAACATATTGTTGATCGGTTAATACCTAAATAGGGATTAGTTGATAAATTCTGAGAGCCACAGGACCTTTGGCTGTGGAATGTGGGGATACGGGGCTGGTATGTGGAAGAGAGCACCTGGGGCCTGAAGTGGACAAAAGGACAGAGTCACCAGCAAAGGGCTTGCTGAAGTCCACAGTGTTTGATTCCCTTCCCTAAGCAGTTCATCAAAGTTCCAGAATGTTAGAAATACCAGGAAGAGTACAAACAGTGCCTATGATATCACAAAACATTAGTCAAAAATCACAGTGCAACCCAGATTGTCTTAATAAATGAGCAAAGCCAGAACAAACTGTTCACAGCCTAATTTTATTAGGTGCTTCTCAAAGTACAGAGAGAAAGAACAAAATCAGACAGGATGCTTTAGGCTGCAAGTAAGAGAAAATCCACACTCAGTGCTCTTGAATAATATGGCCAGTTGCAAGGCTGGTTATTCAGAAGTTCAACAGCATCTTCAGAGGCCCAGTATTTTCTTTCCCTCCTTCTGTGTGGTTCTGCCATCCTCAGTATGCCGGCTGGGCTCTCCTTTTGGTCCCAAGGTGGTTGCCATGGGCCCAGACAATGCAGCAGAAATGCAAAAATGTTTGGTTCTCCAAATATTTCTTCTCAAGTTCCGATTGTATCAGCAAGAAAACTTTTCCAGAATCCCTTCAGTCAACTTCCTCTCATGTCTCATTGGCCAGAACTGCCCTTGCCCAAGCCTTACCCTGGGAGAGAAAAGGAGCTACCACAGTTGGCTTAAACTTATCTTGATACATGGTTTAGGACTGGAGCTGGGGCCCATTTTCCTGAAAGCACTTAGCCTCGAGGAGGAGGCTGGAAACCTGATGGAAATCTTAACCTTTCTGAGACTCAGTTCATCTGTAAGATGGAATTAATAGTTGTGTGTACTTCACAGACTGGTTGTTTTGAATAAATAAGATAATGGGTGCGAAGCGTGAACCACAGAGCAAACACTCAGTTAGTAGTTGCTATGATTACAGGAGTTTCATCTCCAGAATGTATATCCCTTTTGTCACAGAAAGAAGATCCCAGCAAGGGAAGAATCATAGTTGCAGTGCCTGTGGCACTCAGGGAAGGTATTTGTTCTGTTTGAAGCACTAGTCCTCACTCTTGTGTGTAAGCTGTAGTCTTTCTATCTCCCCTACAAGAATTCAGGGACATTTCACGATCTTGGCATTACAGTTCTCATGTCAGCTTCTGCTGCAACAGATGAGACACAAGCTGCAGAATTTGGACAGTAAGTTAATGGAGGATTAAGCACGTACATTCCCTGTGTACTGCTCAAGGGAAAACATATTCTCTGAGGTTTTGATCTCTGGGGTCTCAATAAGCTGCCTTGCAGGTAAGGACTGCATTCCTTATGTTCTGACTGCATTCAAGGCAGGCCCTCAGGCTTAGGCCTGAGGCTCCTCAAGGCCCCTCCTGTTGCCACTTTGGCTTTCCCAAACCCGGACAGACAGTGAAACACATCAGAGACACCAACCTACGTTTGAACACTGGCTCAGCTGCCGACTGTGTGCAAGTCACTGAACACCTCTGCAGCTCAGCTTATTTTATTTTTTCATCTAGAAAGTAGGTTTAATACCTATTGTGCAAAGCTGTGAGGTTACAGATAATGCGTGTGAAGTAGCTATTGTGTAACATGCATTCAATAAGTGATAGCTGCTATTATTACTAATTGGGTTCATCTTTGTAAATATGTATGCATATATCTTATTTATTTTTAACAGCTTTATTATATTTATTATGTTATATGAGGTATAATTTACATACAGTAAAATGTGTCCATTTTAAGTGTACTGTCTAAGAAGCTTTGGCTAATGCATATCCATGTAACCACCACCATGATCAACATATGGAACATTTCTATCACCTTAACATTGAAGGCAACCCTGACCTCCCTCTCGGGACTCAGACAGTCACTGATTTGCTTTCTGTCATAGGTTTATTGCCTTTTCTTGAGTCACATAAAAATAGACTCATACAGTCTTTTGGTCTGGCTTATTTCCCCTTGCATAATGCTTTTGGGATTTATTTAGCATCATATGTATATTAGTAGTTTGTTCCTTTATATTTCTGAATAGAATTCCATTTGCCAGTTGATGGACATTTGAATTATTTCCAGCTTGGAGCTATAATTAATAGTGATGCTATAAACAGTCATGCATAGTTTGTGCACATACGCTTTTATTTCTCTTGGGTGAATACCTTGAAATGGAATTTCTAGGTCATACGGTATGTTTAATTTTATAGGAAACTATTAACTGTCTGCCAAAGTGGCTGTAGCATTTTGCTTTTCCACCAACAGTTCATGAAATTTACAGTTGCTTTAAACCCTCCCCAGTATTTGATATTGCCATTTATTTTAATTTTAGCTATTCTAATGTGTGGCCGGAGGTGTCTCAGTTTTAATTTTCATGTCTCTGATAGCTAGTGATGCTGAGCATCTTTTCATGTACTCATTGGCCATTACTATGACTTTTGTGAAGTCTCCTTTCAGTTTTTAGTTCAATTTTTAATTAAGTTGCTCATCTACTTATTGTCATTTGTAGAATTCTTGAGCTATTCTGAATTCAGATCCTTTGCCGATATGTTTTACAAAAATTTCTTTCCATTTTGTTGACTTGCATTTTCACTTTCTTAATGGTACCATTTAATAAACCCAAGTGTTTTATTTTGGTGAAGTCCAGAATATTCAATTTTTCTTCCTTGGTTTGTATTGTTGGGTACATGTTATATTTAAGTAATCATTGCCTACCTCAAGGTAACAGAACTTCAGGTTCTGTTACGGGCCTGGGCCGGACGTGGTGGCTCATGCCTGTGATTCCAGCACTTTGGGAGGCCGAGGTGGAGGAATCACTTGAGGCCAGGAGTTCAAGACAAACCTGGGCAACATAGCAAGACTCTGTCTCTACAAAAAGTAAAAAAATAAAGATTAAAAAAAAATAGCTGGTGTGGTGGCATGCATCTGTAGTCCTATTTTAGAGTATGAGGCGGGAGGATTGCTTGACCCCAGGAGTTCGAGGCTACAGTGACATATGATTGCACCACTGCATTCCATCCTGGGCAACAGAGTGAGTCTCTGTCTCTAAAATAAACAAATTAAAAATTAACAACAATAACAATACAAAAACAATATCCTCCTTTAGCTTTTACTTTAGGTTTATGATCCAGTTCAAATTAATTTTTATTCATGGTGTGAGATAAGAGTCAAGGTTCATTTTTTCCCCATATGGATATCCAATTTTCTAGCATCACATATTAAAAAAACTATCCTTTCCCTGTTGAGTTACCTTAGCATCTTTGTGAAAAAATTGACCATATAAGTGTGGATCTATTTCTGGACTCTATTTTTGTTCCATTGATTCTTATGTGTACCTTTATGCCAATACCATGCTGTCTTGATTAATGTAGCTTTATAGAAAGTTTGAGACCAGTAATTTCCTAACTTTGTTCCTTTTCAAAATAATTTGGTTATTCTAGGTCTTTTGCACTCTGAAATAAATTTTAGAATCAGCTTATGACTTTCTACAGATAAGTCTGGTGGGATTTTGATTAGGATTGCATTGAATCTGTAGGTCAATTTGAGGAGAAATGGCACCTTAACAAGACTGAATTTTCTAGTCTACAGCTATGGTGTATTTATCCATTTATGTATGTCTTCTTTAATTTGTCTCAGTAATATTTTATAGTTATTAATATAAAGATATTGCATATGTTTGATCCAATTCATTCCTAAGACTTTTTTTGTTATAATAAATGAATTTTAAATTTTTTTTCTAGTTGTTACTGGTATATAGAAATGTAATTTATTTATTTTTTCTTTGAGACAGAGTCTCACTCTGTTGCCCAGGCTAGCATGCAATGGCATGATCTTGGCTCACTGTAGTTTTGACCTCTCAGGCTTAAGTTATCCTCTCACCTCAGCCCCCCAAGTTGCTGTGACTACAAGTGTGTGCAATCATGCCCAGCTAATTTTTGTGTTTTTTGTAGAGACAGGGTTTCACCATGTTGCCCAGGCTCGTCTTGAACTCCTAAGCTCAAGGGATCCACCTGGCTCAAAGTACTGGGATTACAGGTGTGAGCCACTGTGTTCGACCAGAAATGTAATTGATTTTTGCATAATGACCTGATTCCTGTGACCTTACTAAATTTACTTACTAGTTCTGGTAGCATTTTTTATGTTCTTTGGGATTTTATATATACATGTTAATAATAGGTTATTTAAGAATATAGACAGATTAATTTCTTCCTTTCCAAACTACCTGCCTTTATTTCCTTTTCTTGCCTATTGCATTGACTAGGACTTTGAGTAAAATGTGGAATCGAAGCCGGGGGAGCAAAAATCCTTGCCTGGTTACTGATCTTAAGTAGAAAACATGCAGTGTTTCACCATTAAGTATGATAGCAGTTGTAGGATCTTCACAAATTCTGTTTATCAAGTTAGAAAACTCCCTCTCCTCCTAATTTGATGAGAATTTTTTTTTTTACCATGAATGACTGTTCAATTTTGTTAAATACAGTTTTTTTTGCATCTATTGAGATGATCATAGCTTTTCCTACTTTACTGTATTAGTATGATGAACTTTATTGATTTCCAGATGTTAAATCAACCATTCTTGACATAAAACTTACTTGAATTTAATGTATTATTCTTTGCATATGTTGCAGAATTTGACTTGCTAATACATTAAAAAAAACTTATGTCTGTATTTATGAGTCATAGTGTCTTCTTTTGATATTTTTAAATTTTTTTTTGTATTGGAACACTGGGTTTAGAAAATAAGTTGGGAAGTGTGGTAAGCTAAATAGTAGCCCTACAGATTTGTCAATGCCCCAAGTCTCCAAAATGTCTAAATATTACCTTTATGAAACTCTAAAAAGTTCTGCAGATATGATTAAGTTAAGGTTCTTGGTATGAGATTATCTTGAATTATCAAGGTCGTCCCTAAACACAGTCACAAGTGTCCTTATAAATTGGAGGCAGAGGGAGATTTCACACAGACAGAAGACGAGAAGGCACACAGAAGAGAAGGCAATGTGATCAAGGAAGCATAGCTTGTGTTAATGAGGCCAGAAGCAGAGGAATGCCAGCAGCCATCGAAAGCTGGAAGAGGCAAGAGAACGCTTTCCCCCGAACCTGCTGGAGGGAACGTGGCTCTGCCCACATGTTGATTTTGCCCAGTGATATTGATTTTGGACTTCAGGACTTCAGAACTGTGAGGGAATACATTTCCATTGTTTTACGCCACCCCGTTTGTGGTATTTTATTACAGCAATGTCAGAAAAGTAATAGAAAAAGTGTTCCCTTCTCCTTTATATTCTGAAAGATTTTGTGTAAGATTGGCATTATTTCTTTTTAAAAATATTTCTTAGAATTCACTTGTGAGGCTCTCTGGGCATGCATTTTTTAATGCAAAAGCTTTTAAGTGACAATTTCAAGTTTTAAAAATTAATATAGGGCTATTCACGTTTTCTATTTTGTCCTGAGTCTGTTTTGGTTATTTGTAGCTTCCAAAGACTTTGTCCATTTCATTGATGTAGTTGTGTTTATTGGCATAAAGTGGTTTATAATAATTTGTCTGTTCTCTTTTTAATGTCTGTAGAATCTGTGGTAATGTCCTCTCCTTTATTCCTGATATTGGTAATTTGTGTGTTTTTCTTTTGCTCTTAATCAATATAGCTGGATGTGTATCATTACTTTTATTGATCTTTTTAAAGAGCTAACTTCAGTTTCATTAATTTTCTCTATCTTTTGTCTGATTTTTATTTTACTTATCTTTGATACTTTTGCCTTTACTTATTTTGAACTTAATTAGTTCCTTTTCTAGCTTCTTGAAGAAAAGTCACAGATAATTGATTTCAAGTCTTTTTACATTTCTAATATAAGCATTTGAAACTATAAACTTTCCTCTCAACATTGCCTTAGGTAAATAACATAAATTTTAATTTCTTGCATTTTCAGTTTTATTTAGTTAGAAATACCTTCTAAGGGTTTTTTTTTTGTCATTTCTTTCTCTGACACATGGGTTATTTAAAAATGTAATACTTAATTTCCAAGTATCTGGGAATTAAAAAAAATTTCTGTTTTTGCACTCTAATTTTATTCTGTTGTGGGTCAGTAAATATGTGCTTTATGAATTCATTTAAAAATTTTTTATTGTAATTTATATTTTGGCCTGGCATATAGTCTATCTTGATGCACGCTGTATGTGCACTTGACAGTCCTACTGTTGTTAGGTAGAATGCCAATAAATGTCAGTTTGATCAAATTGGTTAGTAATTTTTTCGTTTTCTATAGTTTTACTGATTTTCTGTCTACTTGTTGTATCAACTAGTGAAAGAGGACTGTGAGACTCTTGAACTCTGTTGTCTATTTCAGTTTCTTCAGCTTTTGCTTTACGTATTGTGGTGTTCTGTTACTAGGTATATGTAAGGTTATAATTGTTATATCTTAAAATTTCCCTATCTCTGGAAAGCTTTCTTATATTAAAGTCTATTTTGTTTAATATTAATAGAGCCTCTCCATGATTCTTATGCTTACTGTTTCCATGCTATATCTTTTCATTATTTTACTTTCAATCTCTGTGTGTCTTTGTATTTGTACTGCTTCTATGATAGACAGCGTATAGCTGGATCTTACCTTTTACTCAGTCTGAAAATCTCTGCCTTTTGATTGTTTAATTCATTACATTCAATATAATTAATAATAAGATTGAATTTAGTTCGACCATTTTATTATTTGTTTTCAATTTGCATTGCCTCCTTCTTGTTTTTTGTTTCCTTCTTCTCTGTCTTCTTTGTTCATGAAATATTTTTAGTTGCATTTTACTTCGTCTATTGATTTTTTAGGTGCATTTCTTTGCATTAATTTTTGGTGCTTGCTCTATGGTTTATAACATGCATCTTTTACTTATCACAGTTTGCTTAAAGTTAATACAGGAAACTTGCATCAGTAGATGGGTCCATATATATTTGCATTTTCATATTTGCTTTTAGTTTTTATTTGGTGAAATACTAATTATTTTGATATATGTTAGTTGCATAACAGAATGGTTGACCTCTTTTATTTATTTATTTTGAGACGGAGTTTCGCTCTTGTTACCCAGGCTGGAGTGCAATGGCGCGATCTCGGCTCACAGCAACCTCCGCCTCCTGGGTTCAGGCAATTCTCCTGCCTCAGCCTCCTGAGTAGCTGGGATTACAGGCACATGCCACCATGCCCAGCTAATTTTTTGTATTTTTAGTAGAGACGGGGATTTCACATGTTGACCAGGATGGTCTCGATCTTTTGACCTCGTGATCCACCCGCCTCGGCCTCCCAAAGTGCTGGGATTACAGGCTTGAGCCACCGCGCCTGGCCGGTTGACCTCTTTTATATGTGAACTTACTGCTAAATGCTGAAGTATTTTCCAAGAGAAAATTTGAGAAGATAATTAAAACAAGGGGGCCGTGTGATAGGACATCATGCACGCAGACTTACAAAAGGCAGAGGAGGTTCAGAGAGGTTGTGGCTATTGGAGAATGAGAGAGGAATGTTTTCACTGAAGTATGGCAGATCCAAGGTTCAGCTCATGAGCTGTACCTCACAAAAGACGTGCGTTTTGAAAGGTAAAGAGAATTGGTGGGTAGGAGGGTGGGCAAGATTTGGAAACTTAGTTGAGGCACTTTTTATAACTAAAAAATCTACAAAAATTGTGCTAATATGAAATAAATATATTTTACTGCAACGTTGACTATTTTATACCTGAGGGTAAGGTGAGTTAGAGAAAATCTAACAGTGAAAATGCATAAATACATTTATAAAAAGAAAAAGAACGAAATGAAATAAATATGCAAAAAAGAATAATTAGAACTGCAATTTGCCATAACTAAGAAACTATTAACCCTACTTTACAGATGAGAAAAGGACTTTATGTTTTTGCATAATCTGTAAGCTTAGGGTGAATCAACACATTCTTGTTGTGTGATAAAAGATTTTTTTCCCCTGTAAAACACTAGCAAGTAAAATGTCCTCTACCTTGGGTTTATTATGTTTGTTCCTAAGGAATGTCTTAACTTTTGTGCTCATTCTGCTACTCAAAAAGCACCTTTAATTACTTTGCAGATGTGTCAGTGGCAAAGGAAGACATGAAGTCCTGAGCAGCTCATTAGATGAGCCCTAAGATAGAATTGGTTACATTTAATTTCAACGTTCTCCCACATTTCTTAGTAAAGGGCTTGTTGCAATATGGAATTATGAACTGGGAGGTTGTCTTATCTCGGGAAAATTTAATATTTCATCTAGTCCTTTAATGTGCTTTCCAAGGTATTTAAAGAGCTGAGTAAAAATTAGGAATGATTGGTATTAGAATGATGAAAAACATTTTAAGCACTTTAAACCATTGGGTGTAAATTCAGGAAGATATAGTTAAGAAGCCTGGGTACGCTGCCACATGGTATTGTCAAGGTTGAAATAAACATGGTGACATTCCACAGTGCAATGACTGACAACTGAGTGCAATTAGCTGCCTCGTGTAGCCAGGTCTTCCAAGACTCATCAGTGGCACTGATGGGGGTCATACCAACACTGATAGATCAGCTTGTACCCTCCCTACTGACAGTACCTCCTGCCTTGGCCAAGTTCCCTCAGGCAGGTTTCAGTGTTCCTGGGGTTTCATGGGTGTATTCCTGAGTGATCACTCCCCATAGCTTTCTCTTCCATGTTGAAGCCTGAGGAAGAAGTGTGGGGAAGGGGGAAAATGTTCCCTTCCAGTTTGTCTTATGCTCTGTGAGCCATGGGGAACACAGGCTGCTTGTGCTCTCAATGATAGAGGCTGCAAGGAAGCCTCTCTCTTATGCTTCTTGCTGCCTTGCTGTTCCTGGGATGCAGTCTGTGAAGGTGGACATGGGACAGTCCATAGGACAAACACTGCCGGACTCAGAATAGCCATTCTCCTCTGGTTCTGAGGCCTGATTACCTGGCCAAGTGGATGCTTCTGGTGGCTTGCTTCCTTAAGGGGGATTTTCTTTTCTCTCTTTTTTTTAATTTAGAAAATAATTTTATTTTTTATTTTTTAATTATACTTTAAGTTGTGGGGTACATATGCAGCATGTGCAGGTTTGTTACATGGGTATACACTTGCCATGGTGGTTTGCTGCATCCATCACCCTGTCATCTACATTAGGTATTTCTCCTAATGCTATTTCTCCCCTATCCCCCAACCCCCTAGACTCTATTCCTCCCCTAGCCCCACACCCCTTGACAGATCCCTGTGTGTGATGTTCCCCTCCCTGTGTCCATATGTTCTCATTGTTCAACACCTACTTATGAGTGAAAACATGCAGTTTCTGGTTTTCTGTTCTTGTGTCTGTTTGCTGAGAATGATGGTTTCCAGCTTTATCCATGTCCCTGCAAAAGTCATGAACTCATCTTTTTTTAATGGCTGCATAGTATTCCATGGTGTATATGTGCCACATTTTCTTTATCCAGTCTATCCTTGATGGGCATTTGGGTTGGTTCCAAGTCTTTGCTATTGTAAACGGTGCCACAATAAACATACATGTGCATGTGTCTTTATAGTAGAATGATTTATAGTCCTTTGTGTATATACCTAGTAATGGGATTGCTGGGTCAAATGGAATTTCTATTTCTAGATCCTTGAGGAATCGCTACACTGTCTTCCACAATGGTTACACTAATTTACACTCCCACCAACAGTGTAAAAGCTTTCCTATTTCTCCACATAGTCTCCAGCATCTGTTGTCTCTTGATTTTTTTAATGATCACCATTCTAACTGGTGTGAGATGATATCTCAATGTAGTTTTGATTTGCATTTCTCTAATGGCCAGTGATGATGAGCTTTTTTTCGTTTGTTGGCTGCATAAATGTTTTCTTTTGAGAAGTGTCTGTTCATATCCTTCACCCACTTTTTGATGGGGTTGTTTTTTTTTCTTGTAAATTTGTTTAAGTTCTTTGTAGATTCTGGATATCAGCCCTTTGTCAGATGGGTAGATAATGCAAAATTTTTTCCCATTCTGTTGGTTGCTGGTTCACTCTAATGATAGTTTCTTTTGCTATGCAGAAGCTCTTTAGTTTAATTAGATCCCATTTGTCTATTTTGGCTTTTGTTGCCATTGTTTTTGGTGTTTTAGTCATGAAGTCCTTGCCTATGTCTATGTCCTGAGTGATACTGCCTAGGTTTTCTTCTATGGTTTTTATAGTGTTAGGTCTTACGTTTAAACTTTAATCTGTCTGGAGTTAATTTTTGTATAAGGTGTAAAGAAGGGAACCAGTTTCATATACAACCATCTGATCTTTAACAAACCTGACAAAAATAAGCAATGGGGAAAGGAATTTCTATTTAATAAATGGTGTTGGGAAAACTGGCTAGTCTTAACAGGGATTTTCTACAGTTAGGCTCCCTGTTCTGTGAAGGCAGAGGCCATAGTTGTCTTGTTTAGCTCTATCTCACTGCAGAGTGGGCAAACAATAAATACTTGTTGTCTCTCTTCCTGGGACTCTTAAGTGTTTTGGAAAATAGTTTTCCTGGGGATGGCCCCACAAGTTTGCTGGAATTGCCTGTTGTTCATCTTGGGCTCAAGCTGGAACCCTCACTGAATTTAAAATGTCTCATAATATATTCTGGTAATTACTTTATGCTTAATTGTTTTATTCCTAGAGAGCTTTGAAATTGTCATAACCTTTATTGCCCAGGTTGTTATTGTTTCAACTCACATTTTTCCTGACCTCTGGTTAGTTAGTTTTTTAAAAAATATAGACTAATGTGAGCATGTCAACATTTTAATCATGATGAAATAATTGCCCCTTGCCTTGCCACTAACAAATTATATGATCTTGGGCTAGGGTTGCTAGAGAAAACACTGACCACCCATTTGATATGAATTTCTGGTGAGTAATGAATAATATTTGGTATAATTTTGTCCCATGCATTTTGGCAGCGGAGCGTAGTGCTAAACTTAAGCTAAAAATTATTTTTGGTTTGAAATTCACATTCATTGGATTTTCCTGTTTTTCTTTCTTTCTTTTTTTTTTCTGGACAAATCATTTTACTTTCTGTGTTTCTGCTTCTTCATCTACAAAATGGAGTATCAATCTTGTGTACCTTGTTAATCTAAAACTCAAATGACAAAGTGCATTAATATTCTTTCATAAGAATTTCCAATAAAAATGTAAGACATTGTTAGTCATACAATAAATGTTTATTGGGTATCTGTACTCGCTCTGGCTGATGTTAGCACACATTTGCTCTAGTGAATTAGAAACAAGTAGAAGACAGGTTTTGCTTTTAGGAGCTTTGTAGATATCTAAGAAGATAAGCTCTATGGCCTTTCAGACACTACAGAAGATAAGCAAACACAGTGTAAGGTAATATGAACTGTAGCGTAATACTAGGAAAGACTAGACAGGCAACACTCCAGGAGGATGCTGAAGACTGATTCCTGAGTTGGACCTGAAGGACTTAATGGATTGTGGACTCCTTGCTGGGAATCCTCAGCAATCCTGTGTGTGCCCCTCTGAAGAATGACAGAAACAGAGGAACATTAGGAAGTCCACAAACAAGGCTGCAAAACAATGAGGAAATTTGCCTCTGGAGCATAACTTCAGATCCATGTTCCAAGTTCCAAAGTGAGTTAATTTGTTCCCATTTTAAATTTTAATTTCAGCTTGGAAAACAAGCTAACATAATGTTCTTTAATGAAAAAAATCCTCCAGTCCCCCATATAATCAGTCTCTTAAGTACATATTCAGAATAGAAGATTATGCTTTTTTCATTCATTTATTCATTCATTCATTCTTCATTTAATAAATGTGTATTGAGCACCTGCTATGTGCCAAGCAGGTGCTAGGTATATAGGGTATTTTTTATTATTTCAATAGGTTTTTGGGGGAACAGGTGGTGTTTGGTTACATGAATAAGTTCTTCAGTGGTGATTTCTGAGATTTTGGTGCACCCATCTCCAGAGCAGTCTTTTGTCCCTTACTCCCCTCCCACCTTTTCTCACAAGCCCCTAAGTCCATTGTATCATTCTTATGCCTTTGCATCCTCATAGCTTAGCTCCCACTTATGAGTGAGAACATGTGATGTTTGGTTTTCCATTCCTGAGTTACCTCAGTTAGAATAACGGTCTCCAATTACATCAAGGTTGCTGCAATGCCATTATTTCATTCCCTTTTTATGGCTGAGTAGTATTCCATGGTGTGTGTGTGTGTGTGTGTGTGTGTGTGTGTGTGTGTGTGTGTGTATCACAGTTTATTTAACCACTTGCTGATTGATGGGCATTTGGACTGGTTCCATATTTTTGTGATTATGAATTGTGCTGCTATAAACATACATTTGCAAGTTCTTTTTCATATGATGACTTCTTTTCCTCTGGGTAGATACCCAATAGTGGAATTGCTGGATCAAATGTTCTACTTTTGGTTCTTTAAGGACTCTCTGCACTGTTTTCCAGAGTGGTTATACTAGTTTGCATTCACACCAGCAATATAAAAGTGTTCTTTACAGGGTATTTAAAGATAAAAATGAGACAACCTCATTAAGGAGCTCACTTCACATGCTTCTGTAAATGGAACTTGAGGTCATGCGTAGAGATTCTAGTAGGACAGCTAAGCTTTGAGTGTGCCCTTGACCTGGAAACCCTCTTTCTTTCTCTGAGAGGAATTACTTTTCCCAGTGAACTTGATATTTGAGTAGGATCACATGATCTAACTAGCTAATCAACTCTGGTCTTTAAGAAAGTGCAGTTCACTCCAGCTTGGGCAACAGAATAAGACCCCTTTTCTAAAAAAAAAAAAAGAAAAATTGACTGATGTTATAGTCAGACAACCATCATTTTTCAAAACCAAAATGAAACAAAATAAAGCCTGATGCAGAAGACAGGCATGTCATGAACATAGCTAATACAGTAGGATAAAGGGATTGTGCAGATGCGATAGAAGCAGAGGAGAGAGTGCCTGTGAGGGATTTCAGGTTAGCTTCTCAGAGTAGGTGGCCCTGGGCTTTAAAAGAGCAGGGAGCTCAAGAGAGTGTGAAATGTGGGAAAACATTCCTGGCAGGATGAACATCTTGTGCCTCTAAATAGCATTTCTCGTATTCTGCCTCATGGCTTCCTGCCTTCCTTCCACAGTTTCACCACCCGATTGTGGGCTCTTCCAGGCCCAGCAGGGCTGTGTCTTAATTATTTTTGTATCCTCATCATCTAGCACGGTGTCATTCAAGTTGCAGTTTTCACTCAATGGACTAAAATTTCATTGATTACCTTTTTGAATAGAATTCACAGTGGCAACGTGGTATATGCAGAATATGCTCTACTTGTTATTAACAGGCACTGTGAAGTCAAAGACTTTGGTTCAGACGTTGGTTGGCCACTCACTGGGTTGTACAGTCTTGAGCAAGATACCCTCCCTGAAACTTTTCCTTAGATGAAAAATGAGAAAAATAACATCTACTTCGTATGTTGAAGATTGAGTGAAATTGTGTGTAAAATGGCATAATTCCTGGCATCTAATTCCATATTAATTCCCCATACGCACCCACAGTATGCTCTTTAAGCTGACTTAGAATTTAGGTGTTATATTTTTGGAAGAAAAACTTAAGGATCTGAAATAAAGCCCACTACAGAATAAAAATTCTGCTCATGGGAAATATAACTACGTTTACAGCTTCTTACGCACTGTTACTTACCCACATATTGCAAATAGATCATGTTTAGATGGTTCCCCTAGTGGGGATGCCTTGGTTGGCTGACGGCTATGCATGAGTCCCAGATATGTTCTGCTGAGGCCACGTCTGGAGATTGGGAGGACATTTGCAAGACACCATGAACATTTGAAATGTCAAATTTTAAAAGTACTGAATATATATTTTGATGCAGAATAATTATAAATAAAGAATAATAATCCATAAGAAGTGTTTAAGAAAATAATTTTGGGGAAAGAAAACTAAATATTTCCTCCACAAATCTCTGTAAATCAGGAAGAGCTGATTATTATTTGATTTGGGGAAGTGGGCAGGGATTGGCGCTGTGTCACAGGGTATCTGCATTCCTTAGCAGCAGGGTTTGAGTCTCTGCTTTGTTAGATGAAGCGGTTTCAGTGCAAACTGGTTTCTAAAAACATTTTCAACAATTTGAAACTGATGTGCTTCCAAATATAGACCCAGACTTGAGAAAGGTGGGCTATTTTGGGGAATTGTCAATTTCTGGAAGAATAACTGAGGACTTAGTTTAAGCATTTGGATAATATTAAAGGATGTAAAAGGCCCCATTTCCCTGGCCTATTTACCCAATTCAGTATCACTTTTGAGATGGGGAGTCATTCTATATCCAGGTTCCCAATCTCCTATGTTTTCCAACTGCCTGTTCTCTACCAGGGATGAAGAGAGAAATCTGAGATTCAGAATGGCTACGTTTGATGGACAGTGTTGTCCACTTTCTGTCCTGGTTTAGCAGGATGCAAGAGTAAACCTCAGATGGGGTTGAAAGATGGAGGAATGTCTTTGTTGTCTCTCATGAGGGCGTGCCCAGGGACAGAGGGTTTAAGTGGCTTGATCTGCATGAGAGAGTTAACATTCCTGGGAAACATCTTCTAAGTAAGGAGCCGGTTAGGGGTGGAGGGCTTATGAAACTGAAGACAGCCTTCTCCCTCTGAAGAATATCACAGCCTAACTCCCAACCTCTCCAGCTGCATCTCCTCGCACATCCTCTGCCTCCCAACACATGCAATATACCAGCCACACTGAGCTGATAATGATGGTACCGTGACCCCAGGGGGATCTCACAGAGTTGCAGAAGGGAATTAGGCTCCAAACACTATTTGTTCCTGCATACGCTATTCATTTCGCTTGGAATACACTTCACCCCATTATTGACTGGAAAGCTCCTATCCCTCTTTCAAGACCTTCAGCAAATGTCACTTCTGCTATAAAGTTTCCTGCAGCACCCCAAGGTAGTTAGTCAATTCTTTGAGCTCTTATGGCACATTTGCTATCTCAATTACAGCACATTTTGCAAGTTACCTGCTTATTTGTCTGCTTCCCTGCAGCACACATTTTTAGCTGCCTGTTAAAAACCTTTACCTTTCCCATTCCTCCCTCCCTCCCTCCCTCCCTCCCTCCCTCCCTTCCTTCCTTCCTTCCTTCCTTCCTTCCTTCCTTCCTCTTTCTGTCTTTTTAGATTGGACAGAGATTTTATTGGATTCTTTGAAACCGCTAAGCTTTTAGTAGTTGTTGAGGGGCTTTGTGTGCATGTTAGGACATATCTGTATTGATCAGCTAGGCCCTTTATATTTCTGTCTTATATTTCACTTCCTGGCTATGCAAACCTCAGAGTTAACCAGAAGTGTGAGAGCTTAGGTCCTTCTCAGGTCTGAGAACACAGCCCTCGGCATATGCACAGACTTAGACATGCACATGACCTTCCAGGAATCTACCAGAATTTTTTTTCAGCCTCCTGTGGACATCTAATTCTTAGCTTGTTGGTTGCTCTCCTAAGATCCACTGCCTTAAGCAGCCAAGAGAGTCAACAGTTTCCTCTAATTGTTTTCAACAGCTTCCCCATGGAAGAGGCTATTCTGCACTAGGTGAGCTCTGAGTGAGATTAAAAAAAAAAGATAGCCTTAGGAGTGGTCTTACAGTGAACCATTAGACAGATCAAACAATGATAGTTTTCTGGCAATGGTGGTTGGAAGGAGTTCCATCCAACCCCATTTTGCCCCCTCCCTTGGCTGCCAAGTTGCTGGTTTTCAAGACTAACGCACAGCTTGGGAATCCCCACCCCTTCTTTCTTACTGATGGAATCTTGATGTTGTTCAGATAAGCAGCTTCAAGGAAGGCTGAGTTTTCATGTCAGCTCCTGGGGGGTAAATCCTTATGAGCCCAAGCCAATCATGGCAATTCTGGTTTGCCTGCTGGTAACTGATTTCAGGTTGAGAGTAAGAGGCACTTCTGGCTGATGACGGGGAAGTCGGCTGTGGTGGTGCTGCTCAAACTTGATTGTGCTTATACATCACCTGGGAGTCTGGGACAAGGCAGACTGTGATTATGTAAGTCAAGGGTGGGCCTGAGGGTCTGTATGTCCCCCCAGGGGGAGGCAGAACCAGCTGCTGCCAGTGTGAAGTCTACACTTTCATGGAGCTAGAGGATTTCTAGGTTAAGTCTCTTTCCTTTAAAAAAAGGACGTAAGAGAAAAATAGGTCCTCTAAATGTCTCCAAAATCAGCCATGTGAAGTGTGTTATCTGGAGCTGCAGCATCTTTTAGCCACTAAGGAATCAGCCAACATGCTGGGATGACAGAATGGAAGGACGCAGAGAGCCCCGGCCAAGGGCTGATGCTGTTAAATTATTGAATTCAGCAACCCCGAAACTGCCAATTTTCAGTACATTTTACTATGTAAGATGATTAGTGTCCTTATGGTTTAAATCATTTGGATGTGAGTCTTCTGTTGCTTGTAGCCAGAAGTATCTGAAGCATCCCTTGTGGGATGTGGGCTTCTTAAACTCAGGCATCCTGTGTTGCTAATCTTGGAATTCCCAGAACCAAGTATAGAGAACCTGGCACATGGTAGATGCTGCATACATGTTTATTGAATGAATGAAGGCCTCGTGGAGTCAAGGAGATTGTCATTAAAAGCTTGGTCCACAAGCTCTGGGTTAATAGAGCAAGCTCTGAGATTTACATATCTGGATTTGAGGCCTGTTAACTGTTGAATCCCACTTCTGCAACACATTCCATGTGAGATTTGGGTGATACTGATTAGCCTAAGTATTGTGAAATGTTAAATGTTGTTCGTATCCCATTTCCCAGAAAGCCTGACACCTCCTTCAGGTGGGTTTAGGTAACTGTTTTTCAAACTGTAGATTGTAACCCATTGGGGGTTGCAACCAGCATTTTAAATCAACAGAACAGACAAGGAAAGGAAGTATAAGAGTGCATCCTGGGCCGGGCGCGGTGGCTAAAGCCTGTAATCCCAGCACTTTGGGAGGCCGAGGCGGGTGGATCATGAGGTCAAGAGATCGAGACCATCCTGGTCAACATGGTGAAATCCCGTCTCTACTAAAAATACAAAAAATTAGCTGGGCATGGTGGCACGTGCCTGTAATCCCAGCTGCTCGGGAGGCTGAGGAAGGAGAATTGCCTGAACCCAGGAGGCGGAGGTTGCGGTGAGCCGAGATCGCGCCATTGCACTCCAGCCTGGGTAACAAGAGCGAAACTCCGTCTCAAAAAAAAAAAAGAGTGCATCCTACGTACTAAGGATAAGGCATTGTTCTATGAAATGTTTATTTCCATTAGATATGTGTATGTGTCTACTGGGTCATGATGTGAAGTATATTTCTTACTCTGGGTTATGGTCATAAACTTTGGAAAAACGGCAGACTGGACCAAAGGGCCAGTGTCCTTCTGAGGAATTATGCATGTGCCACACTCCCAAAGGGCTTGCAGCCACCCCTTCCCCCATTCCTTCCCTGTCCAGTCTCCAAGCCCCACACTGAGTGGCCTGGCCTAGGAACTGTTCCTTTTTTTAACTTTCCTGACTCTCCGACAAAACAGCCCTTTGCGGTCTCTTCATTCACTCTTCATTCAGCTGTTTCCTGTATTTGGCAGTGAGACTTCTGAGAGGCTGTCTGTGTCCCTGTGGGTGGATGGGCCTCTCGTCGGCTGGCTGGCTCCAGGCCAGAACACACAGATCACAACCAGGAACTGCTTGGCCCCTGGGCCCAGCTGTCTCTGCTCTGCCCGAGCAGAGACCTTGACCAGAGCCAGCATTTAGGGGTAAAGGGGCTTAAACTAGTTAGTGACCTGCAATTTTGAGCCACATCTTGCTTTGCGTGCTTCTGGTTTGGGGCTAGATCTTGCTTTGCCTGCTTCTGTAGCCCTGAGGAAGAGGAACTTTTTTTTTTTGAGACGGAGTTTCCCTCTTGTTACCCAGGCTGGAGTGCAATGGCGCGATCTCAGCTCACCGCAACCTCCGCCTCCTGGGTTCAGGCAATTCTCCTACCTCAGCCTCCTGAGTAGCTGGGATTACAGGCACGTGCCACCATGCCCAGCTAATTTTTTGTATTTTTAGTAGAGACGGGATTTCACCATGTTGACCAGGATGGTCTCGATCTCTTCACCTCGTGATCCACCCGCCTTGGCCTCCCAAAGTGCTGGGATTACAGGCATGAGCCACCGCGCCTGGCCCGGAAGAGGAACACTTAAGGACAGGACTTCGGTCCTGAGTTTGAGACATCACTCTATAGACTGTTGTGGAGACCCAACAGCCATGCTTACCCTCTAGGGAGAGGATGTAGAAACCCACCCCCATCTCTTTCCCTCCCTGTGTATCCTGCATCCTACTTATAATCCTAGTCTCCCCTGGGTCTGCAAATCAGCAGATGTCAGAGGTGCTAGAGAGAGGCACTCTTACCTCTCCTTCTTCCTATGCAGTTTTCATCTGCATACAAACCCTGTTTCAGCCAAGGCCGATCTTCTGCAATTTCCCACCTCTAGGCACTTTCTTAGGCTGTGCTCTTGAGCTGAAATTGCTGCTCCTCATCCAGTTTCTGCATGTGGAAATCCCATCCATTTGCCAAGGTAGAGCTCCCATGTCACCATGCTTTGAAAATGTCCCCCATTTTCCTTGCTGGATTTAATTGTGCTTTCCTCTGGGTCCCCCAGGGTTTTGTTTGTGCTCATCACATTCTGCCTCACGCTGTGGTTATTCACGTCCCTGGCTGGGCTCCTCTGTGTGATCCTGAGCTCCCAGCAACTGTGTTTTCTTCATATTTTCTTAGCAAACTGCTAGGAACATAGCAGGTACTATACATACGGAAGGAGTGATGTGCTGTTATTTTGTGGTTAAATAGGGCCAGTGGCATATATGATCCATGAATTTCCAAAAACGGTGCCAAGACCATTCAAGGAGGGAAAGGATGGTGTTTTCAACAAATGGTGTTGGAAAATAAATCTCCATATGCAAAAGAATGAAGCTGGACCCTTGCATTACAACATGTACAAAAATTACTTCAAAGTAAATCCAAGGTCTAAACATAAGAGCTGAAACTGTAGAAAATGTAGAAGGGAAAAAGCTTCACAACACTGGATTTGACGATGATTTTTTGGATGTGACACCAAAGGCACAGGCAGAAAAAGAGAAAACAGATAAAGTAGACTTAATCAAAATCAAGACGTTTGTCCATCAAAGGACACTATCAAGAAAGTAAAACGACAACCCACAGAATGGGAGAAAATATTTATAAATCATGTATCTGATAAGGAGTTAATAACTGGGATACATAAGGAACTCCTACAACTCAAACAAAAATGCAAACAACCCAATTCAAAAATGGGTAAAGGACTTGAATAGATGTTTCTCCAAAGAAAATGAACAGATGATCAAGTAATCACATCTGTTGAAAATCACTAATCAGGCCGGGCGCAGTGGCTCACGCCTGTAATCCCAGCACTTTGGGAGGCTGAGGTGGGTGGATCACCTGACGTCAGGAGTTCATGACAAGACTGGCAAACATGGTGAAACCCCGTTTCCACTAAAAATATAAAACTTAGCCGGGTGTGGTGGCAGGTGCCTGTAATCCTAGCTACTCAGGAGGCTGAGGCAAGAGAATTGCTTGAACCTGGGAGGTGGAGGTTGTGGTGAGCCGAGATTGCGCCACTGCACTACAGCCCGGGCAACAAGAGCGAACTCCATCTTAAAAAAAAAAAAAAGCACTAATCATCAGGGAAATGCAAATCAAAACCTCAATGAGATACCACTTCATACCATTAGGATGGCTGGCATAAAGAAAACCCCAAAAATAACAAGTATTGTTGGGAATATGGAGAAATTAGAACTCTTGTGCATTGTTGGTGATAATGTGAAATGACACAACTGCTATTTTTAATTTTTCAAGGAAGCTCTATATTGTTTTCCATAGAAAAATTAAAAATAAAAGTCTTAGATGATCCAGCAATTCCACTTTTGGGCATATACCTAAAAGTATTGAACCCAGGATCTCAAAGAGTTATTTGTATACCTATATTCATAGCAGCATTATTCACCAGAGCCAAAAAAGGAAAATAACCAACCCAAGTGTCATTGACAGATGAAGGGATAAACAAAATATAGTCTATTCATGCAACAGAATATTATTTCTTAAAAATAATAAAATTCTGATGCATGCTACAACATGATAGTTGAGGACATTGGGCTAAGTGAAATTAGCTGTGCAAAAGGACAAATACTGTCTGATCCCACTTACATGAGGTACTTAGAACAGGCATATCCATAGAGACAGAAAGTAGAGTAGAGGTTACCAGAGGCTAGGGGAGAATGGGCAGTTACTTAATGGGCATAGAGTTTCTGTTCCACATGATGAAAAATCTCTGGACCTGAAACTAGTGATGGGTACACAACAATGTGAATGTGCTTAATGCCACTGACCTGTATTCTAAAAAAGGATTAAGATGGTAAATTTATGTTTTGTATGTTTTGCTACCATAAAACAAAGCAAAACAACAAGCTCAGAGAGTTGCTAGCCTAGATGAGTAGGGAGGATGGTCTCTCTCCTCCTGAAGGGAGAAGAGTGATCAAGGCATTCCCAAGAGCTCAGGACTCCAAGAGATCGCTTGATGCCTAAAACCTGCCCCACTTCCATCTCTGCCCTCAAAGTCTTCAGCATCTCTGCCGAGATGCAGGAGGTTGCTAAGTCCCCTAGATGTTCTCTCAGTTTTATGATTCTAGAGGGCCCTGGAGCTCCCAGACTTCCCAGATATCACAGAGGAGTGACCAGTGCTCCATAACGTCTGTTTCTGGCTCTTATAGTCGGCCAAAGGAGGAGTCTGGGACCTCTGTGTTAGTGAGAACACAAACTTGCAGGCTACTTGGGCTGGTGTGAGGTACTCCGGGGTATTGCGGTATTGGAGGAGACAGTGCGTCAGGGCAAGAGCTTCCCACAGGGTGTCTGCTGCTCCATGAGGCCTGTGCCCCAGGAAAAGTAGTCTGCTGGGGACATACTGAGAAATGCTGGAAAGGCCAGCTCTCCTGAGAGCAGCCCAGAGCCCATGATCTGTGAGTGACGGCCTTTCTTGAGCAAAGACCTGGTTCTGGATCCCAGTCCTTGAACCAGGTAGAGGATCCCAAGTCTTGAAAAAATAACTACCTTTCCCTTTGAAAGAGGAATTCAGTTTAGCCCAAATTAAATGAATTTCTGGTTGCTGTTCTTGTTTTTAGCCTATGGCTTCTGGTTGAACAGTGGTTTCTGCATTGCCTTCACTTAGCTCTCTTATTCTTAACTTGGGCTTTCCTCTTCACCTCTGCCCTGGGCACAATGCAAGTTCATACAGATTCCTTTATCTTTCAAAGGTCTTCCAAGATCTCAAGACCATCTTTATCGGGTTGTGGCCTAATGAGACGGCTGTCACACACTCATGGTGTCTGGCTGACCATATGGGAGTGTGTTAAAACCAGAGACTTTGGGAGGCCGAAGTGGGTGGATCACCTGGGGTCAGGAGTTTGAGATCAGCCTGATCAACATGGTGAAACCCCATCTCTACTTAAAATACAAAAATTAGCTGGGCTTGGTGGCAGGTGCCTGTAGTCCCAGCTACTCAGGAGGCTGAGGTGGAAGAATCGCTTGAACCCACCCAGGAGGCAGAGGTTGCAGTGAGCTGAGATCGTGCCATTGCACTCTAGCCTGGGCGACAGAGCATGACACCATCTCGAAAACAACAGCAACAACAAACAGAGACTTCTAGGCCCCATCACCCCTCATCCTGGGGTAGGACCCAGAGTGCTGTATTCTTTTTTAAACAACTTTATTGAGATAAAAGTCACATGGGATCTGTCTTTTTTTAATAGCATCTCTGGCGATTCTGATGAGCAGCCAGGTTTGGGAGCCACTGGCCTAAAGGAGAAGTCAACCAGACCAGGCACAGTTTCAGGGGATACAGAGGGAACAAGTTCAACAACAAAACAATCCCACTTTCATTCAATCTACATTCCATATAGCTATATGATAGTCCATCCATAGATAAATAAGATCGTTTCAGATGCTGAAAGGTGCTATAGATAAAACAGGGTTATGTGAAATTGATTGACTAGGGAGGATTCTTCTTTAGTGGGAATCTGGAAAGATTCTCTGAGCAAACAGAGAGTGGAATGGTGAGAAGAGGCGGCCATGTGAACGGACAGGAAGAGGGTTCCAGGCAGAGGGAATATCCAATGCTGAGGCTTTGAAAGAGGGTGAGGCTGGCAGTTTCGAGGACTGCAAGCAGGCCAGGGGTCTGGAGCTTATTGTGGGTGGGAGCTGGAGGCAGATGAATTGCAGAGGAGGCAGCAGGCTGGTCATGCAGGCCCTCTAGGTCTAGGTCAGGGTAAGACAGTTTGAATTTCATAATAACTGTGATTATCATGTTAAGCAGAGAAGTGACATGGTCTTATTTATAAAAATCATGTGACTGCTATATGAAGATAGATTAGGGGCATGGGGAGCCAGGGACTGTTGCAGAAATCCAGTTGCAAGATTATGAAGATTGGGTTAGGGTCATGCCCTTGGAGATGGGGGGAACTGGGATCTCTTATCAGATTTTAGATCTACATTACAGTTAGAGCTCATGAATCTATTAATGGATTGGATATTGATATGAGGGAAAGGGAGGAATCAAGGATGATGCCTACGTTTTTGGACTGATCAGCTAGACAGAGAGTGCCATTTCTCATGATAGATGAGGCTTGGGGTGGGTAGAGATGGCAGAAGTAGGGGAGAACATGAATACATTTGGCCATGTTCATTTTGAGATGCTTATTGGACTTCCTAAGACAATATGTTAAGTAGGCAGTTGGGTGTAAAGTCTGGATCTGATGGAAGAGTTCAGGGCTGGAAACACACATTCAAGAGTCAACAGACTGCATGATCCCCTGAGGGGAGAATATGGATTGAGATGAAGACCAAGACCAGAAAGCTGGGGCAGTGGGACATGTAGAGGTTTGGCGTAGGAGGGTGTGATAACGCGAGAGATGGCGAATGATGTGTGGGAGGTGGGAGAGAAGCAGATGAATGTGCAGCATAGAGAAGGAGGCATTCAAGAAAGAGACAGTGGTTGATCTCGCTGAACGCCACTGAGAGAGTGAGTAAGAATGGGCAGTGAATTGACTGATGGCTTTAGCAAGATGTATGCCTTAATTGGCCTTAATAAGAGTTGCTTTAGTGGTAAGGACAAAAGCATAACAGGAACAGAATGAAAAGAGATCCCGTGTCCTAGTTCTCAGAGGACAGGTCCTCCTCCCCACTGCAAGAGTTTGACTCACAAAACTGAAACTGTGCCCATTAAACAACAATTCTCTGCTCCTTTCTCCCCCAGCCCTTGACAACCACCATTCTACTCTCTGTTTCTGTGAATTTGACTACTCTAGATACCTCAGATCAGGGGACTCATACAGTATTTATGTTTTCATGGCTGGCTTCAGTTAGCATAGTATCCTCAAGGTTCATCCATGTTGTAGCATGTGTCATGATTTACTTCCTTTATAAGGCTGAATATTTATAAGTCTAATATTTATTAGGCTTTCAATATATGTTTTATGTGCTGTTTCCCTCTCTACCACCCCACAGTTTCAGACAGATAGATAGTTGTACCTTTTGTTATTTCTCCTTGCAGGACTAAAAAGAAGAACCAGTTGAAAATAATTGCATCTACATTTTTTTTTAAAAGATAGACTGGATAAAGAAAATATGGCACATATACACCACGAAATACTATGCAGCCATAAAAAGGATGCATTCATGTCCTTTGCAGGGACATGGATGAAGCTGGAAACCATCATTCTCAGCAATCTAACATAAGAGAAGAAAACCAAACACTGTATGTTCTCACTCATAAGTGGGAGTTGAACAATGAGAACACGTGGACACAGGGAGGGGAGCATCACATACTGGGGCCTGTTGTGGGTGGGGGGGCTAGGAGAGGGATAGCATTAGGAGAAACGCATAATGTAGATGACGAGTTGATGGGTGCAGCAAATCACCATGGTGCGTGTATACCTATGTAACAAACCTGCATGTTCTGCACATGTAGCCCAGAACTTAAAGTATAATAATAAAAAGAAAAACTAAGCCACTGAAGACATAACACAAGATTGATGGAGGTAAGGCATCGTGGGGACAGTCAGGAAAGGATAGATGATACCTCCAGGACAGGAGGGGACACATCAGAGGGTGGAGGAGTGGCATGGGCCTCAGAGAAGATGGCTCATGGGGGCTCAAGGCCTATGGGTTCCATGACGCAGATTCTGTGCCTCACCTGTTGGATGAAAAAGCACAAGCTTCAAGGGACCACATGAGCTGGGATCAGAGAATGCGGTAACAGCCACTATGGACTGGAGGTAAAGGACCCTTTCTCCATTTCACAGTTACTTCCTGAGCCCCTTACATCTAGGGCTATCATGACTGATACTGAATTCTCTTCCAATCCATTGGGATGAGGCCTTAATTCAATTCAGAATTAAGCTGCTCTAAATAGAGTACTATGTATTTTACATCCGAGTCTGTGGAGTGAAATTCATTTTCACTATGCTCTACAGTTTCCTTCTAAAGCATTGTAATTAACTTCCATGCATCATAGCATAGAGGTTTATAGAACAGTAGGATAATAGATGTGAAAACACTTTGAAAGGTTATAAACACAGAATAAGTGGAAGGGAGAAATAGCAATGCCATGCTTAGAATGAAAATCACCATCCCATTAACCCAGAAAGCTCCAATAAATCTGAGACCTGGCAAAACTAGAGAAAGTCACTCTTTTTAATAGTGTATGATCAACAATATTAGCTTGAATATGTTAACATCTTTTGTCACCAGAAGTTCCAGGAGAGTAGGAACTAGTATGAGCTGAGCTAAATGTTAAATATTATTAATAGCTTGCTACTTTTGTGTTACAATTTATGTTACACAGAAAGGAAATGAAAAAAGAAAGGAGGAAGAAACATTTTTTTTTCTCTACCTCCTTCCTGAAATTCTACCTTGCATCCCAACAATGTAAATACTGCTGGAAAGGGTAGGCTAGGGTGAGAGTAAGCTATTATCAGTCATTGAGGTTTACACTCGGCTCTTTCATAGGAGCTGAGCAGATCTGCTGGAAAGTGTGGTAGACCTGTGAGCAGTTAGAGAAAGCTCCCTGCTAGGGAAAAGCACTTTCCCTCTCCCTCAAATTATTTAGGGTGATAAGAATAAACATGAGTGACTTTGACATTTGGTCCACAGTATTCCAATCAGTACCAGACCAATCCACCTTTGACGCAGATGGTAATTTGATAATTTCTACAAGAAAGGGTTCAGATTCCTGCCCTACACTCCACAGTTCAGGCTTTAATCTCAATGTAGTTTAATCTTTAGAGGATTGTTTGTTTTTTGCCGCAAGGCATTCTTCAGGCAGCCAGGCTCAGTTGAGCACAGGTAAGGCTGCACGTCGCAGCACCTAATCCAAATGGAAAAGAAAGTCCAGAGGAAACATTAATCAGGTGTGAATCTTACAGATGAGAAAATTGTGAGGGGCAGCAGGATAGCAGAGGAAAAGCATCTGTCTAGTGTTTGTTGGATCACCAAGCCCAGGAGGATGGGTTGCCTAGCAACTCCCAGTCACTTCAGACCAGTGCTAGGCAACAAGATGCAGTCTGTCAGCCACATCTGATTGGCGTTTTCTCCTGGTTTTTAGAAGACATGTAGGTATTTCAGCAGCGTCTAATTATCTTGATTTCATTCACTTCACTATTTGCATCGGGCATCTAGTCTCCCCTCATCCCTCCCTCCCTGTGATGTTCAAATGCTCTTCACACACTGGAAGGAACCTAAACCTTGGAGGGAAATTTCATCCATTTCAGGGAAGAGGAATATGAAAATGTGTCGCTTTTGTTACATTAGGCATTTCCCATTTTTCATTACACCAGCTCTCTATGATCCTTTTCAGAGCTCCTTAAAGACGTACAAATTGTTAGAGGCACAAAGAGAAATTAACTGACAAATGCCTAGGAAACCAGGACCTTATATTTTATGATGATAGTGGCCATTCTACTGCCTTCTTGCTTCCCAGCGGAAGGAGAGATGAGCACATGGTGATACAGGCGCATAGGATTTCTGTGATCCAGCAATCAATAGTGTCTATTGAGATGATTGATCACTTTCTATGTATTCATCTTTGCTTGTTTGTTTTTGCTTTTAAAATTCTCACAGTAACCTTATTGCTAGTTTCGTTTTGCAGTTGAGGAAAAGGTCTCAGGAAGCCAAAGTCTCTAAGACCCACAGTTCCTTAATGGCTCTAGATGTCCTTTGGTGTCTTTCCAGAGGTGTACATGACATGGTCTGTGCTCATTGGGAAGACTCTAATCTGGTTGGGAAACTTGGTGACGATTCTGAATTACTGGATTTTTAAAAAATCCAAGACAATATGGGATTTAGAGGGATTCAGGAGAGGGGAGGTCTGTGGTTGTCATCTTGCAGGGGATGAGACTGTGAAAAGGCTTAAAGAAGCTGAGGAGAGGATTCCAGGCTCCACTGAATGTTCTTCCAGTAAAACCACTAAAAAGCAGTGGCATCTTCAGGTCTTCAAGCCAGTCTTTAACCTTCCATGGGCAGTGCAAAAAGTGGAGGCAAAAGTTAACCTAGACCGTACTCTGCCCGGTTTTGGTTGAACTTCAGACTCACAGTTTCACAAGCCTCTATGTGCACGGGTTTCCAGGCACCCCTCCACTCCATTTAGGCCCTGGCTGCCACGTAAACATGCACGCATTCAGAGACTGGGTTGAAAATGAGATAAATGTCAATCTTTCCTGGCACGGTAGTGCCTCATTCTCCAAGTAGGAACTAGAAAACAAACAGAAAATCAAGTTGCCTAGAGAACAGAAAGGGGTGGGGAGTGGGGGGATGAATCAAGAGGACTGGTTCAAGGTTAGAGTGAATAAGGTGATAACTTACCAGCATGTGAGCTATCTCTTTACTTTTAGAATAGCTCGAAGGTTTACTGCTTTCGGAAAAGAAAGTTTTAGGACATTGTTATTATTATTATTTTGAGATGGAGTCTCACTCTATTGCCCAGGCTGGAGTGCAGTGATGTGATCTCGAATCATTGCAACCTCCGCCTCCCAGGTTCAAGTGATCCTCTGCCTCAGCCTCCAGAGTAGCTGGGACTACAGGTGCGTGCCACCATGCCCAGCTAATTTTTTGTATTTTTAGTAGAGATGGAGTTTTACTGTGTTAGCCAGGATGGTCTCGATCGCCTGACCTCATGATCTGCCCACCTCAGCCTCCCAAAGTGTTGGGATTACAGGTGTGAGCCACCATGCCTAGCCAGGATATTACTATATTTGAATGTTCTAATGCCTGGGCAACATCCCCTACACATACACACACACACACACACATACACACACACACGGCTTTGTTAAGCTCTTGAGTCTCAGATCACCTATAAAGGGTATTAAGCAGGGCAAAATGATTCTTAAACTTTAATGAACATATAAATTGTGCCAAAAAGCAGATCCTTAGGTCAGGCGAAGCTCAAGATTCTGTATTCCTAACAGACTTCTGGTCTAGAAATCGTATTTTGAGTAGAAAGGCTTTAGAGCTTACTGATTAGAATCAGAAATTGGGTTAGAGGACCCCACAGGTCCTTCCTCTTTTTAAGATATTTTTTTTGTGATTAGAGTGTTGTTTAAACTCAAACTAACAAAGGTAGCAAAAATTGGCAGGCTCACTGAATCTCAGCATTGGAGATAACTCTGTTCTCTGGAGAACTCCCTGCTGATGTAACCTATTCTTTTTTCCCCAGCAGCAGGGAGGTTTGAAGTGATGCTTGACATTACAGTATAGAACCTCTTGGAATCCTTGCCACAATTCTTTGAAGTAACTATTACTACTTTTATTTTCAAAGTGGGGAAGTTGCTAGGAATGGCCATGAAGTATGAACATGAACTGAAGAGCGGTAAACAATGATTAATAGCAATGTCTGCTGGGCTGCTCTAGGGATCTTTATTGCATTTTATCTAACAGCCTCATTAATGGTCTAGAAGAGGTAGATACTAACAGAACTTTAATTAAATTCATGGTGGATATTAAATTGGAAGTGATTGTGAGTCTCAGGAAAGGCAGAAACGCAACCTTAGAGTACATGATGAGCAGAAGATAAAATGAAATCCAACATTAATAGGTAGAGAGAAATGACTTCTGCACATGGCTTGCATGAAAGTAATAAGGATTTCAGAGGTTGGCTTGCGATGTGCCAGACATTGTCCTGGGTATTTTGGAGACATTGACTCTTTTGTTCTTTCCAATAACATGATGAGGTGGATGCTATTGTAATTCTAACCTTGGGTAGGTAAGGAGACTGAGGCTGGTATACTGGTAGCAAGTGGTCTCGAAACTTAACAAAAGAAATCCTGCTGAGTCTTTTGGTCTTATATTTCTTTTCCTGTAGAGTTCCACAAGAGTTGTAAAACTATGCTTTAAAAATGCTTCTGGTTATTTGGCTTAAGTAGAAACGAGTATTTTTTGTCTATTGGCCTCAGGACAACCTATTTCAAGAAACGCTTTTTGAAAGAGATGTTTATAGCATCGATTTCATGACTGCCATGACTTGGGCATCCAGAAAGGGGCCCTGGCTGTCAGAAAGCACACCCCGTGTGGGTAGAGGCCTGATCCATTGGTTTACTCTACATCTCCAGTTTCTAGAAGTGTGCCCAGCACACAGTAGACATTCAAGAAAGAATTATTAAATGCATGTCAATTAGCCCATGTTGATTAAGCATCCATAGCTTTAACTTGGTATTCTGAAAGCATTAGGTAGTTGGTTTAATGGCACAGACAAAAGGCTGTGGGTGCTGGGTGGGGACACTTTTCTGCTCCATGTACTTAGAAGTTTCACCTTGGCCCTACTGCCATTTCTAGTGTGTAGCCTGGGCAAGGAACTCATCAAGCTTTTCTTGCCCATAAGGAGAGATCATGGTTGTGCCCTTCCTTGCCTTCATGGATTGGGAGAATCAAATAAGAAGGTTGAGAAGGCATGCTGTCAGCTATAAGCCACAATACTAATGTTTGTCATTATCATACAGTTAGAACCTCACACTGAGTTTATCAAATTTGATAGCATCCCCAGGGGGAAACAATTAAACTAGTTTAACCATACAGATAAATTCACTGTAACACTAAGCCAGTCCAAGAGAGTATAGCTTATCACTTCAGAGCAGATGGCAACAGACTACATTTTATTTGCTGGGCGAACTTCAGAATCTTTGGAGAATGGACCTAGGAACGTTGTTATGAAAAATGCCTCCATATGATTATGATGTTCTGCCAGGTTTGAGAATAATGAAAAGGTGAAGAGAAAACTTGCTTCCTAAGGAGAAAGGAGAGGGCTGGGAGAACAAATGGCTGAAAGGCAAGTAAATGGTCAAAGGATGCCAGAGGGTGGGGAGTACTGGACAACCTTGACTTTGGGCAGGAAAGAGGTAATAGGAAATGGTTTAAAAGTCAAGGTCAAAGGCTGTGCCTTGCGTGGGGAATGCACGGGCTCCCATCACCCAGCTCAGGGTGGAGTGCTCCCATCACCCAGCTCAGGGTGCAGTGCTCCCATCACCCAGCTCAGGGTGGAGTGCTCAGGGTGCAGTGCTCGCATCACCCAGCTCAGGGTGGAGTGCTCAGGGTGCAGTGCTCCCATCGCCCAGCTCAGGGTGGAGTGCTTTGTCTCTGTACTAGGAGACAAAGCAGAGTCAGTATTTGCTAGTTCTGGTAATTGAAGATCATGTTGCAAACAGGGATGTTTCTGGGGTTGGCTTTCATGCCACTGACTGAGCTCTCTCCTTATGTAGAGTTGCATTAGTTCCCCTTTTCTTTGTACCTTCTGACCCATCCATTTCCCCATATCCCCAGCAGTGGGTGTAAATTTCTATTAAATCAACAATTGCTGATTGAGTGCCTGCTCTCTGCCAACCCCTATGTGAGGCCCAGAGAATGAAACAGGAAAGTCCATGCCCTCTTAGAGACCACAATGACATGGGGAGACAGGGATGAATGGAATAAATAAATGCATGTAAACTTTAAAAAAAACCCAAAACTCTGTGTGTAAAGGAAATGTGCGGGGCTGATGAGAGCTTACAATAGAAGGGTGTGCTGCAGTGAAGGTGTCCATGGTGGTGTTCTTGGGCATTTGTGTTTGATACCCAAGGGTGGTGGAAACTGACTAGGTGACGGGAATGGAGGAAGGAGTAATTCACAGTGCTCAGGGGTGTGGGATCTGTCACAGGAAGACAGCTGTGGCTGGAGAACAGAGATGGTGACCTGGCAGATGTCTGGGTTGGGGCCTCTGTCCTAAGGGAAATGGGAGACCTGGAAGTTTCTAAGGAAGAGTGGCAGGGCGCATATTAGGTATATGAGGAAGAGAGAGAGAAAGAGAGAGAACTAGTCTGTTCCAGTTGACATGATAAAATACTATAGACTGGGTAGCTTAATGGTCAGGAGGCTGGAAGTCCAAGATTAAGGTGTCAGCAGTGTGGACTCTCCCAAGGCCTCACTCCTTGGCTGGCAGATGGCTGTCTTCTCTCTGCCTGGAGCTTTCTCCATGTGGTTTCTCTGTGCATGCACCAATACTGCCCCCCGCCACCCAAGTTTCTCCTTCTGTTTGTATAAGACACCTATGAGATTGGATTAAGGCCCACACTATGCCCTTATTTTAACTTAACCACCTCTTTAAAGGCCTTATTTTTAAATTCACTCATACTCTGAGGTACTAGACTACAATATACGCATTTTTTTTTTTTTTTTTTTTTTTTTTTTTTGGTGGAGGACAGGGATACAGTTTGGCCCAGAACAGGGGTGTAAGCAGATTGATTTTTTAAAAATGTGTTATTTCCATAGGTTATTGGGGAACAGGTGGTGGTGTTTGGTTACATGAGCAAGGTCTTCAGTGGTGATTTGTGAGATTTTGGTGCACCCATCATTACCCGAGTAGTATACGTTGCACCCAATTTGTAGTCTTTGATCCCTCACTCCCTTCCCACCCTTTCCCCCTGAGTCCCCAGAGTCTGGCCTTACTCCCTTCCCACCCTGTCCCCCTGAGTCCCCAAAGTCTGGCACTCTGGCCCCAAGTGGAGGATGAATGGAAGCAAGCACCCAGCTGAAGCTCCCAAGGTGGCCCAGGCTCAGTTCATGCCACGTGCTCTGGAATACACTGTATCCAGGAAGTTTCTCAACCCTCCATCCTGTCTCCCATGACTGTCGCCTTTATGTGCAGAACATTCTAATGCTGAGAAAATCTGAACACTGCTTTACCAGCTATACTTATTTATTTATGTATTTATTATTTATTTTCACTGTCAGTCAGAGGTCATTTTAAATGTTTAAGTACAAAAAGTGATCACAGGCTTTATTATCATTATTATTAGTTTACACACACAGGTCTAATAGATAGAATGTGCAGAGGAACGTGCTCCTGTTCCTGTCCTTGACAGCCCTCATCCTGTGGCTAAAGCTGCATGCAGCTGGCCTCCTTCTGGGCTCACAGTGGCTGCTTCACATTACAACTGTAATGCATTTTGTGTGTTTCATAGTGTATGATGCTCTTTTCTTTTTTTAAAGCAGTTGTTAATGGTCGGGGGTACCGCCCTTCCACTAGCATCAGTTGCTACCTCACAATCAGATGGTGAGGGAATCTTCCAGGTAGGAGCAATTGATTAAAAGGCGGGTGCGTGGCTAGGAATAACCACTGCATGGCTACACTCTGGCGTCACAGTGAGGACAGAAGTATGTCAGGAGAGAGTGGAGAGCACAGTGGCAAGTTGAAGTCTCCTTGTGAGACAATGTGAGGAGAATTTCCTCACATTGTCTCACAAATCAAGGTACCCAAGTTAAAAAAAATCAAAATAATCAGGAATTCAAACACTCTTGCATTTAAAACTTCTCCCAGCAAGACAGGTCTAATATACCAGTCAGCATCTAGATCTTTCCAGGAAGTGAAGGCGGGTGCCTGGCATTCCTCTGCTGCTGCAGCTGCTGCGGTTGCCCCATTGGCAAATTCTCAGTCTCATGACAGCAAGAATCAGAATCTCATGAAGAAAGCGGTTCCAATCCACAAGGCTGCCCTGGGAAACCTGTACATTTTTTTGTGCCACAAAGAGGGGAGAGATGGAAGTGGCTCTGACTTCGGACTGGCCCTGCTCCGGAACATTTTCAGGCCCCAGAGCCTCTCTGACAAGATCTCATCTGGCTCCCCGTGGCTTCTAGCCCCTCATCCAGCTCCTACTCAGTCTTTTGGGAGCAATTTATCCATGAACAGGGGTTCCTCAGTGCTGGCAGAGCAGCCATGGTTGTGAGGAGCTAGACTTTAAAAAAATAAGCAAATTGGCCAGGCCGGGTGGCTGAGGCCTGTAATCCCAGTACTTTGGGAGGCTGAGGTGGGCGGATCACCTGAGGTCAGGAGTTTGAGACCAGCCTACCCAACATGGCGAAACCCTGTCTTTACTAAACACACACACACACACACACACACACACACACACACACACACGCCGGGCATGGCTATAGGTGCCTGTAATCCCAGTTACTCGAGAGGCTGAGGCAGGAGAATCACTTGAACCCAGGTGGCGGAGGTTGTAGTGAGCCGAAATTGTGCCATTGCACTCCAGCCCAGGTGACAGTCTCAATAAATAAATAAATAATAATAAAAAAATAAGCAAATTGGGCCCTAGAAAATTTTGCATTGGGACAGTACTTCCAAAATTTCAAACAAACAACAAAAGAACCCAAGGCAAACAAATAAAAAACCAGTCACCTAAAGGCAACAGGGAACCATTTTCATAACTTAACTTTGAAAACACCCAATAAATAAAATAATTTTATTTCATTGCATTTTTCTTTGGCTGAAGCATTACTTAAAATAAGTGAACACATATTAGCTATCCTTTAAAATATGCTTCTCTGACTTAGTATGTTTTAGATAATCAAAAATGAAAGTTCTATTACTTAGCTATTGAAAGTTCATTTTATAGTTCTAGTCCTTGATAGTATGAGAAAAATGAGAACAAATCAGAATAAATAAAAATTATCTGCCCATTCAGGTAATTAGCACCGTCAACAATTCATTATAAGGAAATGCCTTCTAAAGCTTTAAAAGGTGGCAATATTGAAGAACCTCATTGAGAAAATAAGCCGGGTCTGCAATGGGAGGAATGAGAGGTATCAGAATCATTGTTAGTCATTCAATGTGTATTTTGTACTCACTGTACATGATAACATTTCTCAAATATGGTTGGTGGACCAACATGCTTGTAAATCACCTGGGAAATGTGTTACATGTGCACATTCTTGGGCCTTATTCTACACTAACTTCACATACCTGGGCAAGTGATCTGGAATCAACAGCTGTAATGCGTTTCAAATCACTGCAGGTGATTTTTAAATCCAGCTAAGTTTGAGGACCACTGTCATTGACAAATGCGTTCTGTGCTATATGAGGGGAAAAGGGGGATATCACTTCCATGTGCCTGCCCTGAAGGATTTATGATTGGCTTAGGAAGCTTACATGGAAATATGAAACCTTAAGAAAACACACCACAGCCTAGAATTAGTGACTTCAAGAGACGACTGTGGTGATTTACCTTAATCCTTTTGTTTAAAGGTGAGCAACACGCACCAAGAAGGCGAACTCAGGTCACACACTTAGGGTGAGCCCTGGGGTTTGAATCCAGCCTCGAGTTCAGCATTTGGTCTCTACTATGGTGACACATAAACCACTACCCTCGCACTGCTTCAAATCCATCCAGATGCAGTGCATAGTTCTTACAAAGAGGGCCAGACCAGCTCTCTACTGAAGAAGCTTGACTTTTGTTTTAAGGGATCACATAATCTTCTCTCTTTTTCAAGTTTGAAATAAAACCATGCAAGCATTCTGCAAAGTATGGGCCTGGGAAAAGCTCCTCATTTGTGCTGGTTGTTTACTAGAGCATCAACTAAAAAACAACAACAACAACAAAACCCAAAAACCAGAAAAACTAAGGTCATCCAGGTTGGCCATGTGGTCTGTTGCGCTTCACTGGTTCCTGGAATTCTGAAGTAGTCTCCTATAATTAATTTTTAACTTTTGTAAGTCTGTTTGTTAAAATAAAATTTTCTTCTTGCTGAGGAAAAAAAATGAAGGGATAGGATATTATTTTATCCTGAAAGGTTGAGGGAGTTTAATATCATTAAGAATGAAAAGCATTTTATATAACTTAGAATGAAAGAAGAAACAAGTTCACTAGCTCATGAGGGATTTGGGCTCTAAAGAATGAAGCACTTCGAGAAGCTGACGGTTGTGACACATTAGAAACTGCTGGCAAGAGCAGAGCATTGCCAGTTCCTCATCCAGGGGATACGGGAAGACAAATGGACTATCAGCTCTCTTGCAGTTCTCTTGGTTTTTTTCGTCCAGGACTATGATTTCCACCATCCCCTACATTTGAAAGTCCTTTGGATCCTAATCCTCAGTCCTTACCACGATGATGATCCTCCTCTTGCCTGCTGATCTCTTGGGATAAGGAGTCCAAAGTCCTGGGTGGCAGCTGTTGGTGAAAGTTCAGTGGGACTCTTGTTGTGTGCAGCAGTAGAAGTTTCTCCCTTTGAGAGTCAGAACCTGTTACCCTACAGAGCTCAGAAGTGCAAAATACCACATGGTGTTTTAAAATTTCCGATTGCCATGTACATATCTCCACTTGGATATCCCCCATCATTTCAGCCCCAGCTGGACCAAAATCCAAAATCAAGCTCATCTTCTCTCCCACCTCCCACTTTCTCCATTTAATTGGACCATCCTGGTTAAAAAGCATTGCTTATCCGTGACACCACCAACACTGGAAGTTCCTGACTCATCTTCGACAGTGTCTTCTCTGCTGACATCTTATTCATTAACAACACTTTTAGACTTATCATATGAATATCTTTCAGGGAAAGTGCCCAGTGGGTGTTAAAGTCTTCTGGAGTTAGTGTCACAGGCACCTGAATGCTGCCTTTAGTCCTCTGGGCTAGGCTGAGGTGTGCAGGGTGGTGCAGGTTGGCTCAGCTTGCAGCTGGCCCACCTGGGGCTGGGGGTAACATTGCAGGTTGGGTTTCTCCTGCGGAAGCAGATCCTGAGATGGAGATTTGTGTGCAGGAAATGGATTAGGGAGCATTCTTAGGATGGCCATCTGTGGGCGAAGGCAAGGCAGCAGGATCGGGAAGAGGGAGAATTGGTGCAGCAATGAAGTCACAAGATCTCAGCCCATCCCATGGGGAACACTAAAGCCAGGATGGCCTTTCCGAGTTGTCCCCCAGGTGGATCTGTCATTGGATGTAGGCTTCCCTGGATAGGGGTGTGATCTTGGGTGAGGCAGCTTTCTTTGGCCAAAGTCATTCTTGAAGATGGTGACAGCTAAGAGCTATTATCGGACAATCTTCCTAATATCTACGTGAATGAATCCTTCCATCCTCAGGCAGGGGCTCTTGGTAGGCAGTATAGTCTCCATGACAGCTCATATTTTGCCTCTCTTGGAGCCTTTTCCTTCATCTGGGTCCTGGGAAGAGGTCCTTCAGCTCTCTGGTGTGCCTCTTCTCCTGGGGAAAACTTAGAACAGGATGTTGGTGGAGTGAGCCATAGTTGCCACTGCTGTAGCTGGACTTGAGGCTGCAACGGCCTCATCATCTCCTGCCTCTGTTTCTCATTCTGGATTTCCCTCTGCCTGTGCTTACTTTGTGGACCGACCTACGCCCTCATCCCTGAGCTATGCAAGTGCTTGTTTGCATTTTATTCTAAGGCTGTGGGTGTTGCACTTGTCCATTTACTGTACAACTGGCCAGGACTGGGGAGGCCCAAGTGGTTCCCCTGGGCACCAAACATAGTTCTTCTTGCTCCTCCTATTTGTAACAGCAACTCGACTTCCTCCTGGTGATCAAGGTCTATTGCCTCTGTCAGAATGGAGATCTTCTTCTTGCCTGCTGGTTCCTTGGCATAAAGAGCCCAGAGTGCCCAGTGGCAGCCATAGCTTCAGTGGGCTTCTCGCTGTGTCCATCAGTAGTTGTGACCCCCTTTAAGAACCAGAAACGGTTAACCTATGGAGCTCAGAGATGCAGGGATTGGAGGCAAAAGTTTTTTGCAAGATGATAAGTTGGGCCATTCCTGGTCCCACTTGTTTCCTGGATCCATGTGTCATATGCCGTGCATTGGCTTAGCATGCAAACTGTGTGTTGCAGGGTGCACCCCATCCATGCAGGGCATCACATTCTCATGGACTCCTCAGCTGTGCCTTCAGCAGGTATTTCTGTCCATCTGTTAGGCCAGCAGCTTCAGGGTGGGCTGGAATGTGAGATACCAGTGGGTCTCATGGTCATGGGGCTGCTGCCTCATCTTCTGTGCTGTAAAGTAAGGCTCTTGTTGCTATGTGGATGCTATGTTATGTGGGATGTGAGAATGTGGATCAAACACTCTGGAGCCTTCAGGTAGTAGTGCTGGCTAAGGCCCTGCAAGCAGGAAAGGCAAGCCCGTATCAGAATGTCATCAGCTCTGCTGAAATGAATTGCCACCACTTCCAGCATAAAAGGGGCCCCAAATGATCATTTTGCCACCAAGGGGCTGGTTGGTTTCCTTGAGGGAAGTTGCCATATTGGAGCCTGGCATTGATTTGTGTTGTGGGCAGGGTTTCCTCCAGCATGGGCAGTAGCCAGATCAGACTTGGTGAGTGGAAGGCCATGCTGTTGGGGCCATGCCTGGCCTCCCTCCCTGCCCTTTGACTACCTCATTTATGTGACTATTGGGTTAGCACAACGAAGAAATACTTAGAACTTTCCTCAGTTTAAATTTCAAATATGGTAAATATTTATAAATATGGTCAAAACTCTTGGAGTCCACAATCTTTTTTTTAGTGTGTAAAGGGGTCCTGAGACTAAACTATTTGAGAAGCACTGTCCTAGGCCAGTCCCTGCACTACTGATTGGTCAGAACTACCAGGTATTGTGTCCATCCCTCACCATGGGCTGGGGATGAGGAAAGGTCAGGCCTCTTTGAAATTCTGCAGACTATGAATGGGACACAAGTGGCTCGTGAAAGAAAACCCAGAAGCTATTGTTAGCAAAGCAGGGTTGAATATTACAACAAAAACAAAGAAACCACAAAATCAAACAACAGGTGTCTACCACATTAAGGTGCTTAGTTTCATTGTTTGTTGAACCTTCGGGGCTTGGTATCCTGTAGAATAAATACTGTTTGTTTAATAGCTGAATGAATGCATAAACAAAGGCTTGGGAGTGACTCAGATAACTGCTTGAGGGCCCTCTAACTCCATATTCTGAAGGGCGTGTGTGTATGTGTATGTGTGTGTGTGTGTGTTTGTGTGTGTGGACATTAAATAGGTAGGTGATGGTGACTACAGAGTTGGCATTTTTGAAGCCCCCACAGCCGAAGGGTCAGACCAGGGCCCAACCGGGAAAGCTGGGCAGTGGAGGCAGCAGGAGTGGCAGGCAGCTGACACCCCCCTGCCCTGGCAGGACACTGGGAAACCAGGTGGAGCTCTGAAGAGGAGGGCCGCAAGTTCACAGGTAAGAGACAGTTGATTATGCTATTTAGAAATGACATGGCAAGTCCATGCACAGTGAATTACTGGTATGCATGTTTGGAAGCAGTTGCTGTTTGGAAGTGATCAGGTATGCCGTCTGTGTATCTGAATATGAGAGATACCCAGTTAAGGACGGATTTAGAGGAGCTCAGAAAAGAGTGCAACGAATAGAGCTCTACAGGTCTGGGTGGAGGCCAAACAGCTATGGGGACTGGGGGAGTGACAGAAGTGCTTTTAACAAATAATTGTGGCCAGGCGTGGTGGCTCATACCTGTAATCCCAGCACTTTAGGAGGCCAAAGTGGGAGGATCACCTGCGGTCAAGGGTTTGAGACCAGCCTGGCCAACATGCTGAAACCCTGTCTCTACTAAAAATATAAAAATTAGCCGAGCATGGTGGCACACACCGGTAGTCCCAGCTACTACTAGGGAGGCTGAAGCAGGAGAATTGCTTGAACATGGGAGGCAGAGTTTTCAGTGAGCCAATATCGCACCACTGCGCTCCAGCCTGGGTGACAGAGCAAGATTCCCTCTCAAAAATCACACAAACAAACAAACAAACAAACAAACAAAAATTGCATTGTGGGTTCCCAGAGTAGAGAGATTGCTGAAGAGAGTCAGAGCATTCTGCTGGGCCAAGAAGGCTGACATGAGATTGCTGCTCACATCCCATACAGGGTGCCCTATGCTTCCTGGCTTACTGGTGCTGCTGCTGAAACTCCGAGCAGGCCCAGCACAACACGTGCGCATATTTTCCTTCTTTCTGTGCGAGAAGATCACATGATTTCCGGGTTTCCAGGTGTCTAAAATTTAAGTGTATGAAATTGAGTATTGCTAGCAGCCCAACCAGATGTGAAATTCTACTAGGGATTTCCCTGCCCAACAGAGATGGACCAACTCCACTCAAGTGTAGAATGGCTACAGAATGTTATAGCTGAACCCAGGAGAGGGCAGGAAGGGGAGGTCTCCTGGGCTGCTCTGTGATGGAATGTGATGTCCGCATTCTGCATGGCTTCCCAACCTGGGGAGGAGCGGAACTTGATAACTGGAATGTGCAGTGAGATGAAGATGCGATTTCTCGCCTTGATCTGTCCGCAGAGAACAGGCATTTATCAGTTGAGGTGATGAGGACATACATACAGATACCCAGTCTCACAGAGTGAAAGCTGTTCAGGAGACCAGCAGGTTGACGAGAGGGATATCTGCTTGGGAGACAAGGTCTTTAAATTGGAATTTAGATTAGAAATATTTCCTCTGTATGCTGAAGTCATCTGCCCAGGGAAAGAAAGTCTTTCTCTAGAACAATGAGTGGACAGTTTTTTGCTTGAAGGTGCCCATCTGTTTATTTTGAAAGGTAGTAAAAGTTCACAATCTATAGCACAGATGTTTAGGGGTGAGGAAGATGTTTACCAATGGAACAGAATTACATGAACACGAGGCTGATGGCAGGAACGGCACAGCAACAGGACACAGAGACTGAACAACAACAAAAAAACAGATGCAGGCTGTGAGGCATGCACTTGTTAGCTGTGCTAGGATATAACAGACATCAGGGTGTGGGGAGGGAAATGGGTTAAGAAATCAAAACAGGGCTGCTGTGTGGGAAGTGAAGAAATAAATGAGCAGCAATTGATGACAGAAACAATAGCCGATATGGCCAATGGCCTCCTCTGGACAGATGAGTCTTCTGTGACTTCACATTTGATTCCTCCTCGTGAATGTGCTTGAGAGTGCTCTGTGAACAGTTATTTACAGTCACTGGGAAGCAAAGGAGAGCTGCCAGGGCCCCCGGGGTGTTTCTGGTTGGGGCTTACTCTATTTGTGGGCATTTTCAGCCCACAAACACTCATTCTGCTATTAAAATCTAGTTAAGGGAGTGCAGACACAGGTAAGAAGATAACTGCAAATACAAGACAGGAGTGGTAGATGCCACATGAGAGGTCTAAGTGATGGATTCTGAGGGATTCCATGGTGGAAAGAGACCACTGGGGGCAATTCAGCTCAACAGAGGAATCCAAAATAGGCTTCCAGATGCAGAGGGAAATTGCACAAAAAGAGACCTCAGAAGACAGCTCTGGTTTCAGATTCAAGCATGGATGAAGGGAGGAGGGACTAGAAATTGGGAGGTGCCTGCAAAATGCCTGACAGAAGGCAGAGAGGGCCTGTCTTCTAGTGGTGACTGTCGGGTTACAAACTAAGAAACAGGTGGAAGATTCCACAGAACTTGGTAGCTGATGGCATATGAAGATCAGGAAAGAAGGAAGAATCAAAGATGGCTGTAAGCCTAGGAGACAGAGATGGAAATGTGTTTCTTGGCAGGAATAGATGCTGGCTTTGAAAATAAAGCAATGAACTTGAGATGTGGCAAGTTCAGGATGACAGGAGGTATTCCATGAGGAACATCTGGCAGGCATTAGGTAATGGGTTCTGGTGACAGTTCAGAGCTGAGTGGTGGACTTGGGAGTCGTCTACACAGCAGATGTTGTAACTGAAAATTGAGAGCCGTTGTGTTCTCTGAGGGAGGTGGTATGGAGAGAGACATGGATAGGAACATTCGAGGGGTGTGCCTACAGCAAGCCTCAAAACAAAGACGCACCAAGGAATGAAGACAAAGAAGGCACCCGGAAAGAGTGAGGCAGAGAATTGGAGCAGTATGTTATGAAAAACCAAGGCAGGAGAGTTTCAAGCAGGAATAGGTGGGCAATGTAGTGAATTGCTACACACAGACTCAGAAGAACCAGGACAAAGTCTTTCTTATCTTTCCAGGTACAGTATTTACTTTATTTTTCATTTACATTTTAATTTTAAAGCAAAATTGAGAGGAAGGCATAGAGATTTCTCACATACCTGCACACCTGTCCCACACCTGCACAGCCTCCCCATTATCAACATCCCCCACCAGAGTGGCACATTTGTCCCAACTGATGAACCTGCATTGGCACATTGTCACCCACAGTCCATAGTTTACATTTGGATCCACTCTTGTACATTTTATGGGGTTTTTTTTAGACGGGGTCTTTGTCGCCCAAGCTGGAGTGCAGTGGTGCAATCATAGCTCACTGTAACCTCAAACTCCCTGCATCAAAAGCTTTCCTCTTTCAGCTTCCTGAGAGTAGATCGGACTGCAGGCACGCACCACCATGCCTGGATAATGTTTAAAAAATGTTTTGTAGAGATAGGTCTTACTGTGTTGCCCAGGCTGGCCTTGAACTCCTGGCATTAAACTATACTCCTGCTGAGGATGGTTTTTGACAAGTGTATAATGACATATATCCACCATTACAGTATCATACACAGTAATTTCCCTGCCTTTAAGATCCTCTGTGCTTTACCTATTCATTCTTCCCCCTTAATCCCTGGAAACCAATGATTATTTTATTTTATTTTTCACTGTATCCACAGTTTTGCCTTTCCCAGAATGTCATATAGTTGGACTATGTAGCCTTTTCAGACTGGCTTCTTTCACTTAGTAACATATGTTATGTTTAAGATTTCTCCATGTCTTTTCTTGGCTCGATAGCTCATTTCTTTTTAGTACTGAATAATATTCCATTGTCTGGGGATGGACCACAGCTTATGTATCCATCCATTCACTGGCTGCAAGACATGTTGGATGCCTCCCAAGGAAATTATGAATAAAGCTACTGTAAATATCCATGTATAGGCTAAATTTTTTTTTATTGTGGTAAAATACACATAATATAAAATTTACCATTGTAACAATTTTAAAGTATACAGTTCAGTGGCATTAAGTACATTCTTGTGCAATGATGACTGCCATCAGTCTCCAGAAATCTTTTCATTTTGTAAAACTGAAACTCTGTGTCTATTAAATGTCAACTCCCCATCCCTACTCCTTCCAGTCCCGGGCAATTACCATCCTTTCCGTCTCTGTGATTTTGACTACTGTAAGTACCTTGTATAAGTGGAATCATACCGTATTTGCTGTTTTGTGATTGACTTGTTTCCCTCAGCATAATGTCCTCAAGGATTTTCATGTTGTAGCATGTATCAAAATGTCCTGCCTTTTAAAGGCTGAATAATATTTCATTGTATGTTTTTTGTCCATAAACACTTTTTGCTTATCCATTAATCCATCGACAGACACTTGTGTGACTTCCACGTTTTAGCTATTGTGAATAATGTTGCTATGAACACGAGAGTGCACAAATATTTCTCTTTCTCCTTTTTCTTTCTTTCTTTTTTGCATAACTTATTCGTTGACAAGAGACTCTGTTTTCAATCCTTTGGGTGTATTTACCCACCAGTGAAATTGCTGGAACTCACGGTATTCCATGTGCAGGTTTTTGTACAGACACAAGTTTTGAACTCATTTGGAAAAATGCCAAGGAGCACAATTGCTTGATCATGTGTTGAGTATATTTCACAATAAGCAACTGCCCAGCTGTGTTCTGAAGTGGCCGTACCATTTTGCATTGCCACCAACAGTGGATGAGAGTTGTTGTTGTCCCATGTCCTCACCTGTATTTGTTGTTGTCAGTGGTTTGGATTTTCACCATTTGTTCAGTGTATCTTGTTTTAATTTGCAATTCCCTAATGGCATAAGATGTTGAGCATCTTTTCATATGCTTATTTGCCATCTGTACAGCTTTGATGAGGTGTCTGTTCAGATCTTTTGTCCATTTTTAAGTTATATTGTTTGTTTTCTTATTGTCAGTATTTTAAGATTTCTTATATTTTGGATCATGTTTTTTTTTTAAATCATATATGCCTTTTGCAAATATTTTCTCTTAGTCTGTCACTTGTCTTCTCATTCTTTTGACAGAACAGAAGATTTTAATTTTAATGAAGTCCGGATCATTAATTATTTCCTTCACAGAACATACCTTTGGCGTTGTATCCAGAGTTATTGTCATATTCGAAGAGCATCTATATTTTCTCCTATGTTATCTTTGAAGTTTTATAGTTATAAATTTTACATTTATGTCAGTGACCCATTTGAGTTAATTCTTGTGAAGAGTATAAGGTCTGTGCCTAGATTTATTTTTTGCATGTGGATGTCCAGTTATTCCAGTACCATTAGTTGAAAGACTATGTTTTTTCCATTGTATGGCCTTTACTCCTTTGTCAAAGATCAGTTAACTCTCTTTGTGTAAGCATATTTCTGGGATCTTTATTCTTTTTGATTAAATTATTTGTCTTTTTTTTTTTTTTTGCCAACACCATACTGTCTTGATTATTTTACGGAAAGTCCTAAAGTCAGGTAATGTCAGTCCTCTGAATTTGTTCTACTCTTTCAATATTGTGTTGGCTATTCTGGGTCTTTTGCTTTCCATATAAACTTTAGAATTAATTTGTCACTATCCACAAAATAACTTGGTGGGATATTGATTGGTATTATATTGAATCTATAGATCAAGTTGGGAAAAAACTGACATCTTGATGATATGGTGCCTTTTTATACATTAATATGAAATATTTCTCCATTTATTTAGTTGTTCTTTGATTTCTTTCATTGGCATTTTGTAAGTTTTCTAATATAGGTCTTGAACATATTTAGATTTATACCTAAGTATTTCAGTATATGTTTCATTTTTGTGGGTGCTAATGTAAATGGTATTGCATTTTAAATTTCAAATTCTACTGTTTTATTGTATTTTAATTTCAATTTCCACTTTGTAGGCTAGCAACTGACTTGTATAATAACCTTGTATCCCGCAACCTTGCTATAAGTGTTTAGTTTTTTAAATTATAAAAATTTTCTACATAATCATGTCATCTGTGAACAAAGATAGTTTTATTTCTTCCTTTACAAGCAGTATACCTTTTATTTTCTTTGTATGGTGTTGAAAAGGAATGACGAGAAGAGACATTCTTGCCTTACTTCTGATTTTAGCAGGAAAGCTCTAGTTTCTCATCATGGAGCATGAGATTGGCCGTAGGTTTTTTGTAAATGCTCCTAATCAGGTTGAGAAAATTTCCCTCTATTCCTAGTTTGCTTAGAGTTTTAATTATGAGTGGATGTTGGATTATTTTTCAAATGCTTTTTCTGCATCTATTGATATAAAGTATGAAATATATATGTATATGTATTTATTAATTTAATAATATGTTACTGATAGAACAGCCATATGATTCATCTTTTTAGCCTGTTGATTTGATGGATTACATTAATTTTCAAATGTTGAGCCGACCTTCCATACTTGGAATAAATCCCATTTGGTCATGATGTATAATTTTTTCAATGCATTGTTGGATTCAATTTACCAATAATTTATTGAGGATTTCTACATTATGTCAATGAGCGATATTAGTCTGTAGTTTTCTTTTCTTACAATGTCTTTGGCTGGTTTTCGTATTGGGGTAATTCTGGCCTCACAGAATGAGTTAGGAAATACTGCTTGTGCTTTTGCATTCTGAAAGACATTGTGGAGAATTGATATACATTCTTCCTTAAATGCCTTAAATGTTTGGAAGAATTCATCAGTGAGCCTATCTGGGCCTGCTGCTGCCTATTTTAGAAGATTGTTAGTTATTTATTTAATTTCTTCAGTAGATATTGGCTTATCCAGATTGTCTAGTTTTTCTTGAGTGAATTTTGACAAATTGTCTTTTAGGAATTGGTTCATTTCATCTAGGTTACCAAATTTGTGGGCATAAAGCTATTCATAATATTCCTTTTTTATCCTTTTAATGTCCATGGAGTCTGTAATGATGTCTCCTATTTCATTTCTGATATTAGTAATTTGTATCCTCTCTCTCACTATTTTTAAAAAATTAGTCTGGCAAAAGGCTTATCAATTTTACTGATCTTTTCAAAGAATCAGCTTTTGGTTTTGTTAACTTTCTTTCTTTCTCTCTTTCCTTCCTTCCTTCCTAACTTCCTTCCTTCCTTCCTCTTTCTCTCTCTCTCCCTTCCTTCCTTCCTTCCTCTTTCTTTCTTTCTTTTTCTTTCTTCTTTCTTCTTTCTTCTTTCTTTTCTTTCTTTCGACAGAGTCTTGCTCTATCACCCAGGCCAGAGTGCAGTGGCTGATCTCTGCTAACTGCAACCTCCACCTCCTGGGTTCAACCTATTCTCCTGCCTCAGCCTCCTGAATAGCTGGGACTATAGGCGTGCACCACCACACCAGGCTAATTTTTGTATTATTAGTAGAGATGGGGTTTCACCATGTTGGCCAGGCTGGTCTTGAACTCCTGACCTCATTATCTGACCATGTTGGCCTCCTAAAGTGCTGGGATTCCAGGTGTGAGCCACTGTACCTGGCCGGTTTTGTTAATTTTCTCTATTGATTTCCTGTTTTCAATTTCATTGACTTCTGCTTTCATTGTATTATTATTTTTCCTTGTGCTTGATTTAGATTTAATTTGCTCTTCTTTTTCTTGTTTCCTATGGTGGCAGCTTATATTATTGATGTCAGGTATTCTTTTTTAATGTATGTGTTCAATGCTATACATTTCCTACTAAACACTACTCTTGCTGCATCCCACACATTTTGAAAAGTTGCATTTTTATTTTAATTTAGTTCAAATATTTTAGGCTAGGTGTGGTGGCTCATGCCTGCAATCCCAGCACTTCAGGAGGCCTAGGTGGGCAGATCACTTGAGGTCAGGAGTTTGAGACCAGCCTGGCCAACATAGGATAACCCCATATCTACTAAAAATACAAAGAATTAGCTGGCTGTGGTGACATGCACCTATAGTCCCAGCTACTTGGGAGGCTGAGGCACAAGAATCACTTGAATCCAGGACATGGAGGTTGCAGTGAGCTGAGATCACGCCACTGTGCTCCAGCCTGGGCGGCAGAGTGAGACCATGTCCAAATAAATAAATAAATAAATAAACCAAATATTTTAAAGCTAATCTTGAGATTTCTTTTTTAATTCAGGTGGTTTTAAGAAGTGTGTTATTTGCTCTCTAAGTATTTTCAAGCTATCTTTTATTGATTTCTAGTTTGATTATCACTGTGGTCTGAGAACAGACATTATATAATTTCTAATTTTTAAATTTGTTAAGGTGTTTTTTTTATGGCCTAGACCACATTCTAGGCCATAAAAAACACCTTAACAAATTTAAAAATCAGGAGGCTGTTTCACCTACATGAAAATCTGTTGTTTAGTGTAACTACTTTCACACATTATCTTAACTAATCTTCTGGATAACTTGCTTCAGCTTCTACGTCAGCACCTGCTGATCCACTTTCCATTTTTTCCATGCCCTTTTTTTTTTTTAGAAAAGGTTCCTGAAGGAAGGGAAAAGTGCTCCTCCAGTGAACACACACAAATAAGAAAGTACAACAGCTGTACTGCTGATACGGAGAAAGTTTAAGTGGTCTGCATAGAGGGTCAAACCAGCCACAACCTCCCCTTAAGTCAAGACCTAATCCAGAACAAGGCCCCAACTCTTCAATTCTATGAAGGCTGAGAGAGGTGGGGAAGCTGCAGAAGAAAAGTTGGAAGCTAGCAGACATTGGTTCAATGAGGAAAGAAGCCACCTTCATAACGTACAAGTGCAAGACTGGCCAGGTGTGGTGGCTTGTCCCAGATATTCCAGAGTCTGAGGTGGGAGGATCCCTTGAGACAAAAGTTTGAGACCAGCCTGGGTGACATAATGAGACCCTATCTCTAAAATTTTTTTTTTTTTTTTTTTTTTTAGTTAGCCAGGAACATTGGTGCACACCTGTAGTCCTAGCTACTCAGGAGGCTAAGGCACGAGGATAGCTTTGAGCCTAGGAGTTCAAGGTGGTGAGCAGGTAGAAATCACTAGGTTCTGGAAGAAGATTGCAGATCCCCCGCTCATTTGTCTGGGTGGTGTTCCCTGCCATAAACCCTGGGCAGAAGACATGAAAGAAGGGAACAGTGGAAGGAAGATAAAGCAAAGGTCTTAAGAAATGCTGATGGCTAAAAATGGTGTCTTATCAGATGGCCTATTCACAGTGAGCTAGGACTAATAAGAGAAGCATTTTTTTAAACCAATATTTTTTTCTTATTTGTAACAAAATGGGTTACATAGGAACATTGAGAGATTATTTCTCTGTATAGGAAACTTTGGATACTAACTACTAGTGTTCAAAGTCAGGCATGACACTTAAAATTTAGGTATATAAGTGTTATTCTATATGTTGCTGTCAAAGAATAAAATTACAACAAATTTAAAGATTTCAATTGGCTTCATTGCGATTCTACAATCAGGCAGTACTTTATCCCATTAAATAGAATGAGTTCTGATGAGCTGAGCAGAGATGGGCTTTATTGACAGAGGAGAGCTGAAGAAAGCAGAAGCAAAGAACAAAGAATAAAAGAATACATTAGTCCTTTCAAAGTTATTTTTCTTGGAAGGCAGGGACAGGGAGACAGAAGAATAGAAAAGTAACTGATTAGTTAACATCAGGCTACTTCAAGCTTCCTTTTTTGTGTAAGGGTAAAGCAGAGAAACCGCATAATCATGCTTATTGAAGCTGTAAACCGGCCTGTTTGGGAAATTCTCTCTTTCTCTCTCTTGCTCTCAATCTTGCTTTCTCAGAAGGTCAGGAAGGTCAGTTAACAACTGAGTTTGGGTTTAATGACATGGAACTTTAGCCAGGGTGACTCCATTTTGATGTAGTCTGGTCTGCTGCGGCCCAGGGCAGGAGTTTAGTCTGAGATAATGGCCTCCTGCATTTTTATTTCACATTGCAAATATAGATAATGCAGACTGTTTGGCATATTCTGATGCATGGGCAGTCATTTAAGCTTTACATTTATGTAATAATTGTGATATTTGATGGAAATACAGGAATGGCATCACATGTTGCAGTTTTTCTCAAATGGGAGTCAGAGTCCTCCAGGAAAGGGGTGGGAGACTGCCCTTCTGAGCTGGGCAGAGCTTCGTGCACAGCTCCCCACAAGAGCACTCCCAGTGCACTCTCAGTATCTGAGCCTTCTTCCCATGGTCTCGGGCAACCGCCACTTGCCCTTCCTGATAGCTGGTTGGTACTCATCTTCCCAGAGAGCTTTAGGGGAGGGATAATGGTGGTGAGAAAGGCATGTCAGTATGTACGCCAGCCGGCAGGAGAGGCAGACTCTCTGTGGCTACCGTGAGCCTCTCAAGGGGAAATTAAGTGGCCACAGCAGGGAGAAGGGTTTGGTCACATACTCCCACCTTGTTAATTACCATAAGGTGTGTTGACTGCCATAAGGCTTTCTTCCTACAGTTAGGCAGAAACTCCTTCTTTTCTGTCTCTCTCTCTCTTTTTTTTTTTTGAGATGGAGTCTGGCTCTGTCGCCCAAGCTGGAGGGCAGTGGCATGATCTCAGCTCATTGCAACCTTCTCCTCCTGGGTTTAAATGATTCTCCTGCTGCAACCTCCTGATCAGCTGGGATTACTTGGAAGGCATGCCACCATGCCAGCCTAACTTTTTGTATTTTGGGCCATGTTGGCCAGGCTGGTCTCAAACTCCTAGCCTCAAGTGATCTGCCCACCTTGGCCTCCCAAAGTTAGGGGATTACAGGCATGAGCCACTGTGTGTGGCTCCTACAGCTAGGCAGAAACTTCTAGGAAAACGTTGCCTAACTGACAACCCTACCTTAGGGGTCCTGCCAACAGCACTGATTGGGCGGGAGAACACCCTTACCAACATTCTTTCCTGATAAGCAGCTACATGGTTCCAGCCAGCTTACCGACTGCGCACAAAGTGTCTTTGCATGCTGTAGTTCACTTTCTGATACAAATGAGCAGAATTCCACCTCATTTTAAGGTTAAAAGCCTGCCCCCAAATGAACATGAAATATATGTTACATATATGTTAACTCACTGTGCATACTTTACTTTCTCCATAAATATTCATAGGCATTCCCCAATCCTGATAAATATGCATGGAAGACAGACCCTGGAAGGCTTAAATGCCACTGTTTTCTTCTCTTTGGAGAAGTGTTTTTGATTTCCCGGAAGCTACGTTTCCCCAGTGTGCAGGTTATTACTTAGAAAATAAACTTTTCTCCTTTTTCCTTCCTCCATTGATCTCATGGTCATTTGTTAATATGTAGATATAGTGACTAGGACTGTGAGCTTCTGTTCTGGTTAAAATGAGCCATTTCCACTTTGTTCTTTTCTTGTGTTTTGTGATCTTGATTATACTACTTACAGCCTGTATTTCTCTATCTCCTTGGGTGGTGAGGTTTAGGAGTGCAAAGTTCTAATTTGCCTTCCCATCTCCCACAGGCTCAGCACATGCCTGTTGTAGATCAGGTGTTCCACAAGCATTTGATGGAATTGAAATGAAATGAATTAATTATGCTAAAAAGCAATGGCTGTTCCATGGGTGAGGCAGCATCGAATAATGGTGAAGAACGTAGGTTTTCCAGTAAGACCATTGCAGTCTCCAGAATTTCCACACTGGCTGGGTTTAGGAGGGGCTGTCTATTTGGGAGAGTGAACAAAGGCATTTGTCTTACAGCTTCATTTGTACAGAAATCCTTTGTTTTCACTAAATCTAACAGTCTCCTGAAAGTAATTTTTAACACTACCTTTGCTACAGACAGCTAAGGATTAAAATAACTTCAACCTGTTTCCGCATATGAAAAACAGGTGACAATGAAATAATAATACTGGCCCCATTAGGGTGTGGTGAGGCTCACTGGGATAATGCGTGTTACGTATTCTTTGGCCTGCCACACTGAGCAGTCAATAACAAACTATTATTATTATTACTATGATATTTTAAGTTGTTTCTATTCATAACATGTTAGAATGTTAGAAGGGAGCTTGGAAACAGCAAAAACACAGACTTTGGAGACCACAGACCTGAGTGGGAATCCCGTCTTCACCCCTTCCTAGCAGGATGACCCTGTGTACATTGCTCATCTAACACCTTGGTACGTGAGAACCACCTGGACTTGCTAAAATCATATTCCAGGATGCCACCCTAGATATTCTGATTAAGTTGTTTTATGGTGAGGCCCAGAGAACTGCATTTTACAAGTTTTCCAGGTGATTCTGATTCATGAACTGTACGAACCATAGTTTGTGAAATGCTGACTTAATCTCTTGAAATCTCAGGGTCTTATTCCCCCCCGGTCATGGTTTTGGATGGAAAATATCTGGCCCCAAATCTGGCTTATTGCAGAGAATCTGGCTTCCTGTGCTCAGAAGCTTTGGCTGTCTTCTTTCTAGATACGGTCTCTTTAACTATTTCATCCAAACATGTGCAGCCAGTGTCACAGAAGAGACCAAAGTCTGTGTTAGAAATTGATAGAATTGGCCGGGCGCGGTGGCTCACGCCTGTAATCCCAGCACTTAGGGAGGCCGAGGCAGGTGGATCACGAGGTCAAGAGATCGAGACCATCCTGGTCAACATGGTGAAACCCTGTCTCTACTAAAAATACAAAAAATTAGCTGGGCGTGGTGGTGCCTGCCTGTAATCCCAGCTACTCAGGAGGCTGAGGCAGGAGAATTGCCTGAACCCAGGAGGCAAAGGTTGCAAGGTGAGCCAAGATTGCGCCATTGCACTCCAGCCTGGGTAACAAGAGTGAAACTCTGTCTCAAAAAAAAAAAAAAACCCAAAAAACGAAGTTGATAGAATTCAGGTAGCAAATCAAAGACCACCCAACATTAAAGGGTAAAAAGTGGCTGTGAAATACATCAGATGTATTTTGAAGAATATACTTCTGTAATAGAATGGGATCCCCCTGCCCCTTGCAAATCAGCCAAGTATGGAAATAAAAAAATTCCACGCTGATGAGCACATTTCCCTGATTTCCAATGCTAGAAACCACGTGAACAGTGAGCAAGGAAGGCCTGCACCATCACCATCAGCAGGTAGCAGTTTCATAACAAATTCTACAGATTTAACTTCTTGCCTGCCTCTGACTCATTAACAGAATATTAGGAAAAAATTAACAGAGTCCCATGACCTCAGAGGACTTTTGAGGGGAAGGGTGAGTCCATGCTGGACTGAGTCGGCTGCAAAGAAAGTGAAACTTCACTTTGCCCACAGCCTGCAGCTTTCAGAGTTCCTGTTTGCTGTGCCTGTGCTCGATCCATCCATCCCTCTCTCTTAGCTGATGTTTGCTGCTGCTGTTGCTACCGAATGGGAACTTCGAAGCCTTGCTTCCTATAATAAGCTAGATGAGCTCATTTGTTAATGTTTTTCCTTCCTGTTATACTTTTCAGTATGTCAGGCTGCTATTTAACATTGAATTGTCACAATCTGTGGCATTACATAATGATATAATTTCTTTGCTGTATAATTGGTAAAGAACTTTGTGATGATTCTGATGGGAGGGAGATTAAAAACTATCAAAAAACATAAGGCTGTGAGTATATAAATGCAAAAATAGCCAATTCCATCAACTCTCCCCGGAATGAGTCGGGCAAAAAGCATTAAGTTTCCTTTTTGGCTTTTTTATTCTTCTGCACAAGAAAAATATTTTAAACTGAATTTTCCCCCTTTTCATCCATTGTTTGTGGACACAGGATATAGAGCAGCAGGGGAGAAGAGAAAAAATCTGCTGAAAGCTTGTTCTGTTTAACAGATTAGATTCAAATTTGCTTTTAAGAAGAATGAATTTGTAATGTTTTATTCAGGCACAGCTATGGCAATATAATCAGAGTTGAAATTTGCCTTAAAGGAAGAATTTTTGTAATTATAAACTCCCAAATAAAGCTCTGAAACAGAATCTGATTTGCCTATCTATGGGTAGCTTTTCTTGGTTTTAATTTATCCATACACTCACTCATTCATTCAACAAACACTGGCTGCTGCCCTCTGTGCTAGACACTGGGAAAAGGGAGGTAAAATAGTTTGTGCCTTCTGATAGGAGTGCTCTGATACCCCTCTTAGTAGCTCCCATGGAACTCCCAGTGTACTCTATCACAGCGTGTTTTCTATTCTATTGAAACTACTTATTCAACAAATATTTTTATTTTTTATATATTTTTAAATTTCATTAGCTTTAGGGGTACAAGTGATTTTTAATTACATGGATGAATTGTGTAGTGGTGAAGTCTGAAAGTTTAGTGCACCCATCACAGGAGGAGTGTTTGTCGTACCCAATATGTAGCTGTTTATCCCTCCCCCACAAGTCTTCAGTGTCCATTTTACCACCTGTAATGCCTTCACACACCCAGAGCTTAGCTCCCACTTATTATAAGTGAGAACATACAGTGTTTGAACAAATATTTGTCAAGCATTTCCTCTGTGGCAAGCACATGACTACATGGTCCTGTCTACCCCATAGGGCTGTTGTGAGGATTAAGGATTAAGGAGCAAAGTGCTTGACACCACACCTGGGCTTAGAAGGTATTTAACAGGTGTCTGATGAATGACTTCATGGACAGTAGGAAACTGTTGCTAGGAAGAGATTTGCTAGTGACCCTGTGATCGTGAACTTCAGTAGGATGAGGTGGTGGAGAAGGATCAAGGCTTCTGCCATTCTCTGGCAGCAGTAATTCTACACCTTTCCTGCAGTCGCATTTATTTGAACTTCTGGTCTACCTACTTTTGCTTAGGTTTCTCTTTTTGGCCTCAGCCACTTTGTGACTCCCTCCCTCCCTCCCTCCTTTCTCTTTCTTTCTGTCTCCCTCTTTTTTCTTTCTTTCTTTCTCTTTGTGTCATTCTGCACAGACCGTGGTCATAAAACTTGAGCAATTTTACCCACCAAATGTGTTCAAGATGATAGAAGATTTGGCTGCTCAGGAGGGCCCATCAGGGGTCCCAAATCATTGGCCTGTATGAATCAGAGCAGTGGGCAAGGCTCAGTCCCTACAGGTTGGGCCAACCTGAGGATGACAAGAATGGCCTCTATTATAACTTGAAGTATATAGATATACACAAATGCCTTGCTGTAGATTTCTATACATAAATCTTATTCAAAGGAGGTTTTGATATTCTAAATTATGGAACAAAAATGCTGATTCTTTTGATAGGAATCCTAGAATATAGAATGAGTGGCTGGAATATGTGAAGTGAAAGAAATGAGGGATGATTGATTCTTGGAAGAAAAGTACAACTTGGAGAATTCGGCTGTCATTTCCTTAGCACTCGTTAGGATGTTTTAATTATACAGGATCATGGATGAAGGAAATGATGTATCTTCTACAACTTTATGCAAATTGTATAAAGGGAAAGGGCCTTGTTGACTGCCTTTCAAAGAATTAATTCCTAAGCATATCTTTTGCCTTGGCCGGAGGGTAGTATCTCTCACAGGTCTGAGGACTGTGTTGGTTTTTGCTCTCCAGAATTACTCAGAGCCTCAACCAGTGCCCGTTGCCCAAAAAGTAACCAATACCCATCTATTGATGTAAAACAATCCAGTGTTTCCAGTGTGTAGAAGTCACTTTGAAATACTGCATTTTGTAGCTCAAATTCTCTAAAAGGAATTCTTGAACAAATGATAAAATAAGAAGTCGAAGAAAGCATAGATAGCAAACCAGAGCATGGCATTAAGGCATAACTTCCCAAATGGGATTTAAACCATTGATATGAATGACAATAACATACTTTGGTTTTAGGCAATAACTGTTTGAGGAACTCAGAATTGACAGGGTGACACCCCTAGGGGCTCGAGGCTAGCTGCTATTACGACGGTATAGACCAAACTTGTTCAACCCATGGCCTGTGAGCTGCATACAGCCCAGGGTGGCTTCCAATGTGGCCCAACACAAATTCCTAACTGTCTTAAAACATTATGAGTTTTTTAAAGTTTGAGATGAAGTCTCACTCTGTCGCCTAGGCTGGAGTGCAGTGGCACGATCTCAGCTCACCTCAACCTCCGCCCCTCCGCCTACCAGGTTCAAGTGATTCTCCTGCCTCAGCCTCCCAAGTAGCTGGGATTACAAGCATACACCACCATGCCCAGCTAATTTTTGTATTTTAAGTAGAGACAGGATTTTGCCATGTTAGCCAGGCCGGTCTTGAACTCCTGCCCTCAGATGATCCACCTGCTTTGGCCTCCCAAAGTGCTGGGATGACAGGCAAGAACCACCCTGCCCGGCTAGCATTATGAGATTTTCTTACAATATTTTTTTAGTTCATCTGCTATTACTAGTGTTAGTGTATTTTATGTGTGGCCCAACAAAGTTCTTTTTCTTCCAGTGTGGCCCAGGGAAGCCAAAAGATTGAACACCCCTGGTCTAGACATCCATTGTAATAAGTGGCTTCAGGCTTTTGAATGGGAAATTGGAAGAAATAATTATCAGGGAGGTATGAGCAAAACAGAATAAAACAAAACAAACCCTGATTTCAGCTTACTGAGAACAATTTTCTAGTCTTAGCATCAGCAAATTAAATTATCATATTCAAGCCATTTGATTAATCCCTGGATATATGGAATCCAAGTAGGTGAACTCAGCAGCTTTAGTTTACAGATAGACTCAAATCACTATCGAGGTGTGATTAATTAGATGACAACCAGTTTTCAATCAGATCAAATTATGCAGGAATGAAAAAGAAGGTGATTGAATAGCTCACCTAAAAGAATAGTCACATTCTAGGGGACCAAAAAGAAATTTAATTAAGCCTCTAAGAAATTAGGATAGGAAAAAGTTGTTTTTTGGTTGTTGTTGTTGTTTGAGCCAGAGTCTTGCTCTGTTGCCCAGGCTGGAGTGCAGTGGCGTGATCTTGGCTCACTGCAACCCAACCTCTGTCTCCCAGGGTCAAGCAATTCTGCATCAGCCTTCTGAGTAGCTGGGATTACAGGCACTTGCCACCACACCTGGCTAATTTTTGTATTTTTAGTAAAGACGGGATTTTACCAGGTTGGTCAGGCTGGTCTTGAACTCCTGACATCAGGTGAACTGGAGAATAAAAATCTCAGAATTGTATCAGTCAGTGATTTACTGGATTCCATCCATAAACCATTGATAAGAGAGAGGTAACATGCATTTTGTCTGACATGATTTTCTTTCCCACCTACTGCATAGCATTTTTCATAATATTATGTTATTAATTGAAAATTCCTAACCAGTAGTTTCTTGTGTTAAGAATCCTGACACTTCAGATAGCAAGAGAGTTTGTTTTAGGGAACTGATAAAGTATGTCTGTAAGCAGGCAGCTGATTTGGACACAACTGAAAGATGTGGTTCTTGGATTTGCTATGGCTAATTAGGATAGTATTTGGAACACAAGGACAATTATTTCTTGGCTTCTGGTGTTTGCATCATTGTATAAACAGGCCACCGAGAGACCAACTCAATCTTTTCTTTGTGTCTGCTGAAGCATGCATGCATGCACATGGCTATTGTCTCTGGTGCCAGTGAACCCAAACACAAGAATATGATTTCTGAATCTTGCCAAGATTTTTAATGGAACTACAGTACTTACAACGTAAGACTATATAAGGCAGCTATGCTATTATGTTGTGTTAACTTTTAAAAGTTTAGTGTCAATCTCTAGTGCTTTCCTTTTGGGCTAGTTACTGTGGAAATGTATAGTATGCATGGACAGAGGTAAATACGTCCAGGGCATCTTTCTCTAGAGGGTACAACTCTGGACTGTCAAACCTGGGTCCAGAATCTTGAGCGCAACAGTCACTAGGATTGACCTGTCCTCATCTTCCCCTCACCATGCTGGGAGAGTCTCTACTTGAGATTTCACGAGGGCACCAATACAATTTATTGAGGATGATTAAAATCATATTATGGATTAGAATGATTACTATACAGTTATTTTACAAATAACGCTAGTATGCTTCTATGAAACATAACCTCTCAATGTGGGGGCCTTATGGAGCCCAGTTTCAAAATTTTTAGATTTTTAACTTTTGGGAAGTAACACAGCTAGCCACTTCTCTGTATGGGCAGGAATGAGGGTTCCCTAGGAGCATATCTTTTTTTAAAAATCCTGCTAAAATAGACATAAAAATTCCCATTTTAACCATTTTTGACTGCACTATTTAGTGGCATTAAGTGTGTTCATCATGTTGTGCCACCATCACCACCATCCATTTCCAGAACTTTTCATCATTCCAAACTGGAACTCTGTACCCATTAAATGCTAATGCCCCATTTCTTACCCTCTGCCCCCAGACCCTGGTAACCACCATTCTGTTTTCTGTCTCTGTGAAATGACTACTCTAGGTACTTCATATAATAGAATTATAGAATATTTACCCTTTTGTGTCTCGCTTATTTCACATAGCATAATGTCCTCAAGGTTCATCCATGTCATAACATGGGTCAAAATTCCCTTTTCTTTAAGGCAGGAATAATAATTGCATCCTGAGTATATGCCAAATTCTGTATAGCCATTCATCCACTGATGGACACTGTTCTGAACAGTAATGCTGCTGGGAACACGGGTGTACAAGTATCTCTTAGAGACCTTGCTTTCAATTCCTTTGTGCATATACCCAGAAGTGGAATGGCTGGATCATACAGTAATTCTATGTTTAATTTTTTGAGGATGTGCCATACTGTTTTCTACAGTGGCTGTGGCATTTTATATTTGGAGCATATCTCTTTTTTTTTTGAGACAGAGTTTCACTCTGTCACTCAGTTTGGAGTGCAGTGGCATGATCTTGGCTCACTGCAACCTCCTTCTCCCAGGTTCAAGCAGTTCTTGTGCCTCAGCTTCCCAAGTAGCTGGGATTACAGGAGTGCGCTACCATGCTGGCTATTTTCTTTTTTTTTTTTTGTATTTTTTGTATTTTTAGTAGAGATGGGATTTCACCATGTTGACCAGGCTGGTCTCAAACTCCTGACCTCAAATGATCCGCCTACCTCTGCCTCCCAAAGTGCTGGGATTACAGGCATGAGTGATCATGCCCCGTCTGTAGCATATCTTTTTGATGCAACCTCTTTTTTGTTTTCAAAATGTGAGGCAAGCAGGCCTTCTGCCCTGGGGAAAAGTCACTGGACGTTTTATTGATATCAGCAGTGCCTTTTCTCTGGTATTCAGTCCAGGGAAGAGGCAGATGAATTGGCATGGGAAGTTTGAGCCTTGTCAACGTGAAGGGGTCCGTATCTGAGTCCCTTTCAAATTGGTAACCCATCAATGTGTTGCCATTTGTGTTATCCATTGGCGTTTTCACAAACGGTTAGTTGCCCCACTGGAGAGGAGGAACACTAAGATGCTGCCTCTCCTACACCATGAAACACCCTCTGTGGCTGTGGAGCCCCAGAGAGTAACTGTTAAATGTTCCTGCCTCTCCTCCTGTGCATATAAAAGGGCTGGTATAATAAGCATAAACATAATAAGCAATTCTGTAATAGAAAATAGTATGCCAACATCAATTCCATTTCAGTGGAAGAAATGCTTTGCCACTCATGACAGCAATGCTTTGGCTATGGAAAACCATAGGATGCCTCGCACTGTATTCAGAATCCTATTAAAACAAAGGATGCCACTGTGGAAAAACATTAGGGAAGAGATTTCTATTCATATGTAGATATTCTTTAAAATTGAGAACCTTAGCCGGGCATGGTGGTGTATGCCTGTAGTCCTAGCTACTTGGGAGGCTGAGGCAGGAGAATTGCTTGAACCTGGGAGGTGGAGGTTGCAGTGAGCTGAGATCATGCCACTGTACTCCAGCCTGTGTGACAGAGTAATACTCGGTTTAAAAAAAAGACCCATCATGTTGTACATCTAAAATATACAATTTTTATTTTATGTATTTATATTTTTGGTAGAATCAGGGTTTTGCCATGTTGCCCAGACTGGTCTCAAACTCATGAACTCAAGCGGTCTGCCCGCCTCGACCTCTCACAGTGCTGAAATTGCAGGCATGTGCCACCAGGCCTGGCCTACAGCATCTTCAATTACTATTGTTACAAAAATAATTTCCACCTCACAGACCACCCCCCAAAAAATCTCAATCTCTGGAACTCTCCGGACTACTCCTTGAGAACTGCTACCATAAGGATACTGAAAGAACTTTGAGGAATGAGAGGGTTCACAAACATTAGAATATAAAACAGAAAAAACAACTTTCAGATCTCCCTCTAGTCCAATTCTCTTATTTTATAAATGAGGAACCGAGGGCACAGAGAGAAATAGGCTTTACCTAAATCTTACACATTAGTATCAGAAACAGCACTGAGGACTTCTGAGTTGGTTTCTACTGTTCTTTGTATTATACTTTTCTTCATCTTTTGTCAAAAATGGATTTAGAAAATTCTATATTTTCCTTCTTTAAAACTGAACAATGGCATTAATACATACTTTTTGTGGAGACACGGAGTTTATCTTTCCCAATGGAGAGTTGAGTTTTATGGTCTTTCCTGAGTCAAGTTTTGCATCCAAATTGTGTACTTCCGTTCCAAAGCAATGACGTATTCTAATCTGTAAACACAGAACCAAAATGAAGTTGAAGGTGAAGTGGAAGTTTAACAGGCTGGTTGTTCTCAAAGACCAAAATAGATCTCGGAATTTTTTTTCGCATCCAAAAAAAAAGACTATTTCTAACTGGCAATAATAAAACAAATTTTAAAAACACAAATAAGCACCTCATTACATTTAAATAAAACAGAGCATAGTAATGACTCACAAATCTTAGCCAAACTAGCTTTAATTAGTGTTACATCAAAATTAGAGTATTGTAAAATGAACTTGTCATAAAATAGTCCTACCATATGGACATCAAATATACTATTACAGCAAAGTCCAATCACATATCTAATGGAAAATAAAAGTAAGTCAAAATGTAAGCATAATTCTACATTGAAAATAACTCATTATAAAAATTTTAATGTAAACGGTCATGATTTCCTACATGATGGAGTAAATTGCTTGATTACTATTATTACTATTATTTAGTAGATACTTGATAGACAAAGATGTCTTTGATTAAATTTCTTTTATAAATACCACTAAGTTTTCTTTCCAAACTGTATCCATGTTTTTTCCTACTTGTGAACTACCTATTCACTAAAGTTATAACTGGGGAGAAAAGAATTTCTATTGATAATCTCACTCCTGCCAAAAATGAAATAGAACCAATGAAAGGAAGGAACTAATGGTTTATGTTGAGCACGACCTGATGACATGGAACTCAGTGTACACATCTTGTCGGTGGGGGAATCTCTATGGATTCACAACTCATTTGTCGTTGGTACTTTGATAAAAATAAACTAGTTCATTCTACTTCTAAAAAAATACAATAAAAATAAAATTGAGAACCATTTTATCTCCCGTAAATGAAGATTCTTATCACCCACCAACCCCTTGCACAGCCCCTAGAGTTCCATAATGTAGTTTTCTGCACAAGTGATTAGTTTCTTTGTCTATGCAGATTTTGGGGAATTGTCATTTTCTGCCTATGAAATAAAAGAAAATTTGACTCAGAAGATTCAAAATATTCTTGCCTCTCTAATTACAAAGATTAAAAGCATTGGGCCTCATCCGAACAGTAAACTTAGAGTATAAAATACATGTTTGTCCTGATGGTTAGTGAGTTTCAGAGTGCACATTTCACCTGTCCCAAACCTCACCGAATGGAACCTTGCAGGGGCTGGGCGCTGACACTCACACATGCTGCATGTCCTGCGTTGTCTACTGCGTCCGCAAGGACAGTGACACTTAACTTTAGAGCCAGGCACTCATAAACATCAAGAGGGACTTGGTTTGAGCTATTTAAGTGGCACAAATGTAAAACAGTAAAGGTATTTTTTGGTGTTTATGTTTGTGTTTCATTGTACTCAGATGAGCAAGAAAACACTTCCATGGGTCTTGGTAAATGAAATGATCAAGGAAAAAAATGTGTCCCCCATGTGATCAAAAGCAGAGGAAACTGCTAGCCAAATTTAGGATGCAATATAGCATAACAACACTAAAAATAGTTTTTATCAGTTCAATTACCCTGGATCATTGAGGGACTCTGTATAGTTATTGAATTATCTAGGTTCTGGAGATGGTTAATTTTATGTGTCTACTTAGAGGGTACTTTTTGAATGAGATTATCATTTAATTCAGTGAACGTTAGGTCCAGCAGTTTGCCCTTCATAGTAGGGGTGGGACTCATTCAACCAGCTACAGTCCTGAATAGAACAAGACCTGCCTCTCCCAGACAGAGGGATTTTTCCAGCAGGCTGCCTTTGGACCTTCTGTGCACTGCCAGCTCTCCTGGATCTCCAGTGTGTTTGACCCACACTGCAGATGGTGGGCTTGTCAGCTTCCATAATTATGTGAGCCTATTCCTTATAATGAATTTCTCTCTCTCTGGCTAACTCTGTGTGTGTGTGTGTGTGTGTGCGCGCGCACGCACGCGTGTGTATACACATATATACATCCTACTGATTCTGTTTTTCTGGAGACTCGTGACTAAGAGAGTTCCTTTCCTAAGATTTACATTTCCTTTCTTTGCTGAATTCCTACATTTCAGAAGGTGAACTTAGATTAGCGTTTTGCTTTTTTTTTTTCTAGTGAGAAATTAAGACAATTTATTCTAGAGAGCTATTAAAAAATAGATGTCATCCTATCTATCAGTTGGGCTTCCAGCAAGAAAGGGAATTCTACTCAAAAGAGTTTAACCCAAAAGTGACTATTTACAGAAGTGTAGGCAGGACAAAGGGAATTAACCAGGCATGGTGAGATCCTCAAGGAGCTAGCATCAGCAGGAACTTGTTACCACCTGGAGGCCTGAAGCAGCGAGGAGAGAAAACCATGTGATCAGCGCCCAGAAGGGCTGGAGTCCTGGAGGGACCACCAGGCAGGGGCTGTCACTGAAGCAGGAGGTATCCATAGTCAGAGTATGACTGAAACAAGGAGCTGTGGAAGAAAAACCTAATCTTTTTCTCATCCCACGCTCTGACCTTCCATTGGCTGAACCCATGTTATGGCCAAGAGTGGGAAGTTGCTGTGCAGAGAGGTCAGCCTCCTGGGCACAAGAGGCCAGAAGGACTGGATCTGTGGATGAAAACAGAATGGCTAACACTCATGAGAGAAGCCCCAGAGATTTTGCTAGGCACTAAGAACAGTCATCCTTCACCTCCAGCGAACTTCCCCAGCTTTGAAGACTCTGTGGACACAGAGCGTGGATGACACCGGCTGCCCGGCCCACGTGGCCTCGACATGGCATCCTCTCACTCCACCCCCACCTCCAAGCAGCAGATGAACAGCCCCAGACTGAGCGGGACCTCCTAGGCCATCACGGACTTATGACCACTGGGCACCTTTTTATCTGTCATTTTATTTAAGGTGGTGACACATATAGCCATGTGGAGACTGAACGAAAGCCTCTCTGAAGTGATTTTGAAGGATGCAAATATTGATAAAAACCAGTTGACTTTTCCTAAAGTTTTTAGGAAGAATGCATATAAGTAAAAATTTCAGTCTTCTAGTCAAACAATGAAGCTGACTTTATTTGTCAAAAGAATTTTTTACAGTAGCCGTCTAGTGTTTTTAAATGATTTGTGTCAGGATTGCCCACTGGATCTACAACTGGATAACCTGGAAAATCAATTTTATGAGAACAGAACAGATAAAAGGGGCAAGAAGAAGAAAAGGTGGTGAGGCCACAGAGTGAGGGCAGTGAGGTGCATTTAAGGAGGCACTCAGTTTCAGGGTTATGCAGGTGTAGAGTTGGCACTGAGAGTGCCAGTGCCTCCTTAAATTTTGCACCCTAGGTGTGGATACCTCCCCAGCCTCTCCCTGGTCCTGCCCCTGCTGGTTTGTCCCCTTCTAAAGAAAGCACCACCTAGCACTGTGCACTGGCACCTTCTTTCTCAATCCTGGAAGGTTGCCGTTTTATAGAGGCTTTGATGTGATTTTACTCACAAATGTAAAGAAACTCTTATAAACAATGAGGTAACTTTTCTAGAACAGCCATGGGTGATAAGACCAGATAGATAGGCATCTGGCCTGTTGGCAGAGGATGGGGGAGGACCTAGAAAAGGCATTAAAAAGTTGAGTCAGATCCTGAGGCACCAAGTATTTAACTGCTAACAAAGCAAGCAGCCAGGGTGAGCATGTACAAAGGAGAGAAATCCTCATTATTATTATTATTTTTTTATTAGACTTTTAAGTTCTGGGGTATATGTGCTGAGCGTGCAGGCTTGTTACATAGGTATATATGTGCCATGGTGGTTTGCTGCACCTGTCAACCCATTATCTACATTAGGTATTTCTCCTAATGCTCCCTCCCTGAGCCCACCATCCCTGGACAGGCCCTGGTGTGTGAAGTTCCCCTCCCTGTGTCCATGTGTTTTAATTGTTCAACTCCCACTTCATGAGTGAGAACATGCGGTGCTTGGTTTTCTCTTCTTGTGTTAGTTTCTTGAGAATGATGGTTTCCAGCTTCATCGATGTCCCTGCAAATGACATGAACTCATCCATTTTTATGGCTGCATAGTATTCCATCGTATATATGGGCCACATTTTCTTTATCCAGTCTGTCACTGGTGGGCATTTGGGTTGGTTTCAAGTCTTTGCTATTGTGAACAGTGCCGCAGTAAACATACATGTTCATGTGTCTTTATAGTAGAATGATGTATAATCCTTTGTGTATATACCCAGTAATGGGATTGCTGGGTTAAATGGTATTCTTTACAAAGAAGCCCCACTATTAGAAATGCTTCTATTCATGCATTCCTTTGTATAAAAGCATCTTATCTTTTAAAAAAGACACTCCTTAAGTTGCAGAAGGGTGGGTGGTACAGTTAAATTTTTAACTTTATCTGATGAGCTAGTAGTTGAGGTCATTTTCCTGTTAAAGAGGAGGTGGGAACTGGTGAAGCTACATTTCACAGTCTTCACAATATTTTTCCCCTAAGATCAAGCACTGAATTCCAGTAGCCCCAACTATGAGCTTGTGGATTGAAGGTGAGACTCTGTTGGCTCAGTTCATTGCTCAATGTAGGATTCCATCTGTAGAGTAGAAAAAGGCTGAAGAAATCATGAAGGAATATTTAGATTAAGCAATGCTGAATATATCTATTCAATCTCATTGGTTATTCCCAATTATGCAGTACAAATAACGTACTGTAAAGACGTTTGCGAAAATATTTCTAAGACAGTTGCTACAATGTTAGCTTTTTGACTTCAGTTTGAGTTTGACCTATTCTTACAGATTTTTAGGTAGCTGGTCTTGCACACATGGTGGTTAGATGTATTGCTCCTTCACTTACACAGGAATATGTGGTCCCACAGTTTGGCAACAGATGGCTGACGTTGACAAAACCATTAAGAAAACATACTCAGTGTGTTAAAACAAAGTTCACTGCTAACGTTGGACCCTTTCTTTCATGTTTTGATTCATAAGGTAACAGTGTACTGATCTGGAAAAAGAAAACATTGAAAATCATTTTAAAAGCACTAATGCCCCATTTAGCTGTTCAGAACAGTTTCTTTTCTTTTGGATTAAAAGGAAGTAAATCATGCTTACTTCTAAGGGAATGGTTATGTGTTCAACCTTGAGGAAAAACCTCGCTGATGTGAATGGCATCACACTGCATCACCGTGAATAAAACAGAATTGTTTTCATAATATCTTGTGGTTAAAAATTTGTTAGACAAAATGGTATTGATGAAGAGCGTGGAAAAGAATTAAGAAGTAGCTATTGTTTGCATGAAAGCTATTCAGTTATTTCTGCAAGCAAATCTCTCAACTTCTGTATAACACTCTCCAAATGTAAAGGGAAAATTTACATTAGGATGTCTTGACATTGTGTGTGTGTGTGTGTGTGTGTGTGTGTGTGCATGTGTATGTGTGTAAGGAAGCAGCATGAGAAGAAAACAGTTTTGGGTAAATGAAATGATTAATAACAAATTATATATATATACATATATATAGATCAGATACCACTCTCATGGTTAATTAGAATGTCTCAGGAATTATAAAAATAGGAAATCTAGGTAGAAAATCTAGGTACAAAATAATTTCCTGACATTGACATCACAACCAATTCATTTGCTTATTTACATTTAATTAAGTGAAGTAAGTCTTTGAAAAAATGTTTTTTAAAAAACCCTTTGTTCTATGCCCGCACTGGTTTGAGCCTGCAATAGGATGGTCAGAAGGCTCCGGGTGCGATGCCCCTGCTGCGGTTCACAGAAGAACACGTGCATGTCTGTCATGGTCTCTGTTCGACACCTCCCCCGGCTCCCCTGTGATTGCAAGTGTTTCTATCATGATAGAGAAGGTGCAGAACAGGGCATGCTACAACCTCGGAGTCCTGATCGGGAGGCACAGGGCGGTGCTAGCGACGCTTCCAGGAAGAGCTTCCTCTAGGTACCTCAGGCCTCCGTGGCAGGCTGTGTTTCTGGAAATTGAATTGTGACAGCATTTGCCTGGGGATTCCAGGGGAGGAAAGGATCTCATCACCTGTGAGTTTCTTTAACATGAAAATGACTCTCACCATCCAGAGTAAAGAAATAGAAGGCCACTATAAAGTGACAAAGAAGTGTGACAAAAGGGAGAGGAAAGCAATAAAAATAATTCCAGAAAAACTGAAATTCTTCCATACGGCATCCAGTCTTTCTAAAAGTTTAGAGATGCTATAATTTCTGTGTCATGCATAAATAACCCCCAGGTCCTTAAAGATTATACAAGAGTCAGTGTAGTGAACTGTGGTGCGCGTCTCTCTTATTTTTTCTTGTCTTCTAATATCATTAAGTAACTCTGAAACATCATTACTGAGAAGGAGAGCACAATGACCCTAATTTGAATCATTTAGGCATATCATAAGGCAGTTATGCTAATTAGGTCATGTGAAATAATTTCATATGAGATATGAGAAACATATACTCACATACAGCAATGTTAACAATGGCATGCATTGAATGCTTAATCTATATCAGACAGTCTTATGTGCAACAATTATGTTAACTAGTTTAATTAAAGAGAAGGAACAAGCATCACAGAAAATACAAGTTTTACTGTTGGCAAAGTTTATGTAAATCTTTTTAGATTTAATAATTCCAGATAAAATAGTAAATCTGGAATTATCAAATCTAATAAGATAGACATAAACTATTCATAGTCCTGTATACAGGTGACACAAAGGGGTAAGATATTTGTAATGTCTAAACCTGACAAGAGATTGATATCTGGAATATACCAAGGAGCTGCTGCATATCAACAACAAGATACCCTACCAGAAAAATGGGCAATGTAAAGGAGAGGCAGTTTACCACATTGAGATACCATCTCATGCATCTCATGCCAGTTAGAATGGCGATCATTAAAAAATATGGAGACAACAGATGCTGGAGAGGATGTGGAGAAAAAGGAACACTTTTACACTGTTGGTGGGAGTGCAAATTAGTGCAACCATTATGGAAGACAGTGTGGCGATTCCTCAAGGATCTAGAAATAAAAATGCACTTGACCCAGCAATCACATTACTGGGTATACACCCAAAGGATTACAAATCATTCTATTATAAAGACACATGTGGCCGGGGGCGGTGGCTCACGTCTGTAATCCCAGCACTTTGGAAGGCCGAGACAGGTGGATCACAAGGTCAAGAGATTGAGATCATCCTGGTCAACATGGTGAAACCCCGTCTCTACTAAAAATACAAAAAAAATTAGCTGGGCATGGTGGCGCGCGCCTGTAATCCCAGCTACTCAGGAGGCTGAGGCAGGAGAATTGCCTAAACCCAGGAGGCGGAGGTTGCGGTGAGCCGAGATCGCGCCATTGCACTCCAGCCTGGGTAACAAGAGCGAAACTCCGTCTCAATAAAATAAAATAAAATAAAAATGAAGACACATGCACACATATGTTTATTGCGGTGTTGTTTACAATAGCAAAGACCTGGAACCAACCCAAATGTCCATCAATGATAGACTGGATAGGGAAAATGTGGCACATATACACCATGGAATACTGTGCAGCTATAAAAAACCATGAGTTCGTGTCGTTTGTAGAGACATGGATGAACCTGGAGACCATCATTCTCAGCAAACTGACACAAGAACAGAAAACCAGACACCGCATGTTCTCACACATAGATGGGTCTTGAACAATGAGAACACATGGGCATAGGGAGGGGAACATCACACACTGGGGTAGGTTGGAGGGTGGAGGGCTAGGGAAAGGACAGCAGTGGGCGGGGAGGCTGGGGAGAGATAACAGTGGGAGAAATGCCTGATGTAGGCGATGGGGGAGATGGAGACTGCAAACCACCATGGCATGTGTGTAGCTATGCAACAACCCTGCAGATGTGCGCATGTACCCCAGAGCTTAAAGTACAATAAAAAAAGGAGAGGCAGTTTACAGAAAACACTTTGTATGAATAAGCATATGAAGAGATGCTCAAAAAGCATTGTTAGTAAGAGAAATGCAATTCGATGATGAAATATCCCTTTGTACCCATTAACTTGGCCATAGAGAGCTGGCTGATGCCTCCTGTCAGAGAGGGTGTGAGGTTTGGTGCCCTTTTGCCTGCTGGTGGGAGAATAGATTGGGACAGACATCTGGGAGGGAGTGACACCACTCAGTCCAACTAAGTGGAGCCATTCCACCCTAGGATGGTCCTTGTGGCATTCTCACTATAAGCTCATAAGAGAACATGTGCAAGGGTGTTGGCTGCATGCTGTCAGTGGCAACAGGTTGTGGAGACAATCTGATATTCACCATCAGGATGGGTAGAAGGTGGAGGTGAGCAGCCATGGAGAACCACGCTATGGTTAGAAGCAACAGATTCAATTTCCATATAGCAACATGAATTGACCTTAGAATTATAGTGTTGCCCCAAAAATGGTGAGAAGCAGTTTGAGGTATGTATCATATTTCCATTTATATGAATTAAAAATAAATCTGCACAAAACAACAAATGCACATTTCAAAGGAATTCATGCCAAGAATTTTTAAAAGCACACTGGACTATTTAATGAGGGGAGGGGAAAGAAACTGCAAGGATAAAAAGGAATAAACAAGTAAATGGAACAAAGGGGAAAAATACCTGCGGTGTCTCAATTCAGTTGCATTTAATAAACATTTCTTAAGGCTTTACTTTTTCCAGACACTTTATTTGAATATGTTCTTTCTGGTGGTATATGAGCATAAATTTGATTTATGAACACAAGATAATGAGACTTTATAACTTTCTAGACAGAAAATTGCATGTGCCACGAGAACAGGGAGAAAAATAAAAATTAATTGCTGGAGAAAAGTATTTTCTAAGTGCTCAGATGATAGGATAAACTGATATATAATAAATGAGATTGTATCTTCAATGTAGCTTTTATCTCAAGTAATGCTGGAAACCATTAAAAATCAAGAAATAGAATTAAAAATAAGCTGTTACATAAAATAATGTGATGGATTTGGAGAAGATTAAACGTTATTTAATTATTTGAATAGTTAGTCTTCTACGGAAAATAGAACTTTAGAGGCATACTTAGATATTTGTCTTTATTAATCCCTAGTTACCATGAACTCCACATGTTCTAACAAAATTCATTCTTAGGCCCTTCCCCTGGCCAAATCACTCATTAAACTAATATTTATTAAACACCGACCAGGTGCCAGATACTGGGGTTTAATGGCGATTTTACACCATAGCTTCTGAATTTATATCTTTACTTTAGACTTCTCTGAATTCCAAACTCATAGCACAGTTATTACTGCCTATTTTGAAGGTATCTCAAACCCAGCAGGTTCAGAACCGAACTCATGATTCATCCCTTAAACTATTGTTCTTCTTTCCATTTTATTTTCTCTAACAATGCCCGACCATCCATCTGCTTGGCATAAGCCAGACACTAAATGGTCATCTTTGACATCTCTCTCTGCCACTTCTCTTAGCCAGTCACTTCCCAAACTCTTGTTGTTTTTATTTTTTATATATTTCTCAAATTCATCACTTTCTCCTATTTTCAGCCACCATTCCAGTTGGAGCTACTGTCATTATCTCTTCTTTCTTTTTTTACTTTTCTTTCTTTTTTCTTTTTTTGAGACAGTCTTGCTCTGTCACCCAGACTGGAGTGCAGTGGCATGATCTTGGCTCACTGAAACCTCCACCTCCCAGGCTCAAGAGATCCTCCTGCTTTAGCCTCCTGAGTAGCTGGGATTAAAGGTACATGCCACCATGCCTGGCTGCTTTTTTTTTTTTTTTTTTTGTATTTTTAGTAGAGATGGGGTTTCACCATGATGGCCAGGCTGGTATTGAACTCTTGACCTTAAGCAATTCACCTGGCTCGGCCTCCCAAAGTGCTGGAATAATAGACATGGGCCACTGCATCTGGCCATCTATTTCTTGACAGGACTGTCTGGTCTGCCCAGCTCTCCTTCTCATTCCCTACACTGAAGTCAACACTATTCATGCCATTCCTTGTTCCTCTTCCCCTCTTAAAAATCAGTGTCTCTTAAGTTGAAAAAAAAGATCTTTAAGGTGGCCAGTGATGCATTCATGATATGCTTCTCCCCATCTTCCTCGCCTCATCTCATTCCACCCTCTCTCTTACTCTTTTATCCTTACACATGGGCCTGTGAGTCTCTTGTATGTATCATGCTGCCTCCTGCCACAGGATCTTTGCACATGCTATTTTCCTAGCATCATCAGGATGCTCTCTCTCTTCTGTCTTTTTTTTTTTCTCTTTTTTTGCATAGTTCATCCATTTGCTCATAAATATTTATTGAGGACCAGGCACTAATATAGGTGCTGGAGATTCAGTGACGAAATAAACTGTCTTTATTCTTGAAGGTTTTACTTTGGTGGGTTGGTCTTAGACTCTGGTGGATTAACTCTGATTCAGCTCAACATTCCAGTTTCAGAGGAGTCCAATCCCCATACTAGATCAGATGTCCTTGTTACAAGTTCTCAGATCCCATGTGCTCTTTCATAGTACTTGTCACAGCTTGAACTTATTCATTTACTTGAGGGTTTATTTCAATGTCTGACTCACCCATTGGTCAGTAGGTTTCGCTAGAGCACAGACACTTCTGGGTTTGGTCATCACAGTATCCTCGGGTCTGTGATGGTGCCAGGTGCATAGAAGATGTTTGACATAGTAAGTATTTACTGATTGAATGAAATGTAAATAGAAAAATGGCCACTGCCCTGAGGATCTCCAGGGAAGGTGACAGATGGATACACAAATGGCACGCCGGAGGAATGATGCTCAGAAGTGCTGTGTACATGAAAGCTGGAGCAACATGTAAGGTCCCTTGTTTGTTTCTTTGTTTTTTAAACAGGAAGACAAGTGTATTTATATGCTGAGAGTGAACAGCCAGTGGAGAGACAAAACATATAAGAGGGAAAGACAATGCTGGGGGGCTGCTTCCCTGGAGAGAGGGCAACAAAGAGGTCTAGAGCCATGTGGAGGGAGAGCTATGTGGCTGGCAATGGGTGAGGAGCTCTGCCTGGTGGTTTTGACACCTTTGCAGAGTCTTAGCCTAGACCTTTACTGCCCAGTATGGTAGCTGATGACCCCATGTGACTACTGAGCACTTTAAATGTGGCCAGTTTGCAGGAGACATGCTCTAGGTGCAAAATGCACATCATGTTTTAAAGACTTGTACAAACAATGTAATATATCTCATTAATAATTGTATGAACTAATTACTTGTTGAAGTGATGATGCAATCTATTTTCATTTTTCCAGGCAATGAGTTATGTTCCATCAAGTCACTGTGAACACTGAATTAGTGAATACTTACCCATCACTCCAAGAAAAAATACAAGGCTACATTCCTACAGCAAGCCTCTATCGCAACATTTTCATTAACTGATCAATGTGTAACCTTGCTTTTTCGTGTTTCTATTTAAAGACACCTTATTTAATCTACCTTGTTGATTTATTAACATTGAACTCACATCCAACAGCACTATAATCCATGCCTGAATGAAGTGTCTCCAAACACATGTATTTCCTCCATAAGGCACATCACAGCTTTCTTGTGCTTAGGAACCTTCACAGCTTAGGAATCCCAGACAGCACTTCAGCACTATGCTTGGAGACTAAACAGGAGGACAAAAATGTGGAAAACATGGCACTCCATAGACTAAAAAGGATGCTGGCTTACACTATGAGAATTGAAACAAGAGGCAGAGCGCCACCTTGCTGAACCTCAGCTGGGAGTGTGCAGGTTGGGCGACTCAAGCTTTTCACTACCCTGCATGTCGGCAAATGAACACAAAAGTGCTGCAGGTATTGATTTTGTGGTTACAAACAAATTTTTGTGAGTAGGTGAATTTGTAAATACAGAATCAGTGGACAATGAGTATTGACTGTCTTGGGTTAAATAGAACATACTATTAGAAGTAATTTCACCTGTTTCTTATTATATTTTTAAAATGCAGCTACTAGTAAATTTAAAGTTATACATATGGCTCACTTTGTATTCCTATTGGACTTCCCTGGTCTAGATTCTCTGAGAGAGAGAATCGGAAATGGGTCAGACAGTCTTAAAGGGATGAGGAGGGTGGTACTCCCTTAGACCGGAACATGCAAGTGCTTGCTCGGACCTGGCAACACTTCACTGCCCTTTGAAGCAAATTCCTCAAAAATGTCTAAGGCCACCCTTCTCATGCCTGGGAACAGCTGAGACTGCAGTGCTCTCCAGGTGGGGCTCATGAGCCCTGATTGGACTCTTGCGGGTCCCAAGGTTCTCCCCTTTGAGGCACTCTCCAACCCTTAACCCCATTCCCCACACAAGGGATTCAACAGGTGACCAAGGAGCTCTGGGACTCATGCCCATGGAGTTATCTTGGGGTACTATGAGGAGAGCAGCCCCTCAAGAGGATCCCCTCTGCTGTCTGCCATATTGTTTTCTTGGATCGTGTGGGATTGGGCCATCAGAATGATGCTGATATGCTAATTTGAGGTGACACACTCACATTGGACCCAGGGTCATGACTCTTCACAAGTACTGACTAGACAAGAAACAAGTACAGATAAATAAGTGCCTTTTCTCTAGCCATTGTTCTAAGCCTTCATTGATAAATCACTATACCTCACAAGAGCCCATGCATTTTATAATACACTAAAAATTACATTGTTTATATAGACAAGTTCCCTGAAAAAAATCAGTTGTCTGCTAGGCAGCCTTGGATGAAGATGTGGAATGGCCATTGTGAGGGATAGAGGTAACTGGTCAGATATACACAAAATGACTGCCAGGAAAGTGGACAGCTTAGAGACAGAAACTGGGGTCTCTGGCTGGATTTACAGAACTTTAGAACATTCGAGAATTAAGGAGTCAGGGAAAATGTATTCTTCTTATCTTACAAACTATCTTCTAAATGCCAAGTCAATTAGGAACAGCTAATAACTGACTCCCAAGTCTAGCTCACTGCCCTAGGCCAAGGTCATTCCAGCTTTGCTCCTAGAATCCTTCTGGGCACCTCTGGCAGTGAGAAGGGGCTGGGGTCTGTGCTCTGCCCATCCCTTCAGGTGTACTTCAGTGGTTCAGGAATTAACAGATAAGGCTCCTCTTGAGAAAAAGTAGTCTTCACCTAAAGTCAAGTTTGAAAGTCATTGCCCTAGGTCCTGTAAATAAAAATCAAGGAGGCTGAGGAGAGAAGGACTCCCAGGAGGGCTGGGGCTGGAGGGGCAGTGGAGTTGGGCTGAGCTCAGCAAAGTGCCTCTTCTAGGGCATGCTAGCCCGGAATAGGAATGAGCTCTGAATCAGGTGACTATGTCAAGTGCCTCCTACATAGGAAAGTACTCTAGCTTTAAAACATTCTAGATTCTCACTCACATTAAAGTCTTGGAGATTCCCTCTTAATGTTGCTAGATGAATATTTTATAGATGTGAGATTACTGCATGCAGGAGATGGTATTTATATCAGATTTGATGAGCAAGAAAGAGAATTAAAATATGAAAGTATCTGTTTCCCTTAGATGGCTACTTTAAAATGCAGATCAATATGTTCTTCTAGTTTCCCAAGATTATTTCTTCTCTTGGACACATCTGTTCTTTCTTACCCCATTCCTTTTTTGTTTTGCAGTATAACACAATTTAAGGAAATACACTTGGAATCTAAGCTGCCAGGATTTTTGTACATACAGAGTAATCATCTTCATAGTCTGTATTCTTTTTTGGGTGTTTGTAGAAAAATGCTTTTACTAAAATGAATTTTAAATTTCTTTATACATTTCAGTAAGTGGTTTTCCATAAAAATTGTCCAAATAGTGAATGTGACAGAGTATATACTGTAAAAAAGTCCCATTTCTTATCAGATTTAAAGTAAATATCTCTATTGTCTCATCAAGTACAATTGTGTTCTTTCTTGTACTACAGGAAATTCCTCTCTCTACTGTACATAATTTGTTTTTTATTTTTGAAAGGAGAGAAGGAAAGATAAAAAAGTAGTGAAGGAGAGGAAGAAAGAGGAAGAAAAAGAGGGAGAGAGAACAGAAATATTGCTTTATTCTAAAAATGGGTATTAATAATGGCCGATCAATATTTCATTTAACCCTATGAGTAGGTGTGATGTGGTATTGACAAGAATGTGTATTTCGTATATTTAAAGTGGAGAGCTCTATAAATATTTATTAAGTTTACTTGTTCCGGATCTGAGTTCAAGTCCTGGATATCCTTATTAATTTTCTGTCTCATTGAGCCTAAGTCTCTTTATAGGTCTTATGTATCTGGGTGTTAGGATCATTAGCTCTTATTGTTGCATTGATCCTTTTACCATTATATCTTTGTTGCTTTAAAATCTATTTTATCAGATGCGAGAATTGCAACTCCTGCTTTTTATTTATTTATTTTTGCTCTCCATTTAGTTGGTTAATCTTTCTCCATCCCTTTGTTTTGAGTCTTTGTGTATCTTTGCATGTGAAATGGGTCTGGATATAGCATACTGTTGGGTTTTGGCTGTATCTTTTGTTTTGGGGATTTAGTCGATTTAAATTTAGGATTACTGCCATTTGATGTTAACTGGCTGTTGTATCCATTCGTTGATGTAAATTCTTCTTTATGTTGATGCTCTTTACTTTTTGGTATATTTTTAGAAAGGCTAATACTGGTTGTTCCTTTCTATGTGTAATGCTTCTTTCAGAAGCTCTTGTAAAGCAGGCCTGGTGGTAATAAAATCTCTGAGTACTTGCTTGTTCGCAAAGGATTTTATTTTTCCTTCACTTATGAAGCTCAGTTTGGCTGGATATGAAATTCTGGGCTGAAAGTTCTGTTCTTTAAGGATGTTGAATATTTTTCCCACTCTCTTCTGGCTTGTAGGGTTTCTGCTGAGAGATCTACTGTAAGTCTGATAGGCTTCCCTTTGTGAGTAACCTGACCTTTCTCTTTGGATGCCCTTAGAATTTTCTCCTTCATTTCAACCCTGGTGAATCTAACGATTATGTGTCTTGGGGTTGCTCTTCTTGAGAAATATCTTTTTGGTGTTCTCTGTATTACCTGGGGTTGAATATTGTCCTGCCTTGCTAGGTTGGGAAAGTTTTCCTGAATGATATCCTGAAGAGTATTTTCCAGCTTAGATTCATTCTCTCGGTTGCATTCAGGTATACCCATCAAACATAAATTAGGTCTTTTCACATAGTTCCATATTTCTTGGAGACTTTGCTCATTCCTTTTTATCCTTTTTTTTCTATTCTTGTCTTCTTGTTTTATTTCCTTAAGTTGATCTTCGACCTCTGATATCCTTTCTTCTGCTTGTTCAATTCGAGTGTTAAAACCTGTGCATACTTCTTGGAGTTCCTGTATTGTATTCTTCAGTTCCATTAATTCACTTATATTCCTCTCTAAATTGTCTATTCTCATTAGGATTTTGTCAAACTTTTTTCAAAATTCTTAGTTTCTTTACGTTGGGCTACAACATGTTCTTTTAACTCACAGAAGTTTCTTATTATCCACCTTCTGAAGCCTGATTCTGTTAGTGGAATGCACTGTTCTCCATCAAGCCTTGTTCCCTTGTTGATGAGGAACTGTGATCCTCTGTAGAGGGAGAGGCATTCTGATTTTGAGTATTCTCAGCCTTTTTACGCTGGTTTCTTCCCATTGTTGTAAGTTTATCCACCTGTCGTCTTTGTAATTACCAACTTTCAAATTAGGTCTCTGCATGGACGTCCAACTTGTTAATTCCCAGGTTGAAATCTCAGCAACCCACTGCACTGGCCAAAACAGTGGCGTTAAGACTGATGGTGCTTCTCTGCCTGGGAATCTCTAGTCTGGCTTCCTTCTTGAGTCCGTAATAGGCGACTCTGCCTTCCCGGAGCTCCAAACGTCGGACTGAAGGGGAACCAGTCCCGTTTACTCTGCACCAAGAGCTGCCGCACTGAGCCGCCTGCAGAACTGCTGCGCTGGCCACAAGAGTCGCGCTGGAGACCGGTGGGGCTCCTCCACTGTGAATCTTCTGGTCCGTGAGTGACCGAAATTCGTCTGAAAGTGTGGCGTCCTCTCGTTCTCTGCACTTTCACTCTACTGCACATAATTTTATGTACATACATCTTTGGAAACTGTTATTTTATACCTTTTAAAGTAAACTCACATATCCTTGCTGAATTATTATTTAATGTATACATCACAGCCTTGATTTCTTGTGCCTATTTTTTTAGGGAGACATAAAATAAATGTAACTCATACTCACCTTATTTGAACACATTATCTTTAATTTAAAAATCCCATTAAAGTTAGTTTTGCCACCTTTTTTCATGAACTCTGATTATTCTAAAATTCAACTTGTCTCTTCTTGCCTTTGATGCTTCAGTCACTCCTGTTGATAGAGTGCTCCCACCAAATGCAATGAGAATAAGTTGCTCATTAATGCATGCAACACTAACAGTTTTTCCATAGTGATACTCTGTATTCTCTTTGTAACATGGTCTGATGTCTCATTAAGTTCCTGGTCAACTTTCTCTATTCAGCAGATGTTTTCATTAGGCTGCCTGTGTTGATTCCTGTGGCTTTCCCTATGAGGTTTTGGTTAATTCCAAAGCTATTGGTACACATAAATGGCTTACATGGTTTTTTTTTCCCCCTGAAATAAACTTTCTTGACTTTCTGAATCTTGAATTTCATCAAGCAACATGCCAATCAAGAGTCAGTTTCATTTTGTGTTCTCCACTCTTAAGGATCTAAAACAATGATGCAGCCCTGGCAGATTCTGGTACCTTCTAGAACTTAACTGAGATGTTAAGGTCTAGCATTTTATGTGTATCAACTTTGCAATGCAATGACCACCTCCTTCACCCGATGATTTTTTTCATTCTGTTCCGACTTCTTCGGCAGCTGTTCACAATAGCAGCTGCTTGGCTATCTTGCAAACTTGTTGCAGATGTTTTCACTTCATTTTTTTCCAGATAATAAAATGAATTATCTAGAAAATTTGGAAAATATCAAAAGAACAAAGAAAAAATTAAAATAATGTATTATCTTACCACATAGAGAAAAGTACTGTGGTTTCAGTGATGGAGCCCATTGAGGGTAGACATAGGTATCTCCCTGTTGGCCATTATCAGCCCTTCACATGCCTTCACCAGCAGTGGGCAGGGTCTGGGAAGCAGGAGCATGAGAACATGCTGGAAGCCATGCAGTGACTACACCTTAGAGATATGAGCACATGTGAAGGTCCCTTTTGGAAGGAGTCTTAAAGGGGAGTCCCAGATTCTGCATCTGTAGGATGGAGGCAAGAACAGAAACTGTATCATAGAAATAGCAGTATGACAGCATAACTAGACTGGTGGCATCTGCAATGTTCCAGTTATCTATTTCTTCATCTCTCTCGCATGTCCTCTATTAAAATTTGGTTATATTTTGTGTATGCTGCTTTGTAACCTGATCTTTTTCCATTAATAGTAATATTCTCCCATACTACTAAGTACCTTATTTTAAAAGGCTTAAGTTTATAAATAAATTGTCAGAAAAAAAGGAGTCTGTCCTGTCAGTAGCGTTTCTGGACATAAATTACTTTGCATCACCAAAATTTAGTATAGAGGGAAGATAAAACAGGAAGAGCAGAGGATACCTGCATACCTCTTTCTTTGAAACTAACTGACATTCATAATAATGAATATACAGTGACCGTGTTCCCATTCCTTAGACAGTAGTGTAGGAAAAGCAAAAAAATTAACAACAGATTTTGTCTTAAGAAACTACAAATCGGGCCGGGCGCAGTGGCTCACGCCTGTAATCCCAGCACTTTGGGAGGCCAAGGTGGGTGGATCATGAGGTCAAGAGATCAAGACCGTCCTGGCCAACATGGTGAAACCCTGTCTCTACTAATAATACAAAAATCAGCCGGGAATGGTCGCATGTGCCTGTAGTCCCAGCTACTTGAGAGGCTGAGGCAGGAGAATTGCTTGAACCCAGGAGACGGGGATTGCAGTGAGCTGAGACCACGCCACTGCACTCCAGCCTGGCGCTTGGCAACAGAACAAGACTCTGTCTCCAAAAAAAAAAAAAGAAAGAGAGAGAGAGAGAGAGAAACTACAAATCTAGCTTGGGATATAAAATTCGAATTTATAAAAAATTAAATAATATGAGAGTTAAATTGTATTAAATAGTAGCATAAAATATTTCACAGGAAAGTGCATGCTAATAAGTGCTGCAGGCAGGAGTGAGTCATGAAATAATCACTGCTGAAAAGAACCTTTGGAATCACGTTGCCCAAACTTCTTGTTTGCACCCCTACATTGGCACACATTGTCTGCTGTCTCATCCTCGATCCATTACCACCAGCACCCCCAGCCCCTTGAGGGTAAGGGCTCTGGCTGGGCATTGCCCCAGGTCAGGGTAAAACTCATTTTAAGCACTCAGTAAAGTTTGTGGAAGTCCCTATTTATCAATTCAACTAATGTCATCAGGAAAGTCCTATGACACTTTGAAGATGTTTTCAGCTTAGGTAACTGCAAAGAATGAACCTAGGGAAGCCATACAGATAAACTGGTTTTGGAGTAAGATGATGACTTGCAGCTGTATTAGTTCCTAGGGCTGCCGTAACAAAGCAGCATATAGGATGGCTTAAACAATGGAAATTTATACTCTCACAGTTCCAGAGACTGGAATTCTGAAATCGAGATGTCAGCAGGGCCTGCTCCCTCTGAGGTTCTGGGTAGAATCCTTTGTTGCCTTTGCCTGGTATCCAGTGGCTTTTGACAGTCATTGACAGTCCTTGGCTTGCAGCTGCATGGCTCCAATCTCTGCTTCCATCATCACGTGGTCGTTTTCCCCGTGTCTGTCTTTTCTCCTCTCCTTATAAAGACAGCAGCCATATTGGATGAAGGGCCTAACTACTCCAGTATGACCTCATCTTAACAAATTACAACTGCAATGATCCTATTTCCAAATATGATCACACTCCAGGGTACTAAGGGTTAGAACTTCAATCCATTTTTTTGGAGAACAAAATCCAACCCATTACTGTATTTTATCTTTCATCATATTTAAATCTCCTGACAATAGTGTATCCTGTTAAATTTCCCCTTCAGCCCTGTAAGGCTGCTATTACTATCTCCTTTTGCAGGTTAGGCTCAGAGAGGTTGAATAACTTTCTAGGGTTACTCAGGTAGTTAAACAATCGAGCCAGAAAGCAAAGCAGTCTGCCAAGCACATGAGATCCTCATAACACACATTAGTCCATTTATTCAGTAGCTACCATATGTCAGACAACCTACAAGAGGCAGGAAAGAGGAATAGAAAGTGTTGGAGTGAGTGAAAGGTTGCAATTTTAGGCTGGGAATACTGCGCCCCCTCCCCCAAGTAGGTTAGGAACAGATTGCCAGCAAGGGCAGAGCAGGAGGGACAGCACTGCAGCGACCAGGAGAGATGGCATGGTGGCTTGGACCAGGGTAGTGGCAGGGGAAGTGGTGATAAGTCTTGGATTCTCGATATTTTTTGAATATAGAGTCAAAAAGATTTCATGAGTGATTGCATATGTGGTCTGAGAAGTAAAAAGACAAGGATGACTGCAAGACTTTTGGCCTGAGCTACTGGAAGGAGGGAGCTGCCACCATCTGGGGATAAAATGGGCTTTGAAGGAACTCTCAGGAGCTCAGTTTGGGACATGTTAAAATGGAGATGGGAGAGAGGAATCAAGTACCTCCATCCATGTGGCCAGCCAGTGTTCTGTTTTCAGAGAGGCTCATAGAGGTGAAACCATCAGCAGTGGAGAAGGTTGCCTAGCTGCCCTTGAGAGACTAAATTGGGTTTTGAAGAAGAAGAAGGGGTTGTTCTTTGCATCACTGGTAAAGCTCATACTTTGGGCTTCACTTTATTTATCTCCATCTAACACCTTTTTCATTTGCTGGACATATAGCAGGTATTTAATAAATATTTGCTGAATGAATAATGGGTTTTATGGAAAGAGAACTAAAAGATGTAACATAGGGAGAACCCATTTCCACAACAATGAAAACAAAAATAAAATGAAAAAAAATAGCCTGGTGTGGTGGCATGCACCTGTAGTTTCAGCTACCTAGGAGGATGAAGCAGGAGAATTTCTTGAGCGCAGGAATTTGAGGTTATAGTAAACTAGGAATTGGGCTGCTGCACTCCAGCCTGGGACACTAAGCAAGATCCAGTCTCCAATAAAAAAATAATAATGATAATTAGCCAGGTGTGGTGGCATGTGCCTGTGCTCCTGGCTACTCCACACCACTGCACTCCAGCCCAGGTGACAGGCTTGGCTGCATTTAGAAAACAGTCAGCAGCAAGCTTTATAATTTTAAATCATCATACAGTCTTTCGTGCTGCGCACACCTTACACTCGTTCAAATTAACAAATATTTAGTAGGACTGATTTGTTTCTTTTTTCATATAAATCCTATCTCTGCTATGGTCATTTAAGTATTTAAAGCCACTTGCAAAAACCTACTAATTTAATAATTAGATTCCAGGTGGGATCCATATAAGAGACTAGAACATCTGGGCTAAAAAAATCTGGCAAGCCATGGTGGCTCACGCCTGTAATCCCAGCACTTTGGGAGGCTGAGGCGGGTGGATCACGAGGTCAAGAGATCGAGACCATCCTGGTCAACATGGTCAAACCCCGTCTCTACTAAAAATACAAAAAATTAGCTGGGCGTGGTGGCACGTGTCTGCAGTCCCAGCTACTCGGGAGGCTGAGGCAGGAGAATTGCTTGAACCCAGGAGGCAGAGGTTGCAGTGAGCTGAGATTGCGCCACTGCACTCCAGCCTGGGTAACAAGAGCGAACATCCATCTCAAAAAAAAAAAAAAAAAATCTGGCAAATAAGTGTGAGTCACCTGGATTTGACATAGCGGAGAATATATAGGTAAATGTTAATGTCATGTTGGAAAGTGAGCATGCTGAGTAGTTTCTTTTAAAACAAAGTTGTCAAACACAGAGGTCTTAATTATATAGTAACCAACATCTGGAAGAAAAGTTGAGTCAAATATGAAAATTTTACCAATAACCAGTTTTAATATAAGGTAGGCAAACTGAGTTAAAAGGCTCTCAGAACCGCCATCTGGAATCGAACTGTGAAACAGTGATGACTGAGCTAAGTGGAGATGTTCATAGAAAACTTTAATTGTCAACATCCAAGCAATTCACTAACCTTTTATAACTTTTTGGTAAAGTTTTAAAAACTTTTAATAATTGTTAAGTTCATCTTAAAATAAATCACTTATTTTTTAAAAGTATGCACTCAATTCTTTAATCAGTTCCCTTTGTTACCTCGATTCTGATTTGATTTCCTTATAACCAGGCAGAATGAATGACCAGCCTGTGTGGTCCCTATGACCCTCTGCAAGGGCAGGTAGGCATTCTGGTCTATAATCCTCAACATGACCCTCTGTTACTTCTGTTTCCACAAGTTTCCTTTCCCCACCAATTTCTTCTGGGGGAAATTCTGCATCTAGACACTTTCCCTGGGTCATAAACTTACGGACTTTCAGGACTGACTTCTAACAAGTGAAGCTTCTGGAACAAGGACATCCCGTTCTTCTACTGCCCACTCGCTTTTCATTCCCTCTATCTTGGTTGCATTGCATGTTATGTTAGTGTAGGCTTGCTTATGTTTTCTTCTTCTCTTCTTTTACAGACAGGGTCTCCCTCTGTCGCCTGGGATGGAGGGCAGTGGTATGGAGTAGCTGGGACCACAGGCAAATGCCATTATACCTGGCTAATTATTATTATTATTATTCTTTTAGAGACAAGGTTTTGCTTTGTTGCCCAGGCTGGAGTACAGCAGCCCAATCAGAGCCCACTGTAATGTCAAACTTCTGGGCCAGACAGTTCTCCTGCTTCAGCTCAGCTACCCATGTAGCTAAGACGATAGGTACGTGCCACCACACCAGGCTAATTTTTTTTTTTTTTTTTGAGACAGAGTCTCGATCTGTCACCAGGTGCCAGGCTGGAGAGTAGTGGTGCGATCTCAGCTCACTGCAACCTCTGCCTCCCGGGTTCAAGCAATTCTCCTGCCTCAGACTCCCGAGTAGCTGGGATACAGGTGCACGCTACCACACCCAAATAATTTTTGTATTTTTAGTAGAGATGGGATTTCACTATGTTAGCCAGGATGGTCTCAATCTCTTGACCTTGTGATCCGCCTGCCAAGGCCTTCCAGAGTGCTGGGATTACAGGCGTGAGCCACCACACCCGGCCCCAGGCTAATTTTTTAATTTAATTTTTGTTAGAAATAGGGGTCTCCCTTTGTTACCCAGGCTGGTATCAAACTCCTGGCTTCATGTGATCTTTCCACCCTGGCCTCCCAAAGTGTTGGGATTTCAGGTGTGAGCCATTACACGCGGCCTGCTTGTGTTTTCTGTCTTCTTGAGGACATATCTTGCTTTCTCAGTGAGATGATAAGCTGCACGTGCTTCTGATTTGTGAACATCTTCTCCAGTCCTCACAGAACACATTGGAGCACTGTAAGGAGCTCCCTTGCTGGACAAGATGGGACATTACCACCAACTTGGTCATCCCGGTGGCAAATGGAGAGAAAGGAGAAGCCCATCATGGTCTGTTGACCAAGCTTTCTCTGAGGGGACTTCTGCAGCTAAAGCAAGAGATCAGCTAATGGAAGCAGTCCCCCTTCCTCATGTTGTACAACATGACCCAGGAGAGGCTGCAGCTGACAAAAGACCAAGAACAAGAGGATCTAATAGCTGCTGTGGCCAAAGCAGTCCAGTCTGCTCAGTGCAATGCCCTGCTCTCACTTCCCGCCAGTATTCCATTACGGAGGAAACACAGTATTAAGTTTCTTGAGGTATTCCTCATTTTTATCAAGTTTCTGAAAAATAATTTTAAGAAGTCATTGGAATAATTTTTTAAAACTATTTTACACTCTTGAAAATGAACAGAACTTTTAAGGAAGGAAGGGTTTTACATGCCTTATCTTCCAGTATCCTCTCAGAGGGGGCCCAGCAGCCTCTCAGTCTAGGTCTAGCACCAGCTCTTGGCCCCAGCATGAACACCGCTGGCACGTCTGGCTAGAGCTTGGTTGGACTGATGCTCAGCCGTTCATTCATTGCCTTGCAGTGCTTCTCCAATCACTACCCTAACTTCTCATGAGAAAGCTGTGAAGCCCTGGAGAGACAAAACCCAGACACAGAATGAAAGGCCTTTGCTTTTCCCCCACCTAACTGAATTTTTTAGTGGATGCATAATAGATGCATATAACTACAGGGGATATGTGTTAATTTAATATATTAATATAATTTGTAAAGATCAAATCAGTGTACTTGGGATATCCATCACCGTAAATTTTTGTTTTCTTTTGAGACGGAGTTTCAATCTTGTCGCCAGGCTGGAGCGTAATGGCACAGTCTTGGCTCACTGCAACCTCTGTCTCCTGGGTTCAAGCAATTCTCCTGCCTCAGCCTCCTGAGTAGCTGGGATTACAGGAGTCTGCCACTATGTCCGGCCAATTTTTGTATTTTTGGTAGAGATGGGGTTTCACCATGTTGGTCAGGTTGGTTTTGAACTCCTAACTTCAGGTGATCTGCCCACCTTGGCCTCCCAAAGTGCTGGGATTACAGGCATGAGCCATAGTGCCCAGCCACATATTTATCTGTTATTTATGTTAGAACCATTTGAATTCTTTTCTTCTAGCTATTTTGAAATGTGCAATAGATTGCTGTAGACTATATTCACCCTACTGATCGAACACTAGGTCTTATTTCTTCTGTCAAACCATATATATGTGTACCTATCAATCAACTTTCCATCTTCCCTCCTCTACCAAAAGGCCGTTGTTTCATCAGCAGCTCACAATACTGTATTCTTAGCATATTATGTTCTATCCTCTTCATTCCATTAGGACTTGCTTTGAACATGTAATTTTATACCCCTCCGTGACAATTATCCACATCTTGTATATATTTCCTTGAAAACTGGTGTCTCACAAGTAGTGATGGTCTACTTGCAGAAATATGGTGAGACGGTTAGAGGTAGGACTTGGGTAGGCATCAGGATCTTTGGTTGTGCTGGCACAGAAGTTTGTTCCAGTTTCCCGACTCATTCATTCTATAAATATTTAGGTGCCTATTATGTGGCAGGCACCACCGGCAAAGGGATAGGAGTCAGCATTGAGCATTTCGGTCTCTCTCACGGAACCTAGATTCTGCCAGGATGAGAGGGACAACACACAGAGAAACAAACGGAAGTATACTGAGTCCTCACTTAATGCTGTTGGCAGGTTCTTGAAAACCTCTACTTTAAGGGAAATGATGACATAAATCAAAACCAATTTTACCACAGGCTAATTGATGTAAGCAGGAATTAAGTTCCTACAGTACATTTCTGATCAGGAACTTCTAAATAGATATAAAAACACTTCTATATTTCACACTGAAATGAATGCGAGCCTTACATACAGTTAAGAAAGATTATCAAGTGCAAATAGGATATTTACCTCACTTTAGTGAGTCAGTGTGTGGTGGCGGTTGAAGTGGTCGTAGATGAAATCAAGGAATAAATGTTTGCAAACCGAAAATTGTGAGGAGTACCTTGTGCCACCACACAGTTCAAAAGTAATCACAGATCTAATGGGCTCACGAAGTGCTTTTGCACTTCACCATTTATTGTGGTGCGTTGGTACCATTGTTGTAGACTCTGAATTTTTATTTGAAAAGTTTCAGTTTATTCACTTATTTTCCAACCTGCTTATTCCATTTCAGAGTCACCAGTGGCCAAAGCCTTTCCTGGCAGCTCAGGGTGCAAGACAGGACCCAGCCCTGGACGGGATGCCATCCCATTGCAGGGCACACTCACTTTACACGAACCATTTAGACACAATGATTACTCTCATGGAACATCTGAGATGTGGGAGGAACCCAGAGTACCCAAAGAAGATGCACGCAGGTATGGGAGGACATGCCACCTTCACACAGTCATGGCCCTGGCTGGGAATCGATGTTTTTGTTTTTCTCATCAACATTATTACAAAACAACATTGAGATAAATGACATTATTGCAGACCTGCTGTATAATATAATGTCAGCTATAACACAAGGAAAGAAAACCAAGTCACCTTAAGGGGGTAGATAGTGATGAGGTGAGGGATGCTATTTGAGGTTTTGTGGTCGGAGAAGGACTCTTTTTGCAGTGACACTTAAGACTTGAATGTAGTGCAGAAACTATCTGTGTAAATGTTTACAGATGAGCATTTTTGGGCAGAGGGCCAGTGACTACAGATGACCTGGGTCAAGGGCATGCCTGATCTGCTTAAGGAAGGTTCTGGAGGCTTATATGGCATGAGAGAGAGGAATGGCAGGAGATGACGTCTAAGAGGATGGCAAGGTCTAGATCTCATAGGACCTTGCAGATCACATCTAGGGATCAGAATTTCTTATGATGGAAAGCCACTGGGGAATACTGAATGGGGAAAGAACTAATTTGATGTTTTTAAAGGATCATTGTGGCTGTTGCTTGAGGAACCACAGATCCAGAATGGAAGTAGAGAGATCCATGAGGTGGTTGCATAGTCTAGAACATAGCTAAGGGCGGCTGGGAGGAGGGCGATGCGGTGAGTGTGGTGAGCACCATCAGATTCGGGAATGCATTGTGAAAGTAGAGCCAACAGGGTTTGCTGATAGGTTGGAGGATTAGGGATGCAAAGGGGAGAACATCAATGATGATTTCAGGGTTTCTGGCTTCAAATATGTTTTCTCATAAAGAAGGAGAGAGCCATCAGCTGTGTTAAATTCTACCGAGAGATTAAATTGAAGACTCAGAATTAACCACTGGATTCAAATATGTTTTCTCATAAAGAAGGAGAGAGCCATCAGCTATGTTAAATGCTACTGAGAGATTAAATTGAAGACTCAGAATTAACCACTGGATTTAGTAACATAGAGATTATTCATGATCTCCACAGGTGACTTTAGGAAGCTGACTGAAAGCATGGTTGGGATGGTTTCAAGAGAGAATGAGGTTGTCTCTTTGGGGGATGGCCTGATTAGATAGATACAGGAGAAACTCATCGGGGAAAATGAAGTCCTTGGTAATCTTTCAGTTCTTAGTTTGGGTGACAGGATCATGTGAATTCATGGGATTAGTATATGTTACATCTTACATATATAATTCACATGCAGTTGACCCTTGAACAACTGGGTGTATTTACATCCAAATTTTCTTCTGCCTCTACCACCCTGAGACAGCAAGACCCAACCTCCTTTTCCTCCTCCTCCTCAGCCTACTCAACATGAAGATGAGGATGAAGATCTTTATGATGATTCATGTCTACTTCATGAATAGTCAACCCATTTTCTATCCCTTAGGGTTTTCTTAATAACGTTTTCTTTTCTCTAGTTTACTTTATGGTAAAAATACAGTATATAATATGTACGATGTACCATATGCATGTTAATCCACCACTGTTTATGATATCAGCAAAGCTTCCAGTCAACAGTAAGCTATTAGCAATTCAATTTTTAGGGAGTTAAAAATTAAATGTAGATTTTTGACTGCACGAGGGGTTGGTGTCCCTAGTTCTTACATTGTTCAAGGGTCAACTGTATTCCTTTCTACAAATCAAATATTGCATGTAAAGATATTTTAAATGTAATAGAGAAAAATAATGGAAAGAGGAATTGGAGACAGAGAACATAGATCATTTTGTCAAGGAGATTCACTGCTAAGAGAGCAGCAGCTAGAGATGCTGTAGGGGATGTGGTGTCACTCTCACATAGCACCCCCAAGTTTGTGTGTGTGTATACTGATGGAAATGATCTTCCAGCAGAGGGGGAAAGAGTGATGATGGAACAGAGAGACAGATCATTTCAAGAGGGGAGCTCTTGGTTATCAAGAGGGAATGGGATGGAGAATCTAGCCACAAGAAGAGGGTTGACCCTAGATAGGGGCAGGGCAGTTTCCTAAGATAAAAGGCAGACTACAGAAACACTGCTGCATGAAGGTGAGTAGATTTGTGGTGGCAGGTTGTAGAATTTATTTTCCAACCACTTTCGTCTTCTCGATGAAGTATGCAACAAGGTCAGCATCGAAAGCAAGGGTGGGAGAGGAAGAATTGGAGTTTGAGAAAAGAGAAGGTGTGAATTAGGGAGTGGGAAAGAGGACACAGGAATCATGCAGGGTGGCCTGGGTTATGCTGATGGCCCACCTGTGGCTTGTGGTAATGAATTTAAGGGAGACCATCAGCATGGATGTGGTGTCTCTAGCCCTGGGCAGCTGTTTGGGAGTAGAAGAGGGGTAGGTAGAGCTGAGTTTAACCAGGACTAGGGTTTTGCCAGGCTAGTATTTGGAAGGGAGAGGGATAAGTTCATTGAGATTAAATGCAACAGAGGGATTCTAGTGGTAGATAAAGGAATCTAAGCTTTTTAAGGAGAGAATGAGGTCATAAGCAGGGTTGGGATGATGGGCAGTGGCATGGCAGCAGGGTCAAGGGATTATCAGTCCTAGTGGGGTTGCAGAAGTGTTTCCAGGGAAGTGCTACAGGAAATACAATGAAAAAGGCAGTGGTGATTAGATAGTAGAACGCTTGAAGCTGAGATTCTAGAAGCAATGTAGTTACTAATGACGACAAAGTGCAGGGTATGACATGGGAGTCTGTGGCAAAAGCAGGTTGGAGGCCAGGATCATTAGAGATGAGTTGAGGGGCCAGAGTATTGGAGACAGAATGAATACTGAGATCATCACATGATGTGACAGAAGTAGTGGGAGAGGTAAGGGCCATGCCAGGTGCTAAAGTCTTCAGTGACTGAGGAGGAGTTTATGTGGTTGTAAGAGTGGGGAGCAGTAGATGCTACCATTCTTTAAAGTCCTGGAGGTTGCTGGGAAGATAGAGAAATCACTGCCTGGAAGAGGCAGTGAGAAAGAAGGAGGACTCCTGCCCGACCTCTGCTTTCCTATTATTTTATTTTATTTTTCAAGACAGAGTCTTACTCTCTCACCCAGGCTGAAGTGTACTGGCACAATCTCTGCTCACTGCAGCCTCTGCTTCCTTGGTTATAGCAATTCTCCTCTCTCAGCCTCCTGAGTGGCTGGGATTACAGGCGTGTGCCACCATGCCCGGCTAATTTTTGTATTTTTAATAAAGATGGGGTTTTGCCATGTTGGCCAGGCTGGTCTTGAACTCATGGACTCAAGTGATCCTCCTGCTTTGGCCTCCCAATGTGTAGGGATTACAGGTGTGAGCCACCACGCCTGGCCCCGACCTCTGCTTTCCTTTAGTGTTCCTTGTATATTTTCCTTTTCGTTTCTCTGCTTGAGTGCCTACTTTCACATTTTGCTATTATGCTTTGAGATACATTTAATTTTTTGAAACTCAACTTCTGCCCTTGGAGAAGTGACTAAATGAGTCGTGTATGAGTAGAAGTGTTATCCCGATGCTAATTCTCCATCCTTGACCCAGGAAGTGGCATTCTGCTGCTGGGGAAGACTTTTTAGTGGAGCTGGGAGTGAAGGTATCTGAGAAGTTGTTTCTCTCCTCACCCTTGGGATAGAAGATTGGGCAAGATGCAACAGAGGCTTCAATGCCAAGATAAAGACTCACCTTTATGTAAGGAAGTTCCTTAAGGTCTTTTCAAGCAAGATCGCAAAAAAGATTTCAGAGGGTTCACCAGCAGACGAGTGGGGCAAGAATGAAGGCAGGAAAGCCATGTGAGAGGCTCTGGCAATAGTTAGAGAGCTTGAACCCAAGAATAGAGTTGTGCAAGGAAGGAAGGGACAAATGTAAGTGGTGTTTCGTGAAAAGAACCAGCATGATCCCATCATTGCATGTGGTGGGGAGGGGAGCAGAGGAATGAAAGATGGCACCCTGGTGTTAGGCTTGGAAATGGGAGAATATTGACACCACTGTAAGAAAGAGGGAGATGAAAAGGAAAGCTAAATTTGGAGGCAAATTTAATAATTTTTAAATATTTTAATAAGTTTTAGTATATTTAAATAATGTGTTAAAGATTTTAATTTTTAGATAAGTTAAAAAATTTTAAATATTAATATAAAAATATTTGTTAATATTTTAATAATTTTTTATTTTTAAAAAACATTTTTATTCATAAAAGCAACACACAATCACTGTGTTCTTGCATTATAAAATACAGGGAAGTTAGACAAAACATCATTAGAGGTAAAATCTTGCTATATAAAATCTTGGTATATATACTTCTAACTATGTACGTACGGTTATGTGTGTGTGTGCGTTAAAGCACAAATTGAATGTTTTCTTGTGCCTAAAATTGCATACTCTGCTTTTTTTAAAATCTGCTTTTTTAAGAAAATGCTATGTTGTAAATCTTCTTCTTCGCCATTCCTAGCCTATTACAATGCCGTTTTGAACAACCACAGAGTGGTTTATCTTGTGCGTGGTTTGTTATACCGACCCTCCCTTGTTGGAGATTTAGGTTATTCTGGTTCTTTGTCTCCATTCAATTATTTTGCAGTAGCTAGTTTTGTAGCTAAATGTTCACATTCACGATCCTTTCTCTTTTTTAAATTGAACTTGTGATTTTGAGATGATTATAGATACACACGCAGTTGTAAGAGATAAAAGACAGATCCCTTGTTCCCTTTGCCCAGTTCCTCTTTGATGGTAATGTCTTGCATGCTTGCTGTACATCACAACCCGGATGCTGACACTGGACCAGTCAAGATCCAGGCCATTTCCACATGATTATTTCTTTAGGTTGATTAGAAATGAAACTGCTATTTAATATTTGAAGATTTTCAATCCATACTGCCCAGTTGCTCTTGAGATAGGCTGCATCAGCTGTCCTCCCAGGAATGTCCCTGGGGAGACTGCCGACTCTCCCACACTCATCCTCCCCGTTTCCTCAGGTGATAGCACCCCCAAGCGTATTTGCCTCCCCGAGGAAAGGGGAGCTGGGCACTGAGCCGGGCCCTCGCTTCTCCAGTTGCAGATTAATTTCCCAGCCGCTCTCACAGCGAGGTGTGGCCACATGACTTTCTGTTGGTTTGCCGGACGCTTAGGAAGGGACGTGTGCTGCTTCTAGGTCCTTCTCTTAAGGAGATTACTTTGGCCATTCTCTTTCCCCTGGTTGATGCCTGAGAAATGACCACAGCTGGAGGGGCCTTGGAAACACATGCTGGGGGTGACAGAACCACCATAAACCTTGGATTGCCCTTCCCTGAACCACTGTGTGAGTGAGAAACAAACTTTGACGCTATTTAGGTTCCTGGATTGTTGCTATTGTTAATATAAGCAGCAGAAGAATGTCTTTTCTTCTAAACTTTAACTGACACTTTGCCAATTTAAGGCCTGCTGGGGACTAAATGTTTGAGTGTCCCCTCCTGACTCTGCCACCACCTTCCAAATTCATGTGTTGAAACCCTAATCCTCAATATGATGTTATTTGGATGTGGGGCATTTGGGAGGTAGTGAGGTCTGAGAGTGGAACCTCATAATAGGATTGGTGCCCTAATCACAGGACACAGGACTCTCTTGTGCTCTCTCTCTCTCTGTCTGTCTCTGTCTATCTCTCTGTCTCCCTCTGCCATGTGAGGACACAGTGAGAAGGAAGATATCTATAAGGCCAAAAATGTTATCTTTTGTGTTTTTGAATGGCAAAAAGGTATCTTATGTTATTTACATGTTTAATGGTTGTGGAAATACCTTGAACTTCTTAAGTGGGACGTTAGCAGGCAGCTCTATGTTTTGCTTTCTGGCTTAACTCTATGCTCCTGGTTGAGCTGGGAGTCATCCTTCCCTCCTCTTTTTCACCCCCACCTCTAATGTATCAGGAACTCCTTTGGTTCTAGTTTCCAAACAGATCCAGAATTGGGCCTCTTCTCATCACTTCCATGGCTACTGCCCTGTTCCCCACCCCCACCTCCTATCCCCACCTACAACAGAGCAGACAGAGGAAACCTTTAGAAAGGACCTGAGCTCAGGGCAGTCCTCTGCACAGCCCTCCAGCATTCTCTTCTGGCCTCGACAGCATCCTTGCCCATCCTCAAGGTGTCAGGCAACTGAACGGAGGCCCCATGAATCTGCTACCCCTCTTGTCTTCATGGTTCACCCATTCACCTCCTTCAGGTCTCTGCTGAAACGCTCCCTTCTCAATGAAGCCCATGTTGGTCGCCTGGTTCAGATTGCTCCTTCTCCCCCTTAGACCTCAATAGTCCTCTCTGTCCTGGCTTCACTTTCCCCTATAGCACATATCACCTCCAACATACTAAATAGAAAATAATCGACTTATTAGTTTCATTGTTTATTTTTGTCCCCTTTTCACTAGAATGTAAATGACATGAGGGTAGGGACTTCGTTTATTTTGTTCACTGTTCCATGCCAAATGCTCAGTACTATGCCTGGCACAAAGCAGATGTAATTAGTTTCCTGTAAGCAGTATAACATTTACCAGGAACTTCATGTCCAAAACAATACAAATCTATTATCTTACAGTTCTAGAGGTTGGAAACCTGAATATCAGCTTCGCTGGGTCAAAATCCCTGGGCAGGGCTGCATTTCTTCTTGAAGCTCTCGGGAAAAGATGGTCCTCTTGCTTTTTCCACCTTTTGAGTCTGCTTGTATTCCTTGGCTCATGGGGGCACATCACTGTGACCTCTGCTACTGTGATCACACCTTTGTCTCTAGCTCTGACTCTTCTGCCCCTTTCTTTCTCTTGGAAGGACCTCTGTGATTACACTGGACTCACTCAGGTAATGCAGAACAGTCTCCCTTTCTCCAGATTCTTAACTCAGTCACAACTGCAAAGTCCCTTTCTCCCTTTTGCCATATCCACAGATTCTAGAGGGTGGACATCTTTTGGGATATAATAGGGCATTAATCTGCCCACAGTAATAGGTGATCAGTAAATACTTGTTGAGTGAATGAAGGAACAAACCCTTTGTTTCTACCCGTTGGAATAGTAAATTAATTTCAGGCTTTGTCCTGCTTGCTGTAAATTTAATTCTAGTTCAGGGCAGACTGTCTTCGCACCTGGCATTCTAGTTGTTAATTGTCCCCAGAGGATGTGGGCTGTACAGCACCCTCTACCCCAATCTGATGGCACAGCTCCGGGTCAGCTCTCCTACACTGTTCCTTGTAACCTCTCCCTTCATGGGGCTTCCGTCAGCTTGCTGTGCAGCATGTGCTAATAACAGCTCCCACTACACTCCCTATTTCTGCTTTTCAGGCATCTCAAATTTCAAAACACCTTACAGGCTGTGCCACTATGTTACCCTCTCAGCACTGATCCTTAATATCCACTAACACCATCTCCAGGGGGAACCTTCCCCAAGGGTGCTGTGTAGGCCTTAGATCCTTGCAGTCCTGGGGAGCAGGGCTGGGTGTCAGTGCTTCAGCGTTCATAGGTTGGAGGAGTGGGAGTTGGAAGAATGGGTTTTATAAGAAGTTGCAATTACAAGCTTGATCATACTGTAGTTGCTACAGCATCTAAGGAGAGATGCCACTCATTCATTTATATAGTCTTCCAATATTCACTGAGCACTTTTCAGAGTGAAGGACTGGCATGTGCTTCTTTCAAACCACATTAAAAGCACCTCTAAGCTAGATGCTCACTATGGCTCCTGGTGACAGAGCTAAGACCCTCTAGTGGGTGGTACCATGAAGCAGATTCTATAGAAGGAATCGTACGTGGTCTGTTGTAACTGTCCAACAATGGTACGGACTCTTTACCAGGCAGTGGTTTCCCCATTATGGGAAATGTTTAGGCAGAGGCATAAGGGATTTAAAGAAGACTCCTACATGGGTGGAGTTCAGATCATACGACTCCTGAGGTTTCTTCTAGGTCTAAGATGCTGTTTTTCATTAAGTTGGGGTACCACGTTGGAAAGGGCCATATGGTTAGTACATTGGTCACTGTTAGGCACAAATGAAAGAAGCCACCATGGCTGCCCTAGCAGAAAAGGAATTTGTTTATTAGGATATTAGGTTTCTCGTAGAATGGTTAGGATGCTTTTCAAAACACAATGGGGGCTGAGCTTCCAGGAACAGGAAGCCACTCCCTCTTGTTGCCGCCAAGTGCTGGATGCCATCGTTAACAAGAGGGACTGGAAGTGCACTAGAGATGTTTACTAAACCCGGCTTCTCTGTCCCCTTCCTTCCCTGGCTCTGTGACTTGCGTCTACTCCTCAGCTCTGTTCTTTCTTTTTTGAAGTTGCCTTTGTAAGAATATGGGTTCCAGTTTGGAATTTCCCTATATATTACTCTAAATACTTATTCTGGGAGATAAACAGAGTTGGAAAATAAAAATTAGTGAGACCAGTGATTGTTTCCATGCAGATAGCATCAGTCTTTGTTGACATCTGCCCCCTCTGGCACTAAACTCAGTTAATCCCAATGTGATTATCTGGCCCACATTTTTCTTTCTATTTCTTTTTCTCCTTAGGGGTAAGGGGTGAGGAGTTAGCATTTATAAAGTAAAAATTAAAAGAAGAAGACACAAATTCTCAATTTCCATGCCTCAGAGGTAAACTTTTCCTATATCTTCAACTAGGAGATTTTGTTTTTGAAAATCTAAACTTGTAATTTATTGAATTTTCCCCTATGGACAGACATTGGAGATTTCTCTGTTGTTTGTTATTACAAACAGTGATACAGTGGGCATTTGTGTGCAAATATCCTTAGGCGTTTGCTGCTACCGTTGTAGGAGAGTTCTTGAAGGAGAATTTCTGACACATAATTCATGTGCGTGTGTATTTTCTCCAGATAATGATAAACTACTCTCCACCAAAGTTGTCAGATTAACATTTTCACCACTAGTATATAAAGGTACATTTTTCTGTACTCTAACACTAAATGTTAAAATTCTTTCCATTTTTAGATAAAAAATGCTTTCTCTGTAAAAATGTTTCTTTCATTCTTTATCCGTTGGGTAGCTCTTTTTTGCTTGTGTCTGCTAGACATTTTTGTTTTTTTGTTTGTGACTTGCCTGTTCATATCTTTTGATGATTTTCACACTGACTGGATTGTCTTTCATCTTTTAAGTACAGGAATTCTTTATAGGTTTCACATACTAAACCTGCACAAATATTTTCTTCCTTGTCTGTCACTTGTGTTTAATTCTATTAACAGTGTCTTAAATTACAGTTAACTTTGTCCCTCTTTTCCTTTATGTTGTCTGGTTTTGCTTCATTTTGGGAAAGGCTTTCTTTGCTGTAAGAGTATAAAAATATCATTGTGATGCTTCTTCAAGGACCTAGAAATAGAAATTCCATTTGACCCAGCAATCTTATTACTGGGTATATGCCCAAAGGATTATAAATTGTTCTCTATAAAGACACATGCACACGTATGTTCATAGCGGCACTGTTTACAATAGCAAAGACCTGGAACTAACCCAAATGCCCATCAACGATAGACTGAACAAGGAAAATGCGGCACATATACACCATGGAATACTATGCAGCCATAAAAAACAATAAGTTTGTGTCCTTTGTAGAGTCATGGATGAATCTGGAAACCATCATTCTCAGCAAGCTGATACAAGAACAGAAAACCAGACACTGCATGTTCTCACTCATAGGTGGGTGTTGAACAATGAGAACACATGGAGGGGAGCATCACACATGGGAGTCTGTTGGGGAGGTCAAGGGAGGGACATGAGGGTGGGGTGGGGAGGTCGGGAGGGATAACATGGGGAGAAATGCCAGATGCAGGTGATGGGGGGATGGAGGCAGCAAACCACATTGCCATGTGTGTACCTATGCAACAATCCTTCATGATCTGCACATGAACCCAAGAACCTAAAGTACAACAACAACAACAACAAAATTCTTCTACATTTTCCTAAAACTTAATGAATTTAAAAATATTTGTTACTTATTAGAAATATGTTGTTAGTATGATGTGAATTTGGAATTTAACTCTTTTTTTCTGAAGGAATGATCATTATCCCCAGTCTTAAAAAAAATCAGCCTTTCCCCTCATTTTAGCTTATGCTAAATTACCATATGTCTTGATTGTTTTTGTATATCCTAGTATATTTTACTGCTTTTTCACTATTCTCATTTCAGGAATAGATTGCTTTGATTATATTGGTGTGCTCTCCTCCATCTTGTTTCCACTATTTTCTGAACTACTTGTGCACAATTTTCATTTCTTTTATCACTAATGAGCTGAATATTTTTCACGTTTATACTTCTTCTGTTTGATCTCATGTTGATTTTTTGATGGTATGCTTTGCCAACGTAAATGTGTTGACTTTGAGATGCAGCCTTGAAATTTCCCAGCAGAGACACCAGGCGGGTCCTGAGGGTGTGGGATGAGGTTGTGCCTGGAAAGATTTAAATGTGTGAGTCACTCTCACAATTGAAACTAGGAGTAGCTGAGTTCTCAGAAGAAGGGTGCCAGGAGAGAAGTGAATGAAGGGCCAAGGTTTAGGAGATGAGGATAGTAGACAAGAGGAAGAAGAAACTCCTCACCAAGCCAGAATCAATAAGACGCATAGGTTAGGAAGGAAACTATAAAGATGGAAATGCTGGGCCACATCAGAGGTTCTTGCTGAAAAAATAAGATCTTCAGCATCTCACTTTAGAGAGAGATGACAAAAATGGCACAGGCATAATATCAATACCGTAGGGGTGAGGATTTGTAGGCAGCTCTGCCTACAAATGTGACCCTAACACCCAAGTCTTATTAGTCACATTTGCGGAGGGATATGTTTTGTGCTATTTTCTATTTTCTACATTCCAACGAATTAACTCACATGCTATTCCAACCAGTGGTCCTGATGACTCAGGACACCAGTTTTAAGCCTGTGGTCAGCAAGAGTGGCAATCTGTGAGAATGGGCAGAGTGGATGCTAATTGGGCTATCCAAATTCTGAACCACTGACCTTAGTCCCTAATCAACAAAAGAGATGGACCGCATTCAAAGAAACAGCAAATTTGCCTCTGTATTATGTGAAAGAAAAGTGTAGCTGTTTTGTTGTCTAAGTTAGAAATAGGTTCCAAAATTGTGGGTTTTAAACAGCAGCATGTAGACAACCTGAAATATTGCATCAGGTTTTGAAATAAATATGGTTTATACAGACAGTTGCTTCAGCAAGGCGTGCTGTGTGGCTTCAATCCTGCTGCTCAGTGATGCTTCAATAAGGTTTTGTTGACTGTTCAGGAAATTCACTGTAGGCTCTTTTGCTTTCTTCATACTCACCCAGCTTGTTTATTTTCAGCAGTTGATTTAATCTTTTATTCTACAAGAAAATATAAATAATTAGTTTTAAGTTTCCTGTCATTGCCTGAACCTCTGTCAGCCTCTTGCCTCAAAATATATTTGCCTATACCTTCATCTCCGCTGCTGAATCTGTCTGTAGTTCTTCCCACCTCTCTTCATTTCTCCTCATCGGAAGATCCGATCCTTTTGCACTTTGAACTAAGACTTATTGACATGTACTTCCTTTAACTTACACTCAAGTTAAAAAGCCAAACAGTGTTGAAAAGTTAATTCAAAAATAATCGATTCTTTGGATTTAACCCTTTCAACTCTTTTAAATTTTCTTCATTCGTTTTACATTTCACCTTTACATTTTAAAACAGAAGGCATACATCATGTTCTCTTGAATCGTTTATGAAACTGCCCAAAAGAGTTATAATAACAAGTCTCTATGACATTCATATTAAGCATAGGTATGTAAATTTCATTCATAGAGGAGCCAAGTAGTGCATTATAATAATTCCTTTATCACATAACTTCCCCCCTCTCCCCGAGAAGTGCTTACCTATTTTTTTTGTAAAAAACATTTTTGAGTCTGTTCTGATGCTTGCATTGTCTCTTCAGACTGAGTTCTTTCTTTTTTTTGGCCACTTTGCATGCTTTGTAAGTTTTGGCTGAAGGTTAGACATGATATATCAGATAGAAGGAACTCAGTAGACAAGCCTTTAGTGTGAGGCTTTATGTTTATCTGGCTAGGCATTAGGTTGTGTTTGTTTATTATAACTGTGGTATCAGAGGCTAAAGTTTCCTTTAATGTCCTTGTTTTTGTCTCTCCTATTGTTTTTGGGCTTCCCTAGAGACTTCTTCTTACATAGGATCTGAAGCATTAGCTGTATCTCCCTGTTATTATACAGAAACCCTACTGATGCGGTGGTTAGGTGGGGAGTTATAAGGTGTGGGAAATGGGAATCATTCTATAGTCCTGTGATTGGCTCTCAGTCTTTTAGTGAGTCTGAATTTGGCATTTCTGTTTCTCACTATTGGAGGCTGGAGGGAGCTGGACTTGGGTATTTATTTTGCCCAACTCATATTTTTAAGTCCATATCCTCTTTTCTTGTCTTGGTATCTCAGATCTTGATTCTTTCTGGAGGGATGCCAGGTAAATCATCTTGCTTCTCATTCATATCTCCCTTAGCTAACTCACTTACCAGCAACTCATATTCACTTTCTTTCCATATGCTAACCCTTCTCAGTTTCATTGAAAATAGATGTGTCTGTTACTCTCCTCATTGAGTTTGGGGAAATTTTTGAGAGATAAAGGGAATAGAAACAGCTTGACTCCAGCAATTTAATGTTCCATGTCCCTGATGAGCAAATTACCAGCTTCTAGAAAAAAGCCTTATGTCAGGACATAGTTAGTTGGTGTCCAAATCAGCATCAGGCTATGGAGGCAGGAGTACTACTTAGGAGGACATGACAGGGGATGGCAGGTGCAGGATCCAAGCCCTTGGCTTCCTGTTCCACCTGGAAGAGATGCCACCACCCAGGAACAGTCAGATTTCCTAGGATGCAGAAGGAACAAGAGTTCAATGTAGTGATTCCACAGTCGGCTTTAGCTCCAGGGAGCTCTGCAGAATTGTATCTTCCTGATAACTATTTTCAATTGTCTTAATGTCTTTTTGGACCTCCTTTTTGTTGTCTTTTTACTGGCTTTTTGTCCATTATCCCTGACATACTGGCTTGTGTTCCCTTCTGCACCATGACAGCATTCCAGCTGCATCCTCTTGTTTTTCTGGTCTTCTCACTGGTTCCAGGTTTAATATCTTGGGACCCTAAAAGTTTACAATCAGCTACTTTAGATCACAGCTGGTGCTAGTTAGGCTATTTTGCTTCATCTTTCCCTTGAAACTCCCAATTCTCATTGTCCTTAACCTTGGAATATGTGCAGTGTTCCCCATCTTGAAAAAATTTTCTCTAAATTCTGCTTACCCCACAAGTGACATTCTTCCTCACCCCTTCCACTGGCAAACTTCTCTGAGAAGTGTACATCTGTGGCTTTTGTTTTCTTGCCATCCACAGACTCTCATTAATGACTTACGTTGTAATCTGGCTTTGGTCCCCATTACAATTAAAAATCTGTCTCCAAAGTCATCAAATGAACTAATTTCTAGTTCAGTTGTCTTTTTTCAACAGGTTTCATCATCTTCCCTTTTAAAAATTATCATCCCTTAAGTTTGAAAAACACTTTATCCTGGGACTTCTGGGACTCCTCTGTGGGTTCACTTTGTTTGGACTCCTCTACCCCACCCATCCCACTCAGTGGAGACATACGCCCAGGCTCAGCCCTTGGCTTTTAGTTGTTTTCATTTTTAATACCCTCATCTTATCCACTAGCCTCGTATCAACATTTCTGGTCCAAATCTCCAGGCTGTAACTGCCTCCTGGCTTCAGGTCTATGGTTCCATTATATGGTTAATATCTTCACTTACATCTTTAAGTGACACTTCACATTCAACTATTTAACATTGAATTTATCTTTTGCTCAAATTAGTTATACTTCTGAATGCACTTAAATATATCTATGGTCTTATTTTTGTTTTTGAATAAGCTCAAATTATTAAAATCATCTTTTAGTCTTCCATCTTCTCTTCTCTCTCATGTTCCATCAGCCTTTTTTTTTGAATTGCCAAATATCTTTCCCTTCCTTTTCTTTACAACTTTCACCATGCTAGACATAAGCCTTTCTTAACTCATTATCATTGAGTTATTGTAGGTCATTGTAATGCCTTACAAAGTGGTGTTTCAGGTTCTAGCTTCTTATCTTTTAATTAACCCTGCATGTCACTACCAAGTCAATAGATTGGTTAATTAATATTTTCTCTGTCTTAAAATAAGTTGAGGCATACTGCAATTTGCCATTGTAACTTTACTGCTTAAAATCCCTCAGTGGCTCCTGAGTTGAGTTGGGTTCTTACATGTTTGGACTTCAAATCTTGGAATGTAAATCACTTCCACATTTCTCTTGCTTGCGCATAAAAAGAATGAGGATACCAGTGGGTGGACGTGGCTCCCTGATGCCTTCCTATTCCTTCATGAAGGTGTGCCTGGTATTTGGTAGTTCTGGAAACCTCTGTGGAATGAGGAATTTGCTAGGTCAGAGAAGTGCGGAACTTTAGTGTCACTTCCTTCTTAATTCTTTTGGGCTGCTGTCAGAGGTGTACTGGAAGAAGTGGGGAATGTTGACACAAGCTATTCCACCGTAACATAGTTTTCTGTTCTGCTTTTTGTTGTATCATCAGTTCTTTCTGAGGTTTTTCAGTAGAGTAGGCTCAGGCCATGGCCTACTCTACTGAAATATGCATGTGCACTGCCATGTTTACTGTATTCACAATAGCCAAGATAATGATTCAATCTGGGTATCCATGAACAAACAAATGGATAAAGAAAATGTGGTATATATCCACCATGGAATACTAGTGAGTCTTACAAAAAAAAGGAACTTCTGTTATTTGTGATGACATGGATGATCTTGGAGGACATTACGTTAAGTGGAATAAGCCAGGCACAGAAAGACAAAGACTGCACGATCTCAGTTATGTGTGAAGTCTGAACACAAATATGGTGCTGTTGTGACCACTTTTCCTTTCTGTGCTCAGGGCAGACATTATTAATCAATCACAGGCTCTTTACCTAAGCCAGGTTGTGGCTTTAGAATCCTCAACATTTTGTTTTGGCCCTGAGGAAGGTCAATCCAACCCTTACCAATGGGTTCATTCATCCACTCATTCATTCCACACATATGTATGGAGCATCTATAGTGGATGGGTACTATCTCCTAGGTACTGGAGATATCTCAAAGAAAAAGTCATATATCCATTGTTGTGGAGTTTATATTCTTATGGGGGATAAAGGAAATAAGCAAGTAAATGAACAAGATTATTTGAGACAGCCATAAGGTCTATGAGAACACTAAAACAGGGTACTGTAGTTGAGAAGGACTGGGGTAACTACTTTGGACACAGAGATCAGAGAAGGTCAAGGATATATGCTTTATTTTCTGGGAGCTGACTGAGGAGAGGGTAGTTCCATGAAGAGCATTCCAGAGACGGGGCAGGGAAAATCAAAGCTGCCAAAGCTGGGAATAAGTTTGGCTTGTTCCAAGGACAACTAGGAGGCCAGTGTGGCTGGAGCAGCATAATGAGTAGGGAGATGGGTAGAAGAGGAGGAAAAGCACAGCAGAGGAAACAGTCAATAGATTGAAGAGACAGTGTACAGAATTGCAAACCTACACTTGATAAGGGGTTAATATCTAAAATATATAAGCAACTCAGACAGCTCAGAAGCAAGAAAGCAAGTAACCCACTTAAAGAATGGGCAAAGGATCTGAGTAGACATTTCTCAAAAGGAGACATACAAGTGGCCAAATCTATGAAAAAAATGCTCAACAACACTAATCATCAGAGAAATGCATATTAAAACCACAATGAGATATTATTTCATTCTAGTTACAATGGCTATCATAAAAAGATGAAAGATAACAAGTGTTGTCAAGATAGAGAAAAAGGAAAACCCTTGTATGCCATTGGTGGGAATGTAAATTAATACAGCCATTATGAAAAACAATATAGGGGTTCATCCTAAAATATAAAAATAGAACCACCATGGCTGGGCATGGTGGCTCATGCTTGTAATCCTGGCACTTTGGGAGGTTGAGGCAAACAGATTGCTTGAACCCAGGAGTTTGAGACTAGCCTAGGCAACATGGCAAAACCCTATCTGTACAAAAGTTAGAAAAATTAGCCAGGCATGATGGTACATGCCTGTAGTCCCAGCTGTTTGGGAGACTGGAGTGGGGTGATCACTTGATCCCAGGAACTTGAAGCTGCAGTGAGTCTAGATTTTGCCATTGCACTTCCCCACCTGGAGTACAGAGTAAAACCATGTCTCAGAAAAAAAAAAAAAAAGTCGCCATATGACTCAGTATTCCTATTGTGGTATATATCCAAAGGAAATAAAATCAGTATGTTGAAGGAACACGTGCACTGCCATGTTTACTGTATTCACAGTAGCCAAGATAATGATTCAATCTGGGTATCCATGAACAAACAAATGGATAAAGAAAATGTGGTATATATCCACCATGGAATACTAGTGAGTCTTACAATAAAAAGGAACTTCTGTTATTTGTGATGACATGGATGAACTTGGAGGACATTACGTTAAGTGAAATAAGCCAGGCACAGAAAGACAAAGACTGCACGATCTCAGTTATGTGTGAAGTCTGAGAAAGTTGAACTCATAGAAGCAGAGAGGAGAATGATGGTTACCAAAAGATGAGATGTGGGTGTGGAGGGGTGGGGAGATATTGCTCAAAGGATGCGAAATTTCAGTCAGATGGAGGAATAAGTCAAGAGATCTATGGTGCCACATGGTGACTGTAGTTAATAACAATATATTGTATTTTTGAAATTGCTAAGAGAGCAGATTTTAAGTATTATTATTATTACTTTTTTTGAGATGGAGTCTCACTCTGCCACCCAAGTTGGAGTGCAGTGGTGCGATCTTGGCTCACTGCAACCTCCGCTTCCTGGGTTCAAGTGATTATCCTGCCTCAGCCTCTCTTGAGTAGATGGGATTACAGGCGCCCACCACCACACTGACTAATTTTTGTATTTTTAGTAGAGATGGGGATTTCACCATGTTGGCCTGGCTGGTCTCAAAATCCCGACCTAAGGTGATCCACCTGCCTTGGCCTCCTAAAGTGCTGGGATTACAGGGATTACAGACATGAGCCACCATGCTTGGCCAGATTTTAAGTCTTCTTACCACAAAAAAGATAAGTATGTGAGGTAATACATATGTTTATTAGCTCAATTTAGCCACTCCACAAATCTGTACATACTTTAAAACAACATACTGTACACAAAAATATACATAATTTTTTGTTGGTTAAAAATTAATTAATTTAAAAAAGAGGGTAGGGAATACTTGTCTATTTTGTTAACATAAATGAAACTCTATTTTCATTTACTCATTAAACAAATATTTGTTTTGTGCTCGGCATGATTCTAGGTGCTGGGTCCATTATTTCCTTACACACGAAAACCCTTTCTTTTTACCACAAATACGCTGTGAACATTTTATTTTCTTTGGTGCTTTGCACCTCTTGATTCCTTCCATCCAGGTCTTTGTGCATGTTTTACTCTTCAAACCCCAGATATTGTCCTATTTTCTCTGTGAAACTTTTCCAACCAACTCAAAGTAGGGTAATTTCTTTTTCCCCTGAATTTCTCTAATGATTATTCTATGAGTCGTTTATTAAAATGACATATTTATTTATTTTCATCTTTCTTTATCCTTTCTTCAGTTCAATGTTGTCTTTGAGGGTGGAGGTTTTCCTCTCTGTTTTGAAGTCTCCACATAGCTCATGGTTGCCTGGTCCATAGTTGCAGCTCAGTGAAATAAAAACCTGCCTGTAGAAGGTGAATGCCTGTGACCGGTGACCTGAGGGCTTTTGAGATTGGTGTTGTGTTTGGGCGCATGGGAATGAGTGCATGTCCTTCTGCTCCATTGATGTGAAAAGGCTCCCATAGTCCTGGAAACAGGATAGGAAGGAGAACAGGTGAGAAGGCACTGGATGAAGAAATGTGGAGAATGGAGGAAAAGATGATCAGATTTTTGACCACTTTTAGTGTTGAAATTGTCACCAAAATCAAAGCCCAGTAAGTAAATTAAAAATGTCCTTTTCCTTGATGCATCAATAACTTCACCTTCATATTCAAAGCACAGCAAATAATTTATCTCTTATTTGCATTTGAAACCCATGTTTCAGATGTTTGAAGGTGGTTGTAAAAAATAAAAACCAAAATAAAGCTAAAATAAATAAGAAGCAGCACTAGGCTGGGCACGGTGGCTCACACCTGTAATCCCAGCACTTTGGGATTACAGTGCCAGCCTGGCTGACACGGTAAAAGCCCTGTCTCTACTAAAAATACAAAAATTAGCAGGGTGTGGTGGCATGCCCCTATAAGCCCAGCTACTTGGAGGGGAGACAGGAGAATCCCTGAACCAGGAGGTGGAGTTTGCAATGAGCAGAGATCAGGCCTGTGCACTCCAGCCTGGGTGGCAGAGTGAGACTCCATCTCAAAAAGAAAAAAAAAAAAAAAAAAAAAAAGCAGCAGCACTGGCAGTCACTTGTGGAACCCAGAACTTAATAACCATGAACAAAACCTTAATAAACAGAAAGTTCTGTAAATAAAGTTTAATCATAATGCAATCTTTATTGTTGGGTTAAATGAGCAATCATCTGGGAACATCTCTTCGAATGCTTAAAGCTTTGAGATGCATGTGACTATGTGATAGATGAATTTCAATCTGAAACATTTAGTTAACTTGGTCCTGCTTTTTAATCACTGCTTTAAAGTTTAAAAAAAATGCTGTTGGTCAAATAAAAATAGCAATAGATAAAATCTGCCCTGAGCAAACAGACCATACGTCAATAAATGAATACTTAGCCTAAGCGATTTTCCATGAGACCCATGAAGCATTTCTAATTGAAACTTAACAAGCTACAACCCAACAAACACTCCAATCTTCGGTTCTAGAAGGGAAATGTGACACTCCATGTAGATGTAGCTTTTTAAATTTAGCTGGAAGGGAGTGTGACATGAAGTTGTGTGCTGTAATTTTTAAAAATTGCTAAAGTGTCATGGTTTGCTCTTTTGTATTTATTGCAAAAATGTAAATGCTACATTTAACAGAATGGCAGTAAGTCTGTTTCAGTCTGAAGACTTAATCTTACTAATCATGCTAATATATGCTAGCTGCAGTTGGGAATATTTAATAAAACACTGGAATAACTTTGTGCTTATATTTTGGAGGAATTAATAAAAGTACTTTAATCTGCAACATGTAGAACTTTATTGACTTTAAACTTGTATGAAATAGTGCAGGGAAGATAGATCACTGGGGGAGAATGGATGAACCTCTGTGAAGTTCTTAGTCATTCAACACATGTGTAGGGATGAGGAAACTGAGGCACGACTTACTGGATAAGGAGGCAGGAATGTTAGCAAGATCTTTCACTCGTCTGGGTTTTCTATCTTTGAGTCACCTTTGATCAGTTTTTCATTGGACTTCACAAGCCTCTGAGGCAGCAGGGCGGACAGGAAGGACATCCCTGTTTTATAGACTTAGGAAATTTAGGTTTAGAGAAGTTTCCTGTCCCAAATCTCAAAGGTGGAGCCGAGACCTTCTCCGTCTCCACCAACTATATCTCGGGTATTCACAATCCTATCTACCCACATCCAAATGGATAACGTGGCTCTGCAATTTCTGTCAAAAGGGCTCTTTGGCAACAGGAAAAACGTCATGGCTCTATTGTGTTGTAGAGGATGGGAATGGGTGTTCCGGTGAAATGCCCCCTCCCCTTTCCCTCCACAGCTCAGATGGCAAATGTGGGACCCAGGGACTTCTGGCTCCAGAGCAGGGCTGTGCCTACCACTTTGCACAGATTACCTGCTAAGTCAGAGTGGAAGGCTGAAGCAGATGTCAAAGGATAATAAAGGTGAATGAGATTTACTCAAAATTGGAGACTTGGTGTTTGTTTTTTCAGAAGAACAATCAAAAAACTGTGATTTGAAGTTCACCAGGGAATTCTGAGAGATCTAGTCAAAGATCGAGTGCTGGTTTGAAATGATTAAAAGGTAACAGTAGAAGAGAGAGTAAAGCCCCAGTCCCAACGCAACGCATGCATCTACTTTGTCTTCCTCGAAGGAGGGGCGCCGGTGGGCGCGTCTCCGGACAAGCATCTCACCTAAGGGGAAATCCCCTTCTCTCAGCACACGGCCAAGTTCCGCCTTGGCTGTCCCACCTGGCCCTCCTTCTAGGATTTCGGCCCGTTCCTAATCAGCTCCAGCAATGTCCAGCCGGAGCTTCTCTGGGGCTCTGAGTGGGAAAAAAGTGAGAGCAGGTGCTTCCCCACCTGCGCGCTCTGCCAGGGCCGGGCAGGATCCCGCGCCCAAGTCCTGGAAAGTTGGTCAGCGCCTTTTCTCCCCGAGGAAGCCGCTTCAGGGCTGCTCTCGGAGGGCGCGCTCTGGCAAAGAGAATGAACCTGAGCGTCCCTAAACGTCCTGCGCTGCTCCCGGGACCCGGGAGGAACAGGTGCCTTTCCCCGACGACCGCCAGCGACGCCGGCCGCGCCCCTCCCGGGGACCCCTCGCCCTCTGCCCCCGCCCCCCGTGCCAGGGCGGAGGCAGGCCCGGCTCGCAGGTAATTATTGCCAGCGGAGCCCGCAGGGGAGCGGGGGTGGGCGCGCCGGCGGGGGGCGGGCGGGAGCGGCAGGGCGCTGGCATAAAGGGGCGCGGCGCGGGGCCCAGGCGCCCGGCACCCGCGCAGCATGCCCGCCAGCGCCCCGCCGCGTCGCCCGCGGCCGCCGCCGCTGTCGCTGTCGCTGCTGCTGCTGGTCCTGGGCGGCTGCCGCCTGCGCGCGGAGCCCGGCGACGGCGCGCAGACTTGGGTCCGCTTCTCGCGCCCTCCCTCCCCCGAGACCGCGGGCGTCTTCCAGGACACCTTCCCCGACGGCTTCCTCTGGGCCGTGGGCAGCGCCGCCTACCAGACAGAGGGCGGCTGGCGGCAGCACGGCAAGGGTGCGTCCATCTGGGACACGTTCACCCACCACCCCCTGGCGCCCCCGGGAGGACCCCGGGTCGCCAATCTGTCGTCGGGCACCCCGCCGCCGCTCCCACCCGCCACCGGGGACGTGGCCAGCGACGGCTACAACAACGTCTTCCGCGACACGGAGGCGCTGCGCGAGCTCGGGGTCACCCACTACCGCTTCTCCATCTCGTGGGCGCGGGTGTTCCCCAATGGTAGCTCGGGCGCCCCCAACCGCGAGGGGCTGCGCTACTATCGGCGCCTGCTGGAGCGGCTGCGGGAGCTAGGCGTGCAGCCGGTAGTCACCCTGTACCACTGGGACCTGCCCCAGCACCTGCAGGACGTCTACGGCGGCTGGGCCAACCGTGCCCTCACCGACCACTTCAGGGATTACGCGGAGCTCTGCTTCCGCCACTTCGGCGGCCAGGTCAAGTACTGGATCACCATCGACAACCCCTACGTGGTGGCCTGGCACGGCTACGCCACCGGGCGCCTGGCCCCTGGCATCCGGGGCAGCCCGCGGCTCGGGTACCTGGTGGCGCACAACCTCCTCCTGGTGAGTGCGAGGGCCCAGGCGGAGGGCCACGCAGGGGAGACAGAGGGCCTCTGGAGGGGCCAGGGGAAGTGGGGGAACTGAGTCTCCCCAAGACCAGGCTTCACTTGGACACGTGTGTGTGGTCACCAGGGGGAAACTGAGCAGCTATGGCTTCCCTTGGAAGGTGTGGAATTAGGAAAGAAATCCCTCAGGGGGCACATGAGTGAGTGCCCCTTGGAGTCCATCTGTGGAAAGAAAGTGGGGATCAGTTTCCCCAGTGAGGAAAGGAAACTCATTTCTCTGGGTGTAGAGGAATTCCTAGAGGTGAGGGCAGGGAGGATTTGCTAGTGGTAACTACAGGGTGAGGATGGGCAGTTTTTCTTAAGCCAGATGGATAGCATTACTCTCTGTGGAGATGTCACAAATTCAGTGTTAATCTGATAAGATCTGACTTGCTTGTGGTACAAATTCACACTGTTGTGAAAGTGTCGAAACCACAACACCCCTGAGAGTCAGATTGAAACTGTGTTTGGAGGTCCCTTCTGTGGTAGGGTAGGGAACTGCATCCCCCCGCCTTAATCACCAGGGGTGTGAAGACCACTTTACACAATCTCAAACATAGCTAGTCACAGAAACACAGAAACAACTGCAGGGGGATAGAAATTGTGTTCTACCACATCTGTATTTCCACAGTGCTGTCTACAGTTGAAAGGGTTCCTCACTTACGACACCTTTAGCCTGATAAAATTAATTGCAACACCTGTGTGCGAAAGAGTTTATTAATTTTGACAGCAGGAAATATTGATATGCCATGATAAAGTTGTCTCGAGTATTTTTTCCTCCTTTTTTCTCCTTAGTGTTCAAATTTAGGTACCATTGTTTTGGGGATTCATTTATAATCATGTCAGTCATTAGTACACTTTGTGCAGAGTTTTGTATCACAATAAAATATTTTATGTACATGTATAAACATTTTAATAAAAGTGTTTAAATGTACAACTTTTGGTACCCAATTTTGATGACTTGTGTGCCTACTGGAAGACCTATTTTTAAATTTAGAATTCAGCCACAGATTCTGAACAAAGTCAGCATGAAAATCATTTCTAAACTTGTTTAATTAAAGCCATAGATAATATGGGCAGAGCAGTACTGGTTATTAAAGTGACTTAGTGCTCTGAGCTGCTGGTACTGTGGTCATAATGGCTAAATTAGATTTTGTGGCAGTTCCACAAAACCTGTTTGCTGCTTCTGGTCATAAAAGAATGTTGAATTTGTTTGGAAAACACCTTATGATTTTTGTGATTTCACACTCAGGTATGTCTTTTCATAAAGGTGCTTTAAAGCAGTGATTCTTACACATTTTCAACCCTTTTAAGGAATAGAAAAATCCTAAAGACCACCAGTTTATAGTTGGTGATAGAAAAACTATGGGAAGAACTGTCTCACTTTTTGAAGAAAACATAAGCAAGTTATCAGTTCATTCTGGAAGCAAATAAGAGATAAATGGGTCAGCTGGAGGATCTAATAGATCATGCCCTTAAAATCTTTACTTTAGATTTAAATCCTACAAGTTGTATTTTTAGAGTCCCTAGGATAAACTCGTGAAACAAAAGTAGTCAATTGTTATTGATAATAGTGACTGCAAAAGTAGTCAATTGTTATTACGGTGACTTATAGGATCATTTTATTATAAGATAAAGAATTGCATGCTCTCTGGAGCTCTGGCATTTTAAATAATCAACATTCTTTAGATCATTGTGGCCACTCATGGCCCTCTGATTAACTTCTCAGTTATATTTTTCAAAGCTTACACTAAAAATTTGCCAGACACCAACTGTCCTTCCTAGAAATGGACTTTGTATTTAGAAGAAATTAGTAACAGGTGAATGCTTGATTTTGCTGATGCTGCAAAGAAACAGTTAGTTGGTGTAAAATATTAATTTTGCTTTCAAATTTCTTTGAGTTTGGTGTTTAGTTATTCTTGTATCTTATTTAGAAGTATTATCAAAGTATCTTGACTTAATTTTGTTGCATGAGATACTTTCATTCTGTTTTCAATGGCCTTTTCTGTTGTGCGTATGGGGGTGGGGGAAAGGGGGGATAGGAGAGTTTGAGCTTACCTGAAAAAAGATGAAACATATTCTGCAGATTTTGATAACAGGGCATTTTAGCTGGGGCTTAGATATTGCTGCTGCACAGATTTAGGGGCTAATTGTGTTCCAGGATCTGATGTTGGTGAAGGATAAAGACTGGCTAGCACCCTTCCCTCACCCCCTCTGTGCTTCGACTAATTTACAAATGGGCTAAGGAGATCCCCTGGGATGATGGGAAGCTTGGGCTCCCTAGAGAGTTAAGAATCATTGATGGCCTGGAGGACAGGAGGCAGAACAAACAAGGAGCAGGAGAAATAACGGGGCCCTGCTCAGAATGGAGGCCTGAGTGTTTTTTGTGGGTTCATTGTACTAGAGTGAGCCTTGGCAAAAATGGTGGTGGTGGGGTGTGTGTGTGTGTGTGTGAGAGAGAGAGAGAGAGAGAGAGAGAGACAGAGAGAGACACAGAGGGGGGAAAGAGAAAGAGAAGAGAGAGAGAAAGAGAGGAGAGAGAGAGTAAGAGACAGAGACAGAGAGGGGGAAAGAGAGAGGAGAGAGAGGAGAGAGAAAGAGAGGAAGAGAGAGAGATACAGAGACAGAGATGGGGAAGAGAGGAGAGAGAGAAAAAGAGAGGAGAGAGAGAGGGAAAGAAGAGAAGAGGGAGAGAGAGAGGAAGAGGAGAGAGAGAGAGAGGAAGAAGAGAGAGAGAGAGAGAGAAAGTCTCCTACAGAAAGCTTGGAGCTCAGGCTGCTTTGCTCATTTGAGTGTAATCCAGGAGGACACACTTTTTCTTTCTGACTTGAAGACCAACTGCTCAGCCTTCACAGCTCTTGAAAGAAAGTTCTTGATGTCCCCTGAAATCAGCAGTAGGGCCTGTAGTTGGGGAGTTCAGCCCAGCAGTTCCTCTGAGCCTTTGTTCTGTATATGGGCTCTAAGAGGATTAGAACCAAGTTGGAAATACTCGTGTTCCCATTCCCCACCTTCGACTCTTACTACCTGAGATTCTTGCAAACATTTGTAAAAGGGACCTGTGAAAAAGAAAACTTCTTTCACATAAGGAAGTAGGGCTAGGAGATATTGATCTGGGCGTTGTTGAACGTTAGCGTTAGTATGCAGGTGTCAGCTGATCTGTCTGCAGCGTTTGTCGAAGCCATCACTTCTGTCTTGAACCCTTTCTCAAATTGGCTTTCAGGCTCTGGCTCTCCCTTGCTTTTCCTTTCAGTTCCTGGGGATTCCTTGTTAGCCTCCTTTGCTTGTTCCTCCTTACCTTGCCTGTAAATAGTGGAGGACCCAGGGCTCTGTCTAGATTCACTCCAGGCCATCCCTTTGAATACCCCTGCATCTTGATGACTTGAGATTTTGAGTCTCCACCCAGGTTTCCCTGAGCACCAGACTTACATAGACAACTCCCTTCTCTACGTGGATGTCTAATGGGCATGCCACATCGAACACATTCCAAACCAAACTCTTCCAAAGAGATGGTGACTTTACTCTTCCAGTTGTTGGACCCCAAATCTTAAGGACTCCCCTTTTTCATATCTTGTTTCTAATCTAACAAATCCTACAGCTCTACCTACCTTCAGAATGTGTCCAGAGTCAAACCACTTCTCCCCTTATCTATGGCTACAATGGAGGTGCAAGTCACCATCCACCCTTGCCCAGGTAATGGGAAGAGCCTCACAGCTAGGGTGTTTGCTTCTGCCTTGCCCCCCTGCAGAGTGCCATGGATGCTCTCCAGGGTGACGCTACCTGTGAACAAGACAGAGTCCTCGCTTGTTTAAATCCTGCCTGTTCTTCCAGAACCAGCTCACAGGCTCTGTTGGGCCCCCAGGTCTGAATGCCATCTTTTCCTTCTATGGCATCCTGCACAGGACTTTGCTTGGCTCAGATTCCTCCTACCACACTCTTCCCTTTATTTAACCATCTGTCTCCTTTTTACCCCTTCACTAGCTGGGCAATCCTTAAGTGAGGAAACCCTGTTCACTTCATCTGTATCTCTGAAAACGGCATCTTGCCCTCTCTTGGTGCTAAGTAGGTGGCTTCTGGTTTACTGAATAGCCTAATTTCACCTTTATAAACTCATGCAACTGGAATTTTCTCTCCTTGTCAGTCTTTCTAGCCACTTTCCAGTGGAACAGCAAATACCAAATCCTAATCAAATTAAAAAATTGGTCAATATAATGTGTCAGACTCTGATACCTGCAGTGAAAATTTAAGGTTCATCATCAAATGTATGGTATCACTGGAAAATGTCCAGTTAAAAACTACTGTAGTCACCATGCAGCATTATGAAGAAGTTTTCAGAATAACGGCAGGTGGTGAAGTCTCGCAGTTAACTTTAGGAGTATATATGGGAAGGCGCTTTGTTAGCTGGTTGAATTTTTATGCCCCAAATAATTAGTTGGAGCAATTTGCCTACTGTATATATGCTCAAATTACATATACCATGCACTTTTGAGAAACACTTTACCAGTTTTCCTTTCATTAAAATGTATTTGGAGCAGGGCACAGTGGCTAACACCTAGGAATCTTGGGATTCCTAGGCTGTAATCCCAGCACTTTGGGAGGCTGAGGCAGGTGGATCACCTGAGGTCAGGAGCTGGTCTTGAACTCCTGGTGAGCACTGTAATCTTAGCTACTAGGGAGGCTGAGGCAGGAGAATCCCTTGAACCCACAAGATGGAGGTCACAGTGAGCCAAGATCGTGTCACTGCACTCCAGCCTGGGCAATAAGAGTGAAATTCCATCTCAGAAAAATGTATTTTGCACATAACTAGAATAATCAACTGGATTGAAAGTTAATATAAATTTTAAAATACTACTGAATTCAATAGTGCATTTAGTCAGAAATAGTTAAAATATCTCCCAAACAGCTTGAATCACTCCTTTTTGAATACATTGGTTTTTGAAGGTTACAGTCAAGTCTAAGAAAACAATTTTAAAATAGGAAAAGAATTAATTAAATAATTTCAAAATCATAGCAATGTTTTAACAATGCCAATTATTTTGAGTTGAAGAAAAGAAGGAAACTGTAAACTACTAAGAATTCAAATAACATCAGTGTGCACTTCTTAGGTGCAAAATGAATGAACATTCAATTGTGCCAGCTGAATATGCAGTCAGTATGGCTTTTGCACATAGAAGCATTCTGAATTATCTTATATTCTCAAAAATATCATTGCTCTAAACTATAATTTTATTATAACTAATTTGTGCAAAAGATGTATTTCTTTCAATGTTATCTTTTTAAGGCATAAAGGAAATTGTAGGTGTAGAAGGAGAATAGAATACATGCTTATTGGGAGGATGAGAAATAATAGGTGAGTAAAAACACACACCTTATTGAATTGTCCAAGATCCACATTTTCTCCAGAAATGAAGTTATACCTGAAATCTCTATTTAAACAGATAAGCAGAATGTGCCTTTTATATGTTCTATTTTGATATATTCTGAGTACGAAGATAATCTGAAGGATGTCTTTTTCCCCTCTTTATCTTGGGCTGAACTCTTATTTACCCTTCAGAGACTTGACTCAAATATTTTCATTTTGCAATACCCCAGGTAGAATGGGTCATTTACTCAGTTGTGGCTCTCTGAGAGCACAGCCTACCTATCATATTTATTTAAACATTTACAGTGCTTATCTCAGTGCTTGGCACAGAGGAAAGAAATACACTTTTTAATAAAGGAAAAAGTGGAGAGGTAAAATAAATGTTTCTGGTTTCAACATGTCTATTTTCTTTCTTGTAAATTGAATATTGCACTTGCAGTCTGCTCTTACATAGTATCTGGGAAGGAGTTTTAAAGAGTGAGGAAGAACAGTGAAGATTTTCCTAGGCAGATATGTATGTGACCCTAGGCAGATATGTATTTGACCTTTGTTGATTTCCAGAGCAAATAATATCCCAGTTTCATCCAGTGGACAGGGAAAAAAGGAAGAGGGAAGACGTGGCCTCTCAAATGCCTGACATAGAAGCTGCACCTATCACTGTCCCTTGGGCAGAACTCAGTCACATGGTCAAAAGGAGTCTGCAAATAATTGTCCCCTGAGGAGTTGTGTGCTCAGTGGATGATTCTATTATGTTGAAATCAGATGGGAACAGATCATTTAGGATAACCAGCAAGCTCTACCACATTGCCTAACTCCCAGGCATATTGTAAGAATTAAAAGCACCTAATATATGTCAACATGTTTTGAAAAAAATACAAAAAGCTCTAGAAAGGTGAGTTATAAATTTATCATTAATAATAATAATAGTAATAATAGCAAAATGCTTGAGAAATGGTCCTCTTGAGCTATTTAGAAGGAATAAACAAATTGCAGCCTCATTTAACTTCTTAATTTGCATCTTCTTTGAAATTAGTTGAATAGCATTTGACCAAAAACTATCAAGTCATTATTGAAATAACCTATTTTACATAAAACTTATTATTGAGTACATTTCTGGATCTAGCTTGGTGTTTAAAGGATATATATTAAAGTTTATGACTGATATAACTTGATATATTGACTAAACCAAAGATAAATGTTGAGTGAGCTTTTGTGGCCCCAGTTTCAATAGATTTTTTATTATTAACATTTTTTGTTTGAAGTAAAGATATCACATCATCCATGAACTGGTATCATTATATCTTGATAAAATACTCAAACTGAAAGCACTGATGAACATTGATTTTAAATATAATCGTTAAGCTAGTGTTATTTCCATGTCTATAAGTGCACTTTTATTTGATAATTAGAATGTTAGAATCAAAAGGAACTTGGAAAATCCCAGGTTACACTTCTCCCCAGGATGAACTCCTTACAGGTGCTCTCCTGGGGTGAGATAGTTTTTTGTTGTTGTTTGTTTTTTTGAGACAGAGTCTCATGTTGTCACCCAGGCTGGAGTACAGTAGCACAATCTCTGCTCACTGCAACCTCTGCCTCCTGGGTTCAGGTGATTCTCCTGCCACAGCCTCCTGAGTACCTGGAATTACAGGCGCCCGCCACCATGCCTGGCTAATTTTTGTATTTTTAGTTGTGATGGGGTTTCACAAGGTTGGCCAGGATGGTCGCGAACTCCTGTCCTCAGCTGATCCATCCACCTTGGCCTCCCAAAGTGCTGGGATTACAGGCATGAGCCACTGCACCCATCCATCTAGCTTTTGCTTGACACTTTAAAGCAGGAGGAACTCGGTTCCTCTCAAGATGCCTGCTTGATTTCCTCTTTCATGATGAACCTGCTGCTGCACGGGACTCCTTCCTCACTGTCTCTTTGCCTTCCTAAATTTCAAAGAATAAAACAAGTCACTTTTTGACAAGACATCTTTAACATATTTGGAAACACCAATATGTTTCGTTCTTCCTAGTATTTTCTCCTTCATGCTAACATCTGCTCCAAGAAGACATGGAGAATCATCCACTGAGCACATGACTCCCCAGGGAACTAAATGCTCCAGGAAAACATTTAGTCAGGGACATTTTTCTTTTCTTTTCTTTTTTTGAGACAGAGTCTCACCCTGTCACCCAGGCTGGAGTGCAATGATGCGATCTTGGATCACTGCTACCTCTGCCTCCTGGGTTCAAGCAAATTCTCCTGCCTCAGCCTCCTGAGTAGCTGGGATTATAGGTTTGTGCCACCAGGCCCAGCTAATTTTTTGTATCTTTTGTATAGATGGGGTTTCACCATGTTGGCCAGGCTGGTCTTGAACCCCTGACCTCCTGATCCACCCGCCTCAGCCTCCCAAAGTGCTGGGATTACAGGCGTGAGCCACTGCGCCTAGTCCTAAAGTCGAGGACATTTCTTGAGTGCTTATCCTGTGGCAGGCAGGTGCAGTGTTGAATTCCAAGAATAGGAATGTAACCTTTGAACAGGAGCCTCTGTCTTCTCACATTTAGGATAAGGTGGAGGAGAGGAGAGGGACTAGTTGACACATATCCCCAGTGGGGAGAGTTTAGGGTTTCTGTGGGACTTGCCTCTGTCTCATCATCCATCACCATTGTCTTGCTGATGGGTGTAGAGGACTGAGGATGAGGGGTTGGAGGTCTCCCAGTGCTGGACCCTGTTGAGAGTCCAGAGACCTGGCTCCCGAGGGGAGGCATATTTGTAGGGGTCTTTTTGTGAGGGTCCAGAGGATAGCTGCAAAGCCGCCCGGGAGGATGGGGTCATGGGAGGCAAGCCTGTTATCTCTGAGTCTTTTCAAAGCCTCTTGGGGATGCTGCTTCTCCTCCCCACCTGTCCCCTCTTCTCTTTGGATTTCTCATCACATGGTCCTCTTCCTTCAGTCTTTCCCTCTGTTCAGTGTCCCAAGTTCTTCCACAGTGACCCGTGTCCCCTTGTTCCCCATCAGAGCTTTATGCCAGTCCTGCACAGATGCGGGGACAGTGGTGGTGGCCTCTCACTCCAGGCTAAGCTACTTTCTCCCTGAAACTGTCTGCAGTCAAACCCAGCTCATAGCATGGATATTTCTCACCTCAAGTACACTGTTTGGGCTGCACAAGAGATTCAGGTTCATCCTATCTACCTGGTGTGGGCTGTGAAGGGGCTCCTCATGGGAGGGCCTTTTTACCTCTTCCTGGCCAGAGCCACCATTTCCAAGTCTGCACTATCAGAGGACAAAGGCTTCTCTCTGATTCTGCAGGGTTGCCCCTTGCTCTAGGAGAGTGGCTGGGGTTTTGGGTGGTAGGTCTCACTTAGGTTGCCACGAAAAGAGGGATAGGTAAGACCCCTGCCCTCATGTCACAGATTAGTAGGGGACAGGTAGTTGTCAAATGATTATAATAAAATGTATAAATGCCTTAAGAGAAAAGAGTACCTGCTCAGATACTGATTTCAAGAAACGAAAGTTAGGTTAGAGTTTTGGGGAGGTAGAAGGGAGGCAGTCAGGGAGAGCAATGCTTGTAAGATCAGAAGCTGGCAAACTTTTTCTGTAGAGGGCTAAGTTTTAGGCTTTGCAGATCCTACAATGTCTGTCACACCTAGAACACAGCATGAATGCAGCCATGGGCAGTGTGTTAATGAATGGGCACAACTGTGTTTCAATAAAATTTTATTTACAAAAATAAATAAAGTTTATTTACAAAAATAAATAAATAAAGGTTGCGGGCCCTGCTGCTGGGCTTGCTGGGCACACAAATTGAGAAGGGCATGGTGCCCTTCTAGGAAACATCCCTTGCAAAGTCGGTGCAGATGAGACAGTATGCCCATTCCCACCAAGCATGAGGTCCTTTGGAATGGCTAAAGTGTTAGGTGGGAAAGGATGAGAAGCTGGAGAAGAAAGCCTGGGACTTTTCAAGGCCTCTCTTAACATTTGCTTTGCAGAACCAGGCAGTGCCCCAGGTGTTCAGAATAGGCGTCAGTGATTACATTTCTTTTAGACACTGAATTTTGTTCATGCCCTCCAAGACTGTGTTAACAATTTTGGCTGTCACCTCACTGTGGACTCAAATTAGTTTGCAGTCAGCTAAAACCCCTCTGGTTTCCCCCCGGCCACCTCGTGAATTGCTGTGAAGCCAGACATCCCTGTCATCTCCTTTTTCAGTTTATTTTTGAACTTTTAATCTCATTAAATTTCATCTTTAATGTGCAAAGATAAGAGGAGGTTTACCGAAGATGGTGGTTTATTCTTTAAAATTGGGCATCACCTAAATGTATTAAGGTAATCAGCTAGAGCAATATTGGTACACTTATACCATGGAACACTAACTGGTTATTAAAATGTTGATGGATGATTATCAAAAAGCAGCCCATGGTACGTCTCTGCTGTATGAATAAGTATGTAAAGAATACTGCACACTTCAGGGGCTGGACTGGGCTCTCTCTGGCCTCTGTCCTTCCTTCCCTACAATGCCTTCTCCCTTGCATCATCCCTTCTCCGGCATGCATACTCAAGACTAGATTTGCCCAGCCAAACCTCACTAACTCACAGCAGCAAGAGGAAAAAAAATAAATTCTTATTAGTTCAATTCCCTAAATTGGGGATGGTCTATTTCACAGCAATAGGTAACTGACATAAAAAGAAAGGAAATAATGAAGTAATTCCAGAAAATTTTCCACAGTAGGAGGACACATTTTCATATCGAATGGGAAGAACTGGGGGACTCATACCTGTGTGGTATTGCAGGGTCCTGCCTCCTAGGGACCTGGGGACCTCTTCAGTCAGTGAGTTATAGCTTGGAAAACTGGCTAAGCGGGGGAAATGTGCAAGGGGTCATCACTTTTTATGTGGCCATGCTCTATGAACCATCTTTACAACTCCCTGCCTTCTGGCAGTTAAGCACCACTCACTATCTGGCCTCTATAACTTCAAGATCTCTCCATTCCTGTGGGTGGCAACAAGCCCCGCTCTGTGATACCTCTGCTACCAGCAGCCCTGGCCTGAATGTCTCAGTGATATTGACGCCCTCATGAGCATATTTCTGATGGCATAGTGAACACTCTGTCTCCCTATTTGCGACTTCTGGGAAACGCTGTCCTCTGATGGGTTGTTTGACCTCACATAATATACTGGTTCTTGCATGCCAGCTTCTCTCTGCTTCTTGATTCTTTTATCAGCTGTCAGGGCAACACTGTCAGGCATTTCCACCTGTTCAGAATTGGCCATCCCTTTTTATGGGCTTCTCAGAGTCATCTCAGCAGCAACTTTACCGCGTCGCCTGGGGTCCTTGCTGGATCATGAAAACATACTTCTGGGGAAAGTGGTTCCTAGTTAATGAATTCTTTCTTGTCCTGTCTTAAATTCCAGCTCCTTGGTCAAGGACCCCAGTGCTACTCCTCAGACTTTTGCAGTGCATGCACAATCTTGAAGCAGCGTTAGGATATAAGACCTTTTCTCCTCTATCAGGCCCAGCTGTCTCCAGGTGGGTTATGTTGGGGTTTAACCCTAGTTAGCACCCTGTCAGCTTTTTAGGGATGAGGCCTCTTCAGCATAAGAAAGTGCTGTCTTGTATTAGGGAAGAATGGGCCACCTCTGTAACCTCCAAATATTCCAAGGTTTCTCCAACCAGGGCCTTGACCTTGGCATAACTGAGCTGCCATGGCTGAGCATTTAAACATCCCTAAATCTCTGCAACTCTATCAGGTCCTAGGTCTGATGCTAAGTTTCTCTACTCTTTCACTGCAGGAGAGAAGGCCTCTCTGGCTCTTATATTGAGCCTTTAACTGTTATTCGCCCTCAGTTTCTCATTATCTCTCTGTGGAGTCTCAATGCAATACACTTGAAAGCATTCAATTCCTTCTCCTTGTAGGCACTGGAATGCCTAATTACTGCACCTACAATGGCATTCTCCACCAGGATATTTTCCCAGGTTATTGCTATTGAAATATTTAGCAATTGGGGCACCATTTGTGCAAGGGGACTATCTGCCCCTACATAATACTCAGAATGGCATTCTCTTTGCCTTCCAGAAAGTGAATGAGCTGGTTCCCCAACCCCACTTGTGTTAGTTTGAGTCCTGAAAGAAGTAAATGTCAAGATAGGATGAGATTTATAAGAAATTTATTGGGGAAAGAATTGTGAAGGATAAAGGGGAAGGAGCTAGAGGAGGCAGTGAGCCTCTGGATCATGATGTCTGTCCAACAACTATGAAGGTGAGTGGGCAGGAAGATGGATGGGCTGGGAAGAGTTTCAGTTGGTACTGTGGGTCTCAGAGTAACCCAGAGAGGCTGATGGGGACTCCTTGAGCCAACTATACCGATTGGAAGAGTCCACATCTTGCTGAAATGGGTCTGCATTAATTCCCCTGCCAGGTTTAGTCATCTGGAAGTAGCCGATGAGAAGCATGACCTCAGGATCAGCTGCAATGGTGGATCCAGAGGGGTAGCAAGTGATGCCCTCAGTTAACTGTGCTCCTTACAGCAGGAACGCAGAGCAGCGCATTTCTTGGCCATCACAAAGACTAGTGAGGAGTATCCTTCAGGTGAAGGGAATGAAAATTATTTCCAGCTTGGAATTTGATACTTATCTAAACTATCAATCATTCATGAGAGTCAGAGTTCCAGAAAATAAATCTTCCACAAACCCTTTCTCAGGAAGTTATTGGAGAACAACTGCCACATAAAATAATGAAGACGAGGAGGAAGATGTGGGACCCATGAAATAGCAGGTCTAACCCAGGAAAGTGATGATGAACTGTAGACCTGTGATGTCAGATGTGCAGCAGACTAAGATCAGCCAGCACAGAATGGGGAGAATCCAGAAGTGTGTCCCCCAGAATACTGGAGACTAATGTGACTTCCCTGGGGAAGTTTCTGCTGAGAGGCTATTCGAAATTATGGGAAGAATTAGCCACAGTCCCAAAGAAAACAGAGCAAATGAAAAAGCAATGCAATTACAAACTTCAAAGAAAACAAAAATAAGAAAGAAAACATAGTCTTACTTACTACATTACAATGCCCAGCTGTGAAAGATATTCATGTTGGCAGAATAATGTCAATACTGAATGTTGGGTAAACCAAAAATTATTGTATAACTAAATTGGCTATGTAAGAGCTAAACCCTCATCTAGTATAATAGGAAGTCAGTGGATACTTTCTGAAGTGTGGAAGTGTGGGGATGTAAATTCCAAATACAAAGTCCTAAGAGTCAAAAGTGGTTGCCTCTAGGGAGAAGAACTGGGGGAATTGTAGGACAGTGTAGGAAGGGAACTGTGATTTTTCCTGTACATTGTTTTGACATTTTAAACCATGAACATATATTACATTTTTTTTAATTTACAAAAGACATAAATATTTTTCCCATCACTTTAAATATTAATTTTGCTAGTTATAGCATGTATGTATAGCATTCCAATTTGTGGAGCTCTTTTGGATTCAAGTTTTGGAGAATTTCCCAATTTTTAGATTAATGCCTTTGTGAGTTTTCATCCCTTTGATGATAACACGTTAAAAGAAATCGGCTTATGAATAAACCTTTTGGGATATTGTTAGTTACCTTCTCCCAAGTGAATCTCTCCTAAAAATCAATGTGTCAAACATTCACCAGTATTTGATACTTAAAAGACAACCAGTAAGTTTTGTTGAACCAATGAACTTTTAAAATATATTTTTTTCAAGTAGCAACAGCATTATCTTATATGCACTCTACTTTTCTTCTTGACCCTAAGAATGTCACAAAAATGTTTAGCAATTGTCAAAATTATTACATACAGAGATGACTATTGTGTTCCCAGATATGTTACATGTAGTTCATTTTGTACAGCTATAAGAGTAGCTGAGACTAGATAATGTATTTTAAAAACCCAGGAATTTATTTTCTCACAGTTCTGTTGGCTGGGAAGTCCAAGAGCAAGGCTCTGGCATCTGGTGAGGTATTTCTTTGCTGCTTTCTCCCATGGAAGGTGAGAAGGCAGGAGAGAGACAAAAGGAGGCCGACTCATCCTTTTATAAGTAACACATTCCTGAGATAAAGAACCCACTTCTGTGATAACAGCATAAATTCATTGATGAGAGCAGAGACCTAATGGCATAGTCACCTCTTAAAGGTCTCACTTAGTACTATTACAATTGCTCATAGGTCTATTATTTCTGAAATTCACATTGTCTTCCCTTTTAAAGTTAAGAAAATTTTCATTCTTCAAGCATCTTATTTTCTATAATCTCTTGAAGTAACTGATGGCTGTTCCGTGATTATAAGTGCAAATTCTTTTGCTAGACCACAGTTGGAGATGATGAATTTGGAATGGCATGCAGACTGCCGACATCAGGAGTCTTGTCTCCTGCAATAATCAGGAACCCAGATTTTAAAAGGAGCGGGTACAACAGAAGGGCAAGGGGTAACAATCAAAACTGCTGGTGAAAGACATTTGAGGAAAGCTATCATCATGAAACAGAATAAAATAAACAGAAATGCCGACCAGAGAAAATAAATTATGCAGGAAATTAAACACATACACAAACTGAAACGGGAACCATCACAACATATAAAAATTCTGGAACATCAATAACACAATTGTTGAAATAAAATATTTAGCAAAATGTTTGAAAAGTAAGGTAAAAGAAATGCTGTAAAAGTAGTACAAGGTGATAAAGAAATATAAAGTATTTTTAAAAGGGAAAAAGATTTAAAGGGTCTTCATAAAGATCCAACATCAGACTAATAGAGGCTCTAGAAAGAGAGAATAAGGAAATCGAGGTCAAGAAATTATTAAAGAAATAATATAATTAAAGACCCCAGAACTGAAGAACATTAGCTTTTAACTTTAAAGAGCCTACTGAGTTCCTGGCTCAATGAATGTACAGATATGTAAGGATATCAGAAAGCTCACCTTCAATGTCGTGTTTCCTAAGAAGCTAATGGAAGATATGCACCAGCAAAATTGTAGTAAATAAATAGGAAGAAATAGGATATAGAAAAAAGCATGGTTTCAATCCATAAGAAATAAAGAAAACTCCTAGGATGAGAGCAACTCTTGACAGCATCTAGTCCAGACTAGACTTGGAGGCTGGAAGGTTACATGTAGCAGGGAAGGAAGTGTTCCAGGTGAAAAAGTAGACTCAACAGAATAGATACTATGGTAGAAAACATGATAATCACTAAATCATTGAAAAAAATCACATATGGAAAATTACGCAAGCTTAATAATGAAGGCATTATTAATTCAAGGGAAAATTAAAAGCTGTCCAGAAAAGGGAAATGTTATAGTGCCCTATTTGGCTCTGAAAGGAACATTTCCATAGGAACCTTAATGTAAATACTAACAACGATTTAAATAAGAACAGACATTTGGGAAAATAAGGGAAGAAAATGGGCCATGTAAAAGAGCTAACTCCTCATTATCCCAATGAATTATTAAATTTCACAGTAGCATAGTATTTAGAAATATGATGGTTATTACAAGAAGAAAGAGCTAAAAGGTTGCCAGTGGGGAGCAGGAGTGGGGGTTAGAGACAGGATTGGGAAAGATGCTTACAGTTTTCATGATAAACGTTTAGTACTATTTGATTTTAAACTATATAAATGCATTTATTTAATTTAATTTTAAAAACCTATACCACTAGATAATGCTTGATAATTTCTAGAGTGCTTTTCTTATATTTGGGGGCAGGTAAATTTATTGAAAGGCCCAGAGAGTTTCGCTGACTTTCCTGTGGCTACCAAGGGTCAGAGCTGGGACCCAAACTCAGGTTTTCTGAACCCCTATTCCCAGTGTACATTCCAGGACTCCAGGCTGCCTCCTGCACTGCACAGGTTTCATCTGGGGTTGTGCTACCAAACGTCTCCATATCAGCATCTGAAATGGAGAAGAAGAATGTTAGTCTGCTAGTCCTGACTTGCCACTAACGTCTTTAACCTTCATTAACATCTGAGAGGATCATCATTACTAATTAAAAAAAAAAAAAAAAAAAAACACCATTACTGTTAGTGTTTCTATGTAATACCCCAGACTTAATGGCTTTAAATACCATTTTATTTTGTTTACAAACGTACAGGTCAGGATTAGAGAAAGGCTCACCCACCGTCTGGAGTTTGGACGGGGTGGGACGTGCAAGATGGCTCAAACATGTGATTGGCAGTTGGGGCTGGCTGTGGACCAGAGCTTCTCTGTTGGCCTCGCTTACACAGTGGTCTCAGATTAGCAGCCTCTGTGCATGGAAGCTAGCTTCCCTCCGGGCAAGCATCCCAAGAGAACTGGGAGGAGGAAGTGGTATGGACTTTTTCTTCTTTTTTTTTTTTTACTTATCCTTGATATCATGTAGCTTCATTTCTACCAGAGCAGTCACATGCTCCCAGATTCAAGGGGAGGGGCCACAGATCCTCCAATAGGAGGAATGGCCAGGTTACATCGTAAAAGATCATGGGGCTTGGGGGAGCTATCCAGCTGTTTTCTTTAGAAAATATGTTTTGCCACAGCATCACTGGCTTTCCAGCTCACAATAATCTGCCTGGAATGCCTTTTTCCGTCTCTCCAGGATCTACATCTTTCAATATAAGGTTTAGAAACTACCTCCTATGGGAAGACTTCCTTGATTTCCCTCAGCAAAAGGAATCTTTCTATCCTCTGAATCGCCATTGGAAAAACAAAATCCATCTTCTGGCGTTTTAACTTTCAGACTTATACCATAATTATTTTGTGTACCTATGATTTGACCCCACACATGCCCAGCATAACTTGCCTATTGAGTAAATACTTGCTTAATAATCATTACATGATAACTCAGATGGCAGTCCTGAAAAAGTGCATTTCACTTCAGATCTCTCTTTTTTCTTCCTTCACAATTCTCATTTCTGAAAAATGAAAGAAACCAGAGGATCTCTTATGAGGAGTTACAGTGTAACCTATGCTTGCCTATTTCCTGTGTTTATTGCTATTCAGTGAGAAATACGGGAGACAGGAGAGTGAAAAACCATGTCATTTACAATTTGATTAAAAAGCTTTTTTTTCTTCTTTTCCTTTCACGTTCGAGCCCTGCAGTTTAAAAAATTTCCCTTTCATCATACTGGATCAAGCAGCAGTTACCGCTTCAGTTCCTTGTTCTGAAAACACCCTCACAGGTGTTTAATACGTTTCGTCTCAATTCTGACTCCTGCCCCGCTGACCCACGCCATCCAGGCACACTGAAGATCTTGCATCTGTGCCTTGGGGCATTATTTTTTCTTACTCTTCCTGCCTGGAAGGTTCTTCCCAACCTGCCCTACGCCCATAGCAACAGAACTAGCTTCCTCACTTTCTTTAAGCCTATGGTCACAAGCTACTTTCTCAAACGAGGCACACCCTCACCACCCCCATTTGGCGACTTCCTTTCTCTTGGAGGCTCCCGGAAGTGGTCTTCTCTACTTCCTGTGACCTACTTCTATAAGCAGTAGATAAGACTACTCCGGGGCCTCCAGGAGACAGGAAGTCACCAAATTTACAGGTACTGTAGATGAAACTGTGCGATAATGAATTTATTGGGCTTGGATTTTTAGCTTCTGAATAGAAGAACCAATAAGAGCTTTTTTAAACAAACACAAACCCTCTAGTATAAAAGCAATTTTTAAAAAATAAGATAAACACACACCCTCGGATTGCCTTCTTTTGAAAAGGCAATCTGAGCTTCCTTATGAAATCCCCAGACAGAAGCTGTTTCTTTGGATCTAATATGCTCTACCCTGTAGAGCCAAGAGGCTTATACAGTGTTAATTAACACCCCTTGACAAACATTTGTAAATGAATCTGGCCAAAGCTCAAAGAAACCAGGTTTTTCTGTGTGATAAAATATAATCTTTGGAGATTATTTATGATCACAAAGGGAGACTGTAACAGAAAATTTTCCTAGACTTGGAAATGAGGCAGGATTATTGGTGTCCATCTGAGCTGAGGCCTCCGGCAGGCCTGCCTGGTTAATCTCATTCTCTGATCCTGATTCTCTGGGGGTGCAGAAGGCAGTGCACCTTTGTTCAGTTTGTTACTTACCATGGATTAGGGCATTTTAAATTCTATAAGGTTAGTTGTTAACTTGTAGAAAACTGATAGTGATGGGAAGGATTCTTGCCTAATAGGGACACAAAAAGGTTTTGTCCTGTACAGATGTAAATGAAAGATTAAAACCACAACACATTTAATGAAAGGAAAATAAAGACTCTTGTGAATGCCCCCCAATAAATAAAATAAAATAAAATGCATCTCTTCTTCATGATGCATTTTGTCATGATAAGGCTCCTGTATCTCACTCTATTTTTTCCAGGGCACTTACTGCCTTAGGACATTCTTTGTAATTTACATTTATTATGTTTGTTGGTGGTGGTTCTTCTCCTGGTAAAATGGAATCTCCATGAGGGCAGAGGTTTCTGTTTGATTTGTTCCCTGTTATACCCCAAAGTGCTACAATCATGCAGGCACACAATAGGTGCTCAATAAATACTTCTGGAATGAAAATACCCTTCCACTTAGACCAGTGACTTTCAAACTTTTTTGTCTTTAACCTATAGAAAGTCATTTTACATGTTGTATATACACAATTGAAATGAAATTAACAGAAAAAAACGTTATTACATGCAGTGCACTCTGATATTTCCCAATCTCTTTAATTTTGATTTTCAAAATTGCTGAGACTACTCATAGGTTGATTTCACAAGTGGAATCTGTATTGTGGAAAACTTTGACTTAAGGCCATGTAGAACCTGCTACCACAAAAAATGAAATGGAAAAGAAGGAGGAAAGAGCAGGCAGATGACTTTCTGCTATCCACTACTCCATAAAGCGTATTTCATTTTCCTGTAATTGTATCCTGTTCAATGATGTAGAAATCCTCACACACTCACATGACACTTTTTCTTTGGGTGAAAAGTGTTCTCTACCACAAGGTGAATTGAGTTATTTCAGAAGCAAAGAACTATAAATGAGCCTGTTAACATCTCAAGGAGAGTCTATTGGCATCTGCTGTTGATAATTTAAAGCAAGAGAATTAGGTAAGGAGGCAGAGGTAGAATGTTTAGAAACTAAAGGTGACCATTATGAAAGAAAAACGCTTGTCTCAGTTTTGTTGATACTGGAGAGTAGCTGTTTCATGAGGGTATTGTGGAATTACTGGCAATTATACTAATAGATGTTTACTGGAAAGATCCTGTTTGACTGATGAACCATGGGATACTTTTGCTGACCTTGTGGAAAACATCACATATCTGAGTGCCTTATCTTTTTGTCTCTTTTTCTCATCTAGCCTATGCTTCTCTACCTGTTCTCTCATGGTTCTCATTTTGTTGCTATTAGGAAAACAGAGATACAAAATCCAGGAAATGGAACCCCTGTGTGTCTCCAGTAAGAATTCTTGTGATTAATGGGTTAGATGGATTCTGGTCACATGCTGGATATTTTGTTTGTTAACACAAAGCATCAATGACTTGACATGATTTTCACAGCAGCATGATTTAGTATTAAATAGAATGATTTAACTGGTGTTGATTAGTTCTGTACAGATAAATTAATGAAGCAAGAAACTCAATTTCTGATTTATTGATGTATTTACCCAGTGTGAGTTATGAAATCTTTTTTATTTCATTTGAAGGAAGTTTTATTTAAATACAAATAAATAAGCCCTTTATTGCCACCTACTTTGGAAAAATCTAAAAATAATTATAAGTAAAAAAACTCCAAAATTACAACATCGTTTTTAAAAACTACCTTGGCCTTTAAAAAGCCAACAAAGATTTTTGAACCTGTAGATCCATCCAGAAAGCAACAAATATCTTCACTTTTCCAGACTCATTTTTTAGTCTAGCTCTGTACTATACATGAGCTGTCAACTTTAACACTTTCTTTTTTAATGCCTAGGTCTAGTCAGTTACAATGTGATGTAGACTAATTGAATTAAAGGCCTCAATTTTGTCCTCTCTTCATTGTATCCATGCCCTCTGTCATGTAACTTTGCAGTGTTCTCTCCTCTAGGTATCCATTCAGCCTCTCCCTTGACTGTGTTTATCCATGTGATTCGCTTTAGCCAACCATCATAATGCTGGCAGACACTGAAAAAGTGCTTATGAGTTTCTGCTTAGTCTCTTGCTTCTCTGCAATTTCCACGAGAAAATGCCCAAGCTAGTCCACCGGAGGATGAGACACGGAGGATGAATCAACCTGTCCCATTTGTCCCAGCTAACACCTTCCTAGATCACAACCTGTCCCATTTGTCCCAGCTAACGCCTTCCTAGATCAGCCAGATGAGACCAGAGCGGACGAAGTGTTCAGTGGAGCCCAACCCAGCTCACAGATAATACTTGTTCATGAGCATGTGAGCAATATGTAACTAATGCACCAGGCTCTTTTTATTCTGCACTTCCAAACATCTCTCAGATTGCCTGGTTGTTTCACTTTTCAGTAGACACCACCTTTGTCCAGAACCTTAATTGTATCTGCATTTTGGCAGTATCAGGCCAATTCTCCGCATCCAGCTGTTCACATTTTAATCCATTCTGCAATGGATGATTTTGAGCATATGACTGGTCATCACTGTCTCAGAAATTTATGCTCATCTATTGTGACCTATTCTGTCAAATCCAAATAATTTTACCTTCAAAACTTGTCATATTCTGGTCCCACACTATTATAATTTCATTTTCTAAAATCCACCAGCTATTAATATTGTAGCCTAATTAGGCTGATATCATCATTTTCACAACACATTGGGTACATTCTTATATAAGTGACTTTAATCATAGTTTCTATACTTAGACACTCCATTGCCCTCCCTAAGCCAGATTCCACTATGGGGGGTTATTTTGAAGGCTCTTTTTCCACAATCCATCTGCCCTAGATGTGGCACAGGCTTGAAAAGACAGCCCAATTGTTTGGCTTAATTATTTGTATTTTACAGTTTTTTGGGAGCGTTCAGATGATTTGATGAAATGCAATTTGTTCAAAACATTTTGGTGGAGAATAATTTAATCAATTAGACCATTTGGTGAAATAAATCCCAGTTACTAGACTTCCCAGTATTAATAATTTGGTATGTCAGAAATTTTTGAAGCATTTCTAACAAATGTTTTCAGAAATTGTATGGTTAAAATCTAAGAAATTGTTCTTCCGTGTTTGTGAGATTTTGGAATGACTGAAAGGTATCACACTAGGAGATTAGGAAATCAGTAAGTAATCACTGAACAGTGACTGATTGAACTAGTTAGAACAATCTATGCCATCCATCCTGTGGTGGGGGGAAAAGGAATACATAGCTAAACAAGCAGGGCAGACATCATCAACTTAGAAAAACAGTATAGTAAATAATTTGAACTAGAAAATTCTTCAAACTTGAAAATTCCAGTTTAAAAAATTTATGTTTTCTTATTCAAAAAGCAATACACATTTTGTTACACAAAAGTCCAAAAATCAGAGAAGCAGAAGAACGTAATAAATGCCCATAGTCCCACTCAGTAGAGTATAACTGCTATCTTGTACAAATCCTTTAAAATCCTGTCTTATGTATATTTATTTTATATCTGTACATATGACTCTAACATTAGATAATACTGCACATGGTCTGTCTGCAGCTAACTATACTTAATCCATAATTTAATAAGCTATATTTGTCAGTAGTGATCATTTGTTGCTCATAAAATTAACAACTGTAATTTATCAACACTGATCATTTGTTGCTAATAATTCATTTAATTTAACATCTTATTCCTGAGTTATTTTAACTAATACATATTGTTAGCTGCTTAGGTTGTTTCAGCTAATTTAAGAATTAAAACTGGCTCATAGTAGTTACTAAACGAATATTTGACTGAAAGGATAAATGAATGAATAATTCCACTTTATTGGATGTTCAGGTTGTTACCATTCAACTTTGTTGTGATTGGAGAGTATAATACTATCTTGGGGAATAGCCACCAATTTAGGAAGAACTGTGAAGCAGCACGGGATTTACTCCCACATGTGGGTTGGATGCTTCGGAAAGGAATCCCTAAATGCATCTGGGGAGCCAAACAAGACTTCGCAGGGGAGACGGGAATTGAGCCAAATTTGGAAGAAGTGGAAATTTTTCAGTTAATAACTGGGGAAGATAGTACTAAGAGTAAGTGGGGTTCACTGGGAACTGCTTCTTTAAAGAGGCAAGTCCAAAACAGAAGGCGGAAGGGATATGAATAGTAAGGAAAAGCAGAATGCAACTTCAGGGTTGGTGGTGTCATCCAGTGTAGGTACAGCCCGGGGTGAGCAGTAACCAGAAATTGACCTGGCTAAAGCAAAACAGCTGGGCTGGGAAATGATGCTGTTACATTTATATGAGACTCTACTGGTCTTCCTGTTACTTTGTATAAGGCTGTAGGGCTTGGTGCTCAGAGCTAGAAATGCAACTTAATTTGATTTGCTAAGAAGTCCAAAGCAGGTAGAGGTGCCCAGCTGCTAACTGTTTACATATATTTGTCTAACTGGGTGTCAGGGAAGGCAGATGTGAGTCCTTGTGCATTGGTTAAATCCTGAGCAACTTTTAAGGAACTGCACACAGAGACTATTGGCTATTTTTATGGATAAAGTTGTAGATAGTTATTTGGGGAGATAATTTATGTGTTCTATTAGGTGGTTGTTTTGTGACAGGCTGTTTGAAATTCTGTCTTAAGGAACTGGAGCTTATAAACCATGGAGCTGTGCTGATAGAAATAAGAGGAATCATTTGGTCTACAAACACAAACATCGGGCTAGTTGGCATGCTTGTGTAAACACCACACAGTAGCAGTGACTTTTAAGGAAATCCTCAGACATGTAATCCCAATACTCTTCTTGAAGTTGAGGTAATAGGCTACCAGAAAGAAAGAAAGAAAAATCTCTAGTGCTTTCTAAAATTTTTTCTTTCCTTTGACCTTTTTGAAAGCATGTACCTTTAATTCAGAACTAAAGTAACATCTGGAGGGCCCTTTTCTTGGGTGGGGAGAAGACACAAATGAGCTATTTGAATTATTTTCCACTTATGAGCTGTATTTCATTTCTTCCACCATTGGTCTCAGTCCATTTAATTAAGATTACTTGTAGGATTAAATTAATCCTTTAAGAATTATTCCATTTCAATTTTTTAAAAAATCTAAGGAATGATAGATATCAAAAAGCAGCCCATTCAGTATTACCCCTGAAGCATATCTGGGTGATTGGTGATGCCTTCCATGTCTTCTCCAACTTCAGGTTCATATACTCAGCTGCCTACCAGGTATCTTCATTGAAAGCCGGACCTGTGACCCACACAGAACTTGATCCCTTCCCTTCCCTAACCCCTTATTTGTTGTTTTCTTTGAGTTCCTTGATTCCTCTTACCTCTGTCACATGCCACATTTATATCCAATTAATCAGCAAGTTCTACTGATTCTGCCTTCAATGATAGCCTCAATCTAGCCACTTGTTACTATCTCTTTTGGTCCAGACCACCATTATCTTTTGCCTGGACCATTGCAATAGCTGTCTAGCTGGTCTCCTGGCTGCCCCTCTGCCCTCCTAGATCCTATTCTCTGCATAGTAGCCATTGATTTTTAGGAATTTACCAATCATTACCCGGACACAAAGAGTGCATTTACATAGTTGTTTAGCTGTTTGATTCCATTTACATGAAGTCCCAAAATCAGTCTATGGTGATGGGAATCACAACAGTGGTCTCCTATGGAGGCTGAAAATTGATTAGGAGTCATAAGGAAACAAGGAGTAATATTCCATTGTATAAACAGACCACACAGTTCATACATTCTCCTGTAAATGGACATTTATGCTGTTTTCAGTTTTTTGCTATTGTGACTAAAGCTATTAGGTTGGTGCCAAAGTAATTGCCATGTTTTTGCCATTGCTTACAGATGAGGAAGTAGAGGCACAGACTCTAGATAATGTATCCAAGGTCCCACAGCTAATAAGGGTGCAGAATTAGAAAAGCCTGGCTGAGTCTATGCTCTCAACCACTTGCTCAACTCTGCCTGGAATGCTCTTCCTGTATCCTTTAACACCCTCACCCCACCCTCCTGGTTCCCTGTATCTTCCACACACCCCCAGCCCAGGTCCCAGTCCTTTTTAGCATTCTTCACTTTTTCTGTTACAGATCCCCAGATGATGCTTCCTTGAAGAATACTTTCCTATTGAAACTGCCTTTCCATCCCCATCCCTGTTACCTTCTATGCTTTTCTGCTTTATTTTCATTATTACCTCTCTTCCTCCTGAGAATGTAAGCTTCATGAGAACAGGATCATATTTTGAATCCCTTAGAAAAATGCCTAGTGTAATATTTGTTGAATGAATATGATTCCAGTAATTAAAAGCTAAATAATTGTGATTTTTAAAAGGTAACAGATTACTATAGTAGTTTCAAAGATGAATCTATGTTTCAGAGAAAATCAGTGTTCTCTTAGCACATTAATTGTAGGTAATTATATTTCTATACCTGAATAGCTTCTCCAATGACTAAGATATTCATCTACTATATATTTATTAATCTATAGATCTTTAAAACTGATGCACATATTTTATAAACAATTTGATGAATTTTGATGACTGCATATATCTGTGTGTGTATGGATATCTGTAACAAATATTCAAGTAAAGATACAGAATATTCCCGTCACCCCAGAAAGTTTCCTTGTGACTTCTAATGAATTCTCAATCACAGGAGACCACTATTGCGATTCCCATCACCATAGACTGATTTTGGGACTTAATGTAAATGGAATCAAACATCTCTGTGAATGTACTTTGTGTCTGGGTTCTTTCACTCTAAACAATCTTTTTGAGATTAATTCATATTACTGCATATAACAGTAGTTCACTCTTTGCATGAATGAGTAGTATTCCATTGTATAAACAGGCCACTCTGTTTATACATTCTCCTATAAATGGACATTTATGTTGTTTTCAGTTTTCTGCTATTGTAATTTAAGCTACTATTTAAGTTTTGCTCTTGTTGCCCAGGCTGGAGTGCTGTGGCAGCCATCTTGGCTCACTGCAGCTTCTGCCACCTGGGTTCAAGTGATTCTCCTGCCTCAGACTCCTGAATAGCTGGGATTATAGGCATGTGCCACCACACCTGGCTAAGTTTTGTATTTTTAGTAGAGATGGGGTTTCACTGTGTTGGTCAGATTGTTCTTGAACTCCTGACCTCAGGTGATCCACCTGCCTCAGGCTCCCAAAGTGCCAGGATTACAGGCATGAGCCACCATGCCCAGCCAGCACCTTTGAACATATCTTTTTTGTAAGTTTTATCTTGATATTGTACAAGTCTTATGGGAGGCTTATGTCGTCATTTCTCTTGGTAAATACCTAGGTATGAACTTGCTAGATTATAGAGAAAATCTATGTTTAATTTTATAAGAAATTGTCAAGTAGTTTGTTGGTAGAATTTTTTTTTCTTTTTTTTGAGGGAGTGTCTCACTCTGTTGCCCAGGCTGGAGTATAATGGTGTGATCTTGGCTCACTGCAACCTCCACCTTTCAGGTTTAAGCAATTTTCATGCCTCAGCCTCCTGTACAGCTGGGTCTACAGAGGTGTGATACCACACCCAACTAATTTTTATATTTTTAGTAGAGACAGGGTTTCACCATGTTGCCCAGGCTGGTCTTGAACTCCTGGCTTCAAGTGATCTGCCCTCCTCTGCCTCCTAAAGTGCTGGGATTACAGGCATGAGCCACTGCACACCAACTGTTGTTAGTGTTTTTAACTGCAGGCATCTTAGTGGGTGTAGCTGCTCATTGGGGTTTTAATTTGCATTTTCCTGATAATGTTGATGTTGAGGACATTTCTGTGTTTATTGAACATTGGTGAAGATTCTCTTGTGAAATATCTGTTCAAATCTTTTGCTTATGGTGGGAAGGGGAGTGATTTCTCTTTTACTTCTGATAGGTAGGTAGGCTTATATATTTACTTTGGATATAATTATTTTGTCATCTATATACTAATCATAAACAAAAAATTGATAAATTGGACTACATCAAAATTAAAACATGCTCATCAAATGTTAAAACGTAAAGGCAAATCACATACTGAGGGGAGATGTTTTATACATATATATATATTTATATGGTGCTTTCTGTGTTTTAAGAAACGGTTTCCTGCTCCAAGATTAAGAGACTAATGTCTTACATTTTGCTCTTTTAAGTTTTATAATTTTAGCTTTAGATCTATGATCTGTCTTAAGTTTTTATGCAAGATTGGGTCTAATGTTTTTCATACACGTTTCCAGTTGTCAAGGACCATTTGTTGAAATGTCTTGCCTGTTGTCACATCATTGCTTTGATGTATTCATTAAAAATCAATTGGCCATGGGTTATTTTGGAATTTTCTGTTTTACTCCTTTGATTTATTTGTCTATACTTATGCCAATATCACACTATATTAAATAATTATAGCTTTATAACAAGTCTTGAAATCAGGTAGTGTGAATGATTCAACTGTGTATTTCCTTTTTCCAGTTATTTTAGCTGTTCTATATTCTTGTTTATTATATATATTTTAGAATCGACTTACCCATTTCTACAAAATGTTTGTTGGGATTCTGGATGAGATGATGTTGATTCAATAGGTCAGTTTGGGGAAATTCGATAACAATATTGAGTCTTCCAATCCATAAAAATGGTATCTCATTCTTTATTTAGATCTCCTTTAATTTCTGTTAGCAATGTGTTATAATTGTAGCAATTTGCCCATCTTTTGTTAAATTACTTCTAAGTATTTTATGGTTTTGGTACCACTGTAAATGGCGTTGTATTTAAAATTTATTTTCCATTTATTTTCTGTTCATACATAAATGCAATTGATTTTTTTTTTTTTTTTTTTTTGAGACGGGCTCACTTTGTCACCCAGGCTGGAGTGCAGTGGCATGGTCAGAGCTCACTGCAGCCTTGAACTCTTGGGCTTACGTGATCCTCTTGCCTCAGCCTCCCAAGTAGCTGGAACTACAGGTGTGAGCCACTGCTCCTGGACAAATGCAACTGATTTTTCTACTAACATTGTATTCTGCCAGCTTGCTAAATTTACTTGCTAGTTTTTCTGGTTTTTTGTTTTGTTTTGTTTTGTTTTTTAAATCCCCTAGGATTTCTACACAGACAATCATGTTTTAAATGAACAACAAAGATTTTTTTTTTCCTTTTCAATCAACATGCCTTTATTTTTTTATTTGCCTTGCTGCACCGGCTAGGACCACCAGTACAATGCAAGTAGAAATGGTGAGAGTGGTCAAATGTACTCCTATGTATATTTTATTCTTTTTGAATTTATTATAAATGGAATTGTTTTCTTAATTTGCTTTTTAGATTGTTCGTTGCTATTGTACAGAAATACAACTGAATTTTGTGTGTTGCTCTTGTACTTTGTAATTTTGTTGAAATCGTTTATTTTCTGCAATAGATTTTTGTGGGTTCTTTGGATTTTCCCTATGTAGAATCATGTTATCTGTGAATAGGGATAGTTTTACTTCTGTTCTAACTTGGATGGTTTTTTTCCTCCTAACTGCTCTGGCAAGAACTTGCAGTACAGTGTTACAGAGAGACAATGAAAGCAGCATCTTCCTTTCGATCTTGATCTTAGGGGGAAAGCTCTCAGCCTTTCACTGTAATGTTGGCTGTGGGTTTTTCATAAATATTTTTAAAAATCATGTTAAGGAAGTTCTTTTCTAGTCCTAGTTTCTGAGTATTTTTATTATGAAAGGCTTTCAGATTTTCGACAAATGCTTTTTCTGCATTAATTGAGATGATCATATGGGTTTTCTCCCCGCTTACTCTATTGATGTGATGCATTACACCGATTGATTTTTATATTTTGACTCATCCTTGCATCCTGGAATAAATACTACTTGACTGTGCTATATGATTCTTAGAATACGCTACCAGGTTTGTTTTGTTAGTATTTTTTGTGTTCTTTTGCATCTATATTTATAAAGGATATTAGTCTATAGCTGTTACTTACTTGTGATGGCTTTATCTGGCTTTGGTATCAAGATAATGCTGGCCACATAGTTAGAGTGTTCTTTCCTCTCCTACTTTTTGAAGAGCTTGAAAAGAGTCGGTGTTAATTCTTTAAATGTTTGGCAAAATTTGTTATTCAAGCCACTTGTCCTGGGCTTTTCTCAGTTTGAAAGCTTTTGATTACCGATTCAATCTCTTTTACACCTAGATTAGATTTTACATTGTTTCCTTAGCCACTTTTGGTAATATGTGTGCTTCCAGGAATTTTTCCAGTTCATCTCTGTTATCTAATTTGTTGGCATCCAAATGTTCATAATGTTCTCTTATAATTCTTTTTATTACAGAAATAGATATATAGAAAAGGTCGGTAGAAATGTTCCCATTTTCTTTTATGATTGTATTCATTTGTTTCTTTTCTCTTTTTTTCCTTAGTCAGTCTTGCTAAAGTGTGGTCAGTTTTGTTGATTTTTTTCAAAGAACCAATTCTGGACTTTGTTGATTCTATAATTTTCTACTCTGTATTTGTTTATATCCATTATAATTTTTATTAGTTATTTGTTCTGTTAGCTGTGAGTTTAGTTGACTCTTCTTTTTTATTTTCTTAAGGTGGACGGCTAAGTTATTGAGATAAATCTTGTTTTTTTGATGTGGGCATTTACAGCTATAGAATTTCCTCTGAGCATTACTTTTGCTGCAATTTATAAGTATTGATAGGTTGTATATTCAGCTAGTTTTTAAATATTCATCTTTAAGTTTTCACTTATCTACCTCGTGATTTCTCCTTTGACTCATTGCTTGAGTGTGTTGTTTAATTTCCACATATTTGTGAATTTTCTAGCTTTCCTTTTGTTATTTTCATTAATTGCTAGTTTCATTTCATTGTGGTAAGAAAAAATACTTTTTATGATTTCAGTAGTTTAAAATTTATTAAGACTTATTTTCTGGCCTAACATATGATCTATCCAGGAACATGTATTATGTGCACTTGAGAAAATGTGTATTCTGCTTTTGTTAGATGGGTAGGTAGCATGTTCTATTAGTATATCTGTCTGTTAGCTCTAATTAGATTATGGTGATGTTCAAAGCCTCCATTTTGTTATTAATATAGCCATGCCAGCTTTTTAATGCTTGCCATTTGCATGATATGTCTCTTTAGATTCTCTTTCTTTTATGCCATCAGTTTATATTTGTAGTACGTTTCTTGTACACAGAATGTAATTGAAACTTACTTTTCCAAAATCTACTTTCATAGCATCTGTCTTGTACTTGGAGCATTTAGTCCATGTTTATTTGAATATTTATTGCTATGATTATAGTCCTGCTATTTGTTTTCTTTTCGTCCCATTTGTTTTTTATTCTTTATTTCTGCATGTTTAGCAATTCATTTTTCTTAATTTATTGGCTTTTTAGAGAAAACTTTTAATATTTTCTGTGAGTTTTAGGGATTACATTTTTTATTCTTATTGTATGGTCTACTTAGAATGAATATCGTTAATCCCATTCAGAAATTTGTTTCACTTTTCAGTTCTAGAATGTTCATGTTTTCTTCAGTTGTTGTTTCGCTGCTGTTATTTTCCATTTGTTCATTATATCTATATTTTCTTTGAAATCCTTGAGCATATTTATAATAGCTATGTTAAAGTCCTCTGCTAATCCCAGTATCTGGGATATCTTGGCTTCTGTTGATTTTGAATACTTTTTTTTTTTCTTAATTAAGGGTTTCATTTTCCTGCTTTTTTACACATCTAGTAGGTTTTTATTATGCTCTGTATGCTATGAATGAAACATTATAGGGAGCCTGGTCCATGTTGTCTCGCTTTAAAGGGTATTGTATTTAGTTCTGCTAAGAAGTTAAATTACCAGATTTACTTGATATGGATTTAGTCTTTGTTAGAGCTGGTTTATTCCAGCTTTATTTTTACTTCTCAGGTGATGACCTTCCTGAGGTTCAGCTGAATACCTGAAGTTCTCAGCTGCATTTTTCTACTCTGGCTATTTTGAAATGCAGTATTTTCCAGCCCTACCCAACCTTTGGTATTCATCTCCGAGAACTGTGGTTGCTTCTCTTTGCTGAGCCTCACAAAATCTTGACCTGTGCACGGACAGCCAAGGATCCTTGGGAAATCCCATGCAGACTTCTGGGCCCTTCTTTTATGTAGATTTCTTCTCTCCAGTATGTTGACCTGTTTCAGGGTTCTCATCTTTGCTTTCTGCCTTTTCAGGTCAGTGATCCTGCTGTGTATTAGGTGGGCTTCATTTTCCTCAACCATACCTAGAACATGACCCACGGTGGAAAGCAGGAGTGGATCTGAGGTTCACTACCTGTTTCCTTCCACCCACCATTTTAAAGCAGCTTATGTGTGTGAAACTTTATGTTGGGTTCTGCGAGGGATCCAAATAGGCAAATGACAGCGAGCTTACAATTTAGCCAAAGAGAAAACGTCTATATGTTTTGCGGAATTCGGAGTATTTTCCTTGACTTCCAAAATTTGGGGCTACTAGCTAACTTGTAGGAAGGATTTCCAGATCCATCTTTCTTCTAGATTTTTTCAGACTCCATATTTCAAAATCTAAATGAAAGGTAGGAAGGAAGTAAGGAGGGCATCACATACCAGAGAGAGTTATACCCCAAAGTGGATGATTAGCACATTATGAAATAATACAGTATTATTCTCAGGAGGCCTGCCATATAAAATTCCTTCTATTTTATTTTTTTAATGGAATGTGCCTAAAATTTCTCTTTCATGTTCTTGGAAGCAAAATAAGAACCAGAGTAGCTTATGAGAGAGTTTTCCTTCTTCAGCCCAGAAAAATGTTGCTTCTGTCCTAGACCCTTTGATCTGGTTCTTACTGCCAACCTTCATTCCTCCAGATCTGTCTATTGAACACTGGCTCTGTTGAAGAGATTTTGCTTGAATATGAGGATAGAGAGATAAAAGATTCAACCAATGCCTTCAAAACACCGACAATCCAGACACTTAAATAAATGCACTAAAGTGAGGTTAAGGTCTTGGGTCAAGGACAGTCATGGAAACACATAGAACAGACATTTAATCAATGCTGGGGAGAGGGAAGATGCCAAGGAAGGCTTCCTAGAGGTGGTGACATCTCAGTTGAGTTTTAAAGTGGGGTGAGGGTGAAGGAACTGGGAATAGGTAAAACATACCTTGGAGAGCTGCACCTACAAAAACATGGAAGTCTAGAGAGTCATAGAACTTCAAGTGGGGTTCAATGTGCCTGGGACTTGGATTTCAGGCAGAGACCATAGGGCAAGTTAGAGAACAGGTAGGCAGGGTTAGATGAAGGAGAGACTTTTGATAACCATCAAGCAGGCCTGCCATCCCACTGCTATGAACCATTTCCTTTTTTGAATTTTATTTTATTTTTTAACTCTACAGCAATACCTGTTTACGGCAGGAAATGAAAAAATATATAGATGGGTAAAATGAAGCAAATTATACCACCCACAATCCTGCCATAAAACTTACTTTAACAAGTTATAAATCCCTCCAGATCAAAATGCTACTAAACTCTACTAGGTGTTTTATAACCCTTTTTTGTTCAGTTAGTATTTTAGGAACTTTTTACATGTAGATAGATATTCTTTTCAATTATTTATAATGCCTGAATAATGGTATTTCTTTAGTTATACTATCATGTATTAAAAAATTCATACATTATAAATATATTTGAATATTAGACATTTCAATTGTTTTCAATGTTTGACTATTAAAAATTGTATTTAGATAAATGTTCTTGGCCATACAGTTAATGACTTCACTGAGTACTTGTCAATAACTTGATTAAATCCCAGTCTTAAGACAACAAGCCTGTAAGATTAACATACCTGGAATAATTAGAAAGCGTTGCAAGACCATATGTAACCATCTCCCTATTAATCATCTGTAGTTGTTGCAACATCCTAAATAGTGACTTTCCCACACTCTGACTCACAATATTTAATCTGTCAAATCTACCATCTGCAAAGGGAGTGAACTGTCTCATGAAGGGGCTGTGGAGCTGGTTCAATTCAGTTTAACAGACAATGGGGGCCTCCGTGTGCCCGGGAGGGAGGGAGGGAGGGAACTCCACAGGGAGCTCAGTTTAGGGAGGGATGCGCCTTATTATCTGCAGTAAATGATGTGACAGAAGTATGTGTGAGACTCTTGTGCCCAGAGGAGGGACGTGCACCATAGTTTGGGGGGCCATGGGGTTGCAGCGATATCTTAGAAAAGGTGCCATGCCTGGGCTGACCACCAAGTTGGCATGCTGTAAAGAGCAATCCAATAAGATTCAACAGGGTTTTGGCATGAGGCAAGCAGTTAATCCAAATGATATCTAAAATGCTTTCTAATGCTGCAAACTTATCTCTCTGTAAAATAATCAACCACCTAAAAGACATTCTCACTTTCACTATGTCATTGAATCCTCACAGTGTCCCTATGGGACAATAGATGTCATTCCCACTTGTACAGAGCAGTAAGGGAGGCTCACACTGGTCATAGTTAGGAGGGTAGGGAATCTAAGCCTAAGTCTCTTCTACTCCACACCCCAAGTTTTATCAGGAAGAATTTGTAGGTAGAGGAAACAACCCCTGCTAAGGAATTCAGCCTCTACCTACACATTCTTCACTTTGGTTTGCTCATCCTTTAGAGAGAGAAGGAACAAGAAGGGATAAGCCTTCACGGAGACCCTACTGGCGCAACTCTGCATCAGAAGTTTTACATAAATTATCTCATTCAATCCTCACAACAGTCCTGTGAGGCACAGGAAAGTTGAGTTTACCTGCCCAGATTAAGAAATGTGGCCAACTACGAGTGACGAAGGCCAGGTGCAGTGGCTCATGCCTGTAACTCAGCACTTCGGGACAGGTGCAGTGGCTCATGCCTGTAATCTCAGTGCTTCGGGTCAGGTGCAGTGGCTCATGCCTGTAATGTCAGTGCTTTGGGACAGGTGGAGTGGCTCATGCCTGTAATCTCAGCGCTTCGGGACAGGTGCAGTGGCTCATGCCTGTAATCTCAATGCTTCGGGAGGCTGAGTTTTGAAGCTGAGGATTGCTTGAGCCCAGAAGTCCAAGACCAGCTGGGGCAACACAGCAAGATTTTGTCTCTACTAAAAAATTAAAAAATTAACCAGATGTGGTGGCATGCACCTGTAGTCCCAGTTACCTGGAAGGTCGAAGTGGTAGGATTGCTTGAGCCTGGGAGGTAGAAGCTACAGTGAGCTGTGCTCACACCACTGCACTCCAGCCAGGGTAACAGAGTGAGACCCTGTTTTAAAACAAACAAAAAAGAGTGAGGGAGCAGGAACTTTATCTGCCATCAGAGACCATGTGTGTCTTTCCTTATGGCCCAGGTCATTTATCATGTTCTTGCTAAGCCTCTTCCTCTGAGCCTTGTTAAAGTCCTCGAGGTTAGAAGAGTAGTCTATAATTATAAAAAATTCCATTGTACGACTTCAGTTACCTGCAAACCTGACTGAGATTAATAAATTCTTCATTTTCTTTCACTCTTGCATTCCCTGTTCAGCGCATATTTTACAGAAAGTACCTGGTAGATTTAGGACATGACTGTTCATAGGCCTCAAATGGGGTCAAATTAGGAAAGTCCCCTGGTTTTGGGTCTCAAGAGGTTATCTGCTGAGTACTAGCCTGGACTGCTCGATGGATTTTATGTTTAATTGTTGATTTATTTGTTTTTGTTTTCTGAGACAGTATCTTTCTCTGTCACCTGGGCTGGAGTTAGTGGCGTGAGCATGGCTCACTGCAGCCTCGATCTCCTGGGCTCAAGTGATCCACCTGCCTCAGCCTCCCTTGTAGCCAGAACTACAGGCACATACCACCATGCCTGGTTAAGTTTTTGATTTTTTGGTAGAAATGGGGTCTCAGTATGTTGTGCAGGCTAGTTGTGAACTCCTGGTCTCAAGGGATCCTCCCAATGTGCTGGGATTTCAGCCTCCCAAAGTGCTGGGATTGCAGGCATGAGCCATCATGCCCAGCCTCTGTTTAACTGTTAACATCTTGAGGTTTCCTTTCAATAAAGAAGAGAGGGCTGGGGAGGTATGATCACAAAACTAGCAGAATTGTGGCATGATTAAGTCTCTGGTTTCTTAAATCCCATGAGCAAGTGCTGCTATTCTTTGGATGGAACTTTTGATTCTCCATTTCCTTCTTGGAATATAGAGAGCTGCTTCAGGTCATGAAAAAATACATTCAGTGAAATGAAACAGTAGATGTTCACTAAAAAACTAAAAAGAAAAGTTAGCCATAAACTATCTTATTCCATTGAAATGTTTGGCTGAACACATAAGAATGTTGATGAGGCATTCTTGGATGCCTGTACTGAAATGAACCACGAGAGGAATATTTAGGATATGTTGAAGAGGCTATTTGGCTTAATGAACAAAGGAGTTTCTACAGGACCAGGGAGTGGAATGAATATTGGCACAATCATTTTGGAGAATATATGGAGTCAAACAGATAATCAGAATGGAGTTTTCAAAGAGGATATGTTAGGGAGTAAAGGCTGATAAATAACACTTGTATTGGTAGGAAAATAGGGAGAGTGAATCAAGGAATTCAAAGGGAAAGAGAAACTCACTTCGAGTAGGGGAGAAAAAAGCCCTATAATTTTCACTCTTCTTTGTAAGTAAAAAGAAAACAAATGAAAATAAGATATCAGACGTTAGTAAGAATTAACGGGAGTATAAAGTTGGTTTTATGGACGCAAAGCCCTTTTCATTGCTGTACGCAACTCTTGGCTGCATGCTAACTATGGACATCTGATCTCCTCACAGCTGTATTCTGCTGTTTTTTGCTCTTGGCTTGTACCTTGTACCCTGGGTCTGTGGGAAGCCAGCACCATCCGAGAGTTCTGGAGGGTAGGCCAAGGTTAGATACTGGAGTGGGTTATTTAATTTGTTGTGCTGATTCTTCTTAGGGAAGAATGAAGATTCCTTGTTAGAACTGTAGCTCTCAGAGATGACTATGAAATATTAAATTGACTCCAATAGCCTGAGTCATTTTGAAAACTCCCAAGCTCAGGATAAAAAATATAATCCTATTTAGAAATTCTTGATGTGATCACTGATGTGGCATTGGTTCTTTTCACAAAACCTGTAAATTAAAAATTACATAATCCAAAGTCAGTTAAATAGTAAGATATTATAACAAATTCTTTTATTTTGTTAGCCTTTCAAACTGTGGGTAACTACACCCTCAACCCAAGGATTTTATGTTTTTTCCACTGACTGCTAAAAACCATTGGAAGTAACTCTAGTCCTGGTAGCAGCTTACTGTAGGGTGACCACCTTTGCAATAATTTATTGGTTTTAGCTAATTCTTATATTGTTAGTCATTAAGTTAGGCTTGATGAGAAACGTATGTAAATTGAATTGGGGATTCAAGTATTATATTGCATTTCTCCTCACAACTAGAGATAAATTTGCCATCATTTTTCTCTTCATAGGCTCATGCCAAAATCTGGCATCTCTACAATACTTCTTTCCGTCCCACTCAGGGAGGCCAGGTGTCCATTGCCCTAAGCTCTCACTGGATCATTCCTCAAAGTATGACCGACCACAACATCAAAGAATGTCAAAAATCTCTGGACTTTGTACTAGGCTGGTTTGCCAAACCCATATTTATCGATGGTGACTATCCCGAGAGCATGAAGAATAACCTTTCGTCTCTTCTGCCTAAATTTACTGAATCTGAGAAAAAATTCATCAATGGAACTGCTGACTTTTTTGCTCTTTCCTTTGGACCGACCTTGAGCTATCAACTTGTGGACCCTCACATGAAGTTCCACCAATTGGAATCTCCCAGCCTGAGGCAACTGCTTTCCTGGATTGATGTTGAATATAATCATCCTCAGATATTTATTGTGGAAAATGGCTGGTTTGTCTCAGGGACCACCAAGAGAGATGATGCCAAATGTATGTATTACCTCAAAAAGTTCATCATGGAAACCTTGAAAGGTATGATTGTGGGTAAAGTTCTCATTTCCTGCCAAAGTCTTTATTGTTTATGAAGATTATCTAATATAAACCATGTGAATTTATATTTTTAAACCCTAATGAAGACATGTATTTTGGCAATAGTAGGAATGCATTCATGTAACACCTTTCTCATTTGGAATCTTGAGGAACGTGAGTTAATTTTTAAACACCCACTTATAAATGAGAAACTGGGTTATAATATTTGTAATTACTTAACTTTCAGAGTTACTAATCTAGATTTTTAGATTAAATTGAACATAAAATAAATCCCAGGATATCTAGCTCTCTGCGCATGTTTTCCAGTTCTTGTTATTTTGGTTGAATAAAACGCTCTTTAAAGAAGAAGGAATGTCCATGTTTCCTAAAGAAAATAGCATAAATAGATCACGCATTTAAAGCCTTTGTTAATTTATGGCACCAGGCACAATGCTGGGTGTCTAGGATAGACGTCTTGGTACAGGATGTCTTTCCTAGGTTGTAGAACATCTATTATATATAAGGAACTATTCCGTCAAGGGGCTCAGGAATCCAAAAAACATATTGGAGATAAACCTATTTTGAGGGCATTTATTTGTAGAGTTATATGGGTTTAATTAGAGTCTTTTGTCAAGAAGAAAAATCACTGATTTACCAAACAAGAAGCCTTACCTTTTATTTATTTAAGGAGAACGCTCAGGTGCTCTTGAATCATGATGCAGGTGCCCAGCAAAGGGTCATGTTGCTCTTGTCCCCTCTTCCCTTTGCAGCCATCAAGCTGGATGGGGTGGATGTCATCGGGTACACTGCATGGTCACTCATGGATGGTTTTGAGTGGCACAGAGGTTACAGCATCAGGCGTGGACTCTTCTATGTCGATTTTCTAAGCCACAACAAGACGTTGTTGCCAAAGTCTTCAGCCTTATTCTACCAAAAGCTGATAGAGAAAAATGGCTTTCCTCCTTTACCTGAGAATCGACCCATAGAAGGGACATTTCCCTGTGACTTTGCTTGGGGAATTGTTGACAACTACATTCAAGTAAGTCAGCTGACAAAACCAATCAGCAGTGTCACCAAGCCCTGTCTCTAGTAAGTAGTGCTTCCTCCCTAGGCGGATTGTCATGACACATTGTCCACTTTTTGAGCCCAAAGCGATTCCTTATGAGCACACTAGGGGCACAGTTTGGAATGCTGCACCCTTCTGTCCAGAAATCTTCCAGTCTTAATCTTGTTTAAGTTAGATCCAAAGGGAAATCAATTTAAAACATACAAATGTTTAAGATCTGATTAAGACAGTAAAAAGATAAAACACTCTTTTTTCATACTGTGGTTTTTGATCCTTTTTAAAGCGGTTGAATTTTTTCATGAACAGAATCTAACGCAGAACTCCAAAGCCTCTGAATTTCAGTGGTGCTGCTGAAACTGTGGCAGGAATATTAGGGCGAGTCCTCCAGAGGCACAACTGTAGACCCCACACATGTGCAGAAATACCCCCAAAAACTAAACCCTGGATCCAATGATTCGCTGGTCAGAATGTCTTTTTTAGCAGTAGTCATTGAAATGGTATGAAATTTCTTCAAAATGATCCACCAATATGTATTGAGCATCTACTCCTGTTGTAAGCCCTTAATATTCTTTTAGATGTCCCAAATTTTGAAGGGACATGTTTTCCAGCATTTGATTGGATACGCTAGTAAGCACTTATTGGATATCTAGTGGGTCCAAAGCCTTGTGTTAGTTCTGGGGTCTCTTGGTTAAGGGGAGTGCAGTAGAGGGTACACTGAGAAGTGTACGGGCAACCTTTGCTTTCAAAGGAGCAAAGGAGTCCAATGAGAGAAAACTATGCATGCACAAATGGTGCGATGGAGTGAATGGGGCATGGTGGTAAGTAACCGGGGTGGGGCTGGGGGATTGCTGGTGATAGAGTCCCAAGTGTGAAAATGGCCCTCAAGACAGACACAGAGTTCAGTGTCCATAGACAAGCAGTTGGCTTTGGCATGTTGGCTTATGGTAGCCAGTTCATTGGTTCTGCAAATCACAGCTTGAAAGGAAACACTTGGAAGAATGTGAAATGGGTTGCTGTTTTCTTGTAAATGTCAAATTGAAATCTTTTATTTATAAGGAAATAAATTAACACTGTCCTTAATACATTTTTTGCTGTCTGGGATTATTCTTCTTTTTTAGACCATCCAGTTCATTTTACAGGCAGTCTCAGACCTAAACCCTCACCTTCCATTTAAAAGATGACTGGATATGTCATCTTTTATGCTAGGACATGTGAGCCCAGGAGAAAGGCTTCTGAGCTCCCTCCTGCTCAGTGTATGATTTTCTGCCCTGCTCCATCTCTCTCCTTCTCCCACAGCCTCCTGCTATTTGGAATCTTCTTATCCTAATTTCCCTCCTCAGAGTGGATTCCACTGTGGGGTTCAGAGAGGGCGTGAGGTGGGAGAAGTGAGGCTGGTGAGGAAGAAGAGGAGAAGGAGAAAGGGAAGAAGGCCTCCACAGCCCTCCCTCCTCCTCCTCTTTACTGGGGTTGGGGATAGATTGATGGTCCCTGGTCCTTGTTCTATCTCTTGACCTTCTGCCTGCTCCCTGCTGAGCACTGTGCCCTGTTGTTGAAGGGCTGATGCTTCGCACATATCTCTGATAGCAGCCTGAGCCTGCAGGTTCAGTCCTTTGTATGTGGCGCAGTCTCCCAGCCAGCATTGCTGTGCAGACTGTGGGAACCAATGCAGAACAAGAGTGGGGGAGTGGGTGGGAGCCCTACTTCTCCTGCTCTCTTCCTCATCCAGGGGCTTTGTGCTGGCTTTGGGAATTGGTAAGTAGTGAGAAAGTCTTAAGGGCACATCCTACCTCCTTGAGGGAGAAGAGCAAATGCTGGTCAGAAGCAATAAACATAGAAGTGGAGATGCGAGAGACTTCCTTTTTCTACAACACTCTAGAAGCTATTGTTTTAGAATCTGACCTAAGATCAGCCACTAATTGGCCCCAGAGGTCTCTCTCTGTCAGAGCACACTGTCCTTTTTCCTCATCAGCTTGGGGACCACACCCCTCCTCCTGGCAGGGTCCCCTCCTGTGCAGAACCCAACAAACACAAAATTAAGTCACTCCCAAACCCACAGCAGATGGGAACTTCTCTGGAAGCTCTCTGGTGGGGAAAGGCTGCAATTGCTATTTTCTTCTGTTTTCATCTCAGGCTTTGCATGATATTGACAGTGCCCTTCTCAAGCTAACTCCCTAACTGACACAGTCAAAGTAAATTCTTTGTATGTTGGTTCTGAGGTGTGTGTGTTTTCACCTACAAGCAGTACTCTACAGCTTTAAGACATTATATTAAAGTTCTTAGAAGTGATTTTTAAACCACTGAACTTCATCTTTTCCCTCCTGGCTAGTACTTCAAACTCAGTATTTGAGGCATGCTTTTCACCTGAACAACTTGAAAAGTAATATCCTAAGAAGCACACAAACTGTCTGAAGCCTGACCTGAGGCTCATTCACATAGATTGTCACTTTACTTGGACCCATTTTCTCAGCTGAGAGGTTTGTTTTCCCATAACCACAGATGCTCGTAGTTAACATAAATATAGAACTCACTATGGAGGACATAGAGTCTCTTTAACATGGTCCCTGTTAGGAGAAAGTTTTCCCATAACGTTCTAAATATGTGCTTTAATATCAATTCCTTCTGAAAGGTCCAACTCCACTATTTTATTTTTTAGTAAAATCTAAGTTACCAAATTAATGGAGATATGGTAGAATTTTGCCTCAAATGTCCTATATTTTCAAAAAATATTTTTTCCCCAGAAAGGATACCCTTGTCTTTCACATTTGTTCTCAGATGGACTGAATAAAAGCTGTTATTTTGGAACAATCGTGGTAGAAAAATTATGAACTTAGTCAACTCAGAGCACTATAAAAATAATCAAAAAAATTCCTTCAAACTCTGAACACTTCAAAAGAGCGTGCAAATAGTCTCTTCTTGGAAGCAAAGGAAACATGATTTGTGGGGTGCATCACAGTGGAAAAATACTTCTGACAGTATTCCCACAGTATTAGGGGAAGTGCATGCGTGGGTGTTCTGCAAGGCACAATTCTCCAGAAAAGACGATTTCCCTTTGACATGCTGTTTTTAATGACTTTTCTTTGTAAACACACTTACCTCTCCAGAGAAATAGCAGTGCATTTGCAACAGGCCTGTAAAATGCAGCAAAATCTCTGCTACAGTTTCTGACTGCTTTTATACAGAGCATGAGACCACGGAACCTGTTCTAACAGGATTATTTCAGAGGGAAACACGGGCTCACGGTGCAGACCTTCCAGCTGGATTTTTCAATTTGCATTTCTTCCACAGCTGACATGCGAAGGAATGATTTTTTGATTTTAATTTTATAATTTGTTCGCTTTTCCTAAATACATATTTTTATTTGGCAGGCTTTTTATAGCATATGATTGAGAACTATAATTGTCATCATTGTTACAGAAGAATAATTTACAAATTTTTTTAAACTATGTTAAAAAATTTCACTAGGGGTGGAAGACAATATTGTTCTTTCCTTCCAAAATATCTCTCGGACTTCCTTTTTTTTTTTTTAAGACAAACTCTTGCTCTTGTTGCCCAGGCTGGAGTGCAGTGGCGCGATCTTGGCTCACCGCAACCTCCGCCTCCCGGGTTCAGGCAATTCTCCTGCCTCAGCCTCCTGAGTAGCTGGGATTACAGGCACGAGCCACCATGCCCAGCTAATTCCTTGTATTTTTAGTAGAGATGGGGTTTCACCATGTTGGCCAGGATGGTCTCGATCTCTTGACCTCATGATCCACCCGCCTCGGCCTCCTAATTTTTATATTTTTAGTAGAGACGGGGTTTCACCATATTGGTCAGGCTGGTCTCAAACTCCTGACCTCATGATCTGCCCTCTTTGGCCTCCTAAAGTGCTGGGATTACAGGTGTGAGCCACCGTGCCCAGCTTCTCTCTTGTACTTACTACCATCAGTCAGATTGAATTTGTTAAATTCTGTCACTGACCTCAAAGCCAACAAAAAGCAAGAGTTATGTCTATTTAGCATCATCTCCTCAACCTTTGGCAAGCCTCAGTTTAGGGTGTAATTTTAAGCACAATTTAATTATAAATATCTTTTCATATTTTTAGTCAACTTACCCAGTTTTTAAAATTTATTTATTTATTTTTGAGACAAGGTCTTGCTCCATCACTGAGGCTGATGTCCAGTTGTGTGATTATGACTCACTGTAGCCTTGACCTCCCAGGCTTAGGTGCTCCTCCCACCTGAACCTCCTGGGCGACTGGGACTACAGGCCCATGCCACCACGCCTGGCTAAGATGGGGTTTTGACATGTTGGCGTATCTGGCCTCGAACTCCTATCCTCAAATGATTCTCCTGCCTGGGCCTCCCAAAGTGCTGGGATTATAGGCATGAGCCACTGCACCTGGCCAACTCACTCACATTTTAAGCTTTTTCTTTTTTTTTTTTTAATTTGAAAGTCTCATACCATTAGTGATTGCTTACATTCAAAGAAAAACACCCAAATATACTCTGCTTGCATAATACTGGCTAGCAGTGTGCAAGACTCATTAGCATTTATCATCTGAAGTGACCCAATCCAGACTTTTGGGGGTAACATCAAAGAAATAGTTCAAGATTTGTAACTACAGGTAAAGTGAGTGTCGTATCAAAAAGTGGGATATTGTCTTTCCCAGGAGCTGACAATTTATGAAAAATAGTTTACATTCTCAGCTAGAAAGGCTTCTGTTTTTGCTCATATTCCTGGCTAGTTTTGCTGAAATAACTGCATTGAAATTACTTCCTCAGATCGTCCAGGTGATGCTAAAGTTTACTCTGCCCTTCACAGGTAGATACCACTCTGTCTCAGTTTACCGACCCGAATGTATACCTGTGGGATGTCCACCATAGCAAAAGGCTTATTAAAGTGGACGGGGCTGTGACCAAGAAGAGGAAATCCTATTGTGTTGACTTTGCTGCCATCCGGCCCCAGATCGATTTGCTGCAGGAAATGCACGTTACCCATTTTCGCTTCTCCTTGGACTGGGCCCTGATCCTGCCTCTGGGTAACCAGTCCCAGGTGAACCACACCATCCTGCACTACTATCGCTGCGTGGTCAGTGAGCTCGTCCGTGCCAACATCACCCCGGTGGTGGCCCTGTGGCAGCCTTCGACCCCAAACCAAGGACTCCCACGCCCCCTGGCCAGGCAGGGTGCCTGGGAGAACCCCTACACTGCCCTGGCCTTTGCAGAGTATGCCCGACTGTGCTTTCAAGAGCTTGGCCGGCACGTCAAGCTTTGGATAACGATGAATGAGCCACAGACAAGGGACATGACTTTCAGTGCCGGCCACAACCTTCTGAAGGCCCATGCCCTGGCTTGGCATATGTATGATGAAAAGTTTAGGCATGCTCAGAATGGGAAAATATCCATCGCCTTGCAGGCTGATTGGCTGGAACCTGCCTGTCCTTTCTCCCAAAAGGACAAAGAAGCGGCCGAGAGAGTTTTGGAATTTGACATTGGCTGGCTGGCCGAGCCCATTTTCGGCTCTGGAGATTATCCATGGGTGATGAGGGACTGGCTGAACCAAAGAAACAATTTTCATCTTCCATATTTCACTGAAGATGAAAAAAAGCTAATCCAGGGTACCTTTGACTTTTTGGCTTTAAGCCATTACACCACCATCCTTGTAGACTCGGAAAAGGAAGATCCAGCAAAATATAACAATTACCTAGAAGTGCAAGAGATGACTGACACCACGTGGCTCAACTCCCCCAGTCAGGTGGCAGTAGTGCCCTGGGGGTTGCGCAAAGTACTGAACTGGCTGAAGCTGAAGTACGGAGACATCCCCATGTACATAATATCCAACGGAATCGACGATGGGCTGTACGCTGAGCACGACCAGCTGAGGGTGTATTATATGCAGAATTACATAAACGAAGCTCTCAAAGGTAAGGAGCTCCAGCCGCGGCAATCTCTTGAAGGTTATGTCAACAGAGGGCATGACACCTGATTAAATCTCCAACCTCAACACACACTGTCACCGTTGTTGGAATGGAGGGTTACCCATGTACCTCACTGAAACAGTCCAAGAGATGTCTAGCATTTTCCCAAGGATAAAGAAGTGTAGCTAAAAGTAGAAGACCAGAAATCCCTAGCTCCTACTCTGGATCTATGCAAGCATAGATTCTCTTGTTTTCTGTCTCAGCTGGCCCCACAGCAGTCTTAACTGGTTCATGTACATAAAGCACTATGTAAAGATTTAACCCGATCAGGCACCGTGGTCACACCTGAAATCCCAGCATTTTCAGAGGCCAAGGTGGGAGGATTGCTTGAGCCTAGGAGTTTGAACACAGTGAGACCTTGGCTCTGTTAAAAGTCACAAAAATTAACTGAGTATGGTGACATGTGCCTGCAATTCCAGTTACTTGAAAGGCTGAGGCAGGAGGATTGCTTGAGCTTGGGAGGTCCAGCTGCAGTGAGCCATGATCACATCACTGCACTCCAGCCTGGGTGACAGAGCAAAACCCTAGTTCCAAAAAAAAAAAAAAGAAAAAAAGAAAAGGCCAGGCATGGTGGCTGATGCTTATAATCCCAGCACTTTGGGAGGCTGAGGCAGACAAATCAGTTGAGGTTAGGAGTTCGAGACTAGCCTGGCCAACATGGTGAAACCCCATCTCTACTAAAAAGAAAAAAATTAGCCAGGTGTAGTGGTGCGCACCTGTAATCCCAGCTACTTGTGAGGCTGAGGCAGTAGAATCCCTTGAATTCAGGAGGTGGAGGTTGCAGTGAGCCAAGATTGTGCCATTGCACTCTAGCCTGGGTGACAGAGCAAGACTCCATCTCAAAAAAAAATAATAATAATAAAGAAAATAAATAAGTTTAACCCAAGTACATCATAGTAGGTTAAAATATGTAAAACACCCAGTTACCAGCCAGGTCCAATTTTGTTCTCTCTATGCAGTAAATTAATTACTGTGACACAGGTTTTGCAAAAGAGAAAAGATTTATTTGCAAGGGCACCAAGCGAGGGGGTGGGAGAATAACTTCCAAGCCCTCTTCTCTGAAGATAAGGCTTAGGATTATATATGGTTTGGGCAATGGGTGGTCTGAGGCATGGTGAAGAGTGATTGGCAGGGGGAAGATGAAGTAAGAAGTTGGACACGTGTACAGAAAATGCTGGTGTTAGTGTGATCAGAGGATAGAGTTCTGGGCCCCCGATGTCGAAAGACCACCTCTCAGGCACTTGTGCAGGCCCACTGGAAGGGTCAGTGGTCTTAACTGGTTTGAACTGGACAAGAGCTGCCCCAAGTTCCTGGAAAACTGTGTCACAACTGAAGTGACCATTGCCATGGTGATCTATGAATGTCATCTATGAAGTAGCCAGTGAAAGTTAAGTTTCAGGAGACAGTGGGACAACCTTCAGCGTCACGGAAAAAGGAAAATTAAAAAAACGAATGCACAAAAAGCAAGTGACCAGAAGCAACCAGGACAGGCAGATTCAGATAATCCCTGGGTTTCAATCCTGCCAAATGCAGCTCAGTATTTGTCTTGATCATTTGCCTATTTGGCTTTACATAAAAGAAGGCTTTTCTGATGAAATCTAGTTGAGTCTGAAGTTGTAGTAAACGGTATTGGAATGTCCAGCAGGAAGGCTGTGTAAAAATGATGTGTCGTGTGCAAAATACGTAGTAACTACACTCCTGTCCTTTTGTTTTTCCAGCCTACGTACTGGATGGTATCAATCTGTGCGGATATTTTGCTTACTCGTTTAATGATCGCACAGCTCCGAAGTTTGGCCTCTATCGTTATGCTGCAGATCAGTTTGAGCCCAAACCATCCATGAAACATTACAGGAAAATTATCGACAGCAATGGTTTCCCGGGCCTAGAAACTCCGGAAAAATTCTGTCCGGAAGAATTCACCGTGTGTACTGAGTGCAGTTCTTTTCACACCCGAAAGTCCTTACTGGGTTTCATAGCTTTCCTAGTTTTTGCTTTTATTATTTCTCTCTCCCTTATATTTTACTACTCGAAGAAAGGCAGAAGAAGTTACAAATAGTTCTGAGCATTTTCCTATTCATTCTTTTTGAAATAATTATGCAGACATATCAGCTGTTAACCATTTGCACCTCTAAGTGTTGTGAAAAAGTAAATTTCGTACATCTGACTTCTAGAAAACGTTTTTATGGCTTATGACAGAGATTTTGAACTGGGTGTATAGGTGATTGTAAAATACTGAATAATGTGAATAGTGCCTGAACTTGTTCTCTTTTTGGGTGAATAAAAAACTGACAGGCACTATAATTTCTGTAACACATTAACAAAAGCATAACAAGTAGGAAGCACACGGATGTAACATTTGTACGGAAATTTGAATGACAGGATTAGGAATGTTTTCATCGGCACCCACTTCGAAATTTAATGTGTTTCTGGAAGTAATTGCAAGAGTTCAAATAGAAAGTTATGTTCCAAGTAACAGTTTCTCAACCTTTGTAATAATGCCTAGTGGCTTCCCCTTTGTCGAATCAAGTTTCCTCTGAAAAAGAAGATGGCAGATACAGGAGAGATGACAGTGGGCCCTAGCCTGGAATGTTCCTTTCAAAAGCAGTGCTTCTGTCAAATACTGGTATTAATTTATGGATCTGGTTAATTACATACTTAGAGAGCAAATTATGGAAATGGATATTTTATGTGATTTTTGAGTCCCTCTCTAAACCCTGGGCCCCTGACAGATTTGTCTCACTGGCACCTTGTTGAGGGCCTTGCACACAGGCCACTTTTGATAAATGTCTGCAGAAAAATACACATGAAATCCTGAGATATTGGGCTCCTCAGGAGGCATAAAGCAATTGTGAAATGCAGTATGCTGCAGTGGCTCTAGGTGGAGGTAAGGAGGAAAAGCACTTACTATGTGCAATATTATGATTAATTTGATTACATACCATTTTTGAGTAGACCTTGGAATGAATGACATGACCTTTCCCTAGAGAATAAGGATGAAATAATCACTCATTCTATGAAGAGTGATGCTACTTTCTATTCTTTAGATGTACTGTAACTTCTTTGAACTGATCGTTTTACAAATTCTTAATAGATTCAAAAGCAATCTGGTCTGAATAACACTGGATTTGTTTCTGGGATCTCTGAGGTCCATTTTACGTTTTTGCTGCTACTTCTGTGGAAGTAGCTTTGAACTAGTTTTACTTTGAACTTTTACACTGAAACATGCTAGTGATTTCTAGAAAGGGCTAATTAGGTCTCATTCTTTAATGTCCCTTAAATAAGTCTTGCTGATTTTCAGACAGGGAAGTCTCTCTATTACACTGGAGTTGTTTTATAGATAAGTCAATATTGCATCAGGCAAGATAAGCCAATGTCATAACAGGCATTACTAACCTCACTGACACAGGGTCATAGTGTGTAATAATATACTGTACTGTATAATATATCATCTTTAGAGGTGGTATGAATTTTTTCATGAAAGATAAGCTTTTGGTGACATTCCTTTTAAACTAGACTTACTAAAATTGGATGCTAGAGAATCAAGTTTATTATATGTATATATTTTTCTGATTATAAGAGTAATATATGTTCATTGTAAAAACTTTTAAAACACAGAAACTATATGCAAAGAAAAAAGAAAAATTATCTATAATCTCAGAACCCAGAAATAATAGCTACTATTAACATTTCCTATGTATTTTATTTTACATAGTCAGATCATATTGTATATAGTTAGTATCTTTATTAATTTTCGTTATGAAACTTTCCTTTGTCATTATTAGTCATCAGAAGCATGATTTTTAATAGTTGTTGAGTATTCCACAATAAGTGCATCACAACTCATTTAGCCATTCCTGTTTGTTAGACTAGTTTCTTACTAATTATACTGTTGATGAATATTGTTTAACAATAATTTTGTTGCTACAACATTTAATTTCCTTAAATGTAAAGACAAGTAATTCTGCACTTTGATAAAATATCATATTAATAATAAACCCTGCCTGCAACTTTTTGCCTTCTTTCATAATCATATGAGTGGTTGCTAGCTAATTATTTTTTTTAATTAAAAAAAACTTGAGTTGACTAAATCACATAAGATGTGATGGGAGCAGTCGAGAAATGGGTGTGTCTGCAAGAGGCCTGACGCCTGTGGCTGGAAAATAGTAGGGGCGGGAGGGCGACCCAGGGTAGGCCACGTGTAGAGCGGAGAGAATTTCAGAGGTGAGACAGCGAAATACACCAGAGCTGAAAAGGACAAAACAAGCGGAAGCAGCGAAGAGAAGCGACCTCTGAGAACCACCCAGCGACCTTCTAATGCGAACCTCGTGCTGACTGAGTCGGGTACAGCCTCGCAGGTGGCTGGGGTGAACGAGAAGCGGGAGGGCGCCTCTAGGATCAGCCCTGGGACCGCGAGGCGAGGCGGTGGCGCTGGAGGCGGGGACTTCCTGGTCCCTTGGGGCGAAGCGCACCCATCCCTCCACCGCGTCTCAGAGAACCGCGTTCTTTCCACTCTAGTCTTCTTCTCTAATGCTTTCCCCTCGTGAATTTTGGTGTACAGATAACATAGACACCATTCTCCAGAATGCCTACATCTCTTCTTCCGTCGTGGGCCAATTCTACAGGGGCGCTAAGTGGCTGACTTGTGGTTCCCCGAGGTCTCTGGGCTGTTTGCTATACATTGCATTGCCGGTGCATTCCTTTAATCTCAGGTGGACTTTTGTCCCCTGTTCATTTTGGCCTGGTTTGGAAGGACGGGTTTCCAGTTTTATTAGGGACACATCATTTTATCTTTGACTTCCACAGTCAATAATTAGAACCTCGCTGGGTCCTGTGGCTCATGCCTGTAATCCCCATACTTTGGGAGGCCAAGATCACTTGAGGCCAGAAATTTGAGACCAGCCTGGGCAAAATAGTGAGACCCGTCTCAAAAAAAAATTTTTTTTTAATTAGCTGTGCCTCGTGGTGTGCACCTGTAATCCCAGCTACTCAGCAGGGGTGAGAGATGGGGGCTGGTGTGGGAGAATCATTTGAACCTGGGAGGTCAAGGCTGCAGTGAGGTATGTTCATGACATTGCACTCCAACCTGGGCAACAAGCAGTGAGTCCTGTCTCTAGAATAATAACAGGAAGAATCTATTGGAGTCTTGGAAGCTAACCTTTACATTATTTATAACAGTGCTGCTCAACAGGGATACAATACAAGCAAGTCATATATTTCATTTTAAATTTTCTAGTAGACATATTAAAAAATAAAAAGGCATGGAAGAGATAAATTTTAATAATATATTTTCCTTTCCAGTATATCCAAAATATTATAATTCAAAATGTAACTGATGTAAACATTATTGAAATATTTTACATACTTTTTTGGTGCTAAGTAATTTTGGTACTGAGTAATTAGATAGTTCTATAGCATCTCCATTTAATATTTAATATTGAGTAATCCTGCTGGAAATTTGCACCTGGAAGGGAACATGTTAATTTGGAGGATGCTGGCCATCCTGGACTGTAGGACCTCAGTTCTAGAGGGGAAGGCAGAGGCCATGTCTTGTATATTTTTCAGTGTTTAGCTCAGTATCTTATACATAATATTGTTCAACAAATGTTGATTAATTGAATACATGTAGGAATAAATGATAAGCAGAATTAGCTTCCTGCCATCACCTGGGCCCAGAGACTGGTTTCATAGAGATCAATGGTCAGCCAGAAATGGAAATATGTTAGATGCCACACAGCTCTGTCCTATATATTCGGAGGAAGGAATGGTAACCTGTCTTACTAGGTAGTGAGGTAGGAAAATTTAATGCTGTCCTAAGTTATTGCCTCCAGACAAATCACTAAGTGGAAGGTTGTAACTTTGTGTCTTCATTATCCACATGTCTCTCAACTAGTCAGTAATCTTTCTGTCTCAGGCTGAGTTCTTTATCTGTAAACAAAAACAGTACTTTAGAGGAATCCTTTATGTCATCTCCAAATACTTAGTTTCCTAGAATGTGTAGCCTTTCCCCTCAGACCCATTGCATTTTTCCCTGTTTATAACCACTAACTATTGTTGGAGTTTGGTTGGTTGCAGGACGTTTCCTGGAATGTGTTTGTTTCATATCTTTGTGGTAAACGCCCATTGTCTGACATCAAGGAGAAAGAGGTCAAGAAAAGCCACAGGGAACCTTGAGTGAAGGGCGGAAATGCCACCTCTTATGACAGGGGCCGGGCGCAGTGGCTCATGCCTGTAATCCCAGCATTTTGGGAGGCTGAGGCAGGTAGATCATGAGGTCAAGAGATGGAGAGCATCCCGGCCAACGTGGTGAAGCACCGTCTCTACCAAAAATGCAAAAATTAACAGGGCGTGGTGGTGCATGCCTGTAATCCCAGTTACTTGGGAGGCTAAGGCAGGAGAATCACTTGAACCAGGGAGTCGGAGGTTGCGGTGAGCCGAGATTGCACCACTGCACTCCAGCCCAGTGACAGAGCAAGATTTTATTTAAAAAAAGTGGTGACAGGACACCTACAATATGGCGAAATCTTGTTTTACATGATTTTGGCACACCAGAAAAGACTTGGTCACTACTACTCAAGCCCCCTCAACCCCTGCTTTTTTTTTTTTTTTTTTTTTTTTTAACCCAGATGGTTAGAGAGGAAAACAATGTCAATCTACATATTAATTGAGACAAAAAGGCAGAGAAAAAAGAGCAAAACCAGGCTCAAAATGACCTGAAAGTTGGGTAGTTTTGGGTAATGCAATCCTTGGTGAGCCTCAGTTTCCTCATCTTTGGAATGGGAGTGTCTATCTTAGCACAGTGCTGAATGTAGGAAATACTCAATACCCTGGGTTTATCTCCCTCAGACATTATTTTTTCCCTAGACTCATACAACTTACTCTTAATGTGCATGTGATTTCTTGTTAATCAGATATTTAGAGCTCAATAATGTAAAACCAGGGACTATTACAGTCAAAATGATTGATCCTGAAGCCTCCTAGTTATTTTGTGACTTCGAATATACATTTTCATAGAATGCCCTTGGTAAAACTAAATTTAGAAAAACCAAGTCCGACATTTACTTAATAATTCCAAATTATCTTCTTGGATTCAAATTGTACAAATGTTGGATTGATAGAATTCTGAAGATAATTTGGCAGAAGATATTTCTGTATCAGTATGTTGTACCATCTGCTCTTTTGAAACAATCTAATGACACAGACAAAACATTAAAATGTGTCTGTTTGTTATTTAGTTGGTAAATAATTGAAGGCTCATTAATTAGTTTTTATGGGATTCCAAAATCTTTGCTAGACTTTCTGATTTTATTATAATTTTTCAATATGTTTATTTTATGGTAAAATGAATTAATGTTAAGTGACCTAATTTATTTTTATACATTATCTTCAATGGAAACATTACCCCTTAATAAACTGCTGGAATAAACTGACCTTTTTTCTGTTTAAAATCTCAATTGATCAGTTTGTAAAATCCAATTTCCTTTCACTATGACAGCAGTTGTTGGCTGATTATGGTGTGACCATGAATTTTGCCTAAGGCATTTCCATTGTTTTTGCACATGAATCAAAGCTTTGGCTAATTTCTATCCAAATGGTTAGATGGCAAATTCTACAGTGTTTCAAGGTCACGGTATTGTATTTAAAACATAAAGGTTTTATAACCATATTTTTCCTTTTTAAATTATGAGTACCCTGAGTCTCCGGTAAGTAGCCCCAAGGCTTCAGAATACAGCATTCCAATCAACAGGGGGCAGTAGTGGTAAGCTGGAGAGGACACAGCAGAGATCTAATTAGAGGAAGATGGAGCGGTGAGGGGGAGATACTCTGTTAGTAAAAGACAGGACGAGATTGAACCAGCTTTGATTCCAAATTGGTAAATGTCCTTATTTTAACTGTGCCTGTTATGGGCCTAACAGCTCACCAAAACAACCAGAGTGGGGTTACTCCGACCATCAGGTTGACAAGATGAGCTGCAAGATTCCAGCAGTGTTGGCAGCACGGTGGCATTGGTTCACTCAGAGAGGAGGGAGATGAGGGAAACCAGAAATTAGGTGATGGGTTTGCAGCCTTGGGGAGAGCCGCGGAGTGGAGCAGTACCTCTGAATCTGCATGCTCTGGGGTGTGCTGTCCAAATGCAGATGACCAGGCCTTTTCCCCTCACAGCCCACACTTTTGAAAGCACCTTTGGGGGAAGATGGTGACAGCACCTGTGGCTTGGCAGGGGATCAGTCCCAAGAGATTCTGAACACCCTGTTCATGGAGAACCACGGGGCTGTGTGGAAGGGCGCAGTCAAGGGCAGATCCAGTGAGTTTAAGAAGTCGAGAAAGATCCGTGTCCAGGCAATTGATTTAGAAACAGGAATGTCGGGATTCAAGAGCTTAGAAGTGAAGCATTTCCAGTTTGCATCAAGAGGACTGTGTTGAAGGAGAAGCCACCGTTGGAAGGGAAGCTGTGGGAGTGTTCCTCTAGGATAGGACGAAGGTCATGTACAAACAGGCTGAGAAAGCTGGGATGGTTTCAGGGCTCATGGGAGTGAGCCCAGGGGAGTGGGGAAGGAAAGCAAAGGACAGAGGAGAACTGTTGGCGTGTGTACAGAAGGTCAGAACATGCCTAGGATGAGGAAGTGGAGGAGAAGAGCAAGTCAGGGATATGACAGCTTCCAAGCACAGGAACAGAGGCCCCGGGTCCAGGTTTTGCGAGAGGCAGGCTCTTACATTGTGGAGGTAGCCCCAAACCAGTTAGGGATCTTCCATTTTCTAGTTCTACCTGCAAATTCGCTTTATAACCCGGAGCAAGTTACAACCTAACCCACTGGGCCTCATGATTTTCTTGTCTATAAAAAGAGGGAGTTAATCAGGACCAGTGGTTTTCTATTTTGGATACACATCAGAATCACCTGGGATTTAAAAACATTCCTCAGACTAATTACATCAGTTTCTCTGCAGGGCAATGGAGCCAGCTCCCAGGTGACTGCAATGGGAAGCTGAAATTGAGAACCAGTGGTCTAATCAGTGTGTCTCCAACTTTAACATACATAGAGTCACCTGGGGATCTTCATCAAATGCCAGTTCTGGTTCTGTAGGTCTAGAATGGGCCCAAAGGTTTGCATTTCTAACGACCTCCCAAGAGTGCCCATGATGCTGCTGTTCTCTGGACCACAGTTTGAGTAGGAAAGGGCTGAGGTCCCTCAGTGGTTGATTGGGGGGATATAATTTATTCTAATATGGATAACAAGAGACAGAGAGAAAAGAACTATTAGTGTGTTTTATTGAAATGGTACCACAGAAAGCATCAGAATGCAGAAGTGCCATGGATGGCAAACAGGTTCCGATTGAAAGCGTCACAATTAAAACCTCAAGTCACAATGTCCCAACAAACAAATTCTCGCTTTAAGTGCATAATCATTGTTTGAAACAGATCTTTTTCTTTCTTCAGCTTCTATGTAATATTTTAAGTTCTGGGGTACACGTGCAGGATGTGCAGGTTTGTTACATAGGTAAACATGTGCCGTGGTGGTTTGCTGCACCCATCAACCCATCACTTAGATATGAAGCCCAGCCTCCACTAGCTATGCTTCCTGATGCTCCGCTCCCCTGCCCCCGCCCTACCCAGTGTGTGTTGCTTCCCCCATGTGTCCATATCATTCATCTCCCACTTATAAGTGAGAACATGTGGTGTTCAGTTTTCTGTAAAACAGACCTTTTGGGTGCAGATGACTACAATTTAAAATTTTTAAAACAGACTTCAAAGTCTAAATGACTATACTTTTTAAAATTGGAAATAACTTTAATATGAAAAATCATAAAAAAAGACAAAATGATCTGCTTTTTTAAAATTATTTTTAACATGTGAGAAGAGTAACTAAATTAAGATCCTCATGCTGAAAACATCCTATATGCTCAAACGTCTTCTGGTGATGTATATTCAGTAAGAGATAACAAAAAATGAAAAATAGCAGATTTGTATGATAATTACATGATATTACGTGCATGTTTACTGATAACATAGACAAGGTGTGAATTAGGACACAAATGTTTTCAATTTATTGGAACTTTTTATCATTAAAAATATATTTTAAAATATTTGTTGGCTGGGCACGGTGGCTCAAGCCTGTAATCCCAGCACTTTGGGAGGCCGAGGCGGGTGGATCACGAGGTCAAGAGATCAAGACCATCCTGGTCAACATGGTGAAACCCTGTCTGTACTAAAAAAATACAAAAAATTAGCTGGGCATGGTGGCGTGTGCCTGTAATCCCAGCTACTCAGGAGGCTGAGGCAGGAGAATTGCCTGAACCCAGGAGGTGGAGGTTGTGGTGAGCCAAGATCGTGCCATTGCACTCCAGCCTGGGTAACAACAGCGAAACTCCGTCTCAAAAAATATATATATATTTGTTGAGTGAAGACAAAACAAAGCTAGTCTAGAAGGGAGGTTGCTGCGTTGGGCAGGTTGAAGTCTGAAAAGGTTAAGAGTTCTGGAACAGACTCTTCTGAGGTTGCCATAGGCCTGCTCTTTCTCACCTGGAAGCGTTGTGAGACCTGGGTTTCATTGCCATTTCTTTTCTGTGTTTGGTGCATCCATTTGTAATGCACGCACCTTCCAGGGCTATTTGAAAGCTCCAGGGTGTTAATGTCATATGAGAAAGTAGTTTGTCAATGTAAAAGCATTGTCTAGATGTAAATTATTATCAACTGGCTCTCTCACACTGAATCCACCTCTGTGACCTTTAAAGAGATAGAGAAAGAAGAATGGATGAAATGCTGTCATGCTTGTGAAGCAAACTGGGGCTCCTACCAACCCAATTGCCACAGAATTGCAGAATAGAATTTCTATTGTCTGTTGTCTCTCCAGCCCTTGACAGTGAAGCACAAATCTACTCTGTGCCAAGGCGGGTTCATCACTCACATCACGTGATGGCCACTGGACCTAGTTTTCCTCAACATAAACCTAGAAGCCTGGATGACGTCACTGTCAACATTGTGATTTTTTGAAAGTGAAGTGGAAATTGTACATGTCTGATGCACATACAGATGACTTGCACTGTTATTTTTTGAAGGCTTTTAAGAATATTTTGTTAACCAAGAAATTCATACTTCAAAATATTTTGGAATATGAGTGATGCGAGTGTTTTATTTCCAGATACAGGTTCCACGATGTCATAATAAAACTACTTTGTAAAGTGAGTTGTTCAGTGTATTCGTGGTGGATGTCTCTTGGTGGATGTCGATTCAGCCCTCAACCAGATAGATCTGAGAGGCAATATTCGTTATCTTTCCCTTCTAATTAGCTCTTCCCTTTGGTTTCCCTGATTTACCTCAATCAATCATTGGAGACATTCAGGCATGAAATTCTATGGATTCTTTCCACTGTGGTATTTTCGGCATCCACCCTTCATCTGGGTACTTGCTGCAGTTGTCCTCTTTGCACCCTTTGCATAGACTTTTCCAATAATCCCTAACTGGTTGAAAAAAAAAAACAACGAAATTATCTGCTTTTTTCTTATTATTTTTAACATGTTAGAAGAGTAACCGAATCAAGAGGCTTACGGTAAGCACCCTTTTGATTAGGTCACTTTCCTCTTCCATGGCTTTCATGAGCATCTTTGCATCCTGCTCTCTGCTGGTATTTGTTCTCAGTTGCCTCCTCGCATGTCCCCTGGCCTGGTCATCCTCAAACTTTGCTAAACATTAGAATTAGCACCTAGCACCTCCTATGGGGCTTACGTGGTTGTTTAATCCCCCCCATTCCATTATAAAGTGCTCTAAGGCAGGATCTTATTTGCCTTGTTACTCCCCAGGACACATATTAACTGCCTACTAAACATTTCTTGTATGAATAAATGCCTAGTGAAAAGGGCATAGGAACTTACTACAGGTGGTTCTTTAAAAGGAGTTAACTGTTTTTCCAGTTACCTAGGGCACAATTGAACTCCATTATCTGGCGTTTTGCCAATCACACTTCTCTTTAACAACATTCATGATGATAATTGGTGTTCACGGTGATTACCCTAGGGCTATACAAAACCGTAAAATGCCTTCTCATTTTTAAAAAAAGAAATGATGAAGATGTTTGTTTCTCGTTAAAAGATTCATTATATGTATTATCACATATTATCAATTTTCAAGGAATTAAAATACAATAAAAATCACAGTAATATCACACTGTACTATTAATCTTCCTTTGGTGATTAGTTCATTCAACAAATAATTAGCACACGTTTAATATGTGCAAGTTAATAGAGTTATTAAGCAGGATATCCTACTCCAGTCAATTTATGTATATTCAAAATGACTTTTTCATTGATTGTACTAGATAATACCGGTTTACTGTAATTGGCATACAGTGTTATATTTAATCACTTTTTTCAATATATATTAAGCAAAAATATGGCTCTTTAAAATAGTTTTTTTAATAGAGCAATTACTAAGAAGTCACTTATGAAGAAAAGTTCTATAAATCAAATCTGGTTCTTTTTTATTTCTTCAAAGATACCTGAGAACTGTTTGGCTGCCTGATCTCTTGGAACATTTGGTCCCTCCTTCTGGACCCTGAGTGATGGGATGGCCACTGCCCTTCTCCCCGCGTCTGCCCAGTCTGGGGCAGAGTCAATCTAGCAATGCAGATTCTGCCTAGGCACTTGAAGCAGTGGCTCTCAATCTTGGCTGCGCTTTGGAATCACTTGGGGAGTTTTAAAAAACACTGATGGTAGGGATTCCAATGTAATTGGTCTGAGATGTGGCCCTGCATCTCTTTCATGGCTCCAGTCTCACTGGATGATGCTGCCAGCCCTCCCAGGTGACCCTGACTCCTGGGTGCCCAGTGACACATCCTCTGTCCTCTGCATTCCTGTAGCCTGGAAGAAGTAGAAGCTTCCTGCTGTTGCTATTCTTAGAATTTTCTTACCATCCCTGGTTGGCTTCTCAGCAAATCCATCACCCACCCATAACCAATTCTGTGTAGAACATTCCCTCTGTGGTGTGAATCTCAACGTGGTTTCTCTTTTCTTTCTTCAGCTTTTCAATGGATCTTAATATGGCTAGTGGAGAAGACAACAGAAAGTGAGATAAGCACTCTATGGGACAACCTTGGACAGCCAGGCCTTGTCCTGGGTTGCGGGCAGAACTGGCTCAGCCCTGTGGAGACAGGGGAATGGGTGGGACACAAGCTTCATGACCATTTCTAGAGGCCACTCCTTTAGAGGCAGAGACACCTGCAGATAGTCCATAACACAAATCTCGTGGGAGAATTTAACAACATGTTACAACTTCATCATTTTTGATGATTTGAATTCCTAGTAATAGGTCACATGTATATGTTATAAAGTCTGTCAAGGAAGAAATTCATTTTTAACATGCCTGTGTATTGGCATATAGGGTTGATGAATTAACCTGAATTAACCTTTGAGTCTGTGCTAGCAAAGCTGATGAAACTTCAATGTGAATTTCTTTTTAAATTCTGAATTCCTTTTTATAGAACACTCCTATTGGCTTATACTTCAAATCCATGACCAAACGTTACATAAGGTAGGTTTGAAAAGGCTCATCTTACTTAAAACAAACAAACAAAAAACACTAAAAAAAAGTCTGTTCTTTGTCTTGTGTGGGTAAGGGGAGGTGCTCTGCTCTGTATTACTTATCTGTGTTGTTTCACTAGAGCTCTGCTGACAGCTGACAGGTAAACAAGAGGAAGCAATTCCAGTAATCAAATGAAAACTGCACGTATTTGTTGGTGATATATACATGGACACCCAGGGCCTTCTTTCACGTAAGCAAAGGGTGGATCGCATGCAGACCCAGAGCCTTTTCTTCACACACACAGCTACCTACCTACACATGAGCACATGCGTGCACACACACACACGCGCACACACACACAAACACCCTCACACACACACACACACACACACACACACACACCCTCAGTGATCTTGCAGCAGCCTTCACCAAGCTGTGCTTTTTTAATGATCTTGCTGAATTGGGTTCCCATTTCTGCTGTTTTGCAGACCCCTTCAGAAAGCGGTAGTAAACATCCTCCACATCTAACAGAAAAGAATTAACGCAAGTCAAACTAGAATTTTTGTCTTCTTAGGAAGACCACTTACAACACCACAGTAAGCTAAAAGACTGAACCACATTTATTTAGAACTGGAGTGTAATAAACACTTATCAAGCCTTATCTTTAAAGATATTCTATTATCTTCATTTTAAAGACAAGAAAACAGGCATACAGAGGTGAGTAACACGCTGCTTTAGTCTGCGCTGCTGTAACAGAAGACCACAGACTGAGTAATTTAAGAACAGAAATTTATGTCTCACAGTACTGGAGGCTGGAAGTCTAAAATCAAGGTGGCAGCATCTGATGAGGGCCGGACATGGTGTACTCACGTGGTAGAAGGTGGGGGCAAAGGGAGTGAACTAGCAGAATGCTGTGTGAAGCTTCTTTTATAAAGGCCTTAATCGCATTAATGAGGGAGAAGCGCTCATGGCCTAATCACCTATTAAAGGCCCCATCTCTTAATCCTATCACATTGGCAACACCTGAATTTTGGAAGCGATTCATTCAAACCAATGCCAAAGGCAGGAAAGGTGAAGTAGAAATAGGATTTGCATAGGCAGGAAAGCTCCAGAACTTGCACTCTGAATTACGCTAGGAACCGAATGTATGGCCATGATGATTTCAATGGCTAGAGAAGTCTGGTGTTTCTCTATGCCTGAGCTAATAACTCCTGGAGAAGATTAAGTGCTCAGAAAGACCCAGAAACTAATTTAAGTCATCAGTGACTATTCAAAGCTATGTTCACATTGGTTTCCTAGGAAAGACAGCCAACTGATGTACAAAGAGAAGAGAGACAATTGCTGGCTTAGAAATCTGTACAAAGCCTTTACTATTTCTAGGAGAAGGTACTGTAACTGAAGACTTATAAGGCAAATTACTTATGAGCTTGGCATTAAACATTTCATTTCAATCCACTAGTGGCTAGTGGCTGGGAAAGTATAAATTACCATTGCTCTATGGCAGGGCTCCCGGGCAGGACTGGCTTCATGGCTGTGTCACCTGTGCAACCGCATGGCTTAATGTTCTTTTGTGACTGTCTTGAAATTCTTAACATGATTTCGTTTTTGAACTTGTGTTTTGTGATGATGTCTGTGGGCCAGTGTAACCTGTGCATAGGCAGAGGGGATAGGCCAGGCAGCAGTGCACACATGGATGGGTGTGGTGAGCTGTCGTAGCTCCGGGCAGGTGGGCAGTGTGATAGGTAGCGGTTGGCCGGGTCTCATTTGCATGCCTCAGGGAAGTCCAATATACGGTGGGTGTCTGAGGGGGTGGCCAGCCCAGCATCTGAAACAGCACCAACAGCAGAGGTGGCAATGGCAGCTCTCCACAAGTTATAGGAAAAGTATAGGAAATTTCAATATTAAAATAACATTGTATATAACATTGTATTGGCCAGACACAGTGGCTCACGCCTGTAATCCCAGCACTTTGGGTGCTGAGGCAGGCAGATCACTTGAGGCCAGGAGTTCAAGACCAGCCTGGCCAACTTGGTGAAACTTCCTCTCTACTAAAAATACAAAAATTAACCGGGCATGGTGACACAGGCCTGTAATCCCAGCTACTTGAGAGGCTGAGGGAGGAGAATCGTTTGAACCTGGGAGGCAGAGGTTGCAATGAGCCGAGATCACACCACTACACTCCAGCCTGAGCAACAGAGTGAGACGCTGGTTCAAAAAGACAAAACAGAAAAGAACAACACAAAATGAACATTATATAACATAGTATAAATTCACATTTAAATAAAGTTAACTTCAGACTTACATAAAACGGAATTTGTACAGAGAAAAGTCTTTTAGAAAAATTGTTCTGCAATAATCTAGATGTAACAAAATTTACATTTTGATATAATTTGTCAGAAATTTATCCCAACATAATATCTTGAAATAATCCCAGTAATGTTTTCACAACGAATAACATATTCTTAATAGCTCCAGTAACAGTTATATACCTAGAAAGAGGCTGGGCGCGGTGGCTCACGCCTGTAATCCCAGCACTTTGGGAGGCCTAGGTGGGTGGATCACAAGGTCAAGAGATCGAGACCATCCTGGCCAACATGGTGAAAACTTGTCTCTCCTAAAAAATACAAAAAATTAGCTGGGCATGGTGGTGTGTGCCTGCAGTCCCAGCTACTCAGGAGGCTGAGGCAGGAGAATTGCCTGAACCCGGGAGGCAGAGGTTGCAGTGAGCTGAGATTGTGCCATTGCACTCCAGCCTGGTGCCTGGGGACAGAGTAAGACTCTGTCTAAAAAAAAAAAAAAAAAAAAAAGAGCCTTCTTAAAATTAAAAATTACCCAAAAATTGTTCGTGATCTTGCATTTGCAAAACTGACTGGTACTGCTTTTAATTATACATATCTATTAAAAATAAAGTTGCTAAATGTATAGATGTTGACAATCTAATACGTTTCTAGACAAGCTAGAAAAAACTCACAATTAAGATACCACATTAATAGAATACAGTCACTTACTGCATTGCATAACATTGTAACACCAAAATATTATTTTGCAAATCTGTACGTTTATGTTGCTATTCATGTATCACGATTACTCCTATTACTTTTTTGGAAACGATTTCTTTTTTTTTTTTTTTTGATAGAGTTTCACTCTGTAGCCCAGGCTGGGGTGCAATGGCACGGTCGTGGCTCACTGCAACCTCTGCCTCCCAGGTTCAAGTGATTCTCCTGCCTCAGCTTCTCGAGTAGCTAGGATTACAGGCATGTGCCACTACAAGCGGCTAATTTTTGTATTTTTAGAAGAGACAGGGTTTCACCGTGTTGGCCAGCTGGTCTTGAACTCCTGATCTCAGGTGATCCACCCGCCTCAGTCTCCCAAAGTGCTGGGATTACAGGTGTGAGCCACCATGCCCAGCCTGGAACAAGATTTTTTAAAGGAAAAATGCTTATATTTTATTACTTTTTATAGCACTTTTTTCCTGCTTTTTTTTTTTTTTAAAGAGGTCATCATTTTCTTTGTGGATTAGGTCCTGCAAATTATTTATCCAGCCCTGCTCCCAGAAGGAAATTATATTACTAGAAGAAAGGAGACCATGGTTCTCTAGGAAGAGTTTATGGCTTCCTTGTCACCCTGATGAAGAATACAGACAAGTAGCAGAGAAAACAGTCAGCTCAGGGTCAGGCTGAGCATGTGTCCTGTATCGGAGGGATCAGGTGCTGCCTCCTGGTGTCTGGCCAGTCTGCGCCTTGGTTTAGAAACAATCTGAGCTTGTTTTTCAGTTGCCAAAGCAGCACATGAGGTGCTGGATGGCATTAAAGCTGAAGGAAAGCTGAGGAGCAGTTCGTTTTTTCCTTTTCTCAGTCCTTCCTCTTGTAGAAAGTGCTGGTATGTTTTATGAGTGTTTTTATTTTCGCCCTCTTGTCTTTCTCTAGAATTGGAGCTGGTCTAGTACAAAGAGTGGGATGAGAGACAGCCTGGTGTCCGCCATGCTGGAGGTGATCCCAGAGTTGCCATTTGTTACAATGACCTTGACAAACGACTCAAGCCTTTCATTCTTCACTTTCTCCAGATGCGGCTGTGAAGTGTACAATGACAGCTGATGTTTTGGTGACACTGCTTTGACTCATGCTAAGGAGCCAGCAGTTTTACCTACCATTGCTTTGTGTCACTAGGGCAAATGTCAGCACTGTGAAAAAGGCAAATAACATGCTAGTATTATGAAAGTAGTTTTGATCTTGTAGACCCCCTGCAAGAGTCCCAGGGGCCTCCAGGGCTCTGCGAACCACATTTGAGAAGCAACATTCCATGGCATCATCTGAGGGATTTCTACAGCAAGACCTGGGCCCCACAGTTCAGAGGGGAAAGACGTAGAACACACCGAGCAAACCTTTAAATGAATGGATTAAAACTTAAACACATAAGGGTGCCAGTTATATTTTTAAAAGACTTTCTTCTGCACCAGTTTTGAGCTAAAAATGCTAGTAAATGATTTGAAGGAGAGTAGCAGTCACTGTTGAGCCTTGATAAGTCTAGAAGTTGAATTGGAGCTAATATTTAAACACACAGAGCAAGAGTACAAGCAGAAGACAATCCTGTGAGAAAATAATAGGGTTTTGGAGAATACATCTTGGACAAACTAACATGTGAGTAAAAGAATATCCAGAGAGAACAGCTGCAGCTGGAGAAGAGGCAATTGTCAACCTCATAAAAGAAGAAAGTGTTTGAGATTAAGCACAACCCGAAGAGGGCACACTGAAACTACTCACCACGTTCCAAGCAGAAGGGATTAAAAAAACCGAAAACATCACTGAGGGTAGTCTGGCAAATTCTTAAATTACAAGATTAGAGAGAAAATATGATGAACTCCTAGACAGAAATAACCAGTGACTTAGAGAATCAGACTGTCATTCAGTGTTTCATGTGCAACCCCTTACATGAAATGGGGGAGTGACACCTCACTATTGAGAGAAAAGGACTGCCACCTGAGATCCTCAGACACACTCAGAATGCCGTTGGCCTTTTGGAGGGGAGGAAGGCAGGTGTGTGCTGAGGTTCAGCGCAGGTTGCTCATGCAGCTAGGGTAGAGGAAACTGCTAGAAGAAGACTGTAATGGAACAGTACCATAACCACACCCTCCTCCTGGTACCACCAGCCCTACCAGCAAAAGCACCACCAGCCCTACCAGCAGAGGTACCACCAGCCCTACCAGCAGAGGTACCACCAACCCTACCAGCAGAGGCACCACCAAACTTACCAGCAGACATACCACCAACCCTACCAGCGGAGGTACCACCAACCCTACCAGCAGAGGTACCACCAGCCCTACCAGCGGAGGTACCACCAACCCTACCAGCAGAGGTACCACCAGCCCTACCAGCGGAGGTACCACCAGCCCTACCAGCAGAGGTACCACCAGCCCTACCAGCAGAGGTACCACCAACCCTACCAGCAGAGGTACCACCAGCCCTACCAGCAGAAGTACCACCAGCCCTACCAGCGGAGGTACCACCAACCCTACCAGCGGACGTACCACCAGCCCTACCAGCAGAGGTACCACCAAACTTACCAGCAGAGGTACCACCAACCCTACCAGCAGAGGTACCACCAGCCCTACCAGCAGAAGTACCATCAGCTCTACAAGCAAAGACAGGAGCACATGAGGTGGAAAAGAAACGGTTGTCAGCAGTGCACATATAATTAAATCCAATGACAGTAATAGACTCTAAATGAGAATTCTGAAACTAGAAAAGGCAATTCTCTCTTTTTTTCTTTTTCTTTCTTTTTTTTTTTTTTTGAGACAGGGTCTCACTCTGTGACCCAGGCGAGAGTGCGGTGATACAATCACGGCTCATTGCAGCCTCGACCTCCTGGGCTCAAACTAATCTCCCGCCTCATTTTTTGATTATTATTTTTTTAGAGATGGGGGTCTTGCTAAGTTTTCTCAATTCCTGGACTCAGGCAATACTCCTGCCTCGACCTCCCAAAGTGCTGGGGTTACAGGAATGAGTCACTATGCCTGGCCAGGCAATTCTAGTAATCTGGAATGAAAAGTACTAAGCTACTTTAGAAAGACCTGGAAGTTAGGGGTGAGGGAAGAATAACGTGAAATGAAGCACTTACAAGATTTTATTCTGATCTGAATAAAGGTAGAGTAGAGGAGAATAGAAATATTGGGATAGATCACTTTGGTGAAGGAAATAAGTTACATCTTGTTTAGTTAAGTTAGAAAACAGGAATATGTACTTTCTTGTGAGTTTCTAGAGGAGACATTTATAGAATAGGAAATTATAGTAGAATAACAATATTACCAAAAGGAAGATGATAATACCAAGAAACTTCTGAAAACTAGTTAAAAAAACAAAAGGAAGAAGAAGAGACAACAAAGGAAACCAAAGTGAACACAAAGTCAACATAAAATTAGAATAAAATAAAGTATACAAATGTGATGAGGTCATCAAAAACGAGGAGAGTCTGAGAAAATGTCAGAGCCAAGAAAAGCCCGAGGGACATGACAGCCAAATGTTATGTGGTGTCCCGGAGGGGATTCTGAAACGGAAAAGAAGCATTAGACAAAACTACAGAAATCTGCTATTGTTTTTAGCTTTAACAAAAAGTGGAGTTATAAGGCTACAGCAGGTCTCACAAAACCATGGAATGGGATGCAGTTGGACTTCTGATTTAAGCTTTCAGCGGACATTGATACACTTTTGTGAACCAGGAAATTTTGTTTTCTTCCATGTCTCAACTCAGCTTTTCCTTGCATGTCTGTTTCAGCAGTCTCTGATGTGGTAGGCTGGTTTCCCAACCATGTGGTGAAAAATTGCCAGTGACAGTTTCCAAATTTATATTTCCCCTGATTAACAGACATTTGTTCATTCATTCGTGGAAGAAACATTTTTGCTTGTCTACTGTATGCCAAGTACACTACCATGTTCTACTACGTTTCCAGGCTAAGATAAACGCGACATTATTCCTTTCACGGAGTTTACTAGGTAATAGGCAAGAAAGACATTACTATTACATAGACAAATAACTGTATCATTACTAGTGAGAGAAGTTCCATGAAGGAAATCTGTGCATGATGACACTGTTCCCCAACCTAGTCCAGGGTATTAAGAGGATTTCCTGAAGGAAGTGGCATGAAACTGAGACCTAAGCATAAATACGGGTTATGCTATTTATGTCCCAGCCAATAGGGACAGGAGTTACTCAGTCAATGGAGACACCATTTACAAGAGTTTGGTGACGAGCCAAGGGAGACAGGGAGAAAGTTGACCTCTTTATCCTGAATATCTAGTACAAAGTGGATTCAATGTGTTTACATTTATTTAGTACAATTTATTCATTTAGTGACTACTACAGAACATGCAGTTTTTTAATGCCCATGTTAGTATTTACAAAAATAGTTGATCATGTACTTAAGCACATATGAAAACTTTAATCTCAACAAGATAACTTGGAAACGTAGAAAACATTGATGTTTCCTAGGAAAATACAAATTATTAAAATTGAATAAAGCGGGAGAAAACTTGAATAGACTGAATACTCAAGAAGAGATTAGAAAAGTGATTAAAATGTGTTAGTGAAAAAGTTAACAGGATTGGATAATTTCATAGCTGAACACTGTTTAACCTTAATGGGTAATTCTGATGTGATTTAAACTATTTAAGACTATATATAGAAGAAGCTAGACAAGTTCTCATTGCATTTATAAAGCCAATTTTTTCACTAAAACCCTATGAGGATACTGTAAAAAGGTCAATGCCATTTATTAGATGCAAAAAAACTCAATGTGATTTTAGCTTGAGCAATCACAAAATGTATTATATTAACATACCAATACGCTATGGCCAAGTAGAGCTTATTGCAAAAATGCAAGGCTATACGGTTGTCAGCAATGTAATTCATTAAATCAACATATTAAAGCAGAAAAATAAACATCAATGGATGCTGAAAAGCCATTTTGATAAAAATCCAGCAGCTATTCTTTTTTTAAATTGCATTTTAGGTTTTGGGGTACATGTGTAGAACACGGAAGATTGTTGCACAGGTACACACATGGCAGTGTGATTTGCTGCCTTCCTCCCCATCACCTATATTTGGCATTTCTCCTCATGCTATCTCTCCCCAACTCCCCACCCCCTGCTGTCCCTCCCCTATCTCCCCCCAACAGACCCCAGTGTGTGATGCTCCCCTCCCTGTGTCCATGTGTTCTCATTGTTCAACACCCGCCTATGAGTGAGAACATGTGGTGTTTGATTTTCTGTTCTTGTGTCAGTTTGCTGAGAATGATGGTTTCCAGCTTCATCCCTGTCCCTACAAAGGACACGAACTTGACATCGTTATTGATGGCTGCATAATATTCCATGGTGTATATGTGCCACATTTTCCCTGTCCAGTCTATCATTGATGGGCATTTGGGTTGGTTCCAGGTCTTTGCTATTGTAAACAGTGCTGCAATGAACATTCATGTGCATGTGTCCTTATAGTAGAACGATTTATAATCCTTTGGATATATACCCAGTAATGGGATTCCAGCAGCTATTCTTAACAACTTTACAAAAAGATGTACATGAGGAGCTTTTTTAACTATGAGCCAGGCATGGTGGCTCACGCTTATAATCCCAGCACTTTGGGAGGGCAGAGCAGGTAGATCACTTGAGGTCAGGAGCTTGAGACCAGCCTGGCCAACATGGTGAAACCTCGTCTCTACTAAAAATACAAACATTAGTCAGGCTACTCAGGAGGCTGAGGTGGGAGGATCACTTGTACCCAGGAGCTGAGATTGAGCCACTGCACTCCAGACAAGGTGACAGAGAGTGACAAAAATCTATGACAAAGACTACAAAAATAAGCAAAGGTTATTTTAAACAACGAACCACTAAAATCACTTCAACTGTTAGGGATCAGAAAAGATTGCTTGATCTTACCATTATTATTGTCTTAGAGGTTTTAGGAAATGCAGTGGGAAAAGGCAGTAAAATGATTTGTCAATGCTGGGTGTGGGGGAGCATACATGCCTATAGTCCCAGCTACTTGGAAGGCTGAGACAGGAGGATCCTGTGAGCTGAGAAGTTTGAGTCCAGACTGGGCAACATAGCAAGACCCCCATCTCTAAAATAAAATTTAAAAATAACGATTTACATAAACATTGGAAAAGAAAGATTAAAACTCTATTTTTGTTGATAATATTATTGTATTCCTGGAAAAACCAACGGACTTAAGAAAAAGAAGTAATTGTATCGATGAGAGAATTTGATAAAATGGGGACATACAAAATATACGCACATAATAATTAACAGCAAAAGTCATCCAACATGGAAATGAAAAAAATTGATTCATGTCTGTAATACAATGCAAAGAAATCTTGTTTGAAGAAAACTATAAAGTCCTGAGAACAAGACTCAAACAAATGGACAAGCATACTAAGTTCTAGAGGCATACTTAGCTTTTAGATCTGTAGCGTGAAAATAATGTAAATGTTAGATCTCCCTAAATTCATCATATACATCAATATGTAATATATTGTATATATGTAATATATGTGTATATGTAATATTGATGTACATTACTTTAGGTAATACATTGAAATTCCAATTAGAATCACACCATTTGTAAATAATATTAAGTGATCTTAAAGTTATGGAGAAAATTAAATGCCCAAGAATAAAATGTATGAAAAGAACAGTGAGTGCAGATATTAAAACATACTGCAAAGTCACTATAATCAAATGCATAAAGCACTTATGTTTTTTGAAATAAACATGTTAGAGTGATTGAATAGCAAATCTTCCAAATAGCTTCCAAAATATATGCAACTTTACGATATTATGAAGTTGCTATTTCAACTCAGAGTGAGAAGGAAGGTGCTGACTCTCCATCCAGGAGAAAATAGAAATGGGCACTTGTCTCTCAGAATATAGACAAATCAATTCCAGGGAACTGAAGACTTCAGTGTAAAAATAAGCAAATGAATAGATAAATGAATGAATTTGCAGAAGAAAATCTAGGAGCCTATATACACAATTTAGGGTTTGTAGAGACTTTTTAACCAAGACGAGAAACCAAAATCTGTCGGAGATTGAAACAAGGTAAATGAGAAATTGCAGAGTTAAATATGCATTTGGATCACAGATGATAGATAAAAGTTAACATCTTCAAATGCCAAGAGTTTTTGCTAAGGGGCAACAAATAATAGAAAATAGACGTAAATGGATAATTCACTCCAAAGTATGTACAATGGCTATAAACATATAGATGTCAAGATTATTGGTACTCAAGGAAACGCAAAGTTAAGTGTCCCTTTATCACCACGTAATTAACAAAAAATAATAGAACGATAGCACTATCGCTCTCTTTAGAGGTAAGAATGCAGAGAGGAAAAGGTATTATCATCATTTGCAAATGAAATGTGAATTGTTAAAGCCATTTTTAAATTGCAGTGTGGGCATATCTTCATTTTTAAAAATAAAAATTCACTACACTTCTGTTAACCAGTTTCATTCCTGGGAAGCTATTCTTTTTGATTTTTTTTGCATTTTATGTTTTGGGTTACATGTGCAGAACGTGCAAGATAGTTGCATAGGTACATACATGGCAGTGTGTTTTGCTGTCTTCCTCCCCTTAACCCACATTTGGCATTTCTCCCCAGGCTATCCCTCCCCAGCTCCCCCCTCCACTGTCCCTCCCTCCCCTATTCCCCCCAATAGACCCCAGTGTGTAGTACCCCCATCCCTGTGTCCATGTGTTCTCATTTTTCTCACCCGCCTACGAGTGAGAATATGTGGTATTTCGTTTTCTGTTCTTGTGTCAGTTTGCTGAGAATGATGTTCTCCAGATTCATCCATGTCCTTACAAAGGACATAAACTCATCATTTTTGATTGCTGCATAATATTCCATGATGTATATGTGCCACATTTTCCTGGGGAGTTATTCTAAAGAATAAAAATATATAATATAATTTCATAAGAATATATATGAAATGTTCATTGTAGTATTATTCATGCAATTACAATTATGAAACAAGGTGAATCCTCATAAATAGTGGGATTTTAAACTTCATCTTTATCATAAAATATTATGCAGACCTAAAAACAATAAATTACAGCAAAACCAGTTCAGTTGGTTAGGATTTCCATGATATACTACTGAGAAAAATCTAGCTGCAGAGAAATGTATAACATTGCATTTCTGTGAATAGTATTAATCAACAATGACAAAACTATGTATACACATAGGTATTTGTATATATATATTGGTGAGTATATGTGTTTGTCTATAACACTAGGGTTTTTTTTATTGCATTTTAGGTTTTGGGGTACATGTGAAGAACATGCAAGATAGTTGCATAGGTACACACGTGGCAGTGTGATTTGCTGCCTTCCTCCCCTTCACCTATATCTGGCATTTCTCCCCATGCTATCTCTCCCCAACTCCCCACCCTCTGCTGTCCCTCCCCTATTCCCCACAACAGACCCCAGTGTGTGATGCTCCCCTCCCTGTGTCCATGTGTTCTCATTGTTCAACACCCACCTACGAGTGAGAACATGCGGTGTTTCATTTTCTGTTCTTGTATAACACTAGGTTGTTAACATGGAGTACTTAGTGTGGTTAGAAGGAAGGAGGGAGGAAGGGAGGGAAAGAAAGATGGGAGGAAGGAAGAAAAGGGAAGAGTTGGAAGAGAAGGAATGAAAGGAGAAAGGAAGGAGGAAGGGAAGGAAAGAAGGAAGGAGGGAAACGAAAGAAGAGGACCCAGCGTGTATGCTAAGGTCCCCTTTTATGTTCTCTTTGTGGAATATAAAACCTAAAAGAATGCTGGGCTGGCGCTAGGGGGGCTTTCAGCTCACTTTTTCATCAGACCTGACTTCCTACCTTCTTGTTCCTGCAGCCACTATCTCCTGCCAGCAATCATTTTCCACTGGGCACGCTGGGAGAATTTTTGTCATCTTTCCAGCCTGTTAAAACACAAGAGCTCCGTGTTCTTGAGCATGCCATTTATCAGGTTGCGTTCTGCCACAGAAAGGAAGAGACCACTGTACAGCCATTTGGCCAGGCAGTTTACTGTATCCGCCAATGATTAGACCAGCTTGATTATGTTAAAGTCCTTCAATGAATCAAACAAGAGCAATCTATACAATTGAACTTCTGAATTGCTATGTTTCCCTCTATTCCTGGAGTTTCAGCACATTAAGAAGGGAAGCAGGGATCCGTGCCTGTAAAAGGCCTTGTGTGAACACTTGATACTGGGAATGCCAATAAAACCCTGAAACCAAATCTTCCGGACTTTTCGCGGGCCGTCTAACTCGCGTGGGAGCTAAAGCGAGGCTGCGGAGAGTGCTGCTACTTCTCCAGGCTACTTTGCCTTCAGTCAACCTTTTCCCCCAATTTTCTCCCTCCTGTTGGGCCATCCTCTGCTTGGATTCCTTAACAGAAGTCTTACGATCTTTGAAGACCAACCATCTCTCCTCACTGATACATCCCATGGCTCTCCACTAGTACATTAACTAACTGTTAAAGCAAGTGTAGCTTTTAAATGACCCTTGATGCAGACCTTTGAGTGCAAACTCAGTGCTCCCCAAGCTAATGAGAGGGCAGGAGAGGTCTTAGGCTCGGTCCTCTCTCTTCACACGGAGTGCTGCAGTCTTTTCTTCTACAAATGCTCTCATACCAACGCTTCCTCCTTGCCTGCCTTTATATCGAGATGAACTTCCTTGTGGTATTGGGAAGAGAAAAATGATTCATGGAGTCACTTTGATACTCACCTAATGCGGAAGAGTGGAGGTTCAAAATGAAATGTTTGAGAAGAAACCTTTCATAGTTTGTCCCCTAAAATAAAAAGTGTCTTTTTGAGGTCTCGGGCTTCTCAAAATCTGCGCTTAGCATGCTGCTCAGAACAGTTCTGTTCCTGTAGAGCTGGGTGATTCTGGGAAGTAATTTCTGGGAGAACGGCCGCATTAAACCGTAACAGCAATAGACTCCCTGGCGAATTTTGCCACTTTATGTGACCTCCTGCTTCATCTAAATTTCAGTGACGTTAATGCACCAATAAGAAGAACGGCCGCCACAATTTTAATTTGCACGATGATGCTCTGAGCACATGTTCTTTACAAATAGCTGGATTTTGAGGCTGTGGTTTCCACCAGGACTCGTGTTCATGAGTCCCTCTGCTGGGCTTTGGCATGTGCCCTGGGATGTCCATTCTTGCGGACTCTGCCTTCCTTATGAGCTCCTTTTTTTGAGAATGTCCAATCATGCAAATGTTCAACATAGTTGGGAAGAGACAGCCTTTAAAACCACTTTTGGCCTGGCTGAGGTATTGCCTGATGACTCGGAGGGAGGCACTGGGGTGGAGGTGGGGCTGGAAGAATGCTTTCGGTGACCTGGAAGCCCCATCTATGGGGGCCCTTGTTTAGTTCATCTTTCTACCTCCCAATCCTCTCCGCCCAGCCTCTACCTGCTGCGCTGCTCTGCTCTGAGGTCCAGAAACAGTTTCTGAGCCTGCATGAACATTTTCTTTCTATGAGCCTCCCAGTGTGGGAGCAAAATCGTAATCAGATGGTTGCCCAGTGAGCACAGAACAGAATTAAATGAGGCAAAGGTGAGAGGTCTGTGGCCTCTGTCTCGCCAGAGAGCTGCACGGACAGGAGAACCAGGCTCCGGAAGCCCATGACCCACCTCCTCTCTTTCCCGGGAGACCTCAGGTGGGCATTTCCAACTCTGACCTATTGTCCCTTCCTGCGGTTCCAAGACTGACCAGCTGCCCCTGTGGCAGAACATTTTTTGTGGTTTTATGGAACCAACTTCTTGTCATTCTGAACTGGGAGCCATCCTGTCATTTCAAGGTAACTGCACTTTTTTCTCAGTCCCATGTGTGCCTCTCAAAGGTTTGCTGCCTTTGCATGCTTACATATGAGGGGTGTCCTAGTGTCCCCGACCCCCACCCCAGTCAGTACCACTCACTTTCCTCTCTTTTGTTCCCCTTGGTTAAGTATATTGATGATCAGATCACACTGAAGGTGTGTTCATTTAGCACATTCTCTTCTTCATCCACAGGGGGAATCTATAAAAATAAGATAGAGCACAAATAAGCATAAACACAGACCCAAGTGGATTTCAGGAGAGCGTCTAGGATGCAGGAGCAGGAGGATGCTCTTTGTCTCCCCTCATTGCTTTATAAGAAACCACTTGCCAAATGGCCAGTGTCCCTTGGCAATTTATGAAGGCTATAAATAAACCACTGCAACTCCCCAGGTTTAAAAAATATACCAGTCGGTAAAAAGCCACAGATTTCCCACATGCTCACAGCTTCCTCCAGGAGTGAGGGGATGGTCCTTGGCTGGGTACCACAAAGAGGGTGGAAGCATCTGCCTGGGGCGTGAGCAGGAAGGGTTCATTATTGCATCACCTGAGATCATTTAAAAATGTAAGAACTCTAACTAAACTTTGAAAGGCCTTTTATTATCACCATGAACTGGCAATTCTAAATAATTTAGTGATAAACTATTATTCTCCAGGAAAATATTTGATTGGCCTAAGTTGTAATGAACTGCCACAGTCACTGCTGAGTTGTGATAGAATACATGCAAACTTCAAATGAGCATATTATATTATTGATTTTTTTTAAAATTTTTATTGCATTTTTAGGTTTTGGGGTACATGTGCAGAATGTGCAAGATAGTTGCATAGGTACACACATGGCAGTGTGTTTTGCTGCCTTCCTCCCCTTCACCCACATTTGGCATTTCTCCCCAGGCTATCCCTCCCCAGCTCCCCCACTGCTGTCACTCCCCTATTCCCCCCAATAGATCCCAGTGTGTAGTACCCACCTCCCTGTGTCCATGTGTTCTCATTTTTCTCATCCGCCTATGAGTGAGAATATGTGGTATTTCGTTTTCTGTTCTTGTGTCAGTTTGCTGAGAATGATGTTCTCCAGATTCATCCATGTCCTTACAAAGGACACAAACTCATCATTTTTGATTGCTGCATAATATTCCATGATGTATGTGTGCCACATTTTCCCAGTCCATTCTATCATTGTTGGGCATTTGGGTTGGTTCCAGGTCTTTGCTATTGTAAACAGTGCTGCAATAAACATTCGTGTGCATGTGTCCTTACAGTAGAATGATTTATAGTCCTTTGGATATATACCCAGTAATGGGATTGCTGGGTCAAATGGAATTTCTATTTCTAGGTCCTTGAGGAATCGCCACACTGTCTTCCACAATGGTTGAACTAATTTACACTCCCACCAACAGTGTAAGAGTGTTTCTATTTCTCTGCATCCTCTCCAGCATCTGTTGTCTCCAGATTTTTTAATGATTGCCATTCTAACTGGCATGAGATGGTATCTCAATGTGGTTTTGATTTGCATCTCTCTAATGACCAGTGATGATGAGCATTTTTTCATGTGTTTGTTGGCCTCATGTATGTCTTTTTTTGTAAAGTGTCTGTTCATATCCTTTGCCCATTTTTGAATGGGCTTGTTTGTTTCTTTCCTGTAAATCTGTTTGAGTTCTTTGTAAATTCTGGTTATCAGCCCTTTGTCAGATGGGTAAACTGCAAAGATTTTTTCCCATTCTCTTGGTTGCCGATTCACTCTAGTGACTGTTTCTTTTGCCGTGCAAAAGCTGTGGAGTTTGATTAGGTCCCATTTGTCTATTTTGGCTTTTGTTGCCAATGCTTTTGGTGTTTTGGTCATGAAGTCCTTGACTACTCCTATGTCCTGAATGGTTTTGCCTAGATTTTCTTCTAGGGTTTTTATGGTGCCAGGTCTTATGTTAAGTCTTTAATCCATCTGGAGTTAATTTTAGTGTAAGGTGTCAGGAAGGGGTCCAGTTTCTGCTTTCTGCACATGGCTAACCAGTTTTCCCAACACCATTTATTAAACAGGGAATCCTTTCCCCATTGCTTGTTTTTGTCTGGTTTATCAAATATTATATAGTTGTAGATATGTTGTGTTGCCTCCGATGCCTCTGTTCTGTTCCATTGGTCTATATCTCTGTTTTGGTACCAGTACCATGCTGTTTTGATTACTGTAGCCTTGTAGTATAGTTTGAAGTCTGGTAGTGTGATTCCTCCCGCTGTGTTCTTTTTGCTTAGAATTGACTTGGCTATGCGGGCTCTCTTTTGGTTCCATATGAAGTTCATGGTGGCTTTTTCCAGTTCTGTGAAGAAATTGAATGGTAGCTTGATGAGGATAGCATTGATTCTGTAAATTACTTTGGGCAGTATAGCCATTTTCATGATATTGATTCTTCCTAACCATGAACATGAAATGTTTCTCCATCTGTTTGTGTCCTCTCTTATTTCGTTGAGCAGTGGTTTGTAGTTCTCCTTGAAGAGGTCCCTTACTTTCCTTGTAAGTTGTATTCCTAGGTATTTTATTCTCTTTGTAGCAATTGTGAATGGCAGTTCATTCTTGATTTGGTTCTCTTTAAGTCTGTTATTGGTGTATAGGAATGCTTGTGATTTTTGCACATTGATTTTATATCCTGAGACTTTGCTGAAGTTGCTTATCAGTTTCAGGAGTTTTTGCGCTGAGGTGATGGGGTCTTCTAGGTATACTATCATGTCATCTGCAAATAGAGACAATTTGGCTTCCACCTTTCCTATTTGAATACCCTTTATTTGTTTTTCTTGCCTGATTGCTCTGGCTAGAACTTCCAGTACTATGTTGAATAGGAGTGGTGAGAGAGGGCATCCTTGTCTAGTGCCGGATTTCAAAGGGAATGCTTCCAGTTTTTGCCCATTAAGGATGATATTGGCTGTTGGTTTGTCGTAAATAGCTTTTATTATTTTGCAATACATTCCATCAATACCGAGTTTATTGAGGGTTTTTAGCATAAAGGGCTGTTGAATTTTGTCAAATGCCTTCTCTGCGTCAATTGAGATAATCATGTGGTTTTTGTTTTTGGTTCTGTTTATGTGGTGAATTACATTTATAGACTTGCGTATGTCGAACCAGCCTTGCATCCCCGGGATGAATCCTACTTGATCATGATGGATAAGTTTTTTAATGTGCTGTTGCAATCTGTTTGCCAGTATTTTATTGAAGATTTTTGCATCTATGTTCATCATGGATATTGGCCTGAAATTTTCTTTTCTTGTTGAGTCTCTGCTGGGTTTTAGTATCAGGATGATATTGGTCTCATAAAATGATTTGGGAAGGGTTCCCTCTTTTTGGATTATTTGGAATAGTTTCAGAAGGAATGGTACCAGCTCCTCTTTGTGTGTCTGGTAGAATTGGGCTGTGAACCCATCTGGACCTGGGATTTTTTTGTGTGGTAGGCTCTTAATTGCTGCCTCAACTTCAGACCTTGTTATTGGTCTATTCATAGTTTTGGCTTCCTCCTGGTTTAGGCTTGAGAGGACACAAGTGTCCAGAAATTTATCCATTTCTTCCTGGTTTACTAGTTTATGTGCATAGAGTTGTTTGTAATATTCTCTGATGATGGTTTGAATTTCTGTGGAATCTGGTGATTTCCCCTTTATCATTTTTTATTGCATCTATTTGGTTGTTCTCTCTCTTCTTTTTTATCAGTCTGGCTAGTGGTCTGTCTATTTTGTTGATCTTTTCGAAAAAACAGCTCTTGGATTTATTGATTTTTTGAAGGGTTTTTCTTGTCTCTATCTCCTTCAGTTCTGCTCTGATCTTAGTTATTTCTTGTCTTCTGCTAGGTTTTGAGTTTTTTTGATCTTACTCCTCTAGCTCTTTCAATTTTGACAATAGGGTGTCAATTTTGGATCTCTCCACTCTTCTCATGTGGGCACGTATTGATATATATTTTCCTCTACAGACTGCTTTAAATGTGTCCCAGAGATTCTGGTATGTTGTGTCTTCGTTCTCATTGGTTTTGAAGAACTTTATTTCTGCCTTCATTTCATTGTTTATCCAATCAACATTCAAGAGCTAGTTGTTCAGTTTCCATGAAGCTGTGCGGTTCTGAGTTATTTTCTGAATTCTGAGTTCTAATTTGATTGCACTATGGTCTGAGAGGCTGTTTGTTATGATTTCAGTTATTTTGCATTTGCTGAGGAGTGCTTTACTTCCAATTATGTGGTCAATTTTGGAGTAGGTGTGATGTGGCGCTGAGAAGAATGTATATTCTGTGGATTTGGGGTGGAGAGTTCTGTAAATGTCTATCAGGTTTGCTTGTTCCAGGTCTGAGTTCAAGCCCTGGATATCCTTGTTAATTTTCTGTCTGGTTGATCTGTCTAATATTGACAGTGGAGTGTTAAAGTCTCCCACTATTATTGTGTGGGAGTCTAAGTCTCTTTGTAAGTCATTAAGAACTTGCCTTATATATCTGGGTACTCCTGTATTGGGTCCATATATATTTAGGATCGTTAGCTCTTCTTGTTGTATCGATCCTTTTACCATTATGTAATGACCTTCTTTGTCTCTTTTGGTCTTTGTTGCTTTAAAGTCTGTTTTATCAGAGATGAGAATTGCAACTCCTGCTCTTTTTTGCTCTCCATTTGCTTGGTAAATCTTCCTCCATCCCTTTATTTTGAGCCTTTGTGTATCCTTGCATGTGAGATGGGTTTCCTCGATACAGCACACTGATGGGTTTTGGTTTTTTATCCAATTTGCCGGTCTGTGTCTTTTGATTGGTGCATTTAGACCATTTACATTTTGGGTTAATATTGTTATGTGTGAATTTGATACTGCCATTTTGATGCTAGCTGGTTGTTTTGCCCATTAGTTGATGCAGATTCTTCATTTTGTTGATGTTCTTTAGCATTTGGTATGTTTTTAGAATGGCTGGTACTGGTTGTTCCTTTCTATGTGTAGTGCCTCTTTCAGGAGCTCTTGTAAAGCAGGCCTGGTGGTGACAAAATCTCTGAGTACTTGCTTGTTGGCAAAAGATTTTATTCTTCCTTCACTTATGAAGCTCAGTTTGGCTGGATATGAAATTCTGGGTTGAAAGTTCTTTTCTTTAAGGATGTTGAATATTGGCCCCCCACTCTCTTCTGGCTTGTAGAGTTTCTGCCGAGAGATCTGCTGTGAGTCTGATGGGCTTCCCTTTGTGGGTGACCCGACCTTTCTCTCTGGCTGCCCTTAGTGTTTTCTCCTTCATTTCAACCCCGGTGAATCTGATGATTATGTGGCTTGGGGTTGCTCTTCTTGCGGAATATCTTTGTGGTGTTCTCTGTATTTCCTGGAGTTGGGTATTGGCCTGCCTTGCTAGGTTGGGGAAATTTTCATGGATAATATCCTGAAGAGTGTTTTCCAGCTTGGATTCATTCTCTTTGTCACATTCTGGTACACCTATCAAACGTAGGTTAGGTCTCTTCACATAATCCCACATTTCTTGGAGATTTTGTTCATTCCTTTTTGTGCTTTTTTCTCTAATCTTGGTTTCTTGTTTTATTTCATTGAGTTGATCTTCGACTTCTGATATTCTTTCTTCTGCTTGGTCAATTCGGCTGTTGAAACTTGTGCATGCTTCACGAAGTTCTTGTGTTTTTCAGCTCCTTCAATTCATTCATATTCCTCTCTAAGTTGTCCATTCTTGTTGTCATTTCCTCGAATCTTTTTTCAAGGTTCTTAGTTTCTTTGCATTGATTTAGAACATGTTCTTTTAGCTCACTGAAGTTTCTCATTATTCACCTTCTGAAGTCTGATTCCATCATTTCGTCACACTCATTCTCCGTCCAGCTTTGTTCCCTTGCTGGTGAGGAGTTTTGGTCCTTTGTAGGAGGTGAGGTGTTTTGGTTTCGGGTGTTTTCCTCCTTTTTGCTCTGGTTTCTTCCCATCTTTGTGGATTTATCCACCTGTCGTCTTAGTAGTTGCTGACTTTTCGATTGGGTCTCTGAGTGGATGCCCAGATTGTTGATGATGAAGTATTTCTGTTACTTAGTTTTCCTTCTAACAGTCTAGCCCCTCTGCTGTATGACTGCTGAGGTCCACTCCAGGCCCTGCTTGTCTGGGGTACACCTGTAGCAGCTGCGGAATAGTGAGGGATGCTACCAGTTTCTTCTTCTGCTATCTTTGTCCCAGAATGATGCCCGCCAACTGTCAGTCTGATTAGTCCTTTTTAGAGGTGACTCTTTGGATATACAGGGGTGAGGGAGCTGCATGAGGAGACGGTCTGTACTTTATAGGAGCTCCAGTGCTGAGCTGTGAGCTCCGTTGTTCATTCAGAGATTTTGGGTGGGGGTGTTTAGGTCTGCTGCAGCAGAACTTATAAAACCCCCCTTTTTTTCCCCTCAGATGCTCTGTCTCAGGGAGTTATGGCTTTCTTTATGAGTATCTGTTGCACTTTCCTGCCCAGCTAGGAGGCAGTCTAGTCACTATTTGCCTGCTGAGGCTCCACGGGGTGGACCCTGCTGTGGTGGGTTCCGCCCTGTTGGCGGAGTCTCTCTGTTATGGCGGGTTGCTTCAGCAATGAAGGCTGCTTCTGCAATGGGCGTGTACCTCAGTAGGGGCGGTATGCGTCCATAGTGGCGGACGCCCCTACCCCACCGAGCTGCACTGTCCTGGATTCAGCTGAGCCCGCAGTAAAACTCTCAACCATTTCAAATTTCCATTTTGTTTGTCCCTGTGGGGGTGGGACCCACTGAGCCTGATCACCTGGCTCCCTGCCTCAGAGTCCTTTCTCTCTCTCTCTCTTTCTTTTTATTTTTTAAGTTGAACGGTTGACTCTCTCACAGGTGTTTCAATCGCCTGCTGATAGGGCACCAGGATCTGTGTGATTTCCTGTGCTGCGGCCCACTGCACCGGCTCAAATCATGCTTCCCAGGAATCTCCTGGTCTGGCTCACTGTCCAAGTCCCGTTTAATCAGATGGATATGTTAATCTGCCCTCCCAAATCTCAGATTGCCGGTTTAACAGGGCACCCTGACCAGTGAGTTTTGTGCGGGGTGCCACTGCGCCGTGGCGCTGGCCGAAATGGCCGTGCAAGCCCAAAGGGCTGCGCTGGTGTCCCGTGTCTCTCCTACACCTGGGAATTTCCCCATTCTGTGGGCAACAAAGGTCCGTCTGAAAATGCGGCTAGGACTCACCCTCTGCACCTTCACTGAGAGCTGCAATCCTGAGTTGTTCCTACCGCGCCATCTTGGAAATCCCCTCCATTATTGATTATTTAATAAACAAGAGATAACAAGGAGCTTAATTTGGAGAACCACCTCCTTACAGTCAGTCTTTGACACAAGCAGTTTCAGCTATACGGGTTTGTTTCAAGAGTAAGACTCAGAGTAAGTCAGAGTTTGGAATTATTCTATTTTTTGGGGAATAATTCAATTCCAGTTTCCAATCCCTGTAAGTTTTAAAACTGTCACTTTGAAATAAACAGGGAGAACGTAGTGATTGTGAAGAGGAAGAACCGGAACTTGAGTTAACTGAATTCTACCATTTGATGTGATCACTTGGAACTTTAATTTTTGCTTAAAGTTTGGAACTGTGAACGATATTGAGAAGCCACTTCACACTCCTGAGAGGCTCTAATCCAGAAGTCTGACAATAACACGAGTTGGGGTGGATTTGGAGACACTGGAATCCTCACACATTGCTGGAGGGAGTGTGAAATAATGCAGCCACTTTGGAAAATAGTTTGTTGGTTCTTTACAAAGTTAAGCAAAAATGTACCATATGGTCCAGTCATTCCACTCCTAGGTATCCAACCAAGAGAAATAAAAACCCACCCTGAGAATCACTCTCAGTTATTTCTGCCACATTCTGTTGTTAAAGCAAGTCACTAGATATAGCCCACACTTAAGGGAGGGAAAACTAAGCCCCACCTCTTGAAAGGAAGATCATCAAATAACTTTTAGACATAGTTTTAAAATGCCACATCCTCTTAACCATTACGTTTTGTTTTACATTCAAAGAATGTAGGACATTTGAATGTAGAAAGAGGAATGCAGAGCAAATAAGGGAAAAAGTCCCTCACAAAACCATCAGATCTCATGAGCACTCACTTGCTATCCCAAGAACAGCACAGCGGAAGCACCCCCATGATTCAATCACTTCCCACAGGGTCTCTCCCTCAACACGAGGGGATTACAATTCGAGATGAGATTTGGGTGGGGACATAGAGCCAGACCATATCAGCATGGAATTGTTGCTGTCTGCTCACTTTTTCCTTAATGGGGCTTTTGTTCAAAATTTTTAAGACTAGAGGACTTAAAAATACAAACTTTGAGATTTATGGGAAAGATTAGGTAGGTAATGATTCGAGGCAGGAAGACAAAGAGCAGATAACATTCAGGGCCTCAACACATTCCCTGAACGTGTCCAAACATACTAGGTCTGAAGTTCTGGTTTACCACGGTTCTCCCTCACTGAGCCACAGGCTTCCATTTGGAAAATTCATTGGTGGAGTGCCATGTCTGCTTGCTGCTTGTGGGATTTTCTTATTGTCCAGCAGTATGCAAGTATTCCTCAGCCCTGGCTCTCTTGGAAGAGGGGTCTGAACTCCCTTGTTGTGGGATTGTGACTTTAACCCTGTCCTGAGATTTACAGCCCCAGAGAGGCTCTCCTCCTGATTTGCATAGCTCCTGATGTCACTTTGAGCAGTTCCAATCTCTGCAGAACATCTTGACTATGGAATGTGGGAACATGACGAGCTGTTTGTTTTCTACTCCCAATGCCTTGAATAAAAATTACAGAGTGTTTTTCTGTCTTCTCAGAGGAGGAAGGCCCCTCTCCCATTCCCATTCAGTTCTACCAAGCAGCAGCTGTTGCTATGTGTACTATTGTTTAAAATCCCTACGTTTTATGCAAAAGTACCCTGCTTGATGTCTGCTTTGCAATAATCTGAGCCCTGAACAGTACTCTAGTTATGCGGACTAGAGGACTTAAAAATATGAACTTTGAGATTTCTGGGGAAGATTAGGACAGCCACACAGCCATCTGAAAAGTAAGCAATGCAGTCAGAGAATGGCTGCATTTTGTGTGAAATGCTGCATAGCTGGTTTGATGTTGGCATTGCACTGGCTGATGTCTTAGGTGTTGTGTGCATGCCATAGTGGGCTTATACTGAAATCCCTGAAAACTGGCAGAAAACTAAATAAAAATGTGCCCTTCTTTGCCACTTCCAATTTCTTTTGAGTTGAGCGTTCTGTTTCATGTGGTTCTGGAGGAGAAACATGGTTCTGGAGCCTGTGTTTCTTTCATGCACCAGCCCAGACTCAGCCTCACCAACTGAGGTAGTTCAGACCCCTCTTCCGAGAGAGCCAGGGCTGAGGAATACTTGCATACTGCTGGACAATAAGAAAATCCCACCAACAGCAAGCAGACATGGCACTCGACCAATACATTTTCCAAGGAGGAAAAGGGGCTCCAGCAGGGCCCAGTGATGAATGATGGTATATCCCGCTCGTGGCTGCTCTTTAGAGAACATATTTAATTTCAGATGACTGGATAGTGTATTTCTCCCAAGTAGTTTTGAATTGCCCATCTTCAGGGAAGACAGGACTTTTTATCCGTGGCTTCTAACTACTCATTGTAGGATTGATTGTTAGGCTTGTTTCCTTTTATCTTTAGCTGTAGATGAGGTAGCAGCAGAGAAAATGGAGGACCACAAGGAAAACCAAGCAATAGCACAAAAATCCAGTTGTCCTTTAGTTTTGTCCAGTGTACCCTGGTTGGGTGCTTCCTCATACAACATCTTCAACTCGTGTCTGTTTAGAGATGTGTTCCCTTCTCGCTGGGCTCTCACCTCGGGCAGGTAATGTGGACATCCTCTGGGGTCTTCCTTGGGCAGGAATTTTCTGGCAAAACTATGCATTACGGTATTCACTCAAAATGGATACCAAACGCAATCTTGGGGATTTCTTCAGTAAATGCTTGATGGGCTTGGAAACCTGAAAAACAAAGGATTAGGGATTTTTCTAGAAGAAAAGGTGAGATTTGGATAGTTTTAAGGGAATACGAGATGAGGAACAAGGTGAAGGAAGGGTTGTCAGCAAGGCTGCCAGGAAGAGCTCTTCTGAATGCAAGACAAATGTCTCCTCCCCAGACAGTCCTGGAAATGTGCAGCTCCCCACCCTCCCAGGAGGAGGGACAGGTGCAGACAGAAACCCTTCCGCCCAGCCCCATCATTTTAGAAGACAAGGTCAGGTCAACTCTCGGGTTTAGGCTTTACTTGTATGCGGTCGTGTAATTCTAGGCTCTTCCTTGTTCCAAAAATAGCTCCCACCTACCTGCTGATGCTTGAAATCCATGTAACCGGAGACAAAGCCTCTGATTCCCAATAAAGAGATAAAAGGCTTAATTATGCAAATATGTAGTGGAGTAGTTCTGGCTGAAACTCATTCATATTAAAATGTCATCAGTCAGCGTTTCAGCAGGCGGGATGACTGAGACACCCAAGGACAGGGTTCTGGAACAGGGTGGCACAAAAGAGAAACTTGCTTCACCTTGCTGGGAGGATAAGGTCCCAGAAAGGGAAGGCAGTGAAGCCATGTGCATTACCCACTTTCGCAGTGCTGCTGGCGGCTGACTTTCCAACTATGCCCATAGGAAACCACAGGGTGGTGTTTCCTTTAAGATAATTGGATTTAGGAAAATGAATCCACGCAAGTCCATTGTGTGACTACCGGCTGGAATCAGAATGTCCAGCCACACACTATAGATAAGTAGATGGAAGTAGCTCTTCTCCCAAGGTGAATTGATACATTTTTCCTGCCATCATATTATGTTTCTCACATTATGAAGATGTGGGGGGACTCTGCCTTAGAGTGAGGTGGGCTTGGGATCACTAGGGCCCTTGCTTCGAGATGAAGATGTTGACTCCTTCCCAGCATGGAGGAGGGGCTGATAGAGGGGATGACAGGGCAGTCTGGATAGATAAGAGCCTCCAAGGCCAAGTTTGGATGAATGGGCTTGAAGAGGGGCCACCTTTATTAGCAGCTTTAAGTTATGTTCCACTTCTACTTCTTACCAGTGAGGATTTAACATACCCACCTAAACTCGGACCGGCTCCATAGAGCGATGCCAAGGGGAGAACCAGGTCTCCTCTCAAAGCCTGGTTGGTGTTGAGAAAGTAGAAGGGAGACACGTCCAGCAGGCAGTGAGCTGATGGGGTCATCGGCAGCAGGGGCATCAGTGAGGGGGTGAGTGATGAGGACCTTAAAGCTGAGCCACCGGGCCAGCTCCTGGGCACACGAGAAATGCTCATCTCGAGAACTCTTTGAATTATCTGTGGGCCAGTGGGACATGCTAATTTCTGGAAATCAGGACAACCAAGGACTTGCCCCATTATCATTAGGCATAAAAATGAACTGTAGTGGCCTGGAAAGATGTGGCCATCCTTCATCGGCACGGACGGTTCTCGGAGGACTCATGTGTCTAAGCTGCTGAACCTCTTTTTCTTCACAAGACACAGGTGATCAGCAAATTGATTAACTGATAATTCGCACCAGTGTAGTTTTAGCAATTTGAGTGGAATGGAAGAAAACGCAAGCCCTGACAGGGTGTTGTTTGGAATGGAATCTCTGTAGGGTGTTTCCTGACCATCTTAGCCCAAACGGCAAAGCTCCCAATGCCCATCTCTTTCCTTTTGTTTTGGTTTTCCTACAGAACTTACCTGGTCAATTATTTACTTTGTATTTTTGTTTTTGCTGCTTTCTCCACTAAATCATAAGCTCCATGAGGACAGGGAATTTTGTCTGTTTTATTCATTGATTTTATTCATTGTTTTATTTACTGAATGCCTAAGATAAGTATCTAGCACGTAATGAGTGCTTCATACATATTTATTGAATGCATGAAGGAAACAAATGGTCCTATTTGTTGTAAACAGGTGTTCAGCATGTGCTAGTTTCAGAAACCGTCATAGTTAACTTTTTAGACCAGCTATGTGTCAGTCCATTCTTGTGTTGCCATGAAGAAATACCTGAGATGGGGTAATTTCTAAAGAAAAGAAGTTGGTGGGGTGCAGTGGCTCACACCTGGGCGGATCACCTGAGGTCAGGAGTTTGAGACCAGACCTACCAACATGGAGAAACCCCGTCTCTACTAAAAATACAAAATTAGCTGGGCGTGATGGTGCATGCCTGTCATCCCAGCTACTCAGGAGGCTGAGGCAGGAGAATCGCTTGAGCCCAGGAGGCAGAGGTTGCAATGAACTGAGATCATGCCATTGCACTCCAGACTGGGCAACAAGAGCAACTCTGTCTCAAAAAAAAAAAAAAAAGAAGTTGGATTGGCTTATGGTGGTGAGGGCCGCACGAAGCATCCAATCATGGAGTGTTGTCGTATCACATGGCAAGAGTGGAAGCAAGAGAGAGGGAGCAAAACAGAGAGACAGGGGAGGTGCCACACACTTTTAAACAACCAGATCTCATGTGAAGTCAGAGTGAGAGCTCACTCATTACTGTGAGGAGTGCACCAAGCCGCTCATGAGGGAGCTGCCCCATGACCCAAACACTTACCCTCACGCCCTACTTCCAACCCTGGGGATTACATTTCGACATGAGATCTGGAGGGGACAGACAAATATCCAAACCATGTCAAGCTATTTCTCCATCTTTTGTACAACGGGGAGGGTCAAAGTAGTCAAAACACAAAACACAAGTCATTTTGTTAGCTTTAGAGTACACTTCACACTGTCCTGGCGTATGGCTCCTCTATGGCTTCTAACATTTTAAAACAAATTTTCATTAGTGCATAATAATTGTACCCCTTTATGGGGTATAGGTGATTTTTTTTTTTTTTGACAGAGTCTTGCTGTGTCGCTCAAGTTGGAGCACACTGGCGTGATTTCTGCTCACTGCAACCTCCGCCTCCCAGGTTCAAGCAATTCTCCTGTCTAACCCTCCCGAGTAGCTGGGATTACAGGTGCCGACTGCCACACCTGGCTAAGTTTTATATTTTTAGTAGAGATAGGGTTTCACCATGTTGGCCAGGCTGGTCTCGAACTCCTAACTTCAAGTGATCTGCCCACCTTGGCCTCCCAAAGTGTTGGGATTACAGGCGTGAGCCACCACGACCAGCCCATAGGTGATATTTAAAAATCTTTATACAATGCATAATGATCAAATAAGGGTAATCAACACATCCATCACCTCAAACATTTATCACTTCTTTGTGTTGGAGACATTCTAAATCTTCTCTTCCAGCAATTTTGAAATACACTATAAAGTCTTGTTAACTTCAGTCACCCTACTGCGCTATTGAACACCAGAACTTACTCATTCTATCTAACTGTATTTTTGTACTCATTAACAAACTTCTCTTTGTCTCTCCGTCTCTCCATGTCCTTCCCAGCCTCTGACAACCACCATTCTACTCTCTACCTTCATAAGATCCACCTTTTAGCTCCCACATATGATTAAGGACATGCGATACTTGTCTTCCCATCATCAGGGAAATGCAAATCAAAATCACAGTGAGATATCATCTCATCCCAGTGAAAATGGCTAATGTCAAAAAGAGAATAACAAATGCTCTCAAGGATGCTGAGAAAGAGGGATGCTCATACACTGTTAGTAGAGATGTAAATTAGTCCAGTAATCATCGCAAACGGTATGGAGGTTCCTCAGAAAACTAAAAATGTCCCTACCGTGTGATCTATCAGTCTCTGGGTATGTATCCAAAGGAAATAAATCAGCATATTGAGGAGACATCTGCACCCCCATGGTTATTGCAGCACCATTCACAATATCCAAGATATGGAACCCACCCAAGTGTCTGTCAACGGATGACTAAAGAAAATGTATATGCAGGCAGTGGAATCCTGTTCAGGCACAAAAAGTGAAATCCTGTCATTTGCAACTTCTATCTCTGTTATGTCCAGTTTAACAAACACTTAAAGAACGATGCAGCAGAAAGTGTCCTAACAGATGGAATTTCAAACTTAATTAAGGCATGATCTATGCCCTTAAGAGGCTACAGCCTAGTGAGAGAGTTAGCCTATCAGGTCAATGTAGTCACTGGGGACATGAAGGAGTAGCTGGGCGTCACTGGACCATTAACTATGTGGTCAGGAGAGGCAGGAATGACACCGCTTAAGCGAGTGAAGTGATACACCACCAGCCTTGGGCACTTATCACTCCCTTGGGTTTCAGACCTTATATTTGTTAGGGTTCTCTAGATGAACAGAACAAATAGGCCATAAATGTGGAGATTTATTTTGAGAAATTAGCTGACATGATTATGGAGACTGAGAAGTCCCATGACCTGCTGGAGACCCAAGAAAGGTGGGGTTGTAATTTGGTCTGAGTCTGGAAGCCAGAGGAAAACCCGTAATATAGATCCCAGTCTGAGGGCAGGAGAAGATGGCATGAGACATCCTGGCTGAAGTAGTGAGTGAGAATAAAAGGGCAAAGTTCTCTTTCCTCTGCCTTTGTTCTACTAGGGCCCTCAGTGGTTTGGATGTTGCCCAACCACACTGGGAAGAGTAATTTACAGTTGACCCTTGAACGATGTGGGCGTTGGAGACATCCACACCCCTGCACAGTTAAAAATTTGATGTAGAGTTCTCCAAAATTGAACTACTGACAGCCTACCATTGACTAGAAGCTTGACCAATAACATAAATAGACAATTAACACAGATTTTATATTATATGTATTATATACTGTATTCTTAAAGGAAGCTAGAGAAAAGAAAATGTTAAGAAAATTATAGGGAAGAGAAAATATATCTACTACTCATTTAGTGGAAATGGATCATCAAAAAGGTCTTCATTCTCGCCATCTTCACACTGAGTAGGCTGAGGAGGAGGAGGGCTTGGTCTTGCTGTCTCAGGGGTGGCAAAGAAGTGAAGGTGGAAGAGGAGGTAAGAGAGGCGGGCACATGCGGTGTAACTTTATGAACATACATCATCATTTGTTTGATTTTTTTTTTATTTTTGCTTTTCCACTTCTCTCAACATGTTTCTATATGGTGTCAGTCTTTGTTCCACCATTTGCTTTAGTTTTAGTGCCCATTTCATAGAAGGGCCCATCTTGTAAATGAAGTCAAAAGCAGTCTTAAATCAGCAGAAGTCTCTCCCAGATTGTCTGTATGAATTTGTTTTCTGCTGCGGCTTCTGTGTCTTCTTCCTCACCATCTGGCTTGGAAGCACTCCTCTCCATCAAGTCATCGTCTGTCAATTCCTCTCGTGGTGTCTGTTAGCTCTCGAACAAATCCAAGATTCTGAAACCCTTCATCCTCCACCTTTTTGTTTTCGATTTTAATAATATCATTCATGATTTCCTTGATGGGCTCCGTCATAAATCCTGTGAAATCCTGCACAACATCTGGACACAGTTTTCTCCAGCGGGAATTACTGTTTTGAGCTTGATGTCTTTCATGGCTTTTTCTGGAACAACAAGGACATCTTCAATGGTGTAATACTTCCAGATTTTCATGATGTTCTCTCTGTAGGGGTTTTCTCATACAGCGTTGATGATCCTTTCCGCAGAGTACAATGTTTAAGGAGCCTTAAGGGTCCTTGTGACCCCCTGATTTAGAGGCTGAATTAGAGACATTTATGTTTGGGGGCAAGTAGACAAATTTTGATGCCTTCAGTGTTGAACACATGGGGTTCTGGGTGGCCAGGGGCATTGTCCAATATTGCAATAACTTTAAATGGCCATCCCTTACTAGTAAGATACTTCTGATTTCAGGACAAAGCATTGGTGGTACCAATTCAGTAAAAGGGTTCTTCTTGACTAGGCCTTGTTTACAACCAAAATGCTGGCAGCTAACGTTTAACATTTCTCTTCAAGGCTTGAAGTGAGCAGCTTTATAGACATGGGAAATCCTGGTCATAAACCCAAGTACATTTGACAAAACAATACTTAGCCTATCCCTTCCTGCATTAAATTCTGGCACATATTTCCCTTTCTTAATAATATTAATAAATGTCCTTTGTGGCATTTTTCTCCTTAGTAGAGCACTTTCATCTGCATTAAAAATCTGTTCAGGCAGATATCCTTTCTTCTCACTTCTCAATTATTTTCTTAATGACCTCTGGGAACTCATCTGCTCCCTCTTGGTCAGCAGAAGCTGCTTATCCTATTATCATGACATTTTTTTTAAGCCAAACTTTTTTCTAAAATTATCAAACCATCCTTTGCTGCCATTAAATTCTCCAGGTTTAGATCCTTTGCCTTAATTTTGTTTTAAGTTATCATACAATAACTTCGTTTTTCTTCAAATTGTATTAAACCCTGTAGGTATACCTTTCTTGTAGCAATCCTGCACCCACATAAAAGCTATGCTTTCAATACACGATTAAAAGATATTTCACTGAATGTGCTAAGATTTTCACGCCTGCTGGTATCACTGCAGCCACAGCTTCATAAATTCCCTTTTCTTTCTCTTTCTTTGCTTTTTTATGTTTTTACAATGGTCCTTTCCTTGGATTTATTTATCTTCAAATGATGGTCAACCACAGCTGTAGATCGTAGTTTATGGTCTGCAAGATATTAAACTTTTTCTTGTAATGTCGTGACTCTTTTCTGCTTCTTGGGAGCACTTCCAGCATCACTAGTGGTACTTCGTATGGGTCCCCTGGTGTTAGTCAAGGTTTACAATATTGCACAGTGAAAAACACTTAAGAACTGCAAGAGATTACTTTTTATTGTGATATGCAATTTACCAGAGAGACAAATTACTCACATGTAGATGAGGAACATCAAGTGCTACTTTACGCAGTTACTTGCAACACTGGAGCTCACTGAAATAGCAACAAGAGGTGGCTATGAATTTATTACAGTAGTACAGTATGTACTGAAGTTAATTTTATGCAGCTGTGATTTAATATTGCATATTTACGTTCACATTTCTGTCAAGTGGGAATGGCGCCATGTAAATCTGTGTTTATGTGCATGTTTTGATAAATTATAGCCTTTAATAATGTATTTTTATATATTTTATGTTAGAAAATGATATCATAGACTAGTATCTACATATATTTTATGCATTCATAAATACCTAACTTTTTAAATATTTCTGGGCTACATGGTTTATCTGTGAGTTTTTTCAAATTGTTACACATCTTCAAAAGTTTTAAAAATATATTTGTTGAAGAAAATCCGCATGTAAGTGAACCCATACAGTTCAAACCTGTGCTGTTCAAGGATCAACTATACTTTCCTGACTCTGTCTACTCAAATGCTAATCTCATCTGGAAACACCCTCAGATATACTCAGAAACCGCGTTTAACCTGGGCACCCCATCATCTACTAAAGTTGACACAAAATTAACCATCACAGACCTATGTGCCCAGATACTGCTGGGCATCTCCACCCGATGGTTCGTAGTCACCACAAGCACTGTGTGATCAGAGCTCATTTGGCCATCCTTTCTAACCTGGCTCTCTCTCTGCCCTGCTGCCCCTGAATCTGCTTTTCCTCTTCTTTGTCCCTTTATCAGTTAAATAATTTACCACAAAGCTTTTCCAAGCTAAAAGATCCAGAGTCATTTGGAGATAATTCCTTTCCCTCACCCTTTCAAAACAAGCTAGTACATAGATCTTATTCGTTCTATTATAGCTCTGAAATATGTTTCAAAAGCTATCTACGTCTTTGCCCATAGCATTTTTCACCTAGACTATTACCACAGTCTTTTAAGGACAGATCACTCTGCCCTTCCTTCATCATGCCAGTCCATCCTCAACATAACAGTTGGTCATTCAGGTTACCAACCCAAAGCATCTCCTTTGCACCCTCAGGGGCCTGCGCTAGCCAGGAAAGGACAGACTAGTCTGGCCTATGGGAAGGATTTTCGTTCCATGTCTCGGCCATGCTGGAGTTGTGAGCAGAGGCAAACTGACAGCTCAAGCCCAGCTTATACAGATTAAAGACTTCCTCTGGCAGTGAGGAATGGTTCAGGCTTAGCACTTGCTTATCACTGAGATAAGCCTACCTCCCATGACAACCAATGGGCATGATAACAAGAGAGGGAGGCATGAACCTGGCAACCCTGCCTTTCCTGCTGGTTTGGGGTTTGTCCTTGGGGATCTCACCAGTAATCTCATCTTATCAGCTCTTGGCATCTTAGGATCATGTAACACCTGCACTGATTCTCTCTGGGTCCTGCATGGCATCAAAGGTGTTATTTTGTTTTTAAAAATATGTTATCTGAGTTAATCAGATGAATGCCAAGTTTTCCTAAATATTCTACATTAAGTGGGGGAAAGGAATGGGTTATAACATAAAAAGAAAGGCAAGTTATCATGGATTAGTTTCAGCTCAGAAAGGACAGGTGGTGAGCCACCTCTAATATATCTAATGTAAAAACCAAATGGGTGAAGAACATTGGCAAAGATGGGTGTAACTTTACAACCCTGCCCCTGTGCCTAGCAATGTTCCAAGACTATCTTACATCCAAGTCTGTTTTGCTGTTGAAACTTCAAGTTTGTTTTAATGGGCTCCAAGTCCATTTTAAATCTCTTTCAGCCAAACTAGTGCGAGTTCACTTCTCTGCCTCTTGGGTCTAGTTTGCTCAACAGATAAAAGTCCAAGCCCTTCCAACTTGGACTTCCAACAGAGGACAGAACGTCCTGTCCTCTGACTCCCCTGGGCTCTGCAGAATTCAGAGTGACCTGTCACTGGGTGGTCCTGTCCTCTGACTCCCCTGGGCTCCGCAGAATTCAGAGTGACCTGTCACTGGGTGGTCCTGTCCTCTGACTCCCCTGGGCTCCGCAGAATTCAGAGTGACCTGTCACTGGGTGGTGTATGTATAGATCCTCATTATTTGTGGATTCTACATTTGTGAATTCACCTACTCATTAACACTTATTTGTAACCCCCACATCAATACTTGCAGTGATTTCATGGTTATTTTTGGACATTTTCAGAGTGTCAACAAATGTGAGTTGCTGATGTGAATGCACATTCCCAGCTGAGGTCAGTGTGCTCACTGCCTTCTTCTTTTGGATCACATACTATAAATGTGCCTTTTTACAGTCTATTATTAATTGCCATTTTTTCCCCACATTTTTGTGCTTTGGGGTGGTAATTTCACTTTTCTAATGGCCCCCAGATGTTGCACTAAAGTGCTGTCTGATGTTCCTGAGTACAAGAAGGCTGGGGGTATACCTCATGGAGAAAATATGTGTGTTAGATGAGTTTCATCCATGCCTGAGTCACAGGGCTCTTGGTGTGAGTTCAATGTTAATAAATCAACAATATAGTACATCCAGAAAAGGAAGTTTACCAATATGTACATGCAGCTGTTCTGGAAAGTGCTGAAGTGACATTTATAGTGCATGAAGAAGCTATGGAAAAGACAGAAAGGCAGTTAAATTTATGAATTTATAAAATGACAACTGATTTTTAAAGTGTAGTAAAGAGAACACTGTTGAGAGACTGAAAGCCCAAGAAACTTACAGTTATGTTACCCAGCATCAGGGAAATGTTAAATCCGTCTCTGCTAGGGTTTTATTATAAAGAAATACTGCAGATAACTAACTTGTAAGAAATATATATTAAAGAAGGTGCCTTAAACAAACACAGTAAAACAAGGTTACGTAGTGATGGGTTGACGAAAATGTTGTGACCTGAGGCTCAGAAAGGACAGGTGGTAAGCCCCCTCTAATACATCTAATGTAAAAACAGGTTAGGGGAACCTAACCCTGTATTTCCCCTAGGAGCAATGGTTCAGTATTCACTAATTCAGTGTTCACAACAAGTTTACGGAAAGGAACTACCACGAATAATGAAAATTGACTGTTCATCAGTTTCTGCTTCACATCATGTCTTCTTTGTATCAACACCTCTACCTGCTAGTGTCTCACTCCTCTTCACTGTTGAATAAACTTGTGCTAAGTGAATAAAGTCTCACTTATGCAAGCAAGTTTTCTAGGGAGGTACAGTATTACTGGGAATTTTGAGCCTCAGCTGCACAACAGAAGGATATAAGCTGGGTGACATCTAGGAGGCTGAGGGTGGGATTATTAGAATCAAAGTAAACACTGTCTTTAAGAAAACCTACGAAGGATATAGTTTGCCTATGGAATGTCAAAAATTGTACATCATCTGTTGTTCCAACTGCATGACTTTGTAACATACCAATGTTGCAAGGTCAGGTGTTTATTTCTTCACTACTTGTGCAGTCAGCACACATTGATTTTGCTTTTGTGTCAGAATGTGACACTCCATTTGGTTGGGCTCTGTTTTATACTTTTACATTTATCTTCCTGAGAAGGAACCATATGGCCAGTTTTTCTGTGACCAAATATCAAAGACACAGATAACAGTTTTATATCTAAGAATTTCATGAAGACTGTTTGGAATAATGTAAAAATTTTTTTCCTTTTTAAAATTATTTTTAGTTGATAAATAATATTTGTAATTGTATATATTTGTGGGGTACATAATTGTTGTTTGTGTTGACACATAAATAGTAATGAGATAAAGGTAATTAGCAGGAATCATGTTTGAATTTATATGATCCATACTCTAAGGACATCTGTAGCCTGTGGTTGCCAGAATGACCATCACATTCTTTTCTTTCATGTAGAAGAGAAAAAGCGCCACTGAATTCCTCCTTTGCCTCCTGTGAAAGCAAAACTTTCAAGTCAGGGCAAGGTGTACATGAGATGAGCAGAGAGCAGAGTTGGGACAACTTTTGTAGGGACATATGGTCTTCTGGGCTTCTGTGGCTTTGGAAGCCTGTGCCTGAGAATGTATGAGAGCCCCTGCTTTCTTAAGGGCTATCTCCGCTGATATTTAGAAGTGAAGCCCAGAGTTCAAGGGTAGAAGGGAAGAGATTCAGAGTTGTTTATGGCTACTTTTCATGGTCTAGTAATGCAGCTGTAAGTCACTTCATCAAATCTTGATTTCTTGTCTTCTTAACAAAAATAGAATGTAGCTAAAGAGTTTACTAAATCCCTGATAAAAAATATGAATGTTTTTATAACTTCCAGATTTAAGGACAATTAAATTTAAGAAAAAACTCCCCACCCATCACTTTAATTCCTTAGACCCACGTTAAGGCACCCAGCCTGAAAGTGAATGTCTGTTGACAACATCCTTGTATTTGAAGACAGAATCGACTATAGATGGTACCAGGAAGTCAAGGTCATAGAAAGCTATCTGGAGAGAAATCTTCCTCATGAAGTAAGTTTTCCATTTAAAGATGAAGCATGAAAATCAACATCTATTTTATAGAAAATAGGAAATATTTAATATATATAAATTTATTTGCCCTGGCAATTATTTATTTACAATTGATGATTGATGCCAACAATTGAGGTAAAAATATACATGAGGTATAAATATAATATTTAAATGCAATATCATACTTTATTTCCATTGGCAAGATAACAATGAATAAAATACTGTGGTATTTGACAAACAAGCTTGATGCGTTGTTTTTTCTCCTTTTTTTTTTAAAAAGATGCACCGTGTTGTTATGCAGCGGTGGTGTGATTACTTTGTGCACACAAAAAAAGGTAATTTGAAGAGAGGGAGAGTCAGAAATACAATCACATTTGTTTTTATTCTGTTTTAGGGATCTTCTAGGTCCTTGTTTCTAAGTGTGGTTCTAGGCCAGCGGGATAGGCATCCTTGAGACTCCTCACAAATGCAGAATCTCAGACCAGCCCGGATTACCTGGAGCGGAGTCTGCAGTTCCATCAGATCCCCAGGCAATTCATGTGCATGTGAAAGCTGGACAAGCACCTCTCTGGGTGATCCAAAGCCACTCATCCTCATGTGCCTATCACATTTTGGAACACATTGGATCCCATCTCTGGAGCAGGACCAGTGTTTAAGCTAGATTAAACCTCACTAGAGATCTTGCTGATGCATATAAAAGAATCTTGCATACATGGTTACATTTAAGATGTTATGGCAGAAGTGACTTTGTTTTGCTCACAAAGCATTGCCCAAATGGCGAATTACGGATTTGCTGTTACCTTCTTGTAGATATGGGAATAAAAAATTCCTAGGTCGTAATTCAAACTGTATGATTTTCCTTGCACCATACCAAACTCATAGAAAGCGTTTTTATTCCTCTCAATAAAATAATTGCACATTGCTAACAGAAACATTATATAAATGCATATAATACAAAAACCTGAAAACACTCATTTGCTTTTCTTTTTTTCCTCTAACACAAGTTGCTAAATCGTATCAATCTCTATTATAAATGACCAAAGAAAATCTCTCTCCCTGAAGTCAAACACACAATAAGTTATCTTTCTCTCCAGAGCTGCTGAATTACAATAAGAAGCACATTAGATCCATTAGCAGTCGGCTAAGGGGAGTCAATTTTCTTAGTCTGTACAATAATAAATAAGGTTGGGTCAAATGCATAGGTAGCTTGGACTGGCTAGTGAAGAAACTGAGAAGAGTTAATAAACCCGATTATACTTTCTAAAACTAATCAAAGAACATAGTTTTGGTCTTATGTTAGTTAAAAACCCTGTCTTTCAGATTGCAAAAGTTTAATGAATTACATTTTAAGAATATCCTATACATAGCAAAATATGAATTCCCTGAAGCTGTAATGATCTAGGATTTGAACGGAATGGCCGTTGTCTCCCCTCGTGTTGTGGTGTCCAGAGTTAAATTCAGTGCGGTAAGAAAATACCAATTAACTGTGACCAAATAGGCCACTGGTCAAATAGAACAACAACTTAACATTATGAAATGAATTGAGGCAACACAGGGGCTCCCTTTGGCTGTGAATAAGTAAAGGCTATCGTATTCATCTTGACTTGGGGTCTGTAGTGGTGGGCATGGGAGTGGGAGGTATTGCTTCTGTTTCAGTCATTCTCACTGACTCCAGTGGTCCATATCTTACTGAAATTGCATCTCATTGGGCCGAGTGGCAACTCCTCATCTACCCTTAAATTTGGTAATGACTTCTCACCCACTGCTTTGGTTCGAGGAGGAGTATTCTTTCCCTGCTTCATCCCAGAACTCTCCTCTCAGTTTTTGAAAAACAGAAACAAAGCATCAACATGTAAGTCCCCTTTAATGTCATTTTCCTTTGGTTAGCTAATCTTTGGTTAGGCATCAGGGCATGTTCACACCTTGGTGTTAGCAGCAGGTTCTGCACAGCTTACAGGACAGTAGAGAGATGGGGCCCAGCGCCACTTGGAAAGAACTATGTGAGGAAGGGACTCACTGAGTCAGACACCATCCTTTTCAAAACACACAATTCTATATAAAATTGGTATTTTACATATATACAGTAAAGATGGAGATATACACACATATGTACATATGCTATACATACATTTATTTACAGTTAAGTATACGCTTCTTAGAAGCCTTTAAATAGCAAATTAGGCAATGCGCAAGGAATAATCCATTTAATTTTAAGCAACATAGATAAATGTTCTCATTTTAAAATTATATTAGTAGGGATGTAGCCATCTCCAGGAAGGCTAGGAAAGTTCTTGGAAATTCTTGCATCTCCAGCATTCCAGCTTAACGTTTCCATTTTTAGGCATTAACCACATCCGTCAGTTCCTCTTTCTCCGGCTTTCTCACGTGCACACTCTCTTCCATACGTGTTGCTTTAGTTTCCTCTTCCCTGAGTTGGATGTCACACTGGGGAAAACTCAGATTTTAGTTTCTGGACCCTCAGCAATGAGGGGCTGGAAAGAGTTTCTAATCCTGGCAACTTCTGCTGCACACAGATGTCCAAAGCCTTTGCTGTACCATTCTGGGGAGTGACCTCTGTGGGGAAAGAAATCAGAAAGGGAGTGGGAAAGTTATTTTTCCAAATCACAGCAATTAGTCATGGTGGACAGGGCTGCCCTTGGGCCCCGATGACTAGTGCATCTGCACACAACTCGGGCTGCCACCTTCAGGGGCTCGGGACCTCATTCTGACATCAGGGGCCTTGAACATGTCCTGGCTGCCAAGTATTCATGCCGTCTTTTCGGTACTCATCAGGTGCTTTAAAATGATACCAACACCTCAGGGTAAAGTGAAAAGATTCAGATGAAATCCAGAATTTACCGTCAAAATTCCGTTATGTCTACCCAGACCAAGAACTGGGTTTAGCATCATGAATGCCTTGAGGGGATCGGATTTAGGTTAATTTCTTCTCAAAGAACTATCAGAGGGAGCAGCAAAAGGGGACAGGCATAAAAGAAACACGCAGTCAGGGGTAGTGGCTCATGTCTGTAGTCCCAGCACTTAGGGAGGCCAAGGCGGGAGGATCACTTGAGCCCGGAGGTGGAGGTTGCAGTGAGCCCTGACGGCACCACTACACTCCAGCCTGGGTGACAGAATGAGACTGTATCTCAAAAAGAAACATAAGAGAAGAAAACTCTGATTTACTGAGCATCTCCTATGTGTCAGGCTCTGTTACTGGTGTGTGTTTCATGGGAGAAACAGAAACATAAGTGGGCAAAAAAAAACCAGAAAATAAAGAATGGCAAAGGGCTGAGGAGAAATGTCAGAATTTCAGCAAAGGGGGAAAGACAGAGGGGAGAAAACAATGAAACAAGAAACCAAATCAGAGTGACATCCCTGCTGGATGTGCCACTGGGGGAGCTGGCACTTACTTCAGGTCTATCCTGCAGATGTGAGTCAGTCTCGACTTGCCAGAGCCACACGGTTCTATCAAGTACTGCGAGTCCATCACCACCGCTCGCACGCCACCCAGGAGCTGCGCTTCCTCGTGCTCCACAGAGAGGGACACCAGGGTACACATTCCTTTGGGCAAATCAGTCTTCCAGGTCCTTTAGCAAAACAATCCGCAGATCAGAGTCATGACTGAGGGAGGAAGAAAAACCTGAACACAGAGCTAAGGTTTGTATTGATGTTTTCCTGCCAACAACCTGGGCTCGGATTCCAATGCTTTGACTTGGATTAAGGTGATGGTTTTCATAAGCTTGTGTAAAGTTTATACAGAGGATTTCAAAGCAAGGATCTCAGCTCTGGTACTTTGAGGCCAGACATGGTCTTGCAGCTTTCCCATCTGCATTTGGAACCCCCAGCCCTGCTCGGCTGCAGAGGCTCCTGCCTATTCTTGAAGAGGTGGTTTTACAGTTTAGGAATTAGAACTCACTCATTTGATTCATTCAGCAGACATCAATTAAGCACATAGATATGCCAGGCTCTGAGAAGCCACCAAGGACATGAAGATATACACAGCCCAGGAGGAAAAACTGACAACTCTAAACAGAATTCTAAAAGCACGGGGCAAGTGCACTGACAAGGTTATGCACGGAGAACTCTGGGATCACATGGAGTGGGGCTGTGGGAGGAATCCGGAGAAGGCTTCCTGGAGGAGGGGATGCTATGGGAGAAGTGAACTGGTAAGCTTAGCTTGAAGGAAACGAAACATACGTGGGCCTGCTTATTGTCTTCAAATATGTGAGTGGCTCTTGAGTGGGAGAAAAAATGAATATAGTTGATTTGACTCCACAAGGCAGAGATAGGAAGGCGTATTTCTGTGCAGGAGAGAAGCACTGTGTAACAATGTGCACTGTTCACAAAAGAAATGGGCTGCCCTGGGAGGCAGTGAGTTCCCTGTTTCTGGAGCTATTCAAGCAGGTTGTGGATGGGAGTCAGGGGCTCTGCCAACATCTGTGTACCTCTAACTTCCCTTACTACCCTAGAGATCTATAATAATAGATTGTATTAGAATTCCTGGCTGAGTGCAGTGGCTCATGCCTGTAATCCCAGCACTTTGGGAGGCTGAAGTGGGCAGATTACAAGGTCAGGAGATCAAGACCATCCTGGCTAACATGGTGAAACCCCTTCTCTACTAAAAATACAAAAATAATTAGCCAGGTATGGTGACACGCACTGTAATCCCAGCTACTTGGGAGGCTGAGGCAGGAGAATCACTTGAACCTGGGAGGCGGAGGTTGCAGTGAACTGAGATTGTGTCATTGCACTCCGGCCTGGGCAACAAAGTGAGACTCCATCTCAAAAAAAAAAAAAAGAATTCCCATTATTTACTCCACAAATTCTATTCCTTTACTAAGTCATCTCCTCCAGGACTTCACCTTGTCCTTCTATACCAGGAAGAGAAATGAGATATGTGCTCAACAAGAACTTGGGAATAAGCAAGCCCCACACAAATGCTCAGCAACTTCCACGCTGTGACCACTCTTTTCATGAACGATGACATGCTAAATCGTGAAGACTGAAAGCTGTAGCGATTTGTAGGGATAAACGGGAAAATCTCCAGCAATTCTCAGTGGAAGCTTCCAAGGAGCTAACGACGGGTGTGACATGAGAGACAAATGTGGCAATCCTGAAAGGTGACCAGCCTCATACATGCTAGCTTAGACAGGAAGATGCTCTGAAGACACGATGCATCTCAGCCCTGTGCCTCCTCACCACACTTGTCACTTTCCACCTCCTCGTATCCGACACATAAGGAATTCCTGTTGGCAGGAATCAGATCTGGTTCATTGCTAACTCGTGGAGGGCTGCACCTCTTCTCCTTATGGTCCACCCCACTTCTTCAAGTCCTGAATCAAAATTAGTGCAGTGAGACCACCCCTGACTATTCTATTTAAAATTCCATCCCTTACTATCTCCCTATCTGATTCCTCCCAGAATAAGTAAGCCCATCTCCCTTTCTTACTTTTTATGAACTTTCTCTCCCCAGTGAAATACAAACCCCAAGAGAGCAGGAGAATGGTTTGCTGCATTCACTTGTCATACCCAGAGCCTATTACAGTGCCTGGCACGTGGGCGTGATGGAACGAAGCACTAATACATAGCAGGCTGGTGTGGTTGCCGGATGGATGGAAGGAGGGAGGTTCCACGCACAGACTCAGGCCCTCAGCCTCCTCTGGAGGGAGGGAGGAGGCACGCTACAGCATGAACCCATCCCTCTGGCAGCCATCCTGCAACAGCTCTTCAACTTGCTGCTTGTGGAGTGAAATCCTGAAGTTTAATTCCACTAGATGACTAATGTCCTAATAACTGTGGTAATATGCCGCCCTTATAAACGGTCTGCACTCTCCGCCAGGACCTCAAGGAAGCAGAGATAAATACATACATTTAGGGAATATTCACCTTTAAAAGTCAAGGTTCCAAGGGCCACTTCCAAAGTCATAAAGAGCTCATGTGGAAAGTAACCTTTAGTTTACCATCAAAACTGGTTTCATAAAGGAAGTGTTTTAAATACACATTTGGGAATTTCACAATAGGTTCCTTTTACATTGCTGATCTGTGACATGAGACAGGGTTTGCCAAGATTTTTCCATAAAAAAAGGATATATCGATCTAATTATCTTTTATTCAGGTTCTTTAGTACCCTCGATTTCTGTTCTTGTGGACGTAATACTGCATTTCTACTGTACACACTTTCTATCATTGGTCAAGCATTCCCTTCCGAACCCCAAGAGCAGGTGTCTGAAACTCAACCCTTACATCAATCAGAAGCAATATTTCCTTGGCAGACACAGAATCAGCAAGCATTTCTGGATCTCCAGGGCAGTGCCAAGGTTTCTGAGCATGGTAACCAGCTATAAGCATCTGAAGTTATACAGATGACTTCTGACGTCATACCTACTCCAGTCTTGACAGTTACACACACTTTCCCATGGGGGAGAAAAGCAAGATCAGAAGAAAAGCCAGTGAGATCCATTTGCATAATTTGGCAGAAAGTGCTACTGGACAAACAGCAGCTTTTCTGCGCCGTCTGTTCTGAGGAAATGAATAATAATATTTATGGCCTAATAAACTGTGTCCTCCACAAGGAGAGGGGCCATCAGGGCACCCTGGCAGAGCTGTGGACTGGATGAAAAGATGCAGGAAGTCCGGCATCAACATGGAAAACTCAGCTGTCTCTGAGGTAAACAAGAGCTGGCTTGGTGTTCCCCGTGGAGGCTGGACTTCGGTGGGAGATCCCAGGAGGTGTTCATATCTGCAGCTCACATCCTGCCTTTGGAACAGAACATCATAAACCCTCGAGTCAGGCTCACCTGAGAACCACGAAGTCTCTGGAAGGATGGGGGGCCATGCTGTTCAACACGTACTGGTAGATCTCTGTCTGTCGGTCTAGACTCTCCACAACCTTCCACTGCACAAAGTCCTCGTCCCACAGGTGCCGCTCTCTCAGCACACGGTTCAGGACCACCGAGGGGGGAGCTTCCACCTCCACAGAAGCCTTCCACAGCTTCAGCGGGTTCCCGTCGCCCACCTTGGGAAAGACGACATCAGAAGGTGAAGAGGCTGTCTGGGATATGGGTCCAACGGTTTCTGTTTGGGCTTCTGGTTTTCCTACCATACTTTGCTGGGTGTTCAAAAACCATCACTGATTATGTAAATTGAAAGTGATGCTACATACCTCAGATTTAACATCTTAGTCCTCAAGCTGAAAAGAATAATAATGCGGCCGGGAGCGGTGGCTCATGCCTATAATCCCAGCACTTTGGGAGGCTGAGGTGGGAGATCATGAGGTCAGGAGATTGAGACCATTCTGGCCAACATGGTAAAACCCCGTCTCTACTAAAAATACAAAAATTAGCTGGGTGTGGTGGCGCATGCCTGTAATCCCATCTACTCGGGAGGCTGAGGCATAATCAGTTGAACCCTGGAGGTGGACACTGTAGTGCGCCGAGATCGTGCTATTGTACTCCAGCCTGGTGACAGAGTGAGACTCAGTCTCAAAAACAAACAAAAAATAATGATGATGATAAAAATGCTAATCCCCAACACGCATGGCGGTTACTATGTGCCAGGCACTGTTCTAAGTCATTGGTTTTTAAATTAGCCTCCTTCTGACAGTGGTACTCTTACAACATCCATTTTGCGGATGGGAAAATCGAGGCACAGAGGGGTGTGTGACTTGCCCAATATTACACAACTAAGGGCTAGAGACAGGACTGGGATCCAGCCACCTGGCTCCATAGTCTGCCCTCTGATTATAGGCAACAGGTCTCTGGACTGAGCCTTTGAGTGGTACATGTGCCTTAACTGTGCTAAGCCCTGTGGACACTGCAGCCGTTTTTCAATGCAAAAACAAATGTCTAATTGTTAGCTGTGGCTTTCTGGGGGTCATCTTTCTCCATGCCCTGAGATTACCTTTTTGAAAGCAAGGTCTGTATTGTCGGTGCTGGAGCACGTGACCCATCCCTTGAACTTCTCCTTGGCTTCTTTCTGGAGGCCCTGGATGAGATGGTTCAGGTAAGTGTGGAAAGTTGCCCCACTCTCCTCCAGCTGTGTCCCCAATTCTTTCAGGGTTGGCACGTGGATCTCAGCCTCCACATACGAGTTACGAGACTGGGCCACCAACTCGTGTGGAACCTAGATCAATGGATGCACGAAAGGGCAACACACTCAGCCAAAGAAATGCCGAGATTCAGAGAAAGCAAAGCCATTTCACCCACAGCCTGGCCTGGAGCCACGGGCCGAGGGCCCCAGGGCCGGAGATGTTTTTCTAAGATCACTGCCAAGGCCAGGAGGGGACCTTCTAAAGTCAGGAAATACACATATGTTTCGGAGGCGGTATTTATTATTCGAAACATTGCAATGACTTCCTCTTCATTCTTTCCATTTCCCTTTTATTTTACTTTCAATGTCTTTTTATCCAATTCGGCAAAATGTGGGCTCAGACTTTACCCACTGTGAATAAGACTTAAAATGGATAGACTTGTGAAGGGAAACATCAAACATGACTTGGGCATAGCTTGACTTTTTTAGCACACTTTTCCCATTGACAAATGCCAATTCTATCACAGAAGTATGCCACAAGTCTGCTTCACTTACTTCTTTTACATGTCTGTGGCTGTATTCATAAGCTGTCATTAGTTCTTAGCAACAAAGATTGCTCAGTATCACAAACACACTCACACAGATGTTTAACCTAATCAAGTCCCAAGGAGAAATCAAACAGAACATAATTGGCTGACTGGCCTTGAACCTGACAATGGCAGGTGATGCAACCGTTTGCAGGAAAGCCATCAGTGCAGTAACCCCGAGTGTCCTTATCAAAGCCTCAATTGTATAGCTAGTGCCTCACCTTTCCTGGAAGCAAAGACCAGAGCTATAGTGTATACTATTGTCATTATAAAATCAGGAACAAACAGAAACTGTAAATGTAGCAACAATCCCAGGCGTCTTATCTAGTTCCAAGAGCTACAAGGGAGGTGGAGGTTCAAGCCTTTCGCTCACCTCAAAAAGTCTGTCGCATTCCATGATCATGTGCGCAAGGCCCTGAGCTGCTGCCAGATTCTCGTTGAGGTCCTTTTGATCTGGCTTCCCGGTGGCATATTTCTTCTGTATGACTCTGTAATTGAATGTGAGTGTGCTAAGAGGATCCCACACCAAAGAGCTTGTCACAATACCAAACTCATCCCTTTGGCTTTCTGTTTATACCCAGATGCTCTCCAGATCTCATGCTTTTGCGTTTCCAGATAAAAACAATGATCACATATCTTAGATATTCTGAATCCGACTAACAGTCTGATAGTTCACAAGGAAAAATCTTGGAAAACTAAAAGGGCAGGAAGAATGGTGGGGGAAGAAATTAATCTGTTTTTCCAAAGTTTGAAACCCCTTAACTGCAAGCTCCTGTGCTTTGGTCTTAAATATAGCCTTTTAAACTAAAGATTGTAAAAGAGTACTTTGTGAATGTTTTCCTCCTCACTCACGCAGACAAAACAAAACGCAGTCTTTCTGGATCACAACTGGCATTCTTCAATGCTAGCTCAATAATCCTGTGAATCTGAGCCCTGTGAATTAGGGTACCTCACAAGATTTTCTGATTATGAAGAGTGTTTGACAAATCCTAAAGTTGAAGTGTAGCATGAGACACATTTTATCTATCTATAATCTATTATCTATCTCCATTATCTACCTACCAATCATCAATTTATCTCTCTCATTATCCATCATCTGTCATCTATTATCTATGTATCATCTATCAATCTATCATCTATCTACCTACCTATCACCTGTCTATCAATATATCCATTCATATCCATCCATCCAACCATCCAACCATCCAACCTGTCTTATGAACTGTGGGGAACACCTGCTTTGGGATTACTGCTGTTGCTGATAAAGAAACCCACCGTGGAGAGCTTTCTTTCTTCAATAAATTAAGATGGAAGAGGGAGGGGGCCAGACACACTGCCAGGTTCATGGGCGTCATCTGATTCTCTTCCACTAAGTTGACGACATCGTTCAGGAAACACAAGAGCGTCTGCAGGACCTCCCTGTTCTCATCGGCCAGTAGCAGGATGGTGGCCTGCACAGCCTGCAGTCGCTGCTCTTTGGGGACATCTGAGGAAAAGTAGATGCCAGGTCATTGGAGGAGCAGTCACAGAAAGAGCCAGCTGGGAGGCATTGCATAAGCTCTACCTTCCTGGTGTGAAGGCACACTCAGAATCATCATCGACAACCAGAACAGCAGGGAAAGCACAAAGAAGTCAGTAATTGCTGAGGGCTCATGGCGCATGGGAGGCAGAGCTGAGTCCCAACCCTTGTAATTGAACTCTGGGACTGGCAGTCTTGATGGCCAAGCAGGGTTTAGAAAGGGGAACCACCATCCTGGCTTTTTGTATTCTGAACAATAAATCTGCTTTCAGAAGGCTTCTGGGTGAAGTTGGTGATTAGGGCTCTATCAACCTGGTGCCTCTCTTGCCCATCCTCCCTGCCAGACAGCTTGGGATGCCCCTCTCAGGATGCCCAGGGCTCCATAGGACATGGATGGAAAACCACTGTGCTAGGGGAGCAGTAGCCTCACCTTGCCTTTCTCCACCCCTGGCAGCCAGGCCATAATGCTGGTGCCATGCAATTCACCGGGTGGGCTTGAGCTGGTGGGCTCTCTGACCTCATTCCTAGAGGGCCAGCTTCTCGAGGGGAAGCCTGGCATATCTTTCTTTTTCCTACAAATCCCCCAGGGCTTGCTTTGCAGGAGCCTGCTAGAGACTTCATGTGGAGATCCAACGTCACCTGTTCCATAATCTTGGGGTTTATGGAAATTGAGGCTGTGCCTGCGGAAGAAGAACCAGGCTGCCTAAGGTTACAAGGAATGTCTGGCCCTTCTCAATTCCATTCCCCTTGAGGTGGTCCCTGTGGTGGTGGGTGCTGGCTATGCAGGCTTAACAGGGAATCCGTTCTAACAAGATGAGGTGAACGAAATGGAAAATCACACCAAATGAGTGCTAGTGCTGCCTTCTGCTGCTCCCACCCATGGCTGTGTTTACCTAGTGATTACTTTAGTCCTCTCATTGCAAAAGACACTGTTGGAAGCTTGCTTCTGTCAACACTATTGTCTTTCTTAAAATGCCATGTTCTGGAGCAGAGGTCTCCACCCTAGGGTCACTGCACTCTCAGGGGGTGAGGAGGTGTGTTCCTGACAGTCTCTTGAGGTGTGAGAAGAAAATCATTAGCACTCCCATGTTTGTTTATCTTTTCTCTCATCCATTAAATATATTGAGTGGGTGTGTTTTATAATGTGATAGTACATTACAGTATATCCAGCATATTTATATTACTAAACAGAAATACACATTCAGATATTTGCTACTGGCAGGAGTACACGAGAAAAACAAACTCGGAACTGGCTGCTCGAGAAGGGCTGAGGTGTGACCTTCTGCGTGGGTCCTGGCTGGCCCCAGGGTTTGCGGTCCTGGGGGCTACGGATGCTAGGTTCACACACATTCTCATGCAGGAGGCATGACGTCACGCCCCAAGGCTGGCCACACTCTGGCCCTGATCAGCAAATCCAAGTTCCTGGAAAAACCTGAGGATGCCTTCAGCAGTCTGAAACCCGTCCCCACTCCCACCACGTCCATTGTGTACTGGCACAAGATATACCTGGGGTTCACAGAGAAGAGCCATTTTGTTAAAATTACAGCAAACCCATTTTCTTACTCTTGCTTGGGGTGGAGCAGAAACAGATGGTACTAATGAGCTCGAGCTTGTGAGAGGTGTTACAATTCTGCTTGAGCTGCTGATTGTTTTAAATACGCTGCTCTACTGTAAGGTGTCCAGTGTGTATACACTGTTTAACTTTAGATTACTAAGCTTCTTTTCCATGCCAACACTTTTTCTCAGCCATCATTTTTGAAGGGTCGCCTGTCATCTCTATATGTTGTCTCAATTTCGTTTCTATTCAATTGTTTTTTAATCTTCAAAATACTTTCTGTCCATCATTATTATTATTTACTAAAAATGCTTGAAAAGTTCAACTCTGAATACCTAAATTCAGCATTCGTTTTGGATCCTCTACCCTTTTAGCTTTCTGTTATATGCCATGCTGCTGCAGGTCCTGCCCCTTTCTTGGCTCTAAGGGGATGATTCTAGGTCAGAATTTCTAAGTGTGGATAATTTGCAATCACGTGGGGGTTACTGGCACCTCAAATTCAGAATCCTGTGGTTTCTGAACACTTCTCCCCTCCAATGTCCACATTCTTTCAATCACCAAGCCTTAAAGCCTGTGGTTGTCTGTGACCCCTCCATCCTTCTCCTTCCTATGGATGGGTAGGATTCAAATATTTTCATTAGTCCTCCAACACTCCAATTTATTTAATCATTTGACGAAAGCCCAAGAAGTGACATAGCTGAAAACAGAACTCTGGATAGCTGGAGGAGGAACTGTTCCTCTCTGCCACAGTAGCATTTCGGAAACTTTGACTCCAGGGTCTATGCATGGAAGGTCTTTTCTCCCATCTCCCTGCTGGAAGTTCCTGCAGGTAATCCAGAACCTTGATTAGTGTGCTGACTCCCTGAACCTCCATGCTCGTCCAGTCCAGTGCCTCTTGTGCACCACTTCCAGATTCCTGGGTCAATGACACAGTGCTGTGGACTTTCTCCTTGCAGCAGATACAAGGCTGGCTACCTATTCAACTCGATGCCCGTTCTTCCCTTCTTCCTCATTAAGAAAACACATGTTCTGCTCAGGTGTGAGCTGCATTCTACTTAGGGAAATGGGTCCCCACCTCAGACCTAGGGATGAACCATGTGGGCCTAAACCAAAACTGGCAATCCAGGTCTCCTTTCCACTGTTGGGTTTAGGGGGGAAATTGTAAACCATTTCTTCCTGAGGGGACCAACGAAAATGCTAAGAGCTTCTGCAAGATGTATGTCCCTGATAAAACCAGACACATAGCCAAAGAGAAGCGCTGTCACTCTCTTCTTGCCTTGAAAAGTGATTTTGTGAAGATGTGATACTTATAAGTTGAGACAATCATATTGTGACATTAAAGGCAAAGCTAAGAGAAGCTGACTTTAGCCCTGGCATCACTGAGCTGCGGGATACCCAACTCCAGAATTATGTGAGATAATGAAATGTACTTATTGTATAAACGACTGTTCATTGGATATTTGGTTCTGTCTTCACAGCTGAGAGCATTGTAACTGGCAAGTCCCTCAACAACACCTGAGGATTCCCCAATACTTAATGAATCAAGCATAAGCTGCTTGCCCTAATACTCAATGTCCCTCCAATGTATGGCTCCAGCGTGTTTTTCAGTGTCATTTGGTGTCACTCTGTACGTTTGCCGTACATGCAAGCCAGATGAATACTCTGGGCTCTCCCAACATCTGCTTATGCTATCTGCAGAGCAAGTACCCAAAACGTGTTCTTCACGTCTCAGCCTTCAGTTGTCACTTCCTCCATGAAGCCCTTATTCTTCATCTCTCCCTCCTTGAACTTTTCGTTGTAACTTTTCTATGAACTTCTCCAACTTACTTGTGTTGGAGTTATTTATGTTCATGCCTCATCTCCCTTAATTGTAAGATCCTTCAGAGAGCGAGTCTCCCATACATATGCTCCGCCATGCTCAGCGCAGTGCATGGTACAGAAGCCACGCTCTGTAAATGTTTGCTCTGCTAAAGCAGAGCCTGCTTTGATCTGGCTTCTTGCTTGTGACTCAGGAAGGGCCAAAGACATTTATTTCTTGAAAGTAATGTGGTCTTAGCCTTAGACTAGTATCCAACTTAACCCAATAACTGATTAAATGTAAAGACTCATATCTGATACTTCCAAACCATAAGGGAAGTACTTATGGTTAATTGAAAATGCAGTTCAAGCTCTCACAGCAACAACATCAAGAACTCCCTGTTTGGGCTCTAGAAACTTGAATCATTAATTTAACTTAACCTACTCACTTTGAAAAACTAATATTTACTTAGTGGGTTGCCACCTTAATCTGTTTTCACAAGAGGTTCTGATTACAATCCTTCCTGAGTTTGCAGTATCATGGACTCCTTAAACACATTTTGTACAGAATTCTCTATAGCACGGATGTTCTTCAAATTGGATCAAGTCTGTATCAAGGTCCATTTCAGGCATCTTTTGCTGAAGACTCAAAACTCAAAGTCCATGGGCCAAATGGCTTTCTTTCCTCCATGAACTGGGATCTGGTCGTCAAAATAATTCATAATGCTAACACTGTCATATCTAGCAAAGAATCACATGTTTAATTTCCTTCTTTTTTTTTTTTTTTTGAGATGGAGTCTCTCTCTGTCACTCAGGCTAGAGTGCAGTGGCGTGATCTCTGCTCACTGCAACCTCCACCTCTTGGGTTCAAGTGATTCTCCTGTCTCAGCCTCCTGATAGCTGGGATTTCAGGCACCATGCCCGGCTAATTTTTGTATTTTTTAGTAGAGGCGGGGTTTTACCATGTTAGCCAAGCGAGTCTTGAACTCCTGACCTCAGACAATCTGACTGCCTCGGCCCCCAAAGTGCCGGGATTACAGGCGTGAGCTACCACGCCAGGCCCGTGTTTATTTCTAACATTCCCATTGTAACCACCTGTAGCAGGATATGCTTCTTAATCAACAATTGTTATTTCCAGTGATTAATTACACAGGCTTTGCTGAGAATTTAACATCATTTAAAAAATTCCAAGTGCAAACATAAACCAGTTTATTTAAGCTTAAGCCTTGATTTGGTTTGCTTACTTTTCACCAATGAAAATACATTGTGCTAAAATACATTTCCATTTATTTCTAGTCATTTTAATTCATGTCACTTTGAATTTCCTATATCCCAAAGAAATTCTTCCTTTTAAAAAAATTAAAGAAGTTTTGATAAATACCTATATACGAAACAACTTCGATTGTGTCCCTTTTTCATTTTCAATTTTTGTAAATATTAAAAGTTTGTTTTAGATTTTACACAAAACTCCATTGAGAAGGAATATTTTGAGGTCAAAAAGGTATCTTTAAATGCATAAAGAAATGGCCTGCGGATTTCCAAATCAAGCTTTGAGCAAAAGTTACTTCCGGAGAGGAGAGCAGGATTACATACATCTTTATGGATTCATGTATTATTCATATAATTCAAACTCAATCTATAGGGAATTGTTTTTATTAAAGCGGAAGGATGCTCAGGAGAACACCAAGCTCATTATTTCCACTTACACTGATAGATGTGGAGGAAGGTCTCGCTGAGCTTGTTGGTGAAAAGAGGCTCAGGGAGGTCCCGGAAGAACTGTTTCACCATATCCGCCACGTCGTAAGCAGACTGGTCTTCATAGCTGACGTTCTCAGGGAAGCTCTCATTCATTTGGCGTAGTGCATGGATCCGAGACTTCACTCCCGACTTGCGAAAAAGACCCACCTGAAACAAGCCATAGGTGTCAGCCAGGCCACACCTGGATATGAGGAGGAGGAGGAGGAGGAGGCATGGGATGGGAACTGGATGAGCGGGAATTGCCTCTCAATTAGCACATGCTGAAGTACCAATGTGGCTACTTTTAGGCAGTAGTTGAACACTGTCTTCCTCTCCCACGAGATGAAGGTAGGAACAAAACCTCACCTCACAGGATGACTTTGGAGAGTAAGTGAGGAAACAGATGTGCATGCACTTTGTGACCTGTTGCATCTTATCACACTGCAGATGTTACTATTTTATTTAACAAGTAACTGCTGTGTATCAGACATGCTTGGAGTTCCTAGGTGTCATTAGTGAGCAGGGCAGATAAAATTCCCTACCCTCGGGCCGGGCATGGTGGCTCAAGCCTGTAATTCCAGCACTTTGGGAGGCGAGACGGGTGGATCACTAGGTCAAGAGATCAAGACCATCCTGGTCAACATGGTGAAACCCCGTCTCTACTAAAAATACAAAAAATTAGCTGGGCATAGTGGCGTGTGCCTGCAATCCCAGCTACTCAGGAGGCTGAGGCAGGAGAATTGCCTGAACCCAGGGGGCGGAGGTTGCGGTGAGCTGAGATTGTGCCATTGCACTCCAGCCTGGGTAACAAGAGCGAAACTCCGCCTCAAAAAAAAAAATTCCCTACCCTCTAGGGTTTACATTGCTATGGCGATTTTGAGAAAGTTTGGTCAATGGGAGGTTTGGTGGAAACAATGTGGGTGATGAATGAAAGGCTCCCAGATAAACCACCATATCCAATGCCCCTGCAGGGGAGAGTTTTATGAGCAATATGTTCATGAAACAGAATAATATCATAAGTACATATTTTGATTTAAGGGATTTATTTACTTTTCCAGCTTTGAAATTCTTGGCACTTACTTTTCTACCTGTTTGTTTTTATGCTATAAGCTATGGCTTTAGTGAGAATGATTCCTGGGTGGCTTTTTTCTCGGACCTCAGGATACTGCCAAATCATGACTTTATGTTGGAGCCTAGACTCCTCCCCGGCTTGTTGAGTAAACGGAGCATTAAGGCATCAAGAACAGAGTGGCCCTAAGGAGAATGAGTGAGGCAGAGCAAAGCCCGGCAAGAATGAAGATCCTGCAATGGTTGGGCACGTTAAGCTCCAGGCAGGCCCCCTAGAGGAACTTCTTTTTGCTGGACTTAGTCTCTATTCAAAAAGGAACTGACCTTTCTGGGAGCCCTGGCTTACAGTGAAATAATATGTCTGCAATATTTTTAAGTGCCTATAGGGAGTTGATTTTCTTCTACCCTCAATTTCCATAGCTCTCATTCCCCAGTAGCTCACGGGTTGGCCCGCTTCTGCAAAGCAAGGTAGAACCTTCCTGAGTGGCTGGACAGGTGGACAGTGGCCATTTGCATCAGCCACTGCTCTTTCTCCCTATGCCTGGAAGAATGCCTGATATAGGTCATCTTACTGGCCGCTCTGTGTACCAGGCCAACCTCCACCCAAGTTGGGGTATCTGACAAAGGCTTTCTTGATTGCTGCAACAAATGGAGAGCAGCTCTCATTCTTCCAAACTGCAGTAACAGCAAAAGAAGAATTCCAAGCCATTAGAGCATACTCAGGTTTTTGTATGTGTCAACTGAATGGATCGCAGGGGAAATTACACACCGCTACTTTTTGTGGTGATAAAAACAGAATTCTTAGTAATATTTCTTTGCATTCCAAGGCTTATCACTCTAATCCCACATATCAGGATATTCAGGCTGATAATATTGTCGCTTAAAATACGAATTACTTTCTTTTTTATTCTTAAAGTTTGGAGTGTCTGGAAAATGCACAATTTTGTTATACTTGGATGACTCGCCACAAAGAATCTAAACAACATTTATCTTCCTTCAACTGGCAACGACTCCAAATTTCATCAAACGGCATGGAAAGAAAGTATATACTGTCAAAACAAAAAAAAAAAAGAAAATTTCAAGATGTCAAGGGAGTGATTATTGGGGGGAGATCCATCTTGGACACGTTTACATCTTCTGTTTTTCTGATTCTGGAAGGAGGCCCAGGATGGTGCATACCACAGGGCTGTGCTGCATGAGAGTTCTCAGAATTGGGATGCCCTGAGGGTAATTACTTTGGTGTGACTCACAAATATTTATCCTTACATGGCTAGGTATTATTCCATTTGAGAAGAATTCCTATTTTTTCTTAACAGCACAGGAATATTGACCAGGATCTACAAAAAGAAGAAAGCAGAGAGTGTTTCTGTTTAAATTGCCGAGCACGTTCCTTTCATCCACTGTGTCCTGCGGGCTGTTTCTGGCCACACACTCATGTGCGTGCACACACACATCCCAGAGATGCTATCTTCATATTGTTTGGTTTCCAAGCTTCTTTCTTGTTTCGGCAAATACTGTTATTTTAATTATTTTAGACATGTCTGGGGCTCTCCAGCCGCAGGCTCTGAGCTGACTGCTCTGACTGAGATCTCAGGATTTCCAGAGAGTTGTCAGGGATTGATTTGTGTTGCCTCAAATTCTGACAATAACCTTCCTGCCCTGCCCTTGTCTTCTAGGGGACATGGGAAATACAGACATATATATATATATAATATATATATATATATATACACACATATATACATATTTTTGTTTCTGTGGATTTTTGTTGGAAGTATAGCAGGAAAATTTTCTTTCATAAATCTAATAAAGAAAAGGTGGTCTCAAGTCAGATTCTGGATGTAGTAGCTGAAGACGGCAAAAGGGAAAGATGGAAACAACCCATCTTTAAAACTTTTGATGAACCGATGATTAATCTAACCCTGGAACCGTTCTATTTCCTGACCTTTTTCTTTTTTTTTTTTTTTGAGACGGAGTCTCACTCTTGTCACTCAGGCTGGTGTGCAGTGGCACAATCTCACCACAAGCTCTGTCTCCGGGGTCAAGTGATTTTCCTGCCTTAGCCTGCTAAGTAGTTGGGATTACAGGCCTCGCCACCACACCCTGCTAATTTTTGTATTTTTTAGTAGAGACAGGGTTTCACTACATTGGCCAGGCTGGTCTCGAACTCCTGATCTTAAGTGATCCACCCACCTTGGCCTCCCAAAGTGCTACCATTACAGATGTGAGCCACCATGCCTGGTCTATTTCCTGACTTTTTGTTTGTGTTTTGTGAGACCAAGAATTTCCTGTCAATTAAGCCATTGTGGGATGGGGCTTCTAGTGGTTGCTGTGAAAAGCCCAGAGCACAGTGAGTAGAAGATCGTCTTTCTAAGGCACAGAGAAATCTTGAGACCAGAGGAGAGCTCCCCTCTCGATCCTCACAGAACAAGATGGTGATGGCAACCAGTGGTTTCCAATAATCATTTCTCCTTCAGAAAGTTTTGGCTGGGCACAGTGGCTCACGCCTATAATCCCAGCACTTTGGGAGGCCAAGGTGTGCGGGGTGGGGGGGACAACTGATCTCAGGAGTTCGAGATTAGCCTGACCAACATGGCAAAACCCCATTTCTACTAAAAAATACAAAATACAAAATTAGCTGGGCATGGTGGTGGGTACCTGTAAACCCAGCTACTCGTGAGGCTGAGGTGGGAGAATCTCTTGAACCTGGGAGGTGGAGGTTGCAGTGAGCCTGGATGACAGAGCCAGACTCCATCTCAAAAAAAAAGGTTCTAAAGCAAGGATTGATCTGAATTTTTGTGTCTGTCACCCATGGCAGGCAGCCTGGGCAGTCTCACGGGGTCTCATACACTTGGTTTAATGCTCTGCTGTCTTGGTTTTGAAATTCTCAATGATTTATGAACAAGGGATCTCACATTTTCTCTTTCCACTCATCCCATCAATGACATAATATGTCCTGCTGTCATCTACTGTTAAAGCTCAGCCCAGACATCCTGTTGAGAAAGGGGAGGATGACCATCAGCAATGTGCAGTTCATTTTATAAGCATCTTTCTTGTATGTGATCTCTTGCTCCTTTTGAAGATAAAAGGGTGAGTGATGAGTGTCCCCTTGGACTAGTTTTCCTGTTACCTCTCTCTTTTGTCTTTCACCTAAAAACCTAGCTATGAAAAAGCGAGGACTCAGCTGGGCATGGTCGCTCAGGCCTGTAATCCCAGCACTTAGGGAGGCCGAGACAGGTGGATCACCTGAGGTCAGGAGTTTGAGACCGGGCTAGCCAACATGGTGAAACCCCGTCTCTATTAAAAATACAAAAATTATCTGGGTGTGGTGGTGCTCCCTGTAATCCCAGCTACTCGGGAGGCTGAGACAGGAGAATCACTTGAACCCGGGAGAAGAAGTTTGCAGTAAGCCAAGATGGGGCCACTGCATTCCAGCCTGGGTGACAGAGCAAGACTACGTCTCAAACAAAAAAAGAAAAAAAAAGAAAAAAGCGAGGACTCAAGGATAATTTCCCTGGATAGCCCCAGAGCACTGCTCATTTTATCTGTGGCAGGCAACAGGCAAAGTGACGAACAGGCAGTGGGGCGGGGACCCTCGTACTGAGCACTAAGAGTCTTCCCAGCATAATTAGGCTTTTAAAACTCACTGCTCTATTAGGAGGAGAGGCTGAGCATGAGTGCTGCATTAGAATTCAAATTCCATCTGAATAATATTAAATCTCCCTCTTGGCATCCTGTTTATGCTAATCTTTCTCAGGACTTAATGATGTTTATCAGGACTTCCATTTCCTCTTCTTTAGAAATGTGCTCAGCTAATGAAGGAAGGTTGGTTTTCTTTGGAAAGAGACAGATTCATCAGAGGAGCATGCGGCAGATTCTTATTTTGAGCATTGCAGGTTTAGCCTCTCACTGCAGTGACTTCATATTCATCAGGAGCCAGGTATAACCTATCCTTCTGTGCACAGTTGATTTAGGGCAGAAATAAAAGCTCAGACAACAAAGCAAGGCCCCTCTCACACACTACTACGTCTGAATACAAATGGTTCATAATTGAAGGCTAAACTTCCTCATCTCACCCACAGCCAGCTGCAAGGGCAAACACGAACACTGTTGCATCAGAGAAAATGCTGTGCATGCGGAGTGTGGAAGGCAAAAGGCGGGCGATGTTGCAGACTCTGTGGGACCCGGGTCCGCGGCAGTGAGTGCTTATGTGCAGGGTGAGTGCTTAGCATGGGAGAAGGGCTGTTGCACGGCAGGAAGCCTCCTCCTTGAGACTCCGGGCAAAGTCTTGGGAGGGTATGGGGTGGTGCTTCCTATTAAAACGGGCATAGACATTCGATATTTGTGGATGTCATGGTCTTCTGCAACTTTGAGGCTGAGATCTCAAGGCCTTATGCGGACTGGAATGTTTTCAATTCCACGGAGGTGCTGTTGGCAAAGAAAGAACGTTCGTTCGGTGCTGCTCTCCTTCCTTTTCACTCTTTCCCTCCTTGCTTTTCTTATTCACTTTTACCAGCTCTTGCTTGCTCTGAAATCTCTGGAACAGCCAGGTTTTGACTCCTGATGTTTCTCTCGTTCTCCCCTTTCCTTCCTATGACCACCTTCCTTTTTCACAGGAGCCAGAGGGGTGGCCTCTGTGTGCTTTCCACACCACGTGACAAGGAAAGGGAGGGACGTTCGGAGCTTGGAAGCCCTGCCAGGACTGAGTGTCTTATAAGGTGGTGACTGGTTGTGGTGAAAGTCCCTTCGATGTCCTACGGATTCTCCCATGTGACTGATGCAAGAGATGCATGGCTCTTTTCATTTTTATTACATTTAGAATCAGTATTTATGTCTTGAAGTGAGTCTTCTGCCTCCAGGGCTTTGCCGGCACACTGATTTTCATCTTGCCATATTCTCCCAGATTTAAAAAACTGAGCTGAGATGGACACAGGGGAGGAAGAGGTTTTGGTGCCCTGTGTCTTTCTATCTCTTGGTACTTTTGCTTCCAAAGGGAGACTGGCCCCATTAACAGTAGTGATAATGGCACTACACATTATTCAGAAGCTACAGGGGGCAGGAATGGTTTATAGTCTACACTAAATACTCTGTGGTGAATGGAATAGTGGAATTACAATTCATCTATTTATACCCGCTCTTGTTCAAGAAAGAATTCAAGGGGATTTGCAGTAATCTATAAAATATAATAAGATACAATTAAACATAAAAGATAAGAAAATTACAGCAAAAGGAAAACAAAGACAGAAAAGGGTGGATGAAACAGGAATAAGGTTGATGCATAAAATTCATGACAAAAAATTCCATGTGTTTACTACAGACAGAACACATATTTGGCTCCAGGCTTTCTAGCAGCCATTACAGTGAAGAAAAGACACCCACAGGAATGAGTTTGGTGTGCACAGTATTAAAAAGCAGACCAGTTGTCCAAAAGAAACACAATGCTTTCAGGTGCTGCAGCCAGAGAAGGAATTTTTTTTTTTTTTTTTCCCGTCTCACAGAAAGCACGTTACATGACTTAATGACCAACATCGCCTACAAAATCCTGATAGTGAATTAACCCATCAGGGAGTTGTATAGGGCTACGCCTCAGTGCTAGAGATGACATCATCCCAAAGTCCACTGGGAAAAAGCAATTATAATCAGCAGCAGCAGAGTGCAGTGGTTAGGAACTTGGACTCCGCAGTTAGATTTGCAAGCAAGTGTTGGCTCTGCCACAGTGACCCGGGGATAACACCATTCAAGGGTGGATATGGGAGTAAATGAGGCAATTAATGCAAACACTTAGTACAATTTCTTGAAACATGCCAGGTGGTCAAGAGAGGTTATTTTTGTTGAACTAATGACACAGATAGGCTGCACTTCCTTTAGCCATTCCTGAACATTGTTTTCTCCTAATAGAGCTTTTGCTGATAAGCATTAGCTGGCCATGCTTTTGGAGCAAAATATTCTCTGTGCTTGGTACAGGGCAAAGCCCAAGTCTCTAAGAGCCCCGAGAAGGAGGTGAGTTTGATACATACCTTACAGGAATTGAGATGCTTGGAAAAACATGTCTCTGAACAAAACACACTCTTGGGTCTGCACCCACAAACCAACAACAAACGTACAATTGAGGCCACAAAGTTCTATGCCAAGTGACGTGGTGCAATACTTCTAGCATTAGAGTAGAGACTAGAGTGGGCTTTCCCAAATATTCTCCAGAGCCCATCTCTTTAAACATTTTTCTCAGTAAAACACCTTTAGAACACGATCTTGGAATAATGTGTATTCTTAGTAAAACCTCTACAAAAATTAAAATGCATGTGTAAGTAACCAGATTCATTGGCCGACTCTATTAGGATGTGATTCACAAGTCAATTCATGTTGGAGCATCTGCCAAAGAAGAGAACCCTTGAAAAGTAGCCTGTCACCCTTATTTCTGGGGAATAAGAGGCTGTTAAGTACATTTCTCAAAACTAAATGGCCATCATCACAACAATAACAGCAGCCATCCCACCCTCCATGATGACATCAAATATAGAAAAATGTTATGTGCAGATTCTCTAAATTAAAAGTGAAGAGGAACAAAGGTGATCACACAGTCAGTTCAATCGAAGATGACTTCAAATGAAAAAGTTACTCTATTTTTCTGCACTGAAAATTGATATCTGATTTACCAAGAGACCAGCCTGATCTAAGCATGGTCTCAGTATTTTTTAAGGGTCTCTACAAGCATCACCAGCCAGGATCTTTGAGTTCATGTAGCTGAGCTCATTCCTGCCCATAAGCCCAAGGTCCAGGGTAAATCAATAAAAGGTACAAATAATCTTAGGTTGGTACAGATTCTCTGCATGACATCAAAAATTATGATAAACAGAGACTGTTACAGAATAGCTGCCTGGAAATATACCCACTATTCAGGGCTGCAATTTATCAATTAAGAACGCAACTTTTATTTTGAACAGAATGTCTAAGAAGCAAATGGGTATTAATTGGGAGGAGCAAAGGCTTTGCTTTATAATCTACAGGATGGATTACACTCTGGACTTAATCACAGCCCACCATCATGGTGGGCCCCGAAAGTCCTGGAGGCAGAAATTGATCTCTGAATATTTTGGATAGCTTGAGTTTTGAATCAACTCTATAAAATGATGGGACATATGACTTAGCTGATACTTTCATTCATATTTTACTTGGACATTTTTAAAAGATGTAAATAAATCTATGTTTGGTTTAAGTTTTCCTGGTCATGATGCTGCTTCAAAAGAAAAAAAAAAAAGGAACCAATAAAAGGAGGCATAAAAAAACCTAATTCTTTTTCAAAAATAATATAACAGAGATCAAAGAATGCAGCGAAATCAATGGTGGCACTGAAACAACAGTTAAACAGGAAATTCAGTACACAGCTTAACTCCAGGTTTTAGGGATTGCAAATTAGGCATGCAGGAACAAACTGTTAACATCAACTTTCCGCAGTCACTCCAGGTCAGCATTTAAGTTGCCAATGAGGAACCATCCTCAAATAGGATGTAGCTTGTTCAAATTAAACATTGTCACATAGAGGCCACAATGCCTTTTGTTTTTGGTGAGGCATATCTTGCCTGATACTGGGCAGATCTGACTCAGCCTGGCATCGCATCAATCCAATCCCATGGTGGGGGGTGGGTTACAGCCCTACCTGATCGAGGCAGTTGCTGCGTAGGTATCTCAGTGCTTGCTGAATACTCTGAGGCAGGGGCTGTCCTGTTCTTTGGACGTGGACTATGAGAGGAACACCAAAGACAGCCTTGTCTTTGTAGTCGGGAACTTTCATCCTCTTCATGAACTTTGGAACTGACCTAGAATTTACAGAAACCAGGTCATGCAAGCCTCCTGGGGCATACTGTGGGGAGAGGCTCTGGAAGCAAGCATGAGGGAAGCCAAGCTTTTGTTGGAAAACCCAACAGATGCGGGGCGAATTCGGCATTCTCTCTGCATTCATCACACGACCCGCCGTGCTCTGTGCGGCCTCTGCCTGCGTGCTTTCTCTAACTACTAAACAGCGTGAGTCATGTTAGCAGAATGTATCTGTAGCTCTGTTTTCAGGTCAAGTGGATAACTTTCCAATTTAATCGTGACAGACTTGTCTCTCAAGTGCTGAACACTTAAAAGTCCCCAACAAATCAAAACAAATTTAAAAATTACAAGAGGAAGAAGAAATCTGGCTGGGGTTGGAGGAAAAGGAAGAGAGAAAAGAATAACATTTCTTGGCTCTGTCCTCACTTTTCTAGAGCCAGCTGCAGTTTTTAAAGGACATTTTAATACACAAGCATATATTGATTTGACCATGCAGTTTATAACCTTCTAAACTATTTTATAAAAGCACCATTGATTTTTTAAAAAATATAAAACACAGGACAACTACTGACACATTTTATATGATTTCAAATCCAGCAAATCATCTATAATAGGTCCGCATTCGAGTTCTAACATATGCTTCTGTCAATTCCTTATTACAAGGTTTACTGCATATTCTTGTTTCTATTTGCCAATGAAATAAAAGCAGAAATGTACTTGAAGAATTAAATGCTCTTTGAATGAATCAATGCTCCAAGTGGCGAGCTTTGCATCAGACCAGCAGGAACAAGTGACAGCTGTTTCTGTATAAACTGCCAGGGCTATTTTATGGCAAGTTTATTTTTATTTCCTCTGTTCACAATTAATCACCCTTTACTTGCCTTTTTTTCTTTGTTGGAGCCCAACTGCCTTCCCTGGAAACCAACTGAGCGCTACAAATAGAGCAACGTTTCCTGTGAGCTCCAGCACCTCAGGGCTACAGCAGAGCTCATGCCTTAGGTCCAGGAGATTGTCAGTGAAGGCAATGAATGGGTTCTTCAGAAATCACAAAGTAAACATGGGAGCCCTGCAATCACACACTTAGCTCTAGAGCCTGCAACGCCCTCCTGGCGAACGTGCTACGCACCATGTCCAGCCGTGCTTGTTGGACATGGAGTGCTTCTCCATGATGGCCGTGAGGCGGAGCAGCGAGAAGCGCTGGAGCAGGCTCAGCTGGCCGGCTGTCTGGCTGCTGATGTGGGGCGATGCTGGGGCCGGCCGGGGTTGGTGAGACAGCTGGAAACTGTTCCATCGGAGTCGCCTTTACCAGAGAGACCATCAGAGAAGCCAGTCACAAAGCGGACTTGGTGGCAGGAAACACGGACATCACCAATGTATACACAGCTAATCAAGATAGTGTCCGAGCCAAGAAAATCACCAAGCAAATGGAATGGAAGACACTAGTGTGCAGAATAAACATAGGACATGATTGTTCCAAGTCGGATAACTATGGAAAAGTCTTCTTATCCATTTTATTAGGAGGGTTAAATAAGTGATAGAAGAAAGGTTACATTTGCTTATTCCCAATTTGTTCCCAAAGTGTTGAGAGCAGCTGAGACAGTGTGTGTGTGTGTGTGTGTGTGTGTGTGTGTGTGTGTGTGTGTGAGAGAGAGAGAGAGAGAGAGCGAGAGAGAGCGAGAGAGAGAGAGAGAGAGAGAAACAAAGAAAGAGCAAAGAGAAACAGGGAGATGTAGACAGAAGCAAAGAAAGCCAACAGAGGGATAGAAAAGAGAGCGACATATAGATGGAGAGACAGAGAGATGGGACAGAAAGAGACAGAGACAGAGGCAGAGGATGGATAGATAGAGATGGAAAGATAAAGAGAGAGAAAGAGACAGAGAGGCAGAGACAGAGACAAACAGAGAGAGGAAGGACAGAGATGAGAGACAGATAGAATGGTATAGAAAAAGAGAAAAATAGAGAGAGATATAGACACGGAGCAAGAAACACAGGGAAAGCACGCGCGCGCTCGAGAGAGCGAGTGAGAGAGAGAGAGAGAGAGAGAGAGAGAGAGCGAGAGAGAGAGAGAGAGAGAGTCAGGGAGAGCTGTGTAATGTCTGGGGCTGTAGAGTATTTTCTCTTCTCAACACATCCACTCTTGCTCAGTACTGAGATGGAGCCTGAAGATGAGTAGCACAGACGGTGACGTGTCACTGAGCCCCAAGACACACCCCTGCCTCAACCAGAAACCCAGCAGCACACACGGTGGTATTGTTTCCATTAGTTTGGGCCTCCCAGGGCCATTTTTCTAGGGTGCTCCTGAAACGGTCTTTGTAAGTCAGCTTTTATGCGCTTTGTAGTTGGCCCTTTAAAGCAAAAACAAACGCACAGTGGACACATCTTAGACCTTAGAAATTTCTTTTAGGAGCAAAAAAAAAAAAAAGTATAAAATATGGGGAAGACACGTTTTGATGAATGTATCACAGGAAGGTCAGGGGAAGAGGCTATGTCTGGGAACTGGGTCTTGGTTATCCAGGATTCCCTGCATATGTTGCCTGGTATAATGCTTTGCATGTAAGAAGCTCAAAATAATTTTTTTGGATAAAACTAAGATCAAAATAAAGGATAGGCAGAAAATGAATGTAAGTTAACATGGATTCATCACCATGATGTCTGCACAGAAATCATACTTCTGTTCAAATAATTCCTAATCACATAATCACTTACAGAAATCATACTTCTGTTCAAATAATTCCTTATCACATAATCACTTAGAGTCAGGCATTTAGTAAACACTCTGTATGTTTGTCAAAAAAATAAACAGAACACAATTACTAGGAAATGGATGAAAAATCATTTCCCAAGTGCACGCCACCTACCTGTTTGGCCTGGTCAGAGAGGCCCCTACACCAGAATCCCTCCTGTCTCTGACCCCTGGGGCCTCAGATTCATTAAGAGATGTTACATCTCTTTCCACATCACTGGGTGTTGTCCGACCTTCTGAGACAGAGTTACCTTCAAAATCTAAGGTGATCTGATTAGGAGGTGGAAAGGGGGATAGGCCAGGTTCCCCAACCAACGTGTCACGAGTTTGCAATTCAGGCAAGACATCTTTGGACCAGTCATCCACTACCTCCCGGATCCCATTGACATGCTGCAGAATGTCATCCAAGTGAGGGAGGAAGTCATCTTTCTCCAAGTCCAAAAGATCTCCTGTGCTGGCATACAGATGGGAGTCCGGGACGTTGTCATAGATACTGACTCGGCTGGCTCTGTGGCAGGATGCCATGAGCCTGGGCTCCCTGGCACCAGGAACCTGCTGTCTGCCCAGGGAGATGCTACCGGTCCTCCAGTTAACCCCGTTGCTACTGTCTGTGGGAGAGAGGCTTTCAATAGAAAGCGCCTTGGGGAATGTTCCTGGTTTGTGATCCTTGGGAATATGCACCACCAAGTTCTCTTGGGAGTGAAACTCATGCGTACGGCTTTGGTCCCCTGCATCCCGCAGTGCTGTCCCCGCCAGCACATCCAGGTCCTCCAAGTACATGCCCCCGCGCTTGTTGGCCTCGTGGCACTTGCGTTCCTTCAGGCAGGGTGTGCTCACCCCGCTGCTGCTGTGCTCCGACGGGCTGCTCTCGCCACTCGACTTGCCGGAGCATGGGAGCCCCTTTCTGCAGGCAGTTGGCGGTGAATTCTGGAGATCTCCATTTGGTATCTGGATGCACTGCACGGCCTTAAAGGACTCTGGCTCCTGCTGCAACACGGGCCCGCTAATCACCAGGCCACCTGTCCGCCCTGACCCCTTATGCCTCCCGTGGGTTCCCTTCCCTCGGAGTGTTTCCATGCGTTTCAAAAATGATTTGGCCCTGGCCCTGGTGGGCTTCTCATTCTTGGGGTGGAAGGGGTGGCTGAGGACGTCTCTGGGGGACTGCGGGAGGCTGCTGCTGACCAGTGGGGCATCCAGCATGACCGGGCTGTCGGTGTGGCACTGGCCTGGCTGGCTGCGGCCGTCGCTGCCCCCGCTGCTTTCACTGTGAATGGAGCAGACCTCAGGCTCGCTCAGGTCTGTGAGGACGCTCTCACTGCTGGTCGTGTTCCTCATCCCCGTGCCTCCCGGTGACCCATTTCTGTCTCCTCGAGGGAACAGGGTGTAGAGGTCGTCCACACGAGACCACCTGCGACTGGTTCTCTGGAAAGTCCATTTGTTGCTGATACAAAGATCTTCCTCATCGGAGTCGTCACCCTGTGGAATACCAAGGAAGAGGCTCGTTAGCAGACAGCATGGATGAGGCAGGAACTCTGGGCGTGCTGAGTGCAGCCCTGCGCGGTCCTCCACCTCCCTTCCCTCTGTCCTCCCATGCACAGGTGTGTGGGCTGCGTGGGCACCGCTAAGCTGTCCTTCCATCATTTTCACTGTCTTGTACATACCCATCCTCCCGGTAGCCAGAGGACTCTTCTTAACTTGCCAAACTTCCTTCCTTCCTTCCCATTTTTATAGTGGTGCTGAATGCTTCCTCCCTTCCTCTCTGAGTTTTCCCTGACTGATTACAAAGAGGGTATAATTACATCAGACTAGACAGTCTAAATATAAAGCACCTGCAGTCTTTCTTTTCACACAGAAATTCAACTCTGCCATAAAAGGCACTTACTTCTTTCCAGGAACCTCTTCACTGAGCCCCAGGGACCGTATTTCCAGCTTGCCTCTTCTGAATCTCAGCGTCAGTAGATCTCAAGGCTAACACTCCCTATTTCGGTCCCCTGCACTTGATTCTGTGTATTTCCTGGATAAGGTAACAGCAAAATGACCCACCGAATTTCTTTAAGTAGGAAGGAGAGAGCCATTCTGGAGATCACTATTTGAAGCGTCCCATGCGGCTGCTTTGCATGAGTTGATTCAGTTTTCTGCTGAATCAACTCTGAGTTCGAATGCCACTGGCAGAGTGCACGCCTCTGTGTGGCCACGGCGGGTCCCCACAGCTTGGCACTGTCTTACACTCAGCGCCTCACAGATTGACTCTAGCTGTCTTGTTTCTGCCTGAATTTGCAGCCCCTGAGAGAGGAGCGTCTGCATTCCCTGAGGCTGGAGATGGCCTTGTTTAGCTTTGCATAGCCTTGGGCCCAGCATAGACCGAGACCTAGAGCATACGGGTTCCTTCCGAAATGAACTGAATCATCAGATCCTGCCTCATCCTCACCAAGCATATCACCAAGACCTAATTCTGAACTGATTTTCCAATCTGTTCCCTCATTCGTAGTTCCACTCTCTTTCCCTTAGCGTAGGCCCTTGCCACCTCTCCCTGGATCTGTGATAGTGAAAATGTGGGAGAAGCCCTGTCTCCAGCATCTTCCCCATCTCAACAGCTTTCCACAGTGTAGTCCAAATAGAATCATATGATTTCTTGTTTTTATAGCCTAGAAGCCTCCTGCTTGAGAGCCTCTGCTCTCAGCTGTTACAGGTAAGGTCATCAAGAGCCGGGCTGGCTGCAGTGAGCTGAGCTGTGATGGCACCACTGCACCCCAGCCTCAGCAACAAAGTGAGAACCTGTCTCCAAAAAAAAAGTGGTTTCTTTGTTTGTTTCTTTGTTTCATCCATATAAACATATTTATTCATAAGTCTAGCCTCTCCAATGCCAAGGAAATAATAATTTTTTTGTGTGTGAATTGAATTTACTTTACTTTATTCTACTTGGGTATTCAGTTTTAACACCTGGTTCCAAGTGGCAGTGATACCAGTTCAGAGCTAGGTGACTGTCCACAAGCTACTTACCCTCACTTAAGTAAGTTTCTGTCACTTAGAATATGAGATTAAAGCAGGTCTTGCCTCATAGGCTTGCTGAAGGGATTAAATAAGGTAGTGGCTGGGCACGGTGGCTCATGCCTGTAATCCCAGCACTTTGGGAGGCCGAGGCGGGTGGATCACGAGGTCAAGAGATCGAGACCATCCTGGTTAACATGGTGAAACCCCGTCTCTACTAAAAATACAAAAATTAGCTGGGCATGGTGGTGTGTGCCTGTAATCCCAGCTACTCAGGAGGCTGAGGCAGGAGAATTGCCTGAACCCAGGAGGCGGAGGTTGCAGTGAGCCGAGATTGTGCCATTGCACTCCAGCCTGGGTAACAAGAGCAAAACTCCATCTCTAAATAAATAAATAAATAAGGTAGTGCATTCAGCAGTCCCTCACTGAAACATATCTGCTTATTTGTATCTTTCAATGTTTGTTCAGTTGCTTATCAATCTTTTTATGTATCCAGCATCCACCTTAACCTTGCCGTGTATTGTTTTTAAGGAAATGTAAGCAGATGCAGTTAATCATTGTAGGGATCTTCCCATTCTTGGTCATTCCTTCAAAACCTAGTTTCTATGTAGGTTGGACTAAATAACAAACTTGAACATTCAAGTTTAAAGTGAAAGCAAGTACAAAGCCAACGTACTGATAAGAATTCTATAGCTTAGAAGTCAGGTCTGGTGGCTGATGTGGTTTGGTTGTGTTCCCACCAAAATCTAATCTTGAATTATAGCTCCCATAATTCCCATGTGTTGACATGTTATGGGGGGGACCTGGTAGGAGATGAATCATGGTGATGGTTTCCCCCATACTGTTCTTGTGGTAGTGAATAAGTCTCATGAAATCCGATGGTTTTATAAGGGAAACCCCTATTGCTTGGCTCTCATTCTCTCTTGTCTGCTGCCATTTAAGATGTGCCTTTCACCTTTTACCATGATTGTGAGGCCTCCCTGCCTACACAGAACTGAGAGTCCATTAAACTTCTTTTTCCTTAAAAATTACCCAGTCTCAGGTATGTCTTTATCCAGCAGCACGAAAAGTAGACTAACACAGTGGCTCACATCTGTAATCTTAGCTACTTGGGAGTCAGAGGTGGAAGGGTCTCTTGAGCCCAGGAGTTTGAGTCCAGCCTGGGCAACATATCGAGACCCTGTCTCTTAAGAAAAAGAAGAAAAGAAAAAGAAACAAAAAAGAATTCTACGGCATTGAGATCACAGTGGAAAATTACCTTTGATTTTTAAAAAGTTGTATAAAGCTCTGGTGAAAGAGTTTAGAAAGTTATAATTGTGCAGGTGGAAAAAGGTCAAGACTCCAGAATGATGACTCGAAATATACTTTATTACTAGTACTTTCTATCCCTCTTTTCCTGTGATTGATATAATAAAAACTGACATCGGAGGGTCATTTATACCCAAGGCACCATGATAGGCTGAACGTTGAACTTACTGGATTTTTGTATTGTATTTTAGGAAGATGGTGAGAAGCTGATATTAAATAAGGACTGTGAAAAAGCCATTTTAGCAAACAGTTTTTGAGAAGGCAAAAAAAGTATATGACTTTAATGAAAGTACAGATATTTAAAAACAGAAACTATAACATTTAGTGTTGGCCCCAACTACCTCTCTCAAACCTGGTTATGATGCCAGCACACCACATACTAGTTGGATAAGGATTCCTTTATTTAGCTTGAGAACACATGCCAAGCTGGGCACTGTGGCCTGGGAAGGGAAAGCCTGGCCCTGTCTGCTGGTCTCTAAGAGTGTATTATACTTGCTTTGGCCAACAAGAAGATATTTACAGCCCAACTAAGGTATGTGAAAAAACAGCAAACTCCTGGGAGAAAAGGCAAACAACTCAGGGAAATTTTTGCAGTATTTAGGTTGCTTGAACCAAAGCAAACAAACAAAAACCAAAGTGAAAAAAAAACCAAAATGCAACAAAGAAAACAATGCCCATTCTTCTTTGGCACCCTGTGCCTACAATGACATCATATGTCCCAAAGGGTATTGAAATGGTGTGTCTGTTTCTTGCATTAATGATGGATCTTTCAAACTATTTGATAGTGACATAGAACAAAAAATATGTTTTCCATCACAACTCAGGGCACGTATACTGACTACACTAAAGCCAAAAAAAAAAAAAAAAAGTTTAAGTAATTGTCCTTGTTTGTTTGTATTCTAATACTTTTTAGCCTAGTTTAGTCTGTTTTTGTTTGTTTGTTTTGTTTTAATGTTGTTTGTGATCCACCAAATTCACTTGACAGCCTACTGAGGGGCCATAATCTGCAGTATGAAAAACACATTGCAGTAGAGTTTAAGGTTTCTGTACACACTCGGGACCCAGCAGAGCATCGGGCACATGGCAGCCTCTCCGGTGGTATTTATGGAAGTGTACTGATTGTTTAAAAGAGATGATCAGGTTTCCTCTGTTTGATAATTTTTTGGGTTTGATAATTTTAACAATGAATAGCTTGTGATTATTTAGTAATGCAAACTGGAAATCTCTAGGAGTAGATGTGCTTATAAAGAAAAGGACACATCAAACTAATTTTATTCTCCCGTCTCAGTGGTTTAGTAGACCATGGACACACCAGGGACATGGAACATCCGAATTTCAGCAAGGAAACTGAAAAAAGTTCTCATGTTGCGGACAATATGGCTTACTAGCTAGATGCTACACAGTGATGTCCAATCCTTTGGCTTCCCTGGGCCATATCAGAAGAAGAAGAATTGTCTTGGGCCACACATAAAATACACTAACACTAATGATAGCTAATGAGCTTAAAAATTACAAAATAACTCATAATATTTTAAGAAAGCTTATGAATTTGTGTCGGGGCACATCCAAAACTGTCCTGGGCCACATGTAGCCCATGCACTGAGGGTTGGACAAGCTTGCTACAGAGAGTTTTGTTAGTAACTGGTTGAGTAACTTCTCCAAAGCATGTGACTAAAAGACTGTAAATAAGTGAAGGAAGAATGTCTCAAGTTTATGACCATATTAAGAGTAACCTGATGGGTCAGCACTCATGTTTTTAAACCGTGAAGATGCTAAAGTCTATTTACTAATGGTTCTTTGAGACTCAGTTTTCTCAGTTATAAAATAAAAACAATAATAATGCACATCTAGCACGATTTATCAACAGAACCAATTGGGACCATATGTGAAAATACCATATAAACCCCAGATAGATGAAACTAGTTATTGTTGTTAAAGAAGAGCAATATTGAGAAGTGTATAGAGCTTAACAGAAGTGAAGGATGACCTGTTAATAAGATGAAATTTCATAATTTAAAATATATTGACTGTAACTTCAAAAATCAACTATAGGATGTGCAGGATAAAATGAACATAGTTCAACAGCCCTTCCTATTTATTCATAGACTTGAGAGTTCTGGCAGATATAACTTAATGTGACTTAACTATGTAATATGGCTACTGAATAAAGGCACCAACCTTAGGATGCATGACCAGAGAACAGATCGCAAGACTCAAAAGGTCAGCCCCCACTGCATTCTGCACTGGTCACTTACATCAGGAACAATGGGTTCTTTCTATATGCCACATTTTAAGGAGTTCATTTCTAGAGAAGCATAATCAGAATGGCCAAGGATCTAAGAATCACAACCTCCTGGGATGGATAATTAAAGAACTAATAGTTTGATTTAGAAATGAGGAACTCTAGACAATGCTACTCAGAGTGTGGTCAGGGGAATGCCAGTCTCCAAACTTGATCTTTAATGAGATAGCTACAGAAATTGAGAGTAAGCATTAAAACCGTTTGTCACCATTTGACAAGGCTGTGCCCTGCAAGCTCATAATCAGTGGATTTGTCTCACTAAACAAGGTAGAGACCAGTTTGGGCGTGGTCAGATTTAAACGGTGAGCCCTATGAGTGACAGCTGTATGCTGCTGGTGTGTGGTCAGTCTGATTTACAACATGTGCCGATTCAAGGTTAGTTTGCTTACCATAACCCGAAGTGTATAATGTACAGGATACATTGTCTTTCAGGTAATTTAAATTTATAACTTTGTAATTATAACAACTGGCTAGAGATGAAGGACTGAAGATGAATTTTGGAAATATAGCATCACTTAACATCATTTTGAATAAAAGGTGAAATGGAATACCCTAAACTTGTAGGTCAAATGGAATAGCCCATTTGTAGGTGAAATGGAATACCCTAAACTTGTAGGTGAATTGGAATAGCCCAAACTTTTAACTTGCCTTAAAACCCTCTATTTTCCCTGGTTTCTCTATGATGATTGGTACTCAAACAAAAGCATTTTAGATATACATTATTCCTCATAAGTAGCATTGTTATCAATCCTACCTAACTTAGATAACAAACAAGAAACTCACTGTCACATTAAAACTCTTATAGCTGGGTGCAGTAGCTCATGCCTGTAATCCTAGCATTTTGGGAGGCCCAGGTGGGCAGATCAACTGAGATCAGGAGTTTGAGACCAGTTGGCCAACACTGTGAAACCCATCTCTACTAAAAATACAAAAATTTGCTGGGTGTGGTAGCACATGCCTGTAGTCCCAGCCACTTGTGAGGCTGAGGCAGGAGAATCGCTTGAACTTGGGGGGCAGAAGTTGCAGTGAGCCAATATCATGCCAGTTTACTCCAGCCTGGGTGACTGAGTAAGACTCTACCTCAAAAAAAATACATATATCTTATACACTTTAGTCAAAGTATTTGTTCGAAGTGTGTATATAGGCATTTAATTTGAGGGATTTCTATTTTAAAGTAAACTTTTTGCTCAGTTATGACAGATGAGCGACAAAAATAGTATGAGCACAATTGTGATTCTTTGTATTAATCACATATATGCACACTTTCAATAAAAATCTGAACAGTTTTTGTAATCCTTTTCTATTGATAGCAGCAGGAGACTGTCAAATGCCTAGGCAGATAGGTACAGGTTCCTGGTGAAACCCCACCTTCAAGCCAAAGGCAGTTTGAAGGCTGAAAGCCAAGCTACAAATCCACAGACTGGATTGAGAACCTCTCTTCCCATTTGGCATGCTTTCCTCTGACTGATCCTCTCCCTCACCTAATTTATATATACCTACCTTTTCCTAATTAGCTTTTTTACACTGTCATGCCCAATTTTGATTGGTGTCTTTGTTTTAGCTTTTATGCACACTCACAAACCAATCAGCATGCATACCCCCATTCTGAGGCTATAAAAGCCCAGACCCAGCCACACTGGGGGAGAAAACCACATGACCTTGGGACCACCCTTGCATCCTGTCTCCACTGAGAGGTGTTCTGTCATTCAATAAAATTCTTCTCCACCCTCTTCACCCTTTAATTGTCAGCATAACCTCATTCTTCTTTGATGCGGGACAAGAACCTGGGAGACACTGAACAGTGGGGGTGAAAGGAGCTTTAAGCTGTAGCCCTCCTGTCCTTCAATGGTGCCAGGAAGCAGTGGCAGAAGTTTCTGACTGGCAAAGAGGGGCTGAGAAAAATCCTGCATCACTATTCTCTGTTATATTTGTTTTGATTATATTTATCGGCATGCATGTTTGCATCAGTTGAGCCTAACAATAAACCATTGAGGCTTGTTTCTGTAATTTTTAAGAGTTCATATTTCTAATAATTCATTTGTATTGAATTTTACAAAAGCATCTTGGTCTGTGGCAGACTGGAAAGAAGTAAAGTAAGGAAGCCAGTCATTCACCACAGACAGTTGGGAAACTCTTCTAGATTGAGCAAGGGTCAGAAAATGTTTTCTGTATAGGGCCATGTCATAAATATTTTAGGTGTATGGGCCATAAGGTCTCTCCCTCACCTAATGAGCTCTGCCATTGTTGTGAAATGAATGGGCATAGCTATTGATCCAATAAAACTTTATTTATGAAAGCAGGAGCAGCAGTTTTGCTGATTCCAGTTCTGAAGGACAGAGCTAAAGGGCTGCTGAGTGAATGGGGAAATCCATATTCTGTGCTTCTCCAGAGAAAAAAGCTAGGATCAGATGGGCCAGTTTAGAATCAGCTCCTAGCTTATCATATGGAAGGCCTTTCTAGTCTGTAGAATAAAATAAAATGCCTTGCCATGTGAAAAGCTCATCATGGTGAGAAGCTTATAATAAAGAGTGGCTCAGCAAATTGTGAGGGAGAGGGATGCTCTAAGCAGCAAATCCTGCAGTGAGTGAGTGGGAGGTTGGAAAACAGAAGATCCTTTCTACTCAAAGGCCCTACGGTTTTAGGACATTCACATCTAATTATCAGCAATTCAAGGCTGTTACTCTCTAGCCAAGGGAATGATGGACTAAAACGTTGTTTTTCTCTCATTTGACTGCTCTTTGGAGTTGCCAGGAGGTGTCTCATTTGGTGGGAGACACAGGGGTTGCAAGGCAGTGGGGAGTGTGGGGGTGGGGGCCAGGCCCCTTGTCAACACTGCAGTGCCTCTGAAATGCCACTGGCATCCAGGCCAGGAGGTGCTGGCTGCAAGGTGGCAATTAGTCATGGTTTCTGTGTTAACTTTCCACCTTTGGTCACGATTTCAGAGAGCCTTATTAAAACTATAACTTCAACCAGAACCTTCTTTGGAAGCTGCTCTTTCTCTCTTGAGACATATTCTTAGGTAAGAGGAAAGGTAAGAGTCCTATGTGGATATACGGCCTTCTCTTTCCTCATTTAATAAACAGCCTAATTGGAATCTTGAGTCTCCGGCTTTTACTTTGAATAGAAGCTGAATCACATGAATACCTTAATCAGGAGATTTCAATGTCATCATAGAGCAAGTGCGAATTTTGTAGGTCATAACGAGGGAGAAACGTTTTCCTGAGAAAAGCCGCTTTGTGTGCATCTTGGTGTTTTTAATTTAGATGAGTCTCCACTGTTTGGCCTTTTTTTTTTTTTTTTTTTCTAAAAATGAGAACATTCTTCAGTGAAATTATATATTCCTCAGAAACAGATGCCAACCAGACATTCCATAAAGAAGGCCTTTTTTTTTTACAAAAATGGAATTTGGCCATATCTTTACACTGGAAACAGGAACCCACATGAATCCACAGCTGCAAAAGGCAACTCATCCATAGCCACATAGAAATTCAGATGTCAACTGGAGCTATGTGGCCGGACCTGCCTGTTTGGAAGCAGGAATGGGCCACTAGGAATGCCATGGGAGTAGAGAGCCAGAGCCACAGGCGGCAGAAGCACTGGTGTCCTGTCTCCCGAAATGCTCTTAGCTGGGTTGCTAGTCTCCTAGTAAGGTGTGCAGCTAAGATCAACAATACTTTTCTCCACCTGACTCTATATAGAGGCAGGGAAGGTCATCTCGAAGCCTTAAAGGATAACTTTTCTCTTGTGCAAAACGGTTAGAAACTCCGTTGTGGGAGGGTAGGGATGATGTCATTTCTCCTGGTTCTTTGGAAGTGGCATTTCATGTATCAGAAAGGGGTCTGCTTAACCAGGCATGCAAAGGCCTTCATCATTGCCACCTACTTGTGAACTTTTCGCTTCCTTCCTTGTGTCAGCCCACCAAAACCCACAAGATTAAACACAATCGCCATGAAGACAATAAATAAATTGTGGACTTGAGTACAGATGGCAAGAACCATACCTCTTATAAAAACAATACACAGTGAGCTGAATGTACTGCTGAGGAAACATGAGACTCTTGGAGATTTCAGGCCAAGGGCTACAGGCTCACCCAGGCTCCAGTTTGTCTCTGAATATATCTGAAAGGCGAGGAGGGGCAGTCCGGTGCCAGATTACCTGGATTCAAGTCCTGCCTTTGCTATTTCTGTGTGGCTTTGGGCAAGTGCCAAGCCCTTCCGTTTCTGCATCTGTGACATGGAGTTCAGGACAAGGAAGAGTGCCTGGCAGGGAGGAAGCCGTGTGTCAGCTTTTGCTAACCTCACAAACTGATGAGCCAGCACCCGTAACCCTTGCACAGGCCCGACAGCCCCAAGGGAAAATGATTGTGGTCCCAGACAGTTCAGCTGTTTGGGGATGACTTCTTGCAGAATTAAATAAGTCTGGGACTCTGCAGATTGAGATGGGGTGTCTATTTCTATTTCTTGGATGGCTTAACATGGGGACATATCCAGAGGAAATGCTGCTTATTTTTCTAAATAAATTCCAAAGTTGGCTGAGGCTTTTCATGGGGTGTTTGACTCTCAAGTCTCCTTTCTTATTCTGATCATTTGGCCTAGTCTTAGCTCCTATTAATTTTTTTTCCTACTTTTTCACAGTAAAATAAAGGAGTAAATAAAGCCTATAGCTTGTGTAGAAGGAAGATCACACAAGTGGGTGTCACAACACAGCGTCTCCTGAGTGGTTGCTTCAAGCTGGCCACGGATTCTGGTCATTACTGAGATTCGTAAGTAGGTGGAGACCACATGTCAGCATTATTTATTGGAAAATTCAGGCCATGACTCTCCAATTTACAATGTGAAAAGCAATATTTTATTCAAGTGCATGCATTCCGAGGCTTATAGCTAAGTAGGGGCTTTAAGGGTGCATGCCACTAGATCCGATCTAAAGACAGCATTAAGGTCAGAATACCGAAGTGATCGATTTACAGAGGAGCTTTTGTGAAGGTAAGGCACAAAGAGCCAAACAAATGTTATTCAAGCCTATCTTGCCTGTGGGTTTTGAAAAGCTGGTGATGGTAAAAATCCAATCACTCCACTGTGTGGAAAACAACTCACGTCATTAGTGTTTGGCATTTTCTTTTGTGATGCAGTACAGCGAATGGTCAGTATAGGCAGGCGTATAGACCGGCCACTTGAGGACCCACACTGTAGACACACAGGCATGGCTGTGTTCACTTTAATAGGAACCATGTGTTCCAATCAAAACAACATCTGACCCTCATGCTTCAAATAGTATGTATGTTTCTCAAGGGGTCTATTCAGCCAGACAGCTGTTGGGAGGTTTATTCCCACATTTTTAATTTGTCTTTGGCCTGGACAAACTGCTCATGTTTTAATATTTCTCTGGATATTGTTTTTCACTGTTTTAGCTCCTTAGCTTAAATCTTTGGTTTCCAGCTCAAATCTCAAGTTGTTTTTAAGGTGAGGTCCACCAAAATTCATTTGATTTTTTTTTTAGTGTTATTTTAGAGCAGAAATTCAGGTTAAAGTTATTTTTAAAGATTAGGTTACTTAGGAGCAACTTAAAATTCTTCGACTTTAATGATTTCTCTGTGTAGACCAGGATAAAGAACACTTTCTTTTGATTCAAAAATGTTTTCTCTGATCCTTCAAAATAGATGGAGGCTTGACTTGCTACATAGTGGAGATGGTAAATGAAAAAAGTAGTTAAGGATCCTAATTGTGAATTTCCTAAAAAGAATCAATCCAGTGAGAAAGAGAGGCCGTACAGCGTGGTGGCTAGGAGCCTCAATTTTGGAGTCAGACATCCCTGAGGTAGAAACCCTGCTCCGCTGCTAGGTGCAAGATTGTGGGCAATGAACTAGCTTGTTCAAGATTTACTTTCCTTACATAGAAAACAGAGGAGCCCCATTTCAACAGATTAAATGAGATAATGTGTGGTAAGTACATAACCTAGCTCATAGAAAACAATACATATTCAATAAAGTACAGCTTTATTTCAAAACTGACATCTCTAGTCTTGTCCATAAAGAGGAAGCAGCACATACCAAGTCCTGTGACAGGGAGGGAGCATAGTGACCTTTCAAACAAAACTGAGTTCCTTGCGGCTAGCGAAGAGTGCACAGTGGAGAGAATGGTGAAAGATGAGCCCGGTTCAGGACCCCGTCACACTGTCCCCTGGCTCCCTCATACATTATCAACTGAATCTGCCTGATAGTGGATGCATTTTGACACGTGCATGAAATAAAACACTACTGGGAAAAATGAGCCAGAAGACACTTGATATGGACCCCCAGATCCTTTCTGAACTTTTAATCTACTTATTGCCATGAAGCATTTGAGTCTAATAAGTTGACATTTACAATGGACACTTCTAAAAGATCACCATAAAGCATTGAGATATTTGACATCTTTATGCAAACCCTCTAATAAAAAAAGAAAACAACATGAAATGGTGAAACAAACAGATTTCAGCCTGAGTTTCTTTTGGTGGTGAGGATAAAATGAAATGGGATATGGAGAATCCACATGGATGGTCAGGCATTTCAAAATTTTGCTTAGGTTCATGTTTTTTTATTGTTTGTTTGTTTTTGGAGACACGGTCTCACTCTGTTGTCCAGGCTGGAGTGCAGTGGCACAGTCATGGCTCACTGCAGCCTCAACCTTCTGGGTTCAAGCGATGGTTCCAACTCAGCCTCTCGATAGCTGGGACTACAGGCATAAGCCACCACGCCCTGCTAATTTATTATTATTATTTTTTTGTAGACACAAGGGTCTCACTATGTTGCTCAGATTGGTCTAAAATGCCTGTGCTCAAGTGATTCTCCTGCCTTGGCCTCTCAAAGTGCTGGGTTTACAGGCGCGAACCACCGTGTCCAGCCTTCATGTTGTTATAATCTACGAATGCAAGCTGCATTCATTGGCAAAGCCACGTTCTTATTAAGGTGTGGGCACCTACCTTTTTCCTTTGGAAGTTCACATCAAGTTTCATTGAGGCACACTTGTTCAACGTATTTAGTCGTCTAAAATGAAAGAAAAATGTGATGATTACTTTCATTAATGAATTTAAAGCTCTCCAGTTTGATAATCCTCCTTTGTTTCCAGTAAAGTCGAAACTGCAGGAACAACCAATTATGTCCCAAGACAGCACTGCACCCACAGAAGGTATGCTTTAAAATAGTTCCCATTTGTGCTCCAGCCTCCTGACTGTAAGGGTTCTACCACCAAGCCTACCGATCCCTGCCTCTTTCCTAATCTAAACCCAGCCTTTTTCTGGCTCCTCTTTCCACTGTTCTTGGAATCCATGGCCAATCATTTTAGCTACACTTTCACCAGCCCCTCAAATTGTTGGCCATCTTGACCTTGCATCAAGTCTATCCTGTTAATCTCCAAACATGGATCAACACAACCTGTGTCTTTTCTACTGATCTCAGGCGGTTGGGTATAGGTGGAAAATAACTCACATTACAGTACTTAATTATACATGCTACAGACTGACTATGTTGCTCCAAAATACAGATGTTGAAGCCCTAATGCCCAACGTGATTGATTTGGAGTAAAGACATGATTAAGTGTTAATGAGGTCACCAGGGAAGAGCTCTGATCCCAGAAGACTCATGTCCTTGTAAGAAGAGATACCAGACAACTCCCCCTCTCTCTCTGCATGTGAGGACACAGTGAGAAGGCAGACATCTACAGGTTGCAGGACCCTTACCAGGAGCCCAACCCTGCCAGCCTCCAGAACTGTGAGAAAATAAATTTCTGTTATTTAAGCCGCTCAGTCATGGTGTTTCCTCAAGGTAGACTGTGCTAATAAACACATTTTGATTTTCACCCTCAGCTAGACTCTCGAAGATGTTACTGTGCGTTTCTTTCATTTTTTTCTCTTCTGGTTGGCTCCCAATCTCAGACCACCAAAAAAGACTCAGTCTCTCAACACATGACATAGCCATCATTGCCAGTGAGAAAATATAAGCTATTAGATAAGAATCCTTTTAATAATCTTTTTCACCCTAAATTGTATCTATGAGCTTATTCATCCAACTAGTCTTCCGGTTCACAGGAAAACATGGTCCTATTCTTTATCAAAGCCAACTCCTCCACCTTGTTTTCATTTCACACCCACCACTTCATCTGGGAGTTGTCACCTTGTTTATTCCCTCTGACATCTGCGATCTTTCTCAACTGCTTGCTTTTCTTTGAGCCCACTCCTGTCTTCAACAAATCAACCAATGAGTTAGCTACCCAAAGAACCATAATCAAGCAACCTATCAATTCTCCTTCACTTCCATCTTTTCACCAAGTAACTAGACCAGCTACCCTGACATTCCCCTTTCTTTCACAGCTCAATTTGTTGATTACATGCTCAGTTTTCTTTCACTCTTTAACCCTCTGCACTCTAATATTCATGAAATTCTCTTTGCAAATACTCATTATTTTGCTTTACTTGATTGCTTTTAAAAATCACAATTATGAATGCCCGTGGAGATAACTCTGTTTCTTTTGGCGTTTAATTCTTTTCGTTGATGTTGTTGAGAATGAGTGAGCCTCTGTCTATCTCCCAGGCTGGAGCGCAGTGGCACAATCTTGGCTCACTGTAGCCTCCGCTTCCTGGGTTCCAGTGATTCCCATGCCTCAGCCTCCCGAGTAGCTGGGATTACAGGCACCTGCCACCACGCTGGACTAATTGTTGTATTTTTAGTAGAGATGGAGTTTCACTATGTTGGCCAGGCTGGTCTCAAACTCTTGACCTCAGGTGATCCACCCACTTCAGCCTCCCAAAGTGCTGGGATTACAGATGGGAGCCACCGAGTCCGGCCATTGTGGTGTTTACTTTTAATAACATGTTTGTGCTGCCGCTTATTGATCTTTCCGGTCAAATTATTATCCATTGGCTGTTCTATGAGAGATGAGAGTTATTTTCTTTTACTACCTATTCCCACCCCTCACACCCGCCAACACAGACCCCACACACACATTCACACACACACTCACCCTTTGTCTCTTTCAAATGTGGTTGTGTCATAATTTCATATTTTTTTGGATAAATCAATAGTGTTAATTATGACCATGGAGTGCTATTTAGAATATATAATATTCTAATTATCTTTCCTTTCATTCTCAATGTTTTGATATTCCTGGAGTAAACAAGCCTCTTATTTGTTTCCTTAGTTTTCTACGTGCTCATCTCTCAATTCAAATCCAACTGCTTTCCTGACCCTAAGTGTTTCTTATCCTATCAGAGAGTCTATTGTTAAGTTTCCTGGGATACATTCTTAGACTCATCTGCTGTGCCAGTTGGGATGTGCTGCCCTTGTTTTGCTTTTCTATCATGTGATAATCACAGTTCTCAAATCTCAGATTTTTGAGGATGACTTCTAGGGTTCTGGAGCTCAGTAGCAGAAGGGGCCTGGGAATGTCACCACTTAGAAAGTGGGTAGACTGTCACAGAGGCCCCCATTTTCAATACAGCACCCCATTTTCAACTATGTCAGATGCCTCCCAGTCTAGGGTGTGTCTGTTTTTGCTTCTCCAGGAAATCCACTTCTCATCTCCTAATAACAGGGGAGAGAAGTTCGCTGAGATACAGACTAGGGCGGGTACACCCAGGGCTCAACCTACTTCAAAATAGAATTTTCAATGACTCTCAATTTTTAGCCCTCTTTCACCCTCACCTCCAATTTTTGAGCATTTTAGAATTTCTGGAGTGAAAAGTGAGTTATTTTAATATAACTCAATCAGTGACCACTTAGATTCTGTTTGTGTGTGTGTGTGAGTGTGTGTGTGTGTGAGTGTGTGTGTGTGTGTGTGTGAGTGTGTGTGTGCGCGTGCGCTCACCAAGTCCTCTACTACATGTTTCCATTTCTCTGCCTGAAAAATGTTATGTTTGTGATCTCTCTCCCTGGATGGACTTTGGCTTTTGTAAAGAAACGTCTCTTTGAAAATTACTGAGAATTTAGAAGCAAGCAAATTCAGGGGCTCAATGTCTCACCTTTGATCCCTGACCCAAACACTAACAACAACAACAACAAATAAAACCCACTTCTTCACACCACCAAGTTTCCTGTGCTCCTTTACTGTCACTTCTTTCCACCACCACATTCCCTCCTACTACTCACAGGGGTACAGGGGCTTCCTTTCTCCCTTCCTTCCTCCCTTCTTCCCTTCCTCCCTTCCTCCCTGCCTTCCTTCTCTCCCTCCCTTCTTCCCTTCCCCTTCCCTCTCTCTCTCCCTCCCTCCCCCTTCCTTCCTTCCTTCTCTTTCTTTCTCTCTTTCTATTCATTCCTCCGTCCCTCCCTCCTCTTCCTTCCACCCTCTTTCCCTCCCTCCCTCCCTCTCCTTCCTTCCTTTCTTCCCTCCTTTCCTCTCTCTCTTTCTGTCATTTTCTCTCTCTTTCTTTTTTAGAGGAGGGTTTCACTCTGTTGCCCAGGTTGGAGTACAGTGGCATGATCATAGCTCATTGCAGCCTTGAACTCCTGAGCTCAAGGAAAACTCCTGCCTCAGCTTCCGAAATAGCTAGGACTACGGGTGCCTACTACCATGCCCTCCTAATTTATATATATATTTTTTGTAGAGACAGGGTCTTGCTATGTTGCCCAGGCTGGTCTCAAACTCCTGGCCTCAAGTGATCCTCCTGCCGCAGTCTCACAAAGCACTTGGGATTACAGGAATGAGCCACCACGCCCAGCCCCTCTTTCTGACTTCTATCATCCATAGATTAGTTTTGCTTTTTCTTGGTCATTGTGTAAGTAGAATTAAATAGTATGTATTTTTTGAATGATTGTTTTTTCATTCAACACGATGTTTGCGAGATTGACTCATGTTGCTGAATATGCTAATAGTCATTCAGCTTAGTTGCTGAGTAGTGCTGCATGGTATGAAGATGCACGATTGGGTTACCTATTCTCTTTCTGATGGACATTTAGGTTGTTTCCAGTTTTGACCAGCAAATTTCTAACCATCAAATTCAATGGCTTCTTTTTAGCAAAGACCTATTAACAGCAATAGTCACTAATTTGTACCTATCATTCCTTGACATCCTTTTCATCCTTGACATTCAAGATTATGAATCATCTCATCTCTCTGGACACTTTCTCCTTCCTGCCATGAAGCAGAACTTGCTCCTTAACTATTTTTGTTCTTGTTGTTAGAATTCAGACTGATGTCGATGCTTTTTTATTCTCCATGGCTTCGGTGAAGAATCTTAACATAAATTAAACTCTAATGACACCCAGTCCTCTGTCTTCAGCCCAGGTATCTTCCCTGAGCCCGAGTCACATTTTGCATTCTCTTCAAAATTTATTTCCCCTACTTACTGTCTTAACTAAGAATCACCAGTGGGCCGCCCAAACTAGAAAATGATGTCATCCTGAGGCTCTACGCCTTCACGATCTATATTCATTGATCACCAAATCCTGTCACTTATACCTCTATGATGTCTTTGAACGCTTGCCTCTCCTTTGGCCCTAAGTCATTCTCTTCTTGTTGTTTACCGAGAGTTAGGCCACAGCCTCCTAATTGCTTTCACTGCCACTTCTACAGCTTTGCAGTGAAACCATTTCTATTTCTCAACTTTTTCTCACGTCACTCACTGACTGAAATATGTTTAACGACTCTCCTCATTTTTAACCATCTCCAATGTACCCTCTGACTACACATTCATTAGTGTCAGACACACCAGGCAATGCTGGGTCAGAAGCCGATCATCTCGTCTGAGACTGTCTTTGGCAGGTTCTCAGCCTGTCTCTTTGGTCCATTCCATGTGTGTTAGGATGTCTACCTAACAGTGGTATGTGAAGTGAAAAAAAATAAAGGTTGATACTGCACATGTGGCGGCTCCGTAACAGGGTTGTTTAGGGAAAGAGTGTTATTTATAAAATGAACTTATCCAGCAAACTTGTTCTTCCATTACGGTTTGGAAGCACACACAAAACACTCTGTTCTGCTTTTCTGCGAAGAAGTTTTGATCTATGACATACACAGAAGACATCAAAGAAATCATCTTCTATATACCACAGACTCAAATGTGCCTTATACTTTCTGACGCACGCAGGAAGCTTATTTATTATTTCCTAAAGCTGAAGACTCTAAGTAGATTTGACTTTGTAGCTCTGGGTCCTTTTATTGCCCCTAAACTCAGATGTTTGTCTGTACCTTACAAATTGCTTCTCTACTTGAAAGAAAATAGTTGCAAAACATGAATTTGATAAAGGATTCATATTCAGAATACCTAAAGAACTCTTAAACACAGTGGCAAGTCAAACAACCTGAATTTTTTTTTTTTTTTGAGATGGAGTTTAACTCTTTTTGCACAGGCTGCAGTACAATGGTGCGATCTCAGCTCACTGCCACCTCTACCTCCTGGGTTCAGGCGATTCTCCTACCTCTGTCTCCCAAGTAGCTGGGATTACAGGCATGCTCCACCATGCCTGACTAATTTTTTGTATTTTTAGTAGAGATAGGGTTTCACCATGTTGGTCAGCTGGTCTCAAACTCCAGACCTCAGGTGATCCACCTGCCTTGGCCTCCCAAAGTTCTGGGATTACAGGCATGAGCCACCAAGCCTGGCCACAACCTGATTTTTCAAATGGGCAGAATATTAGAATAGATACTTTTAAGAGAAGATATACAGGTGACAAATATGCACATGAAAAGGTGTTCAACATCATTAGTCATGAAAGAAATGGAAATTAAAATGAGACACCACTACACAACAGGATGCCTAAGTTAAAAATGCTGACGAAAGTATTAGCAAGGATTCAGAACTACTGAAACTTCCAAAGGGGTACAGTCTCTGGAAAACAGTTTGGCAGTTGCTTATAAAATCAGGTATATTTTTAGCACTTGATCTAGCAATTCCACTCTCAGCTACTTACACGAGACTAAAGAAATCATATGCCCATAAAAAGATTTGTACTTTTTATAAATCTTTTTTCGGCCACAAAAGGGTTTGTATTTGAGTGTTCATAGCGGCTTTATTCATAAGATAGCCAAAAAGTAGAAATGGCCCAAATGTCTGTCGGCTGGTAAATGGACATAAAAATTGTGCTATATCCATACAATGGAATACTCAACAATTCAAGGCACTAATACCTGATACATACAATACGATGCACGAATCTCAGAGTTATTATGCTAAGTAAAAGAAGCCAGATACAAAGAGCATATACTATAGGAGTCCACTTGTAAAATAAATTTCAGGAACAACAAAACTGTACTGACGGAAAACAGAGGACTGATTGCCAAATGCCAGCACTGGGGGACTTTTTGAGGTTACAAAAATGTTCTGGGTCATGGGTGGGCATGGGGGCTCATGCCTGTAATCCCAGAACTTTGGGAGGCCGAGGTGGGCAGATTGCTTGAGCCTGGGGACCTCAAGATCAGCCTGGGCAACATGGAGAGACCCTGTCTCTACAAAACATATAAAAACTAGTTGGGCGTGGTGGCACAAGCCTGTAGTCCCAGCTACAAGGGAGGCCGAGGTGAGAGGATTGAGCCTGGGAGGTCAAGACTGCAGTGAGCAGAGACCGTGCCGTGCACTCCAGCCTGGATGACACAGTAGGACCCTGTAGCTGAAAAATACCACAACCAAAAACCAAAAACGCTTTATGTCATGATTGCGGTGACAGTTACATAACTCTACATTTGACAAGATTCATCAAACTGTATACTTCGGTGATTTTCTGGAATGTAAATCATATTTAAATAAAGCTGAATAAAAAAATAATGCAAGTGAGTGACATCAGTGAAAAAGGTAGAGTACAAACCTCCAAAACCCCACTTCTTCATAAAAATCAACCAAAGTACTGGCAATTACTGTCAAAATCAACTTTAAAAGAAAGCTGTAAATTGATATAGGCTTGCAACAAACTAAGTAACACTAAGTATCTATTTAAGAAAAACAGTAAAACATATGTAAGGACAGTGAGCTTTGTGACGTTTGAACCCGCCCTTTTCCCCAGCTTTGCAGGAGCTTTGAAAATCAACAGCATCACCATCGGAGTAGAGAAGCAAGAGTTTGAGCTTCCCCAAAGCTCCATTGCCAAAGAATTGTCATTATCTGAGCTGTCTGGAAATTCCCCGAAACCCCCCATTCACAGGACTCATTATTTAACTGGACTCAAATCATCACTGAAACTAGCGTATACCCAGAGCTCCTGTGAAAGGCAGTCGGTAGTAATTAGCTAGCATGGCAGTTGCCTGAAATGGTGGTAACAGTTGAGCCAAACAATATGCTAACCAAAAAGCTTTAAAAGACTATCTGGAGGAACGAGATGTCCACGGTGGGGGGGGAGGGGCCCTTGGGAAAGTCCAATGTATTCCTATGAATCTAGAAGGCCAAGTACATGTGCAGAACTGTGTGTACACCCAGAAAGACCTGAGCTGGCCCTAATCTTCTACCTTTAGCTGACCTCGATGATCTGCACAAGCAGGAAATCAAGACTAAAGCAGAGTTATCAATTCCCTGCTGGAACGCTGAAGCCATACTGTAACACGCACAAAGAGCCCCTCAGCAAAGGCTGGGAGATGGACCGGTTGAAGGTATCTAAGAAAACCTCTGTCCAATCATTTGCTGATTACTAAATTAACTGAGTAGATACTTCAGTGGATACAACCAGGGATACGGATTTTAGGGAATTAGTTTAGGATATTCATTAAATAGACAGCAACGATAACAACCCTGGGAAGAGAAGATCTGATTTCAAGAGTTTAAATATTACCATATTTTAAATGTTCAGTTTTAAACAAACAAACAAAATACCAAAACAGTGGATATCAGCAAATTGATTCTAAAGTTTATATGAAGGAGCAAAAGACGCAGAATAACCAACACAATAATGAAGGAGCAGAAATGGAGGACTGACACTATCCAAATTCAAGACTGACTGTGAAGCCACAGTGGTCACGATAGTGTGGTACTGGTGAAGGAACAGACAAAGAGATAAATGGAACAGAATGAGGAGCCCAAAACAGACCCACACAGAGTCAACTTACGTTTATAAAGCAGTAAAGGCAATACAGTGGATAAAAGATAATCTTTCAACAAATGATGCTGCAACAAGTGGATAGTCACATGCAAAAAAAAAAAAAAAAAAAAAATCAGCCTAGACACAGACTGAAGTGTAAACACAAAACTATACAATTCCAAGAAGACAATGCAGGAGAAAATCTAGATGACTTTGAATAAGGTGATAATTTTTTAGATTCAACACCACAGGCATGGTCCATGAAAGAAATAATTGATAAACCAGACTTCATTAAAATTCAAAACTTCTGGTCAGAGAAGGACACTTTCAAGAGAATGAGAAGCCAAGCTATACGTAAAGAGAACATATTTGCAAAAGACACATCTGATAAAGGATTGTTAGCTAAAATATACAAAGAACCCTTAAAACTCAACAATATGGAAACGAACAGCCCAATTAAAAAATGGGCAAAAGATCTGAACAGACACCTCACTAAGGGAGATGAATGTATGGCAAACAAGCCTTTAAAAAGGTGCTCGACATCACATGTTGTTAGGGCATTGGAAATGAAAACATCCATGAGATACCACCGCATAGCTATGGTGAAAATCTAAAGCAAAGACAACACTAAATGCTGGTGGGAATGTGGAGCAACAGAAACTCTCATTCATTGCTGGTGGGAATGAAAAATGGTATGGCCACTTTGGAAGACAGTGGGCAGTTTCCTACTGCCAAACACACTTTTATCATATACTCGAGCAACTGCACTTCTAGGCATTTACTCAAATGAATGGAAAACTTACATCCACATGAGTGTATAGTAGCTCTATTCATAATTTTCAAAACTTGAAAGCAACCCAGATGTCAGGTGAATGGATAAATAAACTGTGGTCCATGTAGGCAATAAAACCTTATTCATCAGTAAAAGGAGGTGAGCTATCAAGCCATGAAAAGACATGGAAGAAACTTAAGTGCATATTACTAAGAGAAAGAAGCCAATATGAGAAGGCTACATATTCTTTGATTCCAATTATATGGCATTCTAGAAGAAGCAAACTATGGAGATAGTGAAAAGATCAGTGGTTGGCAGGGGAAGGGGAGAGGAGGAGTGGAAAGGTGGAACACGGAGGCTTTGTGGGGCAATGCAGCTACTCTCTACGATACTATAAAGGTGGATGCATTTGCCAAAACCCACAGAATATCCAACACCAAGTGTGAACTCGAATGTACACTATGGAGAATTTGGGTGATAATGATGTGTCAATGTAGGTTCATCGATTCTAACAAATGTACCAGTCTGGTGGGGGATGTTGATAGTGAGTGGGTGGGGGGCTGTGCCTGTGTGGGAACAGGCTGTATATGAAAACTGTCTGTAGTTTTTGTTCAGTTTTGTTGTGAACCTAAAACTCATCGAGGAAACAAAGTCTATTTGAGAAAATGAAGTCATTTAAAAAAAAATGCATTTAAAACAATTTCATTTCTTGGACTTCGAAATTACTGATGCATTATCATATGTCTTTTGTTCTTAGTCTACTTAACTTATCAGTTGCCAATCCTACTAACAAAGTCATCACCATCGAAGATATCTTAGACATTATAAGTAGATTTCAAACAACTATCCAGATCTTCCTTCTGAATCTTCCCATAAGCCAAAGGGGAAAATAGTCTATGATTGTCTGAAGCTAGGTACATATTCCCAGCATGGTGTATCATCGGCCTGTGATTTAGCATATACAAGGTAAAATAAACAATGGCTAGACTCTGAGAATACAAATCGAATGAAACATATCCCTGACAGATGTAAATGCCTCTTTAAGATCTGGCTGCCTCAAGTAAAAAAATATGTCACAGCTCAAGTATTCATCACACTTTATCAAAACCACTGCAAAATTCTCGTGTGAGGGAAGCCAATCTACATTTAGGACAAATATTTAGCCCCGGTATTTGCTTTCCTTTAATTTAATCATAAGTAATGTAAAATCCTTCAGATAATCTGAGTTGGTCTAATACTGGCTTTTTGGAAAACTCTTCCTGCATGGATGAAAATTTCAATTATAAAATGTGTTTGCAGCATGAATAGTGTGTCCTCCATTGGATTAGAGCCTTGATTGAGGCAGGGACCATAATTTATTCTTATTCTAATCCCCATAAATCCTAGAAGGAAGTTTTATACAAGATAGGCGCTGTAGGCTTTTCTTTTTGAACTGAACATGCTTTGTTTATACAGGTACAATCAGTGATTGACTTTAAGTAGTTACAATAGACCTTGTACAGTCAGAATAGAATTATTCTCCACCACTGAGTATGAAGGCTATGAGTTGCATCTTATTTGCATTCTTAATGCCCAGTATGGGCCCTGGCTCAGAGCCAATCCATTCAGCAAATGTTTGCTAAGGAAACATTAGATCCTGGACAATGCTAGGGACCATTTGGACTGACACTTTTATCTTCAGATGAGGAGATAAAGCCTCTGAGGGGACCATTTGCTCAAGGCAGCCACACATTAGTGAGCAGCCAAGCTAGAACTTCTTCCTGTCCAGTGATTATCTACTCATGTCTACTCAAGAAAAATTTTAGGAGGGCCTGGGAAATGAGAGCTTATGTCTCATCCCTAGCACAGGCTGTTCAATAAATGGTTACTTTCATCCCCTCTCTACTTTTTCCAAGGGAAGAGAAAGTAGAAAACGTGTCCTCTTCATGTTTTGAGCAAACCGGATTCATGTGTTAACCTAAACAATCTGACCCTTTCAGAAGACAATAATACTGCTGCCACATCCTGTTAATTTTTACTGCTGTTTTCAGAATCCTTGAGAAGGGCTAATATGTTAGTAAATGGGAAATAGTCCGTAGTCTCATTTTAAGAGTGAAACGTGAGGTTCTAATGGAAAAGACAACAAAAAGAGAAGAAGCCAAGATTCGTTCATCTGACAGTGCACTATGTACCAGGAACAGGTTAGGTGCTGGTCACTGCCCTTGAGAATCTCATGGTCCCAGGTGGGACAGAAACATGATTAATAAGAGAAGAAGCTACTCACTTTCTGAGAGGATGGCACAACACCTCACAGAGGAGGGAATATTTGAGCATGTCTATGATGGATTAAGAGAAATTTGCTGCCTAAGTGAGGAGAATTACAGGCAGTATATACATATATATGCACAAAGTAACATGTTATAATCCAGGAATTATATATAAGAAGGGGTGTCAGTCTGTTTTCATGGCTATGAAGGAAAACCTGACACCAGGTTAATTTATAAAGAAAAGAAGTTTACTTTGACTCATGGTTCTGCAGGCTGTCCCACCTCAGAAAGAAATGCTGAACAACTGATGTACAGCCTTGATGCCTCCAGCCAGACCCCTAGCTGGCCCATTACTCAAGATAACCATCTCCATCATGACCGGCAGGCTGTACAAGTAGCATGGTGTTGGCCTCTGCTTCTGGTGAGGCCTCAGGAATCTTACCATCACAGCAGAAGGTGAAGAGGGAGCAGGCATACCACATGGTGAGAGCAGAGGGGAGAGATAGAAAAGGAGAAGGTTCCAGGCTCCTTTAAACAACCAGATCTCATGTGAACTAACTGGGGAGAATTCAACACCAGAAGATGACAGTAAACCTTTCATGAGGGATCTGCCTCCATGAGCCAGCACCCCCACTAGGCCCCACCTCTAACACTGGGAATTGTATTTCAATGTGAGATCTGGAGGGGACAGACATTCAAGCCACATAGAGGGATAAGCCTAGAGAAGCAGGAAGGGGCTACAGGATCCAAATGAAGATGTTAGGAGCAATTCAGGTGAAACGGGGAGCTATTGAAGGACTTAGACGGGAGAGTAACATAGATTTGCATGTCAGAAATGTAACTGGCAGCAGGATGGAGGACAAACTAAAGAGAAACAATTAGAAGGTGGTTCTAATAGTCCAGGGGGGAGGTGGCAGGGATATGCAGAAAGGGAGTGAGAGTGGGATGTCTGGGTGAGGGTGGAGACTCGGCCAGTGGTTGATGTGGAAGCTGCAGAGAGGGAGAAACAGATGACTCCCAGATTTCAGACTTTCCTGAACATGCCATCAAACACAGAAAACAGGGAAACAGGGAAGTCCACACGGAGCTAGGCTATGGGGGAGATCGTGAGCTCATGTTTGGATATGTTAAATTTTAGGGGCCCTGTCACATTCAGACCCACTTGGGAGGGGTCTGCATCTGGATGATATACACAGAAGGTACATAATAACTAAAGCCAGTCATCCAGGGGGAATGCAGAACTCTGGAGAATTCCAGTGGTTAAGACGTGGGCCAAGGAAGGGAGCCAGGCTCAGGGAAGGCGCAGTGAGAGATGTAGGAGTCAACGACAGCTAGCTGAGGATGGTGTCCTAGGAACCCAGAATTGGATAGAATGGGAGTGGTTCACATATTTCTTCACATTTTTTTTCTTCTTCTCTTCTTAAAACCCACGCCACTACCTTGCTGACACTATACCTGCTAACCCTGAGATTTTGGTCATACAAAAGAAAATAGCCATTCTTCTGTGCTCTTATAAAGTTTTACCACGCCTTTTACTTAAAGAATTCCAGGAACTGGCCTTAGGAATCCAAACGCTGAACCAAGTTTACAGTGTCCCACCTCAGAAAGGAATGCTGAACAACTGAGGTACAGCCTTGATGCCTCCAGCCAGACCCCCAGCTGGCCCGTTATTCAAGATCACCATCCCCATCACGACCTCCATCCCATGCCCAGCCCAGCCCACATACCTCCTTCGATGTCAATTCCCACACTGCCGAATAAAAAACACCTCCCAGCTCTTTCTGGGGAATTAGCTGGAGGATCTTTGGGCTTCTGCTGTCTTCTTTGTGCTCAAGTATAAGCCCTGAAATAAAGCCCGAGTCTGGGAAATCTGCCTGGCCCTGTGTTAATTTCCATATTATCTGGGGAGCCGAAGAGCCTGTGGCTGGTAACAGAATGAGCATTAAAAAAAGGTGGGCAGGCCCGGGGTGCAGTGGCTCAAGCAGGTAATCCCAGCACTTTGGGAGGTCAAGGTGGTCAGATCACGAGGTCAGGAGATCAAGACCATCCTGGCTAACACCGTGAAATCTCATCTCTACTAAAAATACAGAAAATTAGCTGGGCATGGTGGCAGGTGCCTGTAGTCCCAGTTACTCGGGAGGCTGAGGCAGAATTGCTTGAACAGGAAGGCAGACGTTGTAGTGGGCAGAGATCGCACCACTGCACTCCAGCCTGGGTGACAGAGCAAGACTCTGTCTCAAAAAAAAAAAAAAAAAGGAGGGAGTAATTGGGTAGCTGTATCAAATCTCTGAGTAAGAGTAAGTGATAAAGCCTAAAAACACTTTTTGGATTTAGCAGTTCATGAGGGCAGTATTAGGAAAGGCACGGACATTCTTTTAACATTTCTAGCTAAGAGAAAGTGAAGAATTTATCACCACATAGTCTTCTCTAACATGAAGATGCAATTAAGTAATCTGAGAACCGACAGGTTGTTTTCTTCCAGGTTCCAGTTTGATTCAACAAATGTTTATTGAAGTCCTGCTCCGTCCAAGGCCATGTGACACATATGACACCAAGCACCCACAATATACCACTAAGATGCAGTCCCCACTACTGAGCTCTTGGAAACTGGTAGAAAGTCCCTTGCACGCTCAGCAGGCCTTAATGGAAGTAAGGCGGTGGTCAGCAGAAAATCGGGCTGTGCACAGGCTGCCTGGGCACACAGGAGAAAGAACCAGAGAGGGATGCCCAGGGCCTGGGAGGATGGCCAGGAGTGCAGAAACGGAGGGACCGGGCAAAGGGACCGGAGAGAGGCCGGGCAGCTGCATGCAGGGAGGGAGTTGAGCAGCCTGTGTGCCCTGAGTATTGCAGGGTGGCTGGGAGGTGCCCGGCCAGACCAGCAGGGGCCTTTGACTCACGCTCAAACAGAAGCCTGGGGAGACACCCAGCGGCCCTCTACCGACTGACGTATAGACAAACAATAGCGCTCTCTCCTTCCCTGTAGTTTAGAGTCCTATTTGACATCTAAACTGCCATACTTTAGATCAGTCGGTCATGAAGTCTCTTATGCTGATTTAATGACCAGTTTCCTGTGATACTTCTAAGATGCCTGCCAAAGGCTTGAGAGAAATAACAACCAGGGGCATGACGAGTTCATCTCTTACACACAGTTCTGATTAAGGCCTAGCAGCCTGAACTTCTCACCCAGGCTCCTGTGTATGTCCTAGCCCCGCCTGCTGGGGAGTGTCCCGGGTGGGGCCCTCCAGGACATTCAGGAACCTAAGTCTCTGCGGATGTGTTCCTAACCCAGGGATCAAAGGCAAATCAGGGAGCAGCTCCTCCCCCTCGGGCTGTAGCTGCAGGGCATGGGAAAGGTCTCCAGGCTGGCGGACTTTTGGAAAAGGCAGATTTTGGAGAGCAGAGGTGGATGCGCCACCATGCCAAAGAGACAATTCTGGTATGTAACTGTGAGGGTGGCGCCTTTCGACAGCCACAGGCCATCCTCCGGGAGGGTATCAGACACTGGGGTAGGGAGCAAAAAGAAAGAGGACAGTCAGAAGTCAACAGGTGGTGTCACGGTGGCAGGACGCAGCCAGGGAAGGCCACACCTCTGCTCAGCTTTCCCCTCTGACGTTCTGTCGAGTGGTCAGCCTGCAGCAGGAATACTGACCTCTGTTCCAGTCCATAAACCCCAAAACAGCTGCCCCTGGACACGAGCTGAGGTTCAGGAGTAAAGAAGTTAAATGTTGAGGGTTCTAGCTAAACAAAGAAAATTCAGTATATGCACGTTGTCCAGGGACACGAAATCTACGTGAAACTGTGTGAATTTCATTGAGCTGGTGCAAAAATTAAATGTAAATAAGCTATGTGCTTTAACCATCAGGACTTCAAGGAACAGCATAGGCTCTCTTGGCCATTCAATAAAGAATGATGGCCAAAATGGCCCAGGAGAAAGAACTTAAGAAACAAAAAAAAGTCCAGGCTTTCTTGGAATTCTTTAGTTTGTGGAATTTCAGACCAATTTTATATTCATATGTGCCTGTATTGGAAAAGTGAGTGGGGTGTCCTTAGCTTTTTATTATAACTGTTTACAACAATTCCATCAGATCCAGCTAATTTTTCTAGGGAGAACTGGTCCAGGTTCAAGTGAGGGTCACGACTAGAGATTTCTGAGAGAGGGTCAAGCACTGAGGGCCGAGCGGAGCAGCCTGGCGGGAGCTGGATGCTCAGGAGCCCACCCCTCGCTGACACTGAGGGGACTTCTTTCCTTCCCCTTCCCCCACCTGCCTGAAGAGAGGATTCCCCGGTGTCCACTCTTGGTCCTCTCTTCACTGTCCCAGCTGTCCCTGAGTGACCTCATGCATTCTCAGGGCCTTCCTCCTCATATGATGGTGCCCTAGGCAGGCACCCTACTGCACACTGGACATTGGCACCTCACCCACCCAACACCTCAGCCCACCCCATCTTCCCTCCAGACTTGTCCCTCCTCCACAGTTGTTCCCCACCTCAGGGAAGGGCATCTGTATCACCCAGCTGCTCAAACCAGGAGGACTCTGCTTACCCTCAATTCTGACCAACAACGACAAAACACCTGTCATTCGTAGGCTGTTATGAAAATTAATCGAGGTCAACATAAAGAGCTTAGCACACAACCTCATGCACAATGAACACTCGCCATTAGCATCTGGCAAGGCAAGGCAAGGCATTTTTTTAAAACATTGCTACTGTTTTTAGTAATGCAATACAAACACCTAAAATATAGAGAGAAGTGAATAACAAGAATATAAAGTCTCTCTCTTCCCTGCAATCTCCGCCTAATTTTGTAGCTTCTTGCACATTCTTTCTGAAGGCTTATGCATATTAAAGTCATCCTGAGTACCTGGTTGAAAAAGGTCACAAAAGAGGCCATTTAAAATATATATCAAATCTTTTTTTTTTTTTTGTGACGGAGTTTCGCTCTTGTTACCCAGGCTGGAGTGCAATGGTGCGATCTCGGCTCACTGCAACCTCCACCTCCTGGGTTCAGGCAATTCTCCTGCCTCAGCCTCCTGAGAAGCTGGGATTACAGGCACACGCCACCATGCCCAGCTAATTTTTTGTATCTTTAGTAGAGACGGGGTTTCACCATGTTGACCAGGATGGTCTCGATCTCTTGACCTAGTGATCCACCCGCCTCGGCCTCCCAAAGTGCTGGGATTACAGGCGTGAGCCACCGCGCCCGGCCTATATAAAATCTTTTTTTATACAAAATAATATAAACTAGAGAAATCCCCTATCTTTGACCTTACTATGTCTGTTCCTGACTGTACCTCAAGCCTGTCCCTAAACCCCATAGACTAGTGAGGCAGGCAGCTAGCCAGAGAAAAGACATGGTTACTTGCGGGAGGTTAAAAGCAATACAGATTGGGCCAAACAGGTTAGTACGAGAACCTGCTTCCTAGTGAAAAGGAATGGTTACAACAGGCTGTACCAATAAAGACAGACTGCAGCCATCCTGCTTCAGGCACAGATGAGAATGTAACAAAGAAGAAACTGGCCACGACTAGTTAAATCCAAGATATACATGCTACAATTAATTAGCATGTGTTTAAAAACACAAATGATGCAAATAAATGACTGCCAACCCTTGGCTACATTATACCCCCCATTACCATAAAAGTTCCATGGGGAAGAGCCTCTTGTTCCTATCATGCACCTAACACTTCTGGATTAACCATATTTAGTCAATAGAAGGGTGGCACCCCATTCTGAGAACTGCCCATCAATTTCCTGGAAAACCCATTCCCTTAGCATAGAATATTCCATGCCTTCATTATGCCTATCCATCTAGTACATGAGCCCTGGCCGTGTTGGGCGTGGCCCCTTCTTTTGAGCGTGTCCCCGTTCCTCTTGAGTGTGTTCTTGCTTTTGCTCTGCAATAAATCTGCTACACTTTCACTTTTGTCTTGCTTTCATATTCTGTGTGGTGAAGACAAGAACATGAATGTCTCCGCTGGCAACACTAGGATTTTCTAGTATTTATTAGAAACACAAATTATGCAGATAGCTTATTGGCCTAACATTAAATTAGAAATTCAGAGATGGCCAGGCACAATGGCTCAGGCCTGTAAATCCTAGCACTTTGAGGCCAAGGTGGGCAGATTGCCTGAGGTCAGGAATTCGAAACCAGCCTGGCCAACATGGTAAAATCCCATCCCCATTAAAAACAAACAAAAAATTAGCTGGGTGTTTTGGCGGGCGCCTGTAATCCCAGCTATTTGAGAGGCTGAGGCAGGAGAATTGCTTGACCCTGGGAGGCGGAGGTTGCAGTGGGGTTCATGGTGTGGGGTGGGGAAGGGGGAAAATGCCTTTCCTACACATTAGTTTTTTTTTTTTAAACTAAAAGTTCAAATGAGCCCAACCAAATGTCATGTGTTCTTGTCTAGGTAATTCCTACTACCATTTATTGGCTGTTAGTAGGCAAATTATTTCACCCCTCTGTTTCTCCGTTTCCTCCTCTGTAAAGTGCAAATGATGTTAAGAGCCTGTCTTTATAGACAAAAACTCTGAAGAGCTTAAAATAAAAAGGAACCTATCTTATAGCTTTACAATGAGAATTTAATGAGTAAATATTTGTAACATGCTTACCCGCAGTGCCTGGTACATAATGAGCACTTTGTAAGTGTTTTAAAGAAATAAAAGAATGATTTATTGGGATCTGTATTCATTTATAGACTCAAGATTTTAAAGGTGGAAGTGACTGTGATGGTCACGTAACCCCCATCTCCTTCTCCCAATGACTTGCCCAAGGACTCGGTTAATCGTCACGTATTATTTATTATAACATAATAATATGAAATGTAATACTGTATATTTTCTGTGATAAATAAAAGGAAAAGTATTTAAAATATATTATCAGTATTCACAAACACTTTATTTAATATTATTAATGTTATTTAATATACTCAAATCAAGTACGGGCCTTTGTGTGTATATGTAAATGTAGATACCATTTTTGTCAACACTGCCTCTAATCCCTACCCCGGCCCCATGTGAAAATCACTGTTATTTATTAGCCTTTTAAATACTAAAGGCAGTGATAGATACACTGTATAATGCTAACCAATTCCTTAACTCTATCAAACACTACTGAACAAGGTGAATGTCCTTGTTTTGCACATGCTATAATTAATTAGTATTTATTAGAAACACAAATTATGCAGATAGCTTACTGGCCTAACATTAAATTAGAAATTCAGAGATGGCCAGGCACAATGGCTCAGGCCTGTAAATCCTAGCACTTTGAGGCCAAGGCGGGCAGATCGCCTGAGGTCAGGAATTCAAAACCAGCCTGGCCAACACGGTAAAATCCCATCCCCATTAAAAACAAACAAAAAATTAGCTGGGTGTTTTGGCGGGCGCCTGTAATCCCAGCTATTTGAGAGGCTGAGGCAGGAGAATTGCTTGACCCTGGGAGGCGGAGGTTGCAGTGAGCTGAGATTGCGCCACTGCACTCCAGCCTGGGTGACAGAGCAAAACACTGTCTCGAAAAGAACTAGAAGAAATTCAGAGATCATCTTGAGCATCAAGGCTGTATGTCAGCAGCGTGAGCAAATACTGCAAACCAAATGCAAATTTAATATATTACTTCTCCTTTAAAATAGTTCATTCAGGAGCTTTGGTTTGCTGCAATTTATCCTAAAGTTTACAAACTCTGTAAATATTTTAACACCTTGGCTATCCCTATATTCTGACAAAGTCACAGGTTCAATGAGCTCACTTAGGTACTTAGATTTGCAAGTAGCTTCTCATGACTCACAGGAGAAAATATTTTTCACTTAAGAATTCAACAAAAACATGAGAATACATTGACAACTGTGATTGTTACAATTAAAAAAAAGTGCACTTTCCTGACTTGCTGGGACAAACATTTATGGAGCGCCTACTATGTATCCTTGCTGGAGCAAGGACATTGTTGTCATTCTGGAGGTCACACCTTTGCAAAGAGAGCAAACCTGTCTAGTTTCTGGGGCCTAAAATGAGAGCTGGAGAGACAGAAAGATAGAGACAAGAGAAAGCTACACATTTGCATATTCAGAACCTCAGAACCAGGCCTTGGTTCTCCCTGCCAGACACATCCTTAGTATAATAAGTATTTGCAAACCAATCAAGAAAGGCAACACTGTTTAACAGTAACAACTCTTCAAGAGTGAATTGGGACCTAGGGCATTCACTTTCTGTCTACACAGGAGAGATGCTTGCAGAAAACCAAAGGTGAGTGAACTTCTTGTCGTGGCTAACACTTGTGGGAGCTGTTGGCTCTCCCGTCTTCATTTGTCTACCTGGCAGAAGCTGCCTGCCCTCCAGCTGTGACTCACTTTAAGATCTGCCTTCGCTCAGCATTTCGAGTATGTACGTGAAATGTGGAGCCCACAAAGCTTTAAAAATAAAACAGGGCACCAGCTCCATCTCTGTGTCTTTGGTGCACAAGGAAGAAAACAAACAAAATCAAAACCCCTTACTGCTGTCTTCGCGTCCATCATGACTTACCACGTGAGTGGCTGAGTGGCTAATTAACTACTCATCAGTCTCAAATTTTCAAAGCGCTGTCATTCCCCTCGGACTGGAGATCTTCCTTCTGCCTGCTTTCTGATATTTGCAAAGCAGCAAATCTGTGTCTTGGCGGATCTCAAGACGAAAGGAAAGAAACTCCACACTTCTTTGTAGCCAAGCCTCCTCCATCTGTCTGCCTCCTCTGCTTCTTCCTTTGAACCATCCCGGGTATGACTACTCCTTTGGCCTCTGTTCCAACCACAGCTCCTACGCTCTGAGAATCTCAGTTCGCACACCTCCAGCCAAATGCTTTTCTTGCTTCATAATATTTTTGGAGACATAGCTGCTGTAAGAATTATTCCAGTTATAACAACCTCCTGCCTCTCTAACCATTTTTACACAAGCCAGGCCCTCATCAGGAGTGCTGCGGTGTCTAGCATTGCAACCCTATTCCACAGTGATGTGGTAATGCCTTTGGGGGTATGTATGTACGAATCCTGCTACAGGCGATGTCATAGCAGGTCATGTGCTCTACAAGAGAAGACTTCTTGGTTTTTCTGGATGACACTAATATTATTATTGTGAACTTTGTATCTCTAAATGATTTCATATTAATTGTACTGGCTCATCCCTATGATATGTCTGAAAGAGTTTTTCAGTTGTGAAAGCATAGACTTGGATGGAAAAGCCCATAATGTAGTCAAGGCATCTCAGATCATTTTCAGCAGCAAGTAGATAAGGATTTACCACCCACATGTTTGAGATTCAAAACTTGGCCCACTAAGCCATCTATATCATTCTATAAATACAACTGTACAATCAGAGACACAATCTTTGTCCTTGCAAGCCTGATTTTAAAGTATGTAATAGAATTTTTATTCTTGGTTTAAAATGTAATATTTCATTAACATTTTAGACATAAAACCTTCAGGAAACTACTACAAAGCTACTAGAACTCATGAGTGAGTTTTAGAAAGACTGAAGGATACAAAGACAATATGCAAAAAGTTATATATAGCAATGGGCAACTGAAGACAATAAAAAAAGGTATCATTTATAATAACACCACAAACATGAAATTCTTAGATACTATAAATGTGAACCACTCATATGCTGAAAACTACAAATCACTCTTGAGAAAACCAAAAGAGACCTAAATAGAGACATATACTGTGTTTATTATACAAAGACTAAAGAGTGTCGAGACATCAATTCTCCACAAACTGACACAGATGGTTCCACAAATCCAAACTAAAACCCCTTTAGGATTTTTAAAATAAACATCGATAAACTGTTTGTAACATTTTTATGGAAAGTCAGAGGCACTAGAATAGCCAAATCAATCCTGACAAAGAGCAAAGTTAAAGAACTCAAACTATTGCATTCCAAGACTTACCTAGGTAATCAAGACAGTGTCACATTAATGAAAGGACAGACACATAGATAAATGGGGCGGAACAGATAATCCAGAAATCGGCTTCTACATATATGGTCAAAGGCAATTCAATAAAGACAGTATAGTCTTTTCAATATCTATCTAAAACGATTGGACATTGATACGCAAAGTAAATCTTGACTCATACCTTGTACTTTCTTAAAAAAAAGAACTAAAAATGGTTCATAGACCTAAATATAAAACACAAACATATTAAATTTCCACAAGAAAACATAGGGTAAAATAACTGTGATCTTATATTAAAAGGATTTCTTAGATATGACATTAAAAGCATAAATAAAAATAGGTAAGTTGGATTTCAGCAAAATTTAAAACTTCTGTTCCGTGAAAGATACTGTTAAGAGATTGAAAATACAAGCTACAGCCTGGCAGAAAATATTCACAAAACACATTTCTGACAAAGGACTTACATATATGACATATCAAAACTCTCAAAACTCAATAATAAGAGAAACAATACAATTGAAAATGATCAAAAGAGTTGAATAGATATTTTATAAAAGAAGACGAATGGATAGTAAATAAGCATATGAATATATGTTCAGCATTATTAGTCATTAAGAAAGTACAAATGAGTTAATACCAGACACCTATTAAGATGTCTAAAAGCAAAACAAAACCCGACAATATTAAGTACTAATGAAGATGTGGAGCAGTAAGGACTCTCATACATTGTCAATGGGAGTACAAGATGCTATTTCACTTTGGAAAAATTTGGTGGTTTATTGTAAAGTTAAAATAAACTTAGCATGTAGACCCCACGATCCCATTCCTAGGATTTTACGTATAAGAAATGAAAACTTAAATACTTATACAAAAACTTGAATATGAATGTTCAGAGTGGGTTTATAACTACCCAAACTGGCAACAACACAAATATTCTTCAACTGGCAAATGGATAAACAAACACAGAACATCCATTCAATAGAAGACTATTTAGAAAGAGAAAGCAATGAACTATTAAAATACCTAACAACATAAATAAATCTTTATTATTTTACAACAAGTGAAAGAAACCATACTAAAATGGCTACATGCTGCTTGATTTCATTTGTATGATATTCTGGCAAAACTATAGGTACAAAAAACAAATCAGTGGTTGCCAAGGTTTGGGAGAAGGGGTAGAAGTTGTTGACAAGGAATGGGGAAATTTTGGGAGTGATGAAATTGCTTTATATCTGTTTTTTTTTTTGTTGTTGTTGTTGTTTTGATACAGAGCCTGCTCTATTACCTAGGCTGTAATGCAGTGGCACAATCTAGGCTCACTGCAACATCTACCTCTTGGGCTGGCATTGAGGGTCTGTGGCTTTTCCAGGTGCAGAGAGCAAGCTGTCAGTGGATCTACCATTCTGCGATCTGGAGGACACTGGCCCACTTCTCACAGCTCTACTAGGCAATGCCCAGTAAGGACTCTCTGGGGGATCTAACCCCACATTTCTCTTCTGCATTTCCCTAGCAGAGATTTTCCAGGAGGCCCCCACCCCTGCAGCAAACTTTTGTCTGGGCATCCAGGCGTCTCCATACATCTTCTGAAATCCATGTGGAGGTTCCCAAACCTCAATTCTTGACTTCTGTGCACCCACAGGCTCGACACCATGTGGAAGCTGCCAAGGTTTGGGGTTTGCATCCTCTGAAACCATAAGCCAAGCTGTACCTTGGCCCCTTCCTTTTAGCAACAGCTGAACAGCCAAGACACAGGGCACTAAATCCCTAGGCTGCATACAGCATGAGGATTCTAGGCCCAGCCCACAAAACCATTTTTTCCTCTCAGCCTTCTGAGTCTATGATGGGAGGGGCTGCCATGAAGACCTATGACATGCCCTGGAGACATTTTCCCCATTGTCTTGGGGATTAACATTTGGCTCCTTCTTACTTATGCAAATTTCTTCAGCCAACTTGAATTTCTCTTAAAAAAAAATGGGGTTTTCTTTTCTACTGAATCGTCAGGCTGCAAATTTTCTGAACTTTTATGCTCTGTTTCCCTTTTCAAATGGAATGCCTTTAATAGCATCCAAGTCACCTCTTGAATGATTTGTTTGCTGCTTAAAAACTTCTTCTGTCAGTTGCCCTAAATTATGTCTCTCAAGTTCAAAGTTCTATAAATCTTTAGGGCAGAGGCAAAATGCCACCAGTCTTTTTGCTAAAATATATAAGTGTCACCTTTGCTCCAGTTGCCAACAAGTTCCTCATCTCCATCTGAGACTACCTCAGCCTAGACCTTAGTGTTCATATCACTATCAGCATTTTTGTCAAAGCCATTCAACGAATTTCCAGGAGGTTCTAAACTTTCCCACATTTTCCTGTCTTCTTCTGAGCTCTCCAAAGTGTTCCAACCTCTGCCAGATACCCAGTTCCAAAGTTGCTTCCACATTTTCAAGTATCTTTTCAGTAACACCCCACTCCTGATACCAATTTACTACATTAGTCTGTTTTTATACTGCTGATAAAGCCATACCCCAGACTAACAGTTATAAGAGCTGTAATTAGACTTATAGTTCCACATGGCTGGGGAGGCCTCAGAATCATGGCAGGAGGTAAAAGGCCCTTCTTACATGGTAGCATTAAGAGAGAATGAGGAAGATGCAAAAGTGGAACCCCTTGATAAAACCATAAAATCTTGTGAGACTTATTCATTACTTATGAGAACAGTACGAAGGAAACTGCCCCCATGATTCAAATTATCTCCCATTGGGTCCTTCCCATAACATGTGGGAATTATGGTAGTACAATTCAAGATGAGGTTTGGGTGGGAACACAGAGCCAAACCATATCAATATGTTATACCTTGGCTGGGCTTGGTGGCTCACACTTGTAATTCCAGCACTTTGGGAAGGTGAGGTGAGTGGATCACTTTAGGCCAAGAGGAGTTTGAGACCAGTCTGGCCAACATGGTGAAACTTGGTCTCTACTAAAAATACAAAAGTTAGCCAGGTGTGGTGGTGCACACATGTAATAACAGCTACTCCGGAGACTAAGGCAGGAGAATCACTTGAACCCAGAAGACAAAGGTTTCAGTGAACTGAGATCACACCACTGCATTCCAGCCTGGGTGACAGAGCCAGACTCTGCTTCAAATATACGTGTGTGTGTATATATGTATGTATGTGTATATATTTATACATGTATGTTCATATATATGTGTGTTCATATATGTGTTCTGCTTCAAATATATGTGTGTGTATACACACACACACACATGTTATACCTCAGCTTACTGTAAACATAAATTTCAAAACTTCAATTGGAAAAAAATAATAGATGATTTTTCAAATATTTAAAAAGCCAACTAGCAAAAATAATACATGGTTAAAACAGAGAGAAAACTCAGGATGAAGTGCTGACTGGCTGCATACCTCTGAGTGGAGTGAATGCTTATGAGGAAGAATCCGCTCCTGCTTGGTGTGTACCTTAGATGTGCAGAAGAGGAAACACTGCTTTTCCAATTCATTACCTTTACAGAATCACAACCAGATCATCCATTCACATTGTAAGCTCTTAAATGGCATTTTGTTTGTTTTTCATCCAAAAAGCTTACTCCTGTAATGTATGATTTGAAGAGTTCTTTGCTCTTTTACCCATGTAAGCAAACCCATAGTATTACAGACTTGAACATTCGGATATCATTTCTTAACACAAACCTGTTTCTCTTCATATAGAAAACACAGAGTAACTGGTTTGTAACACAAAAATATATATGTCTGAAGATTTGGCAGGCCTAAGATTAGGTCCCTTACATGCTATTTAATGTGTGTTGATCTCTCCTGACTTCATAAGTTTGGCTAATCATTACTTTCCCTTTAAACTGCTACCTTATCTATATCAAATGCAGAATATACTAGAAAGAGCATTGGATTTGGCATTATGAATACTGGTTTTAAGGTCACCTCAACCCTACACTAGCTGTATGGGCCTTGGTAAAATGACTCATCTCATGTAAGTAATCCTTATCTTCAGCTCTTACCTATCTTCAGGCTTTAGTCATAAAACTTCAAATTTCCACAGACACACTGCCTCTCAGGCAGCATTTAATTTTTCAGGAATATAGCTTCTTCTGGATCTTTTATTATTACCCAAATTATAATTGTTATTTGTTCATGTATTCATGCCTCAGGTCTTCAACTGAGCTTCTTCAACAAGATAATATGTTGTTTGAAGGGGAAGAAATTACCCATATATACATCTTTGTCTCCTTACACTATCACAAAATAATAGCTTAAATAGGCCAGTGTGCTGCTACAATTGCTTCAGCTTACATATACCAGTTTGAGGAGATAATCACTTGACTTTGCTAAAAATTCAGCCAAGTTTGACATACTTGTAGTTTTTCAGAGCCTTCCCTGACCACACATGCTGAGCCGGCTCATGCTGTTTCCCTCCGCTGACCCATCCATGCCTCCCATCACCGTCTACATCCTCATTTTGTTTTAGCTTGTTCATGGCATTTATACTCTCCGAAATAACCTTTCCCCCTCCTTCTTTCTTTTTTCTGACTCTCTCCCTCTCTTTCCTCTCTCTGTCTTCTTCCTAATCTATTGTCCAAAGGCCCCTCCTAGGATTTAAGTTCCATGAAAACACAAACTGATCATGCTCATCAGAAGTAGTGCATTGAGAACCTGCACCCAGGTCTGGCACATGGGAGGCACTCAATGAAGACTTCCCGCGTAGTTGAACTTGCCCTTCAGTATAGTGATGCCTGTTGCAGACTGATCAGTGGAAAGAAACAAAAATACTTCACGTGGTTTACCTGCAAAGAGGTTCTACAAGGTCCTTTTCAAGAAAATCATGATCATTCTTGACAGCCACAATGTTGATGGGAAACTGTGAATCTGAGAAAGAGAGACAAAGAGGTTGAGGTACTTGGCTTTATCTGAATGGCCACCAACATATCCAGACCTTCAAGGTCTGGAAAAGCCACAGATTTTAATAGCAGTGACTGCCCATCATCATTGTTGGTAATGTTTAAGAGAGCAAACAATTTTTATCACTATAAATGCTTTTAGGAGTACAATATAAGTGCAAAATATGAGGACGGTCAAGTGCTTGACCTTGGATGGGATTGAACACTAAGTGCCTGCATTTTTCTGGCTCATCCTTATCACAATCATAAGCAGATGTGGCCTCGGAGAAGAGCTTTTGCACTTTCACCATCCACCTAACACGCAGGTCACTGGAGTCTAGCTCGGTGATTTCATTAAATACTTTTATTGGCAGATTTTTTTTTTCCCTTCAAAAAGGAAATTTCCCAAAATACCCAAAGTTCTATTATCTCAATTTTTTTTCCCTTTGGTAGCAAAATCTTGAGTCACTCTGGAGTATCAGCAAAATACTCGGACTGATTCTATCCAAAAAGAAGAATTTGAACGCCACAACTAATCTCCAACAGACAATTCGTGCCAGCTTTGAAGGTCACGGGCAATATTTAGAACAAGGTGTTAATTCTGGGTACCTCGTTGATGGAGGTAGCAATCTGCAGCTCATTAGAATAGAGGGCATAGCCAAATGTAGCAATGCTGGGTCACTATCATTGTCTTGCCATGTTTTTCTTTATCTCATAGTATATTTTGTGCTGTCTGCACCTTGCCAATCTTAGTGTGAGTTGGAAACAGAAATAATTTCCCTTCTGGTGAAAAAAAATCATGTGAGTGATGGTTCCGGAATGAAGTTGTCTTGCTTGGCTAGTGAGGGAGGGAGGGAGACACTTCTGATTCTTTTTATGGGAGGCTGCCTCTTGCCAGCTGCGCTCCTTCCTAGGGTCTGGTTTGAGGCTCCTCTCTCCTCCTGGGCTCTGGCACCCTCTTCCTTGGCCTGTCCCTCTGGGCTCATGGTAGTGACAGCTCTGCCACTAAAAGCCCTGGACCCTTGCACTGTGTACTGTTCCTTGTGGCCTCCCATCCTGCCTGAACCTTTGTAATGAGCACTGTTAGAAATAAATACCCTGCAAATGGCCTTGAGCCTGCCATCTGCTCATTATTGGGGTCCTGACTAGTTCATTACTATATAAGGACAATCCAAGAAGAAGTTACAAGATTGGATTATAATTTTAGATTATAAGGGACATGAGTATGTCTATTAACTGTCAAAGAATCAATGAAAGGGCCAGGCGGTGGCTCACACCTGTAATTACAGCACTTTGAGAGGCTAAGGTGGGCAGATCACTTGAGGTCAGGAGTTGAGACCAGCCTGACAAACATGATGAAACCCTGTCTCTACTAAAAATACAAAAATTAGCCAGATGTGATGGCACATGCTTGTAATCCCAGCTAGTTAAGAGGCTGAGGTAGGAGAATTGCTTGAACCCAGGAGGCGAAGGTTGTAGTGAGCAGAGATTGCACCACTGCACTTCAGCCTGGTTGGCAGAGCCAGACTCTCTCTCTCAAAAAAAATAAATAAATGAAAGGAAGTTTAATGTTAGCAATAAAATACCTTACCTAAAACTCAGAAGAATAACATCTGATTCATGTTATATCTTAACATTTTTCATGTAAAGTAAATAGAATTAGAGAAATCTCAGGACAATTAATTTTGGGACTTCTAGGAAGTTTATTAACAGTAAATTCATTGTGATTTCAAGAAAACTGAGAGTAGTAAAGGAAAAACAGGTGAAAAGGAAGAAAGTGCAGAAAAGCTGCTGATGGCAGAATACTGGCAGGAAAACATGGAGTTGGGGTTTGTGGTAAAGAGATGTGAATTAGTAGTGGGAAGCAGAGGGTAAAGTGGGCCTGGGAAGCGCTACTCATTTCTAAATTGGTATCAGGATAAACCCTGGGCATAGCAAAGGCTGAGGGAAAAGGAAAGCGAAGCAAAATGGGCGAGAAAAAAATCTGGAAGTCAAAACACACCACAGGATACGTGTGGTTCATTTTGGATTTATTCTCCGTGTGAGAGCGAAGGGAAGGCTGACATACCCTCATATAACTGAGCGTATTGCGGGAACCCGGCAGCACGGAGCCAGTCACATGCTTCTTTTGCCTCAATTTCTGAAAAACACAAGAGAGAGAAAATTGTGAGTCCCATAGCCACACCCTAGTACTCTGCCTTCTTAATCATGGAGACACTGATGAGCTTTGCGCAAGTTATTACAAAACAAAATTGTTCCAGGTAAGTCTGCCTAAGTAGGCCTACCCAGGAGGGGCTGGAAAATGAGCAGGTAATACAGAGGTCTTTGCTATGTGTCTACTAAGATTATCTTCAATGTAGATCCATAAGTATGTGGATAATAACAAAACCATATATAATAGAACACAAAGGCTGAGTCTCAGGGAAGGAAAAATGTCTTATTTATGTACCAGGGAACCAGGGCACTAGAGGAAAAGAGGAGATTCTTCTTTCCAATTCTTTCTTTTTTTTAAAAGGGTTTTTAAGTTTCAAAGATAAGGCTAAAAATGTTTATTCAACATTTCTTTATTCTTTCACTCTTGGGACAGTGGAAAAAAAGACTACAACTGGATTGTCTATGAAAATGGGTTTTCTCATGAAAAAAAGGTATTACAAAAATCCAGTATATTATTGTTTTTAAAATTTCACTAATGGCCTTAATTCCTCATGCATTATAACAAGATGCCCATTCATCAAGCACATTGGAATGGTTTCAAGCTTCAGAGTGCAGCATAGGAGAGAAAAGTTGATTATCTGGAATGGAGACTTGAGTTTGATGGGCCTGCTGGAATGTCTGAGGGCCAAGCCCAGGAGGTTGATATGTCCCTTGGGTGACCATTTTTGGCGTGGATGTACCAACAGCCCACCGGACCACTGCCTGGGGAAGCTGCGGAGTGAGATGGGAGGAGTCTACAGTATGTGAACCAGGTCACTTTTTGACCCTGTGAATCCTGGATCATTTCCCAACCACAACTCTGTTAGACAAATATGAATCCAAGGGAAAAGAAGTTCATCTGTCGAAAGTCCAGTTTCTCCAAACAAAATTAAACAGCCTATCATCACAAGTCTTTACCAAGGCCCTTTCCTCCACTGTTAGGATGGGTGTCCATCAGGTAGGTCATTGTGTGTCCATTTACTATGATGCTCATTTTTCCCCATAGCCAAAGCGGGAGTGTACAGGGCATTCTTGGGATTGCTGCACAGAAATGATCTACACTAACATCACCCTGGGTCTGCGACTGTACCTTAACACTGAAAGCTTGGTGTCTGTGCAGCAAGATGTTTGATGTGTCAATGCTATTTGGTATATGTTAGGAAAATAGACCAAAGGTCAGATCTTACTCAGGCATTACCAGGAAGAGCAAAACCCTACCGCCTGGCCCCACGGATCTGGTTACATCTAGATTGAACTTTGTCATTAAATCCAGGGAAACAGAGCTTGTGGCAGCTCCTGCCCCGGAGCGCCTGCTTCTTTTGACAACCCCTAATGTACTGTTACTCCAGGGACTGATGATTTCAAAGGCCTGAGATTTATCTCTGATGTGAGGGTTTTCCATGTAAGTTTGACCAGCATGTTCCTACCATGTACTCATTCCTGCCATGGACACATGGCTCAGAAACATTCAGGGAACCGAGCTGGAAACAAAAGCTTTGGAAAGCATTTCTATCGGAAAGGAAGTCTCTGAGATCTCCAACTGTGGTTCAAAACAGAGCTTCGCTGAATTGTGCTAACTTGAACATGCATAGGCTAACTGCATGGGCTAACTTGGGCTTTCCCCTGGGAAGGTACAAAAGGCAACTCTTGCATTGCTCAAAAGTTCTAGTTAGTACCCAATTGAGAGTCTGTATTTGAAGGCTTCTACTTTGATAACCACACAAGTATTTCAGAGGAAACAGGAAACGCACTTTCTATTTGTAATGCATGGAAAATGTGGTGAGTTGCTACTGAGTCATGGATAAAGTGCTGCCTAATAGATTTTCAAGCTTCAGATTTGCTTCCCGCTTCCATATAATACAGTGAGCAGTAACGAGAAAACACCTAATTTCTGGACATGCTCTAAACCTAATTATGAGTCAGCAAGCCTTGGAGAGAAGCACAGAATACTGTATTTTCTCTTGGCACCACATGAATTTTATGCCTTTTCTTGCTTTATTATTACCTTTACTACAATCAAAATGTGGTGTTCAGCAAGAAAGTCCCAGAGAGCCAGGCCATGAAGAACAAATGGGGAAGACCCACAAGACAGGGACTCTGCAGCCTAGAAAGCTCAAAGGCAGAGAGTTGGAAGTGATCTATGAAAGAGTTCACACCCCTCTAGCCCAGAGAACGTGGTGAGCTCAGATCCTGAAGATGAAAAGGACAACATGGTGGAGAAGAAGTGGGCAGCTAGGAATCCTTCTAGAAAACTCCCTTGGGAACGTCACATGTTTTCGCTAATTTGTGGGATCTGAAAATCCAAATAATGGAACTCATGGAGAAAGAGAGTAGAAGGATGGTTCCCAGAGGCTGGGAAGGGGAGTGGGGGCTGGAGGGGAGTTGGGGATAGTTAATGGGTACAAAAAATTACAAAGAATAAATAAGACCTACCATTTGATAGCACAACAGTCAATAATAACTTAATTATACATTTAAAAATAACTAAAAGTGTATAATTGGGTTGCTTGTAAATACAAAGAATAAATCCCCGAGGGAATGAATACCCCATTCTTCATGATGTAGTTAGTTCACATTGCACATCTGTATCAAAATATCTCATGTACCCCATAAATATATACCTCTATTATGCCCCCGCAAAAATTAAACATTAAAAAATTTTAAAAACAATACTTTTTTGGACCTTAAAATTCTGGTTGGACAGTGGGATGGGGCTGAAGTTAGCCAGGGAAATTTTATTTAAAAGGCTCCTCAGAGAGCAACTATGTTTTATTTTTTTATGACACCAACATGGATAATGAACTGAAATCCGATTCAGATACAAACATGAATAACCAAATCCTAACCACAGAACCCAGATATATCAATCATTTAAATAAGCTGATTAAAAAAAAAGAATGGGTAGGCACTTAAGCTTTTAGATCTCAGGGTCAAATAACAACAAAACAGCAATTAGTAAATATCATAAATTGGAAGCAGCCAAATCCCAGCCATGGCAGGTGGCTCATGTAGCATCACTTCCTATACCCAGCTTGCCATTCTTTTTGCCCAAATGTCTCTCAAACAAACATCCTCTTTTCATATTCCCTTTACCCTAGCTGCAGTTCCAACATCTTGAGACCTCAATTTAAGGGCAAAACCAACTCTTTTACCAGCTAGTAACAAAACAAACAAAATAATCTGGCATAATTAACCCCTATCAAATCTGAGTTTCCCCATCCAATTGAGGTGGGGGGATAAACAAGTCTTACAATTTTTATTAATTCTCTATGGTCCCTCCTAATATCAATCAGCCAAGTGCTAATGCTTTTCCCTAGGCCCTTCCATTATCCAAAATGACTGGAGAATGAAGAATGAATCATTATCGCCAGTGCCATCATTTCATAAAGTTCTACCTAATGAAATTTAAATGACATTTGAGGAGAAAAGTGTGAAAATATTTTTTACTATTGTGCTCTTACTAGCCAGCGTATTATGTAAGAGCATTAAGAGCTATTAAAATCACATTTTGACAGTTTTATTTGTTCTTCATTTGCTACCTTTATCTGTCCCTGTAGCAGCTCCAGGGCTGCAAGGCAAAGCATCAGCTCACTGCAACTCTCATGGAAATCCCGAGTGCGGAGTGGAACCAGAGAATGGCCCTGGACAGAAGGGTTCACCGATCTCTATGGAGGTTACTGTGTTACTCTGCTGGGGAAAATCCAATCCATTCGGCTTAGTGTCATGAAAGGATTGCAATGGAATTTTTGTAATTATTCTATGTAATAATTGTTTCATTTTACTCTAGCAGTTATCTATTTTGGCCTCTTCAACATCCTCCGCATGTCTTCTGATAACGGAAACTCTTTCTGCAAGGAGCCTCTTCTATATAGTTTACGTACGGTTGACACTCCTTGCCTCCTACCATACACCCTAGCCCTGTCACCATCACCCACATGGGTGGCCTGATTCTTAAGAGCACCGCATCCCTGTTAGTCTAAAGAGATTGAGGAGCTTTGGGACCTTAAACCAATAGTCGTTTGGGGGCTGAAATCAACTGGTTGAAAAGGGAGATATCCAGTGTTTCCACTGGTAGCTCGGTCTAAACCTTTTTACTGGTTTACTTGGTAAGTTCAGTGGATGGTATAGTGCTATGCATGCTCTTCAGCTATATACCTGTGATTCCACTTAAGGCAAAGTCACTGGCTTTGCCTCAGTTGCCTTATACATGCTTAGATCATGGTGTGACCACTATCGTCAGACAGACCCAGCAGAGGGAAGCTCTCACTGGCCCCTGAGGAGGCACCCACTACTGAGGGCATGAGAACAAAGGCACCATAGAAAGAAACCATGGCCGATGGGGGTTTTCACAACATATCATTGTGTTTCTTAATTATACATGCCCAGTGTTGAAAACTTACTAATATAGAAAGTTGCGATGAACGAAAAAAGGCAACTCTTGCCCTGTTATGAACACTCAATTTTACATACATTATTCGTCAAAACAGAACTCTGGTAATATCTTTGGTCGACTGCTTTTCTCACATAAGAATACACTGCAAATATTTTCTCATATAATGATAGTGCGTAAAAGATGGGAAATTTGTTTTGAGAATGATGCCTGTTTTTTAAATATTTGAGTTTTGAATGCTGCCAATTGCATTTCTCAGTATGGAGATTATAACAACAAGGTAGCCAGGAGAAAAGAGTGCAGTAGGACCTCACCAATGTAGACTGATCAGGGAGAAGGCTGGGAGTCTATGAGCGTTAAAAGAGATTTACAAGCTGCTTCTTTAATGTAGTGTCTTAGCTACAGACAGTCTGTGTACAAGGCTCTGTAGGGCCTCAATCAAGTCGGGAAATACAGTGAGCACAGCAAATCTGCTGCCCAGGTTTGCAGGCCTCGTCTCACATTTACAATCTCATCGTATTCTTAAGCTGGTGTGTCTAGCGTGTTTCTAGCATGCTTGGGAACAGTGTGTTCTCTTAGCTAAGCATTTTAAGTACGTACATTTTGTTTAACATTTTTCTCAGCATAGCAAATACTTTTTCCATAGCTCACTGAAGGGTATTGGGTATCCTTTTTAAATGACCAAAAATTCAAATTAGAGCCAAATTAAAATTTATTATCATCAGAAATTTAGCTGGCTAGAAAGAATCTTTTCTATTGTGGAAAGTTTATGAAATCATTATCTATGAGCACATGTATTTATATTGTTTTTACAAATCTCCTTGAATTTCCACAGACAAACTGACTCCAATTTAAGTAAGGTCTTCTTTCTTAAATGTTCATTGAAAGTACTCAAGAGAAGTAGGGAAAAGAAAGAGTGTGATTGTCATGGGATTTAGGAAGGTCGGCTTGAGAAGAGTGTGTTGTCTTTTCCTTTAAGCTGGCCTATCTGGTGGGCGCCCTGTTTCTAAAAGACTACAGGTACCAGCATAGCAGGATGACTCAACCACCGCAAGATGCCTGCAGTGGATTACAATTATCACTATTAAAGTATATCAAAGGTGTTAACATTTCAACGGGCTTGTGGTTGTTGGCTTAGAATAATTTACATGGCTAAGGTACCTTCATTAGGAACTTTACTACTTCAGGAGAATGACTCCTTTGTCTTAAGACAGAATTTCTCCAGTGAAGTCCATATTTATTGAAGGTGTATTTCTTTGGCCACACATTAGGCCAATTTTGTTAAAATCAATGCCAGAGTGTCCATCCCATCCATATATAGATACAAATGATGCAATCATTAGCATTACATAGAACCATACAATACCCCCATAATCCTGCCAGGAGGGCTTTCTAACCTTAATCACAGATCCAGGAAGGGATGTCAGATTTTTAGTAGTAACAGACTTTGATTAACATCCCATGGCATGACATCAGGACGTATCTTTCTGTACCTTTAAAATTGTATATTAAGTTATTTCAATATGTAAAAGACCTTAATAAGCATTAAATATATACAAAATATAATGTTTTTCCTAATATTCATAACATTTTCTTTCTGTGATTTTCTAAGTTACTAAGAGGAACTAAAATACAGGTTATTGGGGATGAATTTGAGATTATTAATCACTGAATATTCAAAATAGTGGATCCACTTATAAACACCCACTTTATGGCTCCATAATTTGAGGCAATCTTTTCCTTATGTGCAATCAAATAGCTGACTATCGGTGAGTGTAAATCTGAAAGGCCCACAGAGAGTGGTGACACCTACCTGGACTGAGTCAAGACAGAGACTCTCAGCTCTGTTTACATAGAATTTCCCAAACCTAAGAATCAAAGACACATTGAGACATAAAATTTCTTCACCAATTCTACACGTAAACCTTGTTTCCTAGGCCTTGAAATACCTTCTGGAAGCTGGATTCATGGCAAATCTAGTCACTTACAATAATTCCTATTACAGTGAAAGAAGACTGAGCAAATTCTGAACCTCAGTAGTGGGTTTATTCCTAGTCACTCAAGGGTTATTTTTAATCAGTCTTTTTTCAGCCTGGTTGGGGAAACCATAGATATTATGACAAATGACATATGTCATATATGTAAATCCAATATATAATACATATTTACAGTTTATTTTTAAATAGCCTTAAATGTATAATTAACATGTATATATACTGTATAGTCACACACACTAATGTTTTTTTTTTCTTTGTATGCTCCCAGTATTCCCCTGCCCTTTCCAGCTGCCATGTGATGTGCAGTGCTCCTCCAGCTAGGAGGCATACACTCCCCACCTCACTAATGCCATGCCTGGCCAGATGACCCACTTTGGCCAATGAAATGTGAACAGATGTAACATATGCTAGTTTCAGAAACACACCTCAAGAGCCATCCTCTAACTCAACCAGCTTTCCTGCTTTTTTCCCCTTACCATAAGGCTACAAGATAGTCATTCTTCAGCTCAGGTATTGGAATGAGCAACTGGGGACAGAGACACAGTAGACCAGCTGCTGACATGTAATATAAGCAATAGATACACTTGTTTCATGCCACTAAAACTTTAGGGGCAATGTGTTCAAGTGGCATAATCCGGCATAAGCTAATGTAACACAGCTGCCAGCTATTTATTCTGTAGATGAGGCATACGGAAGGCACTAAGGACCTTTATCTCAACCTGAAACTGTTGTTGGATGTCTGTTAGCGTGGCACAGAGATGAACACACTCAGTCTCAGTAATCATTTCTGCTACGAATTTTGCTCCTCCGCCTGCAGTGCATGATCTATATGAATTCCAAAAAATGTCATCAACAATCCTCACATGCATCCACATGTGTGAATGTGTGCTCATACACACATTTGCTCCACAGAAAATCAAAAGTTCCGTTGCAAGTGAATGAGGAAACTTGTCAGAAATATATTTTCCATGCCTGTATTCCCAATGGTATTTAAAAAGAAAAAATGTTTACAATCCCCTAACCCCTGTCAATCTCAAGGAAAGCAGAAAATATATGCTTTCCCAGCCAAATAGTTTCTGACCAGATTGTTTTGACTCGAGTTTTCCATAAAGCAGAGTAGTTCTTTATTCTCCTCTTTCATTTGGTACAGATTGTTCCAATCAGGCACTTGTGGTATTTCTCAGGGAGGCTGCATGCATACATCCCCAGCTTTTTCAAGTTGTGGAGCCACTGCCTACCACTAAATCCCAAGAGATTCTTCAAGATAGAGTCAGTTAAGCAACTGAAATGCAAGGCAGGGAACACAGAGTTGACTCAGACAATTAAAGAGAACGTCATAATTTGCAAGCATTGGCCAAAACACCTCCATGTTGACCCACCAAGCCAGATGAGTCTTCAGTAACCCTTCTTGGGACAAGTGCATGAGATTCTGCAGATTCTCTCTCTCTCTAATTGAGTTTCTCCAGCTTCTCTTGGAAAGGTGGTGAACAAGAGTCCAGGTTGCCAGCTTGATACTGGCTCTTAGAACAGAGCTCCAATTTCCACAAAGTTGGCCAAATGACCACTGTCAGAAGGGCCTGTGGGTGCTCACTCTCTGTCATGCTGATGATTTCCGGCCTGGAGAAGAGCAACTGCTTTGGACAAATCTCACCACCACTAGGAAGTCAGATTTCTTAGCTTTTGACAGGTACTCTTCCATCCTACATTGCTTTAAGAGTTTTCTTTTTTAAATGTTTTTTAAAAAATGCGTGTTTTTAGGGACATAAACTCCTCCTATACCTTTTTTCAGACATTTCTGAATGTCTATCCTTGTAAGAGGTTATCTGCTGTTTGATTTGCTCAACTCTTTTATAGCTCTCGGTGCTCCAATTACCCAAGAAGACTTTGTGATACCAGGGAAAAATTTGTCATGTAGGCGAAAGAAGGAGCACAGATTCCTTTAGGATAAAGTCACTCCTAGACTCCTGCAGGCCCTTTTCAATTCCTTTGCTCCTTGTAGGGTTGACACGGCAAGATAGATACGGCATGGCCAAAGCTTCTGACTCCCTTTGCAAGGCTTTCTGCATGCAACTTCTCAGCAACTGTCCCATCTGGATCAATCAAAACTAGTTTTTGCTTAATTTAATTCCAGGAAGAGATTTCCACAACTCAAGTATAATTCTATTATCTGAGTATATACAAAAACTTGATATTGTATGTATTTTCTTAAAAAATTCCTTGGCAGTGGCTCAGAGTGTAAATAAACTATTTACTGAGAATTTTTCAACGTGTCCCTTTCTACTGGTCTGCTGAACGCAGGCAACGGCATTGGCAGTGTGAATGATTTTCTAAACATGTATCATTCCCGAAATAAGGGTTACATTCAAGAAATGGAATTGTTACTAGGTTTACAGCTATCGATTGATTCATTTTTCCCCATGCTCTTCAAGGCCAAATGCTGAGCTTAAAAGTTTGCTCTCTAAGGTTCAGGGATTTTTATTTGCAGTTTGTTAATAGATATTAACAATATATATTCCTCGTAGAAGGAAATTTAAAATGAGTTCAGGTATTTGAAATAGCTTTAGCTTACTTTCAAATACCTGAAAGGAGCAAAGGACTTGAAAAGGGCCTGCAGGAGTCTTGGAGTGACTTTTATCCTAAAGGAATCTGGGCTCCTTCTTTCGCCTACATGACAAATTTTTCCCTTGACTTTCAAATACCTGAAAGACAAGTAAAGCTATTTCAAATACCTGAACTCATTTTAATTTCCTTTAAAATGGGATGGAAGAGATTAAGCTCTCCACTGAAGACTTGAGAAACTTAATTCCTATGCTGCAACTTCTTTTTTCCATCAGACACAGTGGTGCATCAATGACTTGTGTCATGCTACAGTCTAATCACATGGCACACTGAGGTTAAAATTAATTGAGGCACCCCATAAACATGTCACAAATGTAATCCAAAAGGTTAAAAAAGTGACATAAACTATAAAAATGTTTTAAAAGTTTAATAGATTCGAAGTTTAAAAACTCCGGATATTTAAAATTGTGTAGTAGATAACTTCACATTTTAAAGAACATTTTATACCTTTATAATTATCTTCATACAATCTTAATTGGGGATCTTCAAATTTTCTGTTTAAAAACAAAGTAGGCAGCAGCAGAAGTACATGCTATGTAAAGATACATCTATTTCTAAATGGAGGTCCTGGTGGCTACTTGTCTAATATGAACAGAATTTAACTCCTTGGCTAGCTTTGGGGAATATGACAACTTTTACTAACGAAGTCAGTCTGATGGTTTTGGCTAATCTGTCTGCCCAAATACTCACTGAATTCAGGAATAAAAAGATCATTTTCCCTAATAACAGATTTGAATAAGAGATAAAAGTGGCTTAAAATTCCCACTTAAATTAAATCTGATTGAAGAGTAGTAAAATCTAAACCTAAGATTTGAAAGACTTATACACACACTCCAATCAAGGCTAATATACTAATAGAAGGAAAAAAAAACAGATCAGCCATTTAAAAATGCTACCAATCCTTTCATGACTGAAGTACCAGCAAATGGGCTCTATTGGAAGATTTTGGCGATGCTAGTTACACAATTCTGACATACTGCAAGGCCAACAAATCTGGACCAGCTGAGCTAGGGACATCACTGAGTTTCAGCGGTATTCATGTCAAGCCTTATGATGAACAAGAAAGTGGTCAAGTGAAGGCACTATGCTTATTATTTGAACATCAAATAAGTAATTTCAATTTTCTGTTACTAAGCAAAAATGTAAGCAAAAGGAAAACAAAAGAAAGTAATGGAGGAAGGAAGGAGGAAGAAAGGGAGGGAGAGAGGGAGACAAGGAGGGAGGAAGTGTGGGGAGGAAGGAAGGGACGGAGGGAGGGAAAGAAGGACAATATTGCCATAATTCTACCACCTAGAGATTGATCAATATTTTGTTGGCATAACATCACTCATTCTTTTATTATAAAGATGTGTTCATGTATCTAGGCTAAGTATACTATCTATTTTACATAATCTTTAAATAAAATTGAAATCTGCTTTTGCACTCGACAATGCATTTTGAACATCTTTTTATGTCAACAGATGTCCTTCTCAAACATTCTAGGTGGCTGGAATCACATTTCTACTGACATTACTTTAAAAAGCATCTTCTTTCATCAGTTCAGGCTTCCATAATCATGGGTTAAAAATAATAAATCCAGTTCTCTGGAGGCTTTCATTCTAAATAAAGAATTTTGCCAGAACGTGCATCCTGGTGAATGTATTTCAGGGACTACTTCTGGGTTGACATTTCTCATGTTATTTCACATTCTGGATTAAGACACATCTCATATGGTTTTGATTTATATTCTCAGCAGACTTCAAGAAGGAAATTCCAAATGGAAGTTTATTCATGCACCAGAACTATGTTTAAATGACGCTACAGGGATGTCTTCAACTCACAGAAGCCAGGAAATTCAAAGCTAAGGTCCTGGACCGTGTTCCCATCTCTTCCTTCTTGAATGTCTTAGGTATCTGGAAAGTGGAGATTTTATGTAACAGCTGTTTCACTTGTCTTTGACCTTCTGCAAATGTATTTAGACAATTTCAAAGATTTTATTTTACTTTATGTAATAACTTGGTATTTCCTGGTTGCTGAAGTTTCAAGGTTGTACTCAAAAAACAAAACAAAACTAGACCAAATAAAGAAAATCTCCACATCTTGTTTTAATGACTAAATGAATATCTGAAGTCTATGTGACTCCCAAAATTCTTCAAGTAATCAAAAGCAAACCAAGATACAAATTTGTAAAATTAGTACATTTCCCAAAAGTGCAACTGTTTAAGACAAGACTGTTTTTGTACAGGGTTAATGTTATTGGTTTAAAGAGAGTTTAAAATGAAGATACATTCTAATTTCATTTTGTTTTTAATCAATGGCATATCTATTTCTTGAATAAACCTCAAGTTTCTGCTCTTGCTGAATACATGTACTTAGTTTCACAGATTAACTTTTAAAAAAGAACCTGTCAATGTGTTTAGAAAATACTCCTTTATTTGAGGGCATAATTGAACTAAATGGGCACAAGAGGTTAGAAGTGAGTCCAAAATTCTAGATTCCCCTCTCATTGCCTCTGTGACCCTGAATAGGTTAATTCTAGTATGTATAGAATGGGAGTAAACAAGAGTACCTAGCTCAGAGGGTTATTGTAAAAATTAAATGATTACATTACTGTAAAGTACCTGAAGCTCAGTATTTGCTACTACTACTAAGGCAGAGGTGCTTATGTTACTTTCCCACATTAGAAAATAGCGGTTCTGATGGATGGTCTGATTCTCTTCTCTCAGCTCTCTTCATTCAGCATTCAGAAGTGGAAGGCATTGTCTTTACTTATTCATTCAACAGACAACTGCTGGGTGCCCCTGTTGTGAAAAGCTGCTGGTAGGTGCTGCAGGTGAATGCAAGGCTGTGGGCAGTGGGTCCTACCCTGTAGGTCTCTAAGCCAAGAAGGATAGACAAAGACCCAGGCCCTACTACAACCAAAGAAAGCAAAAGCCCTGCTGAACAGGACATTATCCTCCAGGTCTCAGAGCAAGACGGGGCATTTTGGATAAGGTTACCAGGAAAATCCTTGCAGTTGAGGTGAGATTCAGAAGAAGGCAGAAGAAGGTTAGCCACGTGGTTCTGCCATTAACAATACATCTTCTGTTCCCAGTTGAATTTGAAGCTGAGATTCTTGTGAACTCACTGCCTTCCTGGAAGTAGATTCTCATGCTACTCCCTCTACATGCCACCCATCAACCTGCCTGGAGATTCTTCTGATGACAAGTATTTAACATGCAATCCACAGAATGTTTCATGATACTCTTTCTGTTTAACGAAGCCGTGTCTCAGGAAGCCATGCTTCACACAATGCAGTGCTCTTTAACAACACGTAATGGGAGTCATAAACGAAATGTGACACTTTGGATATGTGACATTTGGACACATTCAGAAATGTGACACTTGAGGATAATGGCAGTAAGAGCCTTCTCCTAAGAGGCTGTTACTTTTAGGATATAAACACCAGGCTGGGGAAGACAGTCTTGTGATTATGGTTTACAATGTGCTTACCAGTTAATAAGTAAAATATTAGCAATCACATGCCTGATATGTGGGGATCTCAAGGGCAAAGATGTGTTAAAACAGAACCAAACACGGAAGGACCTTGGGAAAGAAATCTGTATCAGACATGTGGGCTTCATTAAGGGAAATACCTTCAGAAGATTATTTTTCCATGTTATGAGAAAAAATCTGAACAAGTAAGTAAATTGTGAGCAAGGGATATGGGCTTCCTGTGGACTAACCACTGGGAGAAGTTGTGGGTTAATGTGGAACCCAAGGTCATTGATCTCAAGAGGTCGTGAGTCTCCCAGATCTGTTTCCTGCCAAGGTTATTCTCACTATGAAAAGCATCCTAGGTGTATACGCAGGGATCTGCTTTGTGAGGAGGTAACAGGGAAAGTAATTCAAATACCTTTCAAATATTTAAATATATGTACATTTAAAAACATAGGAAGATGTTGCTCTTATGTGTATGACGGTTATAATTAATGTTCCATGACTGCTTGAATTATACCTAGTGCCGAACGGAAAATTTAGAAAGCTGTCCTTAAATCTTTTGTTTCTCTAAAATAAGGAACAAGCAAATATCAACACATAATTTTTTAAAATTGAGATGAAGTCTATCTTGCTCAGACTATTGCATAAACTGAGAGCTCTTTACCTGGGGTTTTTGGACATAATTGAGAGGCCTGGGATACCCTTTGCTCTGTTCCCTGTGGGCTATCGATTTTTGATTTTGGAATTTGGAGACATAAATACTCTCTCTATCTCTCTGTCTTTCTCTCTCTCACACGTGTGCACGCATGTACACACACACACACACACAAAATGTATATTCATGTACATGCATTCTGTAAATATGTCATAGGTAAAACTGCAAACATACTTAAATAAATATGTGGATTTTGCATCCTCTTAAATTTTGACATTGCAGGTACATATTACCAGATTGGAAACCAGATTGCGTCTTTACATCTCGTGTTCTTAGCCTAGAGTCTTGCAAATGGCTATCATTTAGTATGTTGACTGAATGCATGAATGATTATAATAAGAGGAAAACATTTATAGATCTGGAAGCCATTAAACACCAAAAACATCTCTCAGATACTCAGGTTCCTCCAAACTCACAAGGCTGTTGTAAATATGGGGAAATGTATTGTGAAAGTCCTTTGCAAACTGTAAGCCCCATAGGAATAGAAGGTAACGTTATTCTTCTAGTTTTGATTCTGCCTCTGAGGGACATGGCCATTCGTGGACAGCAATGTCTGTGTATCTCGATATTGCTGCTGTTTTCTGAAGGGCGGGGCGTTTGACATTGCCCTGGCACTGACTGGAATTGTTGCTCTTGCTGGCTCCGATCTTTCCCTCTCTCTACGGATGGACTCTTTAGGAGTTCCAAGTGCACAGAGTAATGGGAGATTTAGTCTTGGAAGAACAGTAGTGAGAAAAGATCACTTAACCTGACTGAGGTACGGTCATACCTGAGAATAATCAATCATGACTGGAGTAAAAGAATATCACAGGACTTTCAAGTATTTTGATCACAATCTTTAGTAAGAAATAAACTTCATATGGTTGTGAACAGGCACACACACACCCATGTTCACATACCACACACACATAGACTGAAACAAAGTTTCATAAAACAATAGTTGCCCTTTATGTTTGCAAGGAGATCTGACATTTTCCTATTCTGTGCTTTCCTATGCAGAATTACTAGTCATATCCACTGACTTCACGATCCCCCAGCTTAAAAACACTGTCTAGATAACACTCAGTTACATCAGATGCATCTGGTAAAATAATGTAAAAATGGAACATAGTTCTCTAATCTGACACTTGAGCGTCTTCTTAGATTCATCCTCTCTTCCAGTCCCCATATTCTCACCACACAACCCAGGACCTGCTGAATTTGACTCTTAAATATATTTCTTAAACTCCTACCCGCTTCCCAACTGTGTCTCCCAGCCTTGGTTTACCAAGGGTGTCCAACATTTTGGCTTCCCTGGACCACATCGGAACAAGAAGAACTGTCTTGGGCCACACATAAAATATACTAACAGTAACCATAGCTGATGAGCTTTAAAACAATTGCAAAAAAAATCTCAAACTGTTTTAAGAAAGTTTACAAATTTGTGTTGAGCCCCATTCAAAGCCATCCTGGGCCGCACGCGGCCTACGCTGGTCGAGCTTGGTTTGGACCCTCCTTTTGTCTAAACCAGGACTCCTGCCACAGAACCCAACAGCTCCCCTTGCTTCAGTTCTTGCCTTCCTTGAATCTCTAACGTGAAACTATGCTCATTCTCCTTCAAACTCCTTTGTGTCTCCCTGTCACCTGCAGAATAAAGTACCAGCCCATCCCCACGGCCCACAGTGCCTCCGTGCCTGGCCTCTGCAAGCTTCTGGGGCTCATGTGCCATCACGTGAAGCTGCCTGGAGATCCCCAGTCCCAGGCTGCTGCCTCATATCCCACGCTTGTGCTTACACTGTTTCCTCTCCATCTGTCACATTCCTCTCCCTTTTTCCTCCTGACTTGCACACATTTATCTCTATGAAGATTTAGCTCAGACATCATCTCCTGAATCCTGGGTTAGCAGCTCTTTTCTGGAGATTCTTGAGGAGATTATACTGAAATGTTCTTGTTACACATCTCTCTCCCCCATTAGACCACAGACCTTCAAGGACAGAGGTTGTCTTAATTATTTTTTGTACCCACTGGTGCCCAGCAGAGTGCTTAGAGCTCAGCATGTGCTCAAGACATGCTGAATTAAGGAGGAGCTGAGAGTGACTTTCTTGTTCTGCATAAATCTCAAGCCAGAGTGGACTGCAGCCCGTTTATTTATTCCCTGCAGAGGACTTGCACGGTCCTGGTGGTCAAAGATCTTTGGCAAAGGAAACTTCTGCCCCCTGAAAAAGCTCTCCTGCTCTGATTTAAGAGGCCGAAGGGTGCACATCAGGTTTTCATAGCTTTCCGTTCCACTCTATTAGAGAAGCCTGCTGCTACTGCTGCTGGGGCTGAGGTTGGGCTGAGTGCCAGGCCCCAGCCTCAATCAATAACAAGAAATCTCATGCAGCTTAGAGGTGTTCCAAATATGGGTTTGGAATAGTGCTGGGAAGTCAGATTTGGTGAGGGGAGTCATCTCCATTCTGGAGGAACTTGGGAGAAGGAGGGTGATGAGCAAAGAATTGGGTCACCTCAAGAGCAGGTCTGAGGCCTGGCCCTGTCAGGACCACCCAAAAATCTCCCTGAATATGCTCTGAAGAAAACCCAATTCCCCCAGGCTGCCCCACTGACACCTCCAAGGGAATTATCCGGCCAGTCCAATATGGCATTCCTGGGGAATTGGAGATGTGGGATGCTTGTAATTAGAGTACAGTAATGCCTCCCTTCCCTTGAAATGTAACCACATTCAGCTATGACTATGCCAGTTCTCAGGAGCAGAGGAAAAATGAATGATGTAATGGGATGAGTTTTTTGAGGCACTGAACTAGTTGGGCCTGCCTATAAGACTTTTCGTTCTACTCTACTTTAAACTTCTTCCTGAAGATGTGTAGCTTGTTGGACACCTCCTCCAGGAAGCCTTTCCTGAACCTTTCTGATACGTAGAGCCACCTCTACTCTAAGTTCTCTGGCCATCTTGAATTCTTGTCCTGTTTGATGTAATTGCGACTTCTATCTCTTTTAGAGTTACAGTGTGAGCTCAGTGAATCTGCAAACACTAGGGACAGGTCTGTGGTGGTTGTGGCTGCTGTGGCTACTGTTAAGAATAAGATACAGGCTGGCACGGTGGCTCACGCCTGTAATCTCAGCACTTTGGGAGGCCGAGGTGGGTGGATCACAAGGTCAAGACATCGAAACCATCCTGGCCAACTTGGTGAAACCCTGTCTCTACTAAAAAATACAAAAATTAGCTGGGCATGGTGGTTCATGCCTGTAGTCCCAGCTACTTAGGAGACTGGGGTGGGAGAACTGCTTGAATCCAGAAGGCGGAGGTTGCAGTGAGCCAAGATCACGCCACTGCACTCTAGCCTGGCCCCTGGCGACAGAGTAAGACTCTGTCTTAGAAAAAAAAAAAAAAAAAGAATGAAGATACAAACAAGCTTGTATATGGGCATGGCTACTGCCGCTGCTAATGGTTGATGGCCATTGCCGATTTTCAGAGAAAGAAAAGTGGACAGATGTAGGGGAAAGAAATGGATATCCCTAGTGGATAAAGTAAAGGTAGGAACAGATAAGGGGAAAAAGACAGGAAGTTGGAATTAAAAACAACCTTTCAGAGAGGAAGGTGGCCACGGGGAGCTGGCTGAGTGTGGGTTTCCTCTATCTGTCCCTGAGCAAGTCTCATTACATCTCAAAGCCTCAGTTTCTTCATTGCAAATATGCACAACATTATATATACTTTTCAGAGTCATTGTAAGGATGTGAGAGACTCCAGAACAAGGAAGAGCATTTAGTTTACTGCTGCAATCCTGGTCTCTGGCACAGGGATTTGAACTTGACATTATGTTCACATTTGTTAAACAAAATGAATTATGTAACTTGACATAGCACAGACACTTAAAAACTGGAGCTATTATTATTAGCTGAAATGAATACTTTTCACAATTTCCACTGATGTACCCAAATGGGAGAAGAAAATAAACAGATACTCCCAATGGATTCATTTCCTTCCTCCTATACGTAGTTGGAATATAACATGCCCACACTTCTTTTAATGTGACAAAACTTTCCTTCAAATTTAAGGAAAATCTATGTTCCAGGAAAATGTACTGTCCTGTAGCTTCTAAACACTCTTGTCATCCTGCCTTGTTGAAGAGGCTCAGGTGTAAATTTAAAAGAGAAATCTCATTTTCGAAGAGATAATCTATTTATTTCTAATAACAGCCTCCCTGTATGCCAGAAAATGTGGGGTTTAGGTAAATTCTAACTCCACTCTAGACATTGATGGTGGACCCAGGCATTTGCCCTCAAAGAACTGAGACACACACAGGCCACTAGTGGCTGATGTTGGCTAAGCTCAAGATCACAGGATGAAGGCAGAATCTCTGCTCAGCAACATAAGGTGCTTGAAAATGAAGACTTTCTTGAATATATTTCCATAACGTAGCAGGACATCTTATGCTTTGAAGGAAATTTATGCATTTTTTAGGAGTGCTCCCAACATCATGAACAGATAACTTCAGAGACAAAGCCAAGTCTGATCACTCTCTCCCTTGCTTAGAATTCTCCATGGTTCTCAAATCTCTCCAAAGTAAAATCCAAATTCCCGAGGACAGCATGAAATTCCTGAGCTCAGCATGGGTCCCTGGCATGTATTTCTGTGTCTCAACTGCCCACATCCCTGATAGTTGGCAGTGGTGCTCAACAGCTTGAAGTTTCCTAAAACCGACCCTCCAACTCCCATCCTCTGTTCCCTATAGGCATCTTTCCCTCTGTCTAGAGTGACATTCTTCTTGCGCTTTATGTGCCTAGCCAATTCTTTTCCCCTCTGCTGCTCTGATTCCCAGCTCTAGTTTTATCTCCTCCACCATGTCCTTCCAGACCACCCAACCCCTGCCACTGCGGCCACGCAAGGCCAAGCCAAAAGTTCACAAACGTCTATCCTTTGTACCCCCAGGCCCTTCTAATCCAGCACTTACCCCAGTGCTGGAATTTCTGGTTCACTCTGCTTTTCTGCGTCCCACCACAGGCAGTGTCTTTGCATTCTCTGCACCAGCACAGCACTGAGCACCCCAAAGGGGCTTGGTTTGCGTGGAGAACTGAGGAGGCTTCCAGCGTAGAGGTTCAAAGAAATTCAGAGCAAGGAGCAGATGACAGCCCTCTCTCATGCTTCTGGCTGCTAGCTCTGGAGAGGAACCTCACTGCTCCCCAGTGACCTGCGAAGCCTCAGCTGAGATTCCAAGCCTCCACACTTCCTTTCCTCATTGTTTTCATTCCCATTAAAAAGGAACACCAAGGATTTGCATCACAGCCTCAAAATAAGTCCCAGGAAAAAAGGATTCTGTTTGGAACAGAAAGAACCACACATTTTCTAATGAATCAAACCCCTAAAGAGAACTAAAATGTAAGGTGGGGTATGTTCCACTCATTCACATTCTCAACAGAACTCTCCCCTCAGAAAGAAACAGTGTGATTTAGGTCATAATTCCAGTGCTTACTCTTTTGCCTGAAATTTTCAAATCTTTTCGTACATGCCCTTTAAGATCTTAAATAGTGTTTTAAAACATTCCACAGTTGAATAAAAGTAGCAAAGATGATGTTTCTAAGAGACTTCCTTCCTTTTCCGTGGTCCGAAAACAACCCTCATTGTATAAAGCAGGTAGCAAGGTTCATGACCTCTTTTTACAGTACTTCTGTTCTCTGTAGAGTGTGGCTTTTATTTACATCCTAAAGAGTATCTCGTTAATTATCCACTTCACTATCTCACTTATGTCCTAGCACAATAATGTTATCAGCAAATTTAGAGTATTTGAGATTAATAGTCTCAAAAGAGTTAAAAAAAAACACAAAAACCAAGTCTACTCAATTCTAGGTGTTTAAATTCTCTTTGGTACAGTGGCTTGCTTCCATTAGCACAATCCAGACATCACAGAACTACCCATTAAATCCGCCAGAAACCCCCGCGTTTCTAGGCATGCCGAGAAAATAGGTGGGAAGTAGTTCACAGCAAAGCTCGGAGATGCTTGTGTAGGAGAGTGGAGGAGTATCACTAATGCTGATGTCATTGTCATTTCTGAAATTCCAGCCCTGATCACTCTCCCATCCGGGCTACTTTGCTAATCTGGAATTCTCTACCTCTTCTTTCTCTCACTACCCCCACACCTGACCCCCAGGGAATCACTGAGTCACTTCCTGTCCTCTAACCTTGTGGCTTAACTTCCCTTTCCATGAGAGCCTTGACCTGGGGGATGTGAAGAGAATGTCAGAGGGAAAGGGTTGCTGGGAAGGCAGGGAAAGAGAGAGAAGGGCCCCGGTCCATTGAGGTCAGACAAGGAGTTGCCGAGAACGGCACACTTTGGATTTTTTCGAGACAATCGTCACCGTCATGATCTGAGTTGTGCATTACTTATCACTTGATTTACCTCCAGAATCTACTTACTGACTTTCTCCTGCTTATTTGCAACTTCAGAAAGGGTGGAGAGTAAAAGAAATAAACAGCAAATTGATCAATCTTGCATTGATGAAAAGTCTAACTGGGCAAACCTGAGACCTGTTCAAAACAAAGGGCTTGGATGGGCAAGCACTGTATTGAGACTCCTACTTTTATTCGTCACTAACCATTCATTCATTAAATGCAGTGCATGAGTCTTAGCTTTCCAGGTAAGTTTTTAATAAAAGGATATTTTAGTATAGTAAAACAAATTTAAAAAAAGCTTTTTTTTTGGCGAAACAGAGTCTTGCTCTGTCACCCAGGCTGGAGTGCAGTGGCATGATATCAGCTCACTGCAACCTCCGCCTCCCAGGTTCAAGTGATTCTCATGCCTCAGCCTCTCGAATAGCTGAGATGACAGGCATGCACTACCACACCCAGCTAATTTTTGTACTTTTCAGTAGAGACGGGGTTTCACTATGTTGGCCAAGCTGGTCTCAAACTCCTGACCACAAGTGATCTGCCCACCTTGGCCTCACAAAGTGCTGGGATTACAGGCCTGAGCCACCTAAATAAAGCGTCTTTAACTAATGTTGTAGCAAAGACCAGCTGACTATGGGATAGACCCTTGAGTGGTCTCTGATTCTAGCCTCCCTGGTTGTTGGGCCACAGCAAAGAGCACGGTCAAAGGCAGGTGGGTGAATCTACCATATGACCTGCCACCAGCTCTCCTTCTTTGGCCACACCAGACGTGCCCAGGTGACCTACAAGTTCCATCTGGAGGTGGCGGAACTTCAGTAGGCCTGGAAGTGAAGCAGTATCTTCTGCCCCCAGTGTGAGTGGGAAACAAACTTTTAGTTGGTTACCATGATAACCACTTTGGGAATGGGAACCTCAGCCTTGTTTAACCCCCAATGGCCACATATGCCTGGAAAAGAGTAGGTGTATGGCCAGTATTTATGGGAATAGTGAATACTGAATGAGTCATACAAAAAATAAAAATGAACAGAGAGTTAATTCTGAGAACAATTTCTGATTATGTTTGCTGCTACACACACACACACACACACACACACAATCTCTCTCTTTCTTTCAACTTCACTCTAAATATTACTCAAAATATCTTTTGTCTTTTATGTCCATTTTTGTTTTCATGGAAACCGTCCAACTTTCAACTCACCACACTGAGAGAGATTGTAAAACAGCTTCTTTTGAAAGGGATTCAATTTTCTCTCCGAAAAAAAACTATTTCAATTGACTGAATAGGTTCGTTTCACTGCTCCTCACTTCTAGAAAGTCAGATGCATTTAAAAAGTGGTTTGGGGTGATCTGGACTTTAATGGCAGATCCTCTGAGCAGGTACTAACTGGGGGATTATCGTTTCCTGGCTCTGTGCTTTCTTCATAAATAATCCGTCAGTTTAGTTGGTGAAAATGACAAACGAAAAGACACATTGCCACAATAACAACACCCACCAAATCCCTTAGACTTTTGTAATCATTTTCTGGCTAACTTTGCTTTCTAGGCTTAAGGTATGAAATGACATTTGGTGTTTCCTTTTTAAACCAATTGTTACTGTTTCTTGGGGCAGACCCTTAGTGTCTGCCAGGTATAAGTCAATGACTCTCATGCCTTGTATTTATGCTCTCCTTTGTCATTTAGAAATGTTTTCTTTTATTTCTTTTAATTGCTTAAAAGTAACATCATGAATAGCTCAATGTTTCATATAAAATCATAAGGAAGAGCTACAAACCAAGATTTTTAAAATTAGTATTTTTAGAGGGGTGATAGAAAGCATGTTTATAATTTGGTTGGAATCTGTGAAGTGGCTGTATCTTTTAAAACTAGTATTTAATGGCTAGATATAGCCAACTCTCAGTTATAGGAAAGAAGGAAAGGAGGAAGTGAAAATGGCAGAAAGGAAGTCAGGAAAAGAGGCAGGAGGGCAGGAAGGGAGGAAAGGAAGGAGGGAAAGCAGGGGGAAAGGGAAGGGACTCTATGATATGTTGTCCTTTCAAAGTTCCTAAACAAATCCAATCTTCCTGACGGCACTTTGACAGACTAACAGGAATACTTCCAGACACTTCTATCTGGTCATCTTGCTGCTGTGTATGACCCTCCCTCCCACAAAGAAGGAACCTGCTTTGTGCCCTTCCTGTCCTATATGGGTGCCCTTGTTGTGGGATAGGGCCCAGTTCACAGCTATTTCTCTAATCAGTAACTTAACACCTTTCTCCATTTCATCTAAGTGCAGTTTTCAGCTTGGCTCAGTTACTCTCCCATTACAAAATGGTCCTCTGCCTCCTGTCCTCCCTGTGTTTGTCCTTGCCTGGGTGATCCCAGTTCCTAGCAGGGGTTCAGCAGAAGTCACTGACTGAAATGTACCACCTGAGACAGTAACTTACTTTCAACTGCAACCCACCCTACGCCATTTTACATACTATTGTAAAAATGATCCCAAACTTAACTCTAGATTTGTTTTAAAATTTAGCTTTCTCATCCCTTCTGGGACAAAACAATCTTCTCATTATACTAGGTACCCTATAATCCCCCAGGAAGTTCAGATTAATTGATAATGAAATATTTGGCTAAAATTCTTTCATAGCTAGTGACCAATTTGGGCTTTATTTTACCAGAAATCTGGTTTAACTAAAAATATTTTAAGAATAGGCTGGGTGTGGTGGCTCAGGCCTATAATCCCGGCACTTTCAAAGGCCGATGAGGAAGGGTTACTTTAGCCCAGGAGTTTAAGACCAGCCTAGGCAACATGGTGAAACTCTGTCTCTACAGAAAAATTAAAGAAAATGTATCCCAGATATGAACCCCGCTACGTAGGAGGCTGGAGTGAGAGGACTGTTGAGCCTGGGGGTAGAGGCTATAGTCAGCTGTGATCCCATCACTGCACTCCAGCTGGTCACAGAGTGAGACTTTGCTTCAAAAAAATAAAATATATTTTAAGCATTTACTGAGACAGGCATGAAAACAAAACCCCAAGTGTTTTCAAGCGTGTGGTTCTTAGCACTACCACCATCAGAGGTGAAAAATAAATGACATACTGTTGGAATCCTGCACCCATTTCTTTTTATTTTATTCTTTATTTATTTATTTTTCTGAGATCAAGTCTCAATCTATTGTCCAGGCTAGAGTGCAGTGGCACAATCCTGGCTCACAGTGACCTCCGCCTCCAGGCAGAGGTTGACTACAAGGCAGTCAGTTATTGTCCAGGGTTCAAGCAATTCTCCTGCCTCAGTCTCCTGAGTAGCTGGGATTATAGACGCAAACATCCATACCCAGGTAATTATTGTATTTATAGTACAGATGGGTTTTACCATGTTGGCCAGGCTGGTCTCGAACTCCCGACCTTATGATCCACATGCTTCAGCCTCCCAAAGTGCTGGGATTACAGGCATGAGACACCATACCTGGCCACTGCACCCATTTATTAAAGTGCTCAATATAAATTACACAATCTTAAAAAGATCAGCATTCAAAAACACAAAAACAAAAATAATTATATTACTGCAATGCCTTATTATACTTGTTTCCAAAACGATGTTGGGATTTTTAAACAATTTACAAGGTTTGTTTATTTCAGTAAGTTACAACATAAACAATTAGTGAAGCAAGGGGATGTCAAAAACTATGTACATGGTTTTCAGCTTCTTATTTTTCTTTGGGCAGCTTTTATGATTGGCCCACTATGGATTATTAGATGGTAAGTTAAGTCACTTCTGAATGCTTTTTATTTAATTAAAGAAAAAGATTTAATACTTGGTTGGTCACAGCCCCCATCTATTGTTGGTACCGAAAGTACCGAAAGGTTTGTTCACATTTACCTTCAATTTTATTTTTGGAGAAATGTACGTATTCAAGAAATAAGAGAAAAAAGAGAGTCTGCAGAGGACAAAGACTTCCAGAGCAAGTCGTTGCTCAAGAGGAAAAACAAAAGCTACCAAATGAATCAACCTGACATCGTGGCTAGCTATTGTGTGACCTTGGGCACAAATCCCCTATCTGATTTTAATCTTCTCATAAGTAAAAGGACGGCTCTTTTAGAGTCTTTCAATGCTCTACAGCCCTGTGGTTTCTAAGATGAAATGTTGTGTTGAAGTCAGTGACACTAATGTCTCTTCCGAACGATGTCATGGACTCCAGAGAAGGTCAACCGCTCACCAACGTCCTGGCTATGTGATTGTAGACAAAAGCCACACCCACGCTAACTGAATCCCAGAAACTCCACATGAACGTTGTAGGAAAGTTAGGACTGCCCTCACACTTCATTGCTAGGAAAGCGTGGTTGATGAGCTCTAATCCAAATGGTTTATAAATTTCATACTACAGTCTCTGACACAGCAAGCTAAACATCCCAGACTCCACAGCCTCAGCAATGTCTTTGTCCCTGACATCAACCTCAGCTGGTTGTTCATTTTCAATTTTACTCTTAAATGTACCATGTTGATTTCTCCCTGTTTTGTAATTCAGTTCTAATAAAATGAGAAGGCAGGCAGGATTCTGATATAGGGAGATAAGTAAAAGTGCATTTTTCAAGGCAGTCAGTGATTGTAAGACGGTTATTAAAACGGCTGGATAAATGGCCTCAGACTGCAGCCAGCCTGCAAATCAGCCTGGCAATCTGGCCCTCGCTGCACATGGCCTTGGATGGCTTTCTCTGAAATCAAGTTACAGCAGTCTGTGAGCTGCCGTCTTCGTTTCTCAGCAGTTCCCACGGCACTTGACCCAGTGTTAGGCACACGGTAGCATTGTCAAACTTGTTGGCAACTCATGAAAATAGTTACTACTGAAAAAACCAAAAAAAATTTCTAGAGCTTTTTGGCATTTTGTAGTTTGAAGATAAACATTGGCTCTAACTGCAGTATTTACTAAACAGGGAATATGTACTTAGAAGCTAAAACAGTACATCGACAACTTTCCTTCTTATTCCTTAATTAGTTAATTATAATCATGCACGGTTGGTATTGGAATTTGTTGAATGTGTGGAATTCGTGAAAACGTTGCAAGTTTTTTTTTTTTTATATTCAGGAATGTTTGCCCTGATATAAATTGTATGAGGAAAGTGTATACGGCCCATGAAATCTATTCAATTCTTTTTCTAATTCTCATATGTATATGCCAGTCAAATATTCTACTTAAAGGTATCTGCATTGTTATTGTTGATATCAGGTGTCAGGCATGATGCTAAATGCTTTATGTGCAATGGCTTATTTAATCCTCACAAGAGCTTTTAAAAAGGTATTACCATTCCCGGCCAGGTGTGGTGGCTCATGTCTATAATCCCAGCACTTTGGGAGGCTGACGTGGGAAGATCGCCTGAGGCTGGGAGTTTGAGACCAGCCTGACCAACATGGAGAAGCCCCATCTCTACTGAAAATATAAAATTAGCTGGGCATGGTGGCTCATGCCTGTAATCCCAACTACTTGGAAGGCTGAGGCAGAAGAATAGCTTGAACCTGGGAGGTGGAGGTTGCAGTGAGCCAAGATCACTCCATTGTACTCCAGCCTGGGCAACAAGAGCAAAACTCTGTCTCAAAAAAAAAAAAAAAGTATTACCATTCCCATTTTGTAGATGAAAAAATGAAGGATCAAGGAGGTTTGATGAGGTGACCAAGGTTACATATGGGATGCTGTAACTGAAACCATGGCTTCTGCTTCAACTCCAGCCCTCATTCATAACTAAATGGGAATAAGTGGATGAAAAAACGCCAAATCTTTCCTACGTCTTTTCTCAAGAAGGAGCATATAAATTATAAATAAAAATGCAACTGAAGAAAGGAAAAACAATTCCTCACATAATTTCTGCATTTATTTGTTCATACTTTAATCAGCCATTAAATGTTCACGTTCACCACTGCACCAGGTAGTGTGAGGAGAGAAAAAGGAGGCCATTTATGCAGCAGAGCTTAAACTCTAATAAAAACGAAGGCTGTTAGAGATAAGAGGGAGAAGGAAGGCTGGGCGAGGTGGCTCAAGCCTGTAATACCAGCAGTTCAGGAGGCCGAGGCAGGTGGATCATGAAGTCAGGAGTTTGATACCAGCCTGGCCAATATGCTGAAACTCTGTCTCTACTAAAAATACAAAAAAATTAGCCAGGTGTAGTGGCATGAGCCCATAGTCCCAGCTACTCGAAGGCTGAGGTGGAAGAATCGCTTCAACCTGGGAGGCGGAGGTTGCAGTGAGCCAGTATTGTGCCACTGCTCCCAGCCTGGGTGACAGAGAGAAACTCCATCTCAAACAACCAACCAACAAACAAAACATAAAGGAAGGAGAAGGAAAAGTTGAACCATCAAAGATCTTGACTCCTTGCAGAAGGTTCTAGGTGGGAACACTACTTCCCATCAGAACGCTAAGAACTTTTTAAGAAGTGAGAAACAGTAACTATGAGAACACCAACAATCAAAAATGATGAGTTTGTGTCCTTTGTAAGGACATGGATGAATCTGGAGAACATCATTCTCAGCAAACTGACACAAGAACAGAAAAAGAAATACCGCATATACTCACTCATAGGTGGGTGAGAAAAATGAGAACACATGGACACAGAGAGGCGGTCTACTATACACTGGGGTCTATTGGGGGGAATGGGGGAGGGACAGCGGGGGGGGGCTGGGGAGGGATAGCCTGGGGATGAATGCCAAGTGTGGGTGAAGGGGAGGAAGGCAGCAAAACACACTGCCATGTGTGTACCTATGCAACTATCTTGCACGTTCTGCACATGTACCCCAAAACCTATAATGCAATAAAAATTAAAAAAAAAAAAAAAAGAGAACACCAACATAATAGTTTGTTACTGGACAAACACCCAGACAGAGCACAGCTCAAGGCCCTTTACTGTATTATCTTTCACCCTCATGAACTCAGGTACACACTACTGTTGCCATTTTGGAGATGAGAAACTGGAAGCTTACAACACAACCAGTGATAAACCAGTCAGAAAGCATGAACACAGCCAGCGACAGTGTTAGGATTCAGACCCAGACAGTCGGAGCTCAGAGCCTCCCACCTTTCCACAAAGTCGTGCTTCCTCAGAGCTGTCTTGCTGCATTGCTTTTGTTGGCTGTGACATGATATTTGCAGCAGGAAAACAAAACAAACAAACAAGATCTTAACTTGGAGGACAGGAGAGAGAAAGTATAGAGATCAGTAAAATAAATGAGGAGGTTTATCCCGTCATCTGTACTATTAATTAAATTGAGCTCTCCACCAGCTAAGGGCTACAGGCTTTGTGGTGATTATCAAGGCAGTCAGGATTTCAAATGGCGCTGATAACTAAGTGTAATAGGATTATGCGTTTTTTTTTTTTTTTTCCTTCAGAACTGAAGCAAAAAAGGTCCTTTAAGCTGAGGTTTTCATGTTGCTTTTTCCTGTTACAAACTAGTAGTCAAGAATGATCCCAAAGACCTCAAGGAGTTTTAGAGCTTATTTCACTTATATAGGGAAAAAGAATGACCAAGTATTTGCTAGGTAGATGCACAGCCTTCTAGCTCTTCCTGCCTCAATCTGGACTTAGATTCAATGGACTAAACTGAGCAGAAAAGCCACAAGGACAGAGCAATAAACACAGCCCATGTCTAATACCACATTTTCATCTGATGACGTCTGACCCATGAATATACTTCACTTAAAAAAAAACCTTTAAAATTGTGTATTAAATGAATTTTGGTAAATAATTAAGCAAGGAGGGATGGTTAATATTTCATTTTGGAAACATTCTGCTATGAAATTCAGTTTACTAAGGGGACTAACGTTTTCATTTAAAAAAATATTTTGACTGAATCTTAAAAAAAAAAAAAAATCCCTGGGGAGAAATGCCAAATGTAGGTTAAGGGGAAGAAGGCAGCAAAACACACGGCCATGTGTGTACCTATGCAACTATCTTGTACGTTCTGCACATGTACCCCAAAACCTAAAATGCAATAAAAATAAAATTAAAAAAAATCCCTGATTTATGTATCTGTAAAAGTAGATTCTTTCATGGTGAGAATATATTTAAAAGGTTAACCAGCATTTGTTTTTGCTTTAAAAGTAAGTTTATACTTAAACATCGTATTTTAAGATATTCAGCACAGAATGAAATGAATATAAAGTAGATGTAATTTGTCATGTTTGTTAATAGAAAACTTTTTAATGCTATAATGCTTTGCTTGTATTGGGCAGAATATAAAACAAATTCAAAATAGTGAAGAATTAAGTTGAAAAGAAAAATGTTTCTCAACCCTCAGATATGGGCTTCTTTGGAGAAAGTGAAAATGGACTTTTAAAAAATCAGAAGTGAACAACACACTGTTTTTTGAAAGGAGATTATATATGCTCTTAGTCATTTTTTAACATGACCACAGCTATCATAGAGACTTTGATTCACATTTTTCTGGGGCTCCAGCCCCCTTTGTATAAACATATGCACATACCATTATGTTATGAGAACAGCAATCTTGCAGTGACTTCAAGGAAAAACTTGTTTTTGTAAAAGAACTCATATTTTCCCATGCTACTTCACTTCTTGTGCAAGAACTTTTATGAGATTCTAGTGAGCTGTGTTTTATTTATTTTCCTTTGTTCTTTCCCTCTTACTGGAAGAAAACACTATCTGGATGTAATCATGTTCACTGAGAATACATTCTGACTCAGGAGATGATTTAAATCAGTGACCAAAAATTAAAATGCCTAATCTGCCACTACTTTGGAAATGACAATTTAATTTTACTAGGTCAACACAATCATTTATTTTAATGCAATAAATGTTCCCCCACAGGAAGGAACGCTATTTCCGTAATCCCATTACTGACATCTTTGCAGATTTAGCCACTTTCTCTGTAACTCAGTGGACTAAAGTTGAAGTTTTATAAGTGGGAGAAATACATAGTGAACACCTCTAGACTACTTCATCAAAGTACCCGGGGACCACATTTTTCTCTCAGGAGACTATCCTGTAACTCAGTAAATCATTGCTCGTATTCTCACTATCAGTATGCCTGTGTGATGTCCCAGCCACCTGGAGCTGACAAATATTTTTCTATGTGAAGGATACCATAGCAACCAGATTTGCCACATGGACAGAAACCAGCCATAACGAGGCTGCAATTTTATCCAGGAAGCTGACACGTAGCACCCATGACAGTATTATTGGAAAGAGTGTCTTGAGATCTGAAAATTCATTATTTTCCAGGACTTAGTTCTTTAGACACAAGAACGGAAATTACCCCAAGCCTTAACAGAAAGAAGGTGTTCAAGATAGGAAAGATCTTATGTTTCAAATCTGTCTCTGTTTCTTACAAGCAATGCCAATTTGGACAGGTTAATAAGCCCTCTGAGCCTCAGTTTTTTCATCTATAAAATGGAGACAATCATTCCTCCTCAAAGGGTGGCCATGAGGATGATGTGAGATGATTTGTGCTGTGGTTGGCAGATGGGACACACATAACAACTAAAAGCTTTCTCTATTCGGTTAAGAAGGGAGGTAACAGACACGTAGAGGACACAAGAACGCTGGCCTCCAAAATAGGTTCCAGACGACTGTATTAGAAATGTTATCTGTGTTTAAGATATTTTATTAGAATAGTCAAAAATACTTTTAAAGAAATATGCTGGGCATGGTGGCTCATGCCTATAATCCCAACACTTTGGGAGGCTGAGGTGGGTGGATCACTTGAGGTCAGGAGTTCAAGACCAGCCTGGCCAACATGGTGAACCCCCGCCTCTACTAAAACTACAAAAATTAGCCGGGCGTGGTGGTGCACGCCTGTAATCCCAGCTTCTCAGAAGGCTGAGGCACAGGAATCCCTGGAACCTGGGAGGCAGAGCGAGCTGATATGGTGCCATCGCACTCCAGCCTGGGCAATGAAGCAAAGCTCTGTCTCAAAAATAAAAAATAAAAATAAAAATAAAACAAATATTTTTAGAGAAATAAACTGTTATGCCAGTATAGATTATCAGGACGTGATAGGAGGTGCCCTCACTGGAGCTGCCAGCCTACTGGTGGTTTCTGGGAGGGAGGGCCAGGATTGGACGGTAGAGAAGATTGACCCCAGCAATCTCACCTGCACACTTACTTTCAGTACTGCCTGAATCGTGATGTGCAGTAGTCTACACGGACCTGATTGAGAGACTATGAGCTACATTGCTTATCTTTAACCAAACTAATTCTCACAAAATGGAGAGGCAACTTCAAAGGATTCTTGCAGAGAAACCACAAAGAGAAAATATGAATTACCAGCAACAAGTCGCCAACAAGAAAGAGACAAAGCTGACAGATTTCCCTACTCCTAGTACTGGCCCTGCTAACAGCCACGTCCACCAGGCAAAAATGAGGAACATAGATTTAGACCGGTCAAGAAGCTAACTGAGCGAGTAGAAAATGGTCTGGAAGACAATCTCAAGTAGGGAATTACATACTTATTGACGAACTTTGGCCTTTATGACTCGAGATATTAGTTAGTAATAGTAGAACGTGCATATAACTTACAAAATACATAAAGATAGATATATTGGGAGTACTGATCAAGATTTTGTTACTGATATGAGTGTATATTCAACAAAGGGTGGGGCCACTGTGCCAGGGAAATGAATATAGAGTGGCCACACTTCATGCTTCCCGACCTTTTTCACACGTGGCACACACATTGTTTGTACGACATGCTGGGATAAGCCACTAGGCTGCAGGAAGCCCAAGCCTTTGGTCGCCCCAGGTCCTGCTTAGCCAGCCCAAGATTGAGAAAGTCAACATTTTCAGCACACCTATTACTAATTCAGAGCACACTCATATCCCATGTGAGGTGCCCTGTAAGCATCTTGGTTGAAAACTCAGTTCTACAGACAGATTTAGGTGGGGTTAATTATTGAAGAATACAGCTCTTTGGTGCTGAGTTATATCTATAGACAAAGGAAGTGAGGGTTTTTTTTTTTAATGGACCTCTTAAGAGTCAGCCCAGGAAAACTTGTTTGTATCACAAGTGGGCTTACTGTCAGAGTTAAATATTTATGCTATATCATTCTCTCAGGTCTGATGAAGGAACAAACTTTACATAATACTCTTTCCTCTCTTTCAGCGAGCAGATTCCTCTTTCAGTCCCCCAGCGTTTGACACAGTGCTGCTGACGCAGTAAGTGAGAATGTATGCTTGCCTGATGGGTCAGCAAGCCGCTCATCAGGCCTTACATTCACGTCTAGTTAGATCCTTTTCCTGTTCCTCCCAGGAGCTCATCTAAAACTTTGCCACTGAATTCCAATCCTCAGCCCTAATCCCTGACTGCTGACTCTGAGCTAACTCCCCTCTTCCTTGACCAGGTCACCAAGACAATCTTACAAAAGCTGTTTCAACACCAAATATGTCAACCTAAGCCGTCCAAGACAAAACCCTAAACTGTCTTTGACTTATTCTTTATTAACCAAACCCACAGTCCTAAGGGATGCTTTGTCTCTCGCATTTTCCCTCTTCAGTCAACTCATGAGCATCCCAGGCTCACCTGGCATCTATCTGTCTCCTCTGCCTGACTCAGGCTTACCCCAGACATTTAAAGACCCTGCCTAAAGTCTCCTTCCTTCAAGTCTCCCCTCAAGTTCCTTCTCCAAGAGGCCTTCCTTAGTTACCTTGCATATATATTGCACAATGTACACAAATTAACCCTTCTCCCTCACCTCCATACCACATCTCCCTGTTTTATTCCTTCTCTTTATCAATTATCACAAAAATAAACATAGTTCATTTATTTATGCTGTTCGCTCTCTGTCTTCCCCACCAGATCACAAACTCTACAAGTCGAGAAACTCTGTTTTCCTGGTTCCCTCATTCCTGCATCTCCATAGCCTAGAATAGGTCCTAGCACGCAGTAGATCTCTAATGAATACACACTTAATGAATGGACAGGCGGGTTATTGCAATGGACCTATAAATGGTGCTACTGCATCTTCTCTCGTGTACTTTCTACCAAAATATTCATCTTAAATTACAAGTTGAAAATCGCCACCTTTCTCGTGATGTGTCAGTTACTGTATGTGAAACCCTTAAAAAGTTCTAGCCCCAGTCTCCCTTTCCAATCACATTTTCCAGTGCAGCGATCGCTCCATACATCCTAAGTACAGTCACACTGAGGTTCACTCACTTATTTTTGAACACATCAAACACTTTAAAGTCTTTGTGTTTTTAAACATATGTCCTTTGATCTTGAGCATCTATATCCTACTTTACCTTCTACCGAAATCTGTTGAGGTTTCCAGGCCACGTTTCATATCACTCATGAAGTTTTTCCATTTTTGGAACTGGATTTAAATATGTACATTGCCCTCAGCCTCTAATTACAACAAAAATCATTCTTCCTTGAATTGTGTCCATATCTATCCCCAAGATGCGACTGCAATATCCTTGAGAAGACATTTTAGGCCTGTCTCCTTTTCATAGGTCCTTATACATAGTAGATGCTCAGTAAAACTTGTTCACATTAAGTATACAAGGCACAGCACTAGCTGTGCATTTCGGAGGGAGAGAATCGTCGTGAGATAATCGTCGTGAGATAAAGATTAGGTCCTTTGTAGAAGTGATACACCAACAGCCAAGGAGAGAATGTCAGCGAAACAGAAAAGAAAACTAAAGCTATAGTTTAAGCCAACGTGAAGCAGAAGACTTTGTAAGAAACTCTAAAAATGATGAGTTTGTGTCCTTTGTAAGGACATGGATGAATCTGGAGAACATCATTCTCAGCAAACTGACACAAGAACAGAAAAAGAAATACCGCATATACTCACTCATAGGTAGGTGAGAAAAATGAGAACACATGGACACAGAGAGGGGGTCTACTACACACTGGGGTCTATTGGGGGGAATGGGGGAGGGACAGTGGTAGGGGCTGGGGAGGGATAGCCTGGGGATGAATGCCAAGTGTGGGTGAAGGGGAGGAAGGCAGCAAAACACACTGCCATGTGTGTACCTATGCAACTATCTTGCACGTTCTGCACATGTACCCCAAAACCTATAATGCAATAAAAATTAAAAAAAAAAGATAAAGATAACTTCTTCTGCTCTGCTAGAATGCCTGACACAGAGAGGTCACTTATTTGAGGGTTTGATCCTGAGCTAAAAATAAACGCCTTTTATTGAAACTGAGTTCCCACTATTGTTTAACTGTTTTGTGGTTTTATTCAGGTAATTGCAAGGCCTGAACGCTAATCAGGATGCCTCAGTGTTACATAAGGGTTTTTTTCATGGAGTAATTTATGGTTAGTTTAAGAAATTGCGTCTCATCTGCTTGCTGGGTTTCTCCTCCTTAGGCATGTCTCGTAACGTATATATGGCTAGTCATTGGCCAGGCCCAGTACCAACAGCCCAGCATGCAGGATAATAAGCACGTGTGGAAAGAACAGCAGTTCTCAGGAGACTGTTCTAAATCATTGTTTTCTTCTGGGGAGTAGAGAACCAATAATTCCAAGAAGCTTTTATGGCATAATCTTTCCTGAGGCAGTAGAGCATGTTTGAATTCTGGGCCCATGAGCAAAAAAATTCAGACACCTCATTGCTGAGTGCAGAATAAAGGTCTTTGGGGAGGCCCCACAGAGGCTGAAGGTAACTGCACATGCCCCCTTCTAGCCCTATGGTCTGCTGACAGAGCTCATGCTCTTCCCTGCCATCCCGTAGGGTTTCCTGGGGCTGGAGGATAGCGAAGCCTTCTTCAGCCGGCAGCTTGCTCTCTCATTCACATCTAGCTCCCCTAACCAGCCCGGCTCAGCTCAGGCTCAGGTAAATGACCTATTTGTCCCTGTGCCACCCACCATCTGTATGTGGAAGCCCTTGGCAAGGCAGGAGCCACCGTGCCAGCCCTGTGAAGGCTGCTTCAGTCTTCCAAAGCTTCACCAGCATGAAGCACTTGAAGCCACTTGAAGGTGCTCTCCTGGCCATAAACACTGATGTTCCCTATGGTGTGAATTTCTCAGGACTTGACTTGCCCCTGCTCCTTCCGCCACTAACTTGCCGGCACTGACACTGCATGTTGCCCTACTGTTGCCTTAGCTGTTGCCCTACTGGGGACTTACTCGTATATTTATTACTGTGTTTCTATTCACTTTGGAACTTGGCATTCCTTCACCTTTTAAACAGTGAACTCTCTGAAGCAGAGGACTCGCATCCACTTACTCTGTTGCACGTGGAACACACCCTAACGGGACCATTTAGAAACATGCTTCAAGAAGCAATGTGCTTCTCTGCACTTTTGGGATGAACTGGAAATGTTCCTGCCCACTAGCAATCCTTAGCTCTGGCCCCTGTACTGAGAGCTTCAGTGGGGGGCATTATTAGTGGGGATGCACTTTAAGTATTATTCCAAGAATTGAAAACAGAAACTCTCCTGCATTGAACACAGATGTGGGTGACAGATGGTGCATCTTGGTGGCATGGCCCCATGAAATCCTATATTCAACTGACTACACAAATCTATTTTGGTTAGTGATAATTTCGGGCATTCCTGTGGTTTATCCCGATGTAACATGCAGAAACTATTATGATAACATGGCTTTACCTCTGCCAGTCAGTCCACGTAAAAAGAGATTAAATGAGAGATTGCCAAAAAACTTCCACAATTTACATCATTTTCTTCATAGTATTTGAACACGTAGACTCAAGTTTTCTTTTTAACTGTTTTAAACCTCAGCTCAAGAGAAAAGTTAAACAAGTCTGAATCTCCAGCTCTCCATGCCGTCAATTTTTGAATGAAGATGGTTGAGGGAGGCCTTGTATGCCCCTTCTGATGCTAAGATTATTGTTCTGTGAAAGAATTTTCCAATTCTGGCCTGAAAGCTTACCTTATTTTCAACATTTTCTAAATTTTTAAAAGAAGGGAGAGTAGTAAAATTAGAAGCGTGGTAAGAAATTGCTCAACTTGATTGTTCCAAGTATATCCTTGGTTCTGTGACAAGAACCTAAAAATGGAGGCCTTATCATCAACATAATCAGTACATAATCTATCAGGCAACCTTTGGATTCTTAAGAATTTTATTTGATTATGAAAATGATGCTGGTCACTTATTTGCCATTTTATATTATTTATGAATAATATGCTGAACGTCTTTGTTTGGAAAGCTTTGTCTACATTTTTATCAAACCATTTCGTTAGGATAATTTCATAGGAGAATTATTGGATCTTGATAAATGCTGCCAAACTGCCTTTCAAAAAGATGGTCAGATTTTCTTTTTAAAACACAGCTAGTCACAGATACACAAAGGCTCTCTTGGAATAGAGACAGTTGGATGATATTTTAACATTTAGTTATCTAACTATAAATAGTAGGATTCAGATAGGACTGATAGGTTAATAGTTAATCTGCTGGTAACTACATGTACGATTTTGCATTGTTGGAAGCTTGGGTTCCCAGCTGAAAACAGTGTATATGCTCTTATGCCATAAAGGCCAGTTTATTCCAGACACAAATGGGTACCATTTCTGTCCCAGAAGGTGTGTAGTGACACTACTCCACAAGGTGGTGTGGAAAGACTGACTTTCTCATTCATTCAACAAACATTACTTGAACACCAACCAGACGTGATAAACTCCAGCAAGCACCAGGGAGTCAAAGCAGCATGGCACCTGGCCTGTCTTTGTGGAGCCTGGGGAGCAAGGAAGATGTGTAAGCAAAGAATGAAGTCGAATAAGATACAGCCTTGATTAGAAGTTGGGAAATCATGAATGAAGAAGACTCTAGCTCTGTGGAGAAAAGGTGTTGGGGAAGGTCTCAAAGACAAATGCTGTTTCAGGTAGCTTTGGAGGAAGAGGAAGATGTTGGCAAGTGGTAGAGAAGATATTTAATGGAGCTCAGGGACAGAACTAGGCAGAGTATGGAGGTGTGAAAACATGGGGTGTAATAATGAAGTCATCTGGCAGGTGGGGTAGGAGGGACATGGGTGGCAAAATTCTCTTCTTTTTTCGGAGAGGGAATCTGGGAGCTCCAAAATATCACACCTTTGAGGAGATCAGAAAAGAGCTAAGACAAGCTTTTGAATGATGGGCAGAATTTATTAAGAAAGGGAAGGAAGGAGGAATATTCCAGGAACAAAGAGGTTGTTGAAGTTCAATTAGTGACTTTAAATGGCCTGAAAAATTTCAAAGCATTTTCATGCAGATTCTGTCAGATGAGCCTCCCAACCACCTCATGTGGTAAGACACACATTTTCTTTTTCTTTTTTTTTTTAATTTTTATTGCATTTTAGGTTTTGGGGTACATGTGCAGAACGTGCAAGATAGTTGCATAGGTACACACATGGCAGTGTGTGTTGCTGCCTTCCTCCCCTTAACCCACACACACACACACACATTTTCATTCCAACATCGCAGCTGTGTTCACAGAACAGGGTGAGTGGTGGCCCTCGGAATTTCTGTACTGGCACCTGAGATTGCCAGGTCTGGCTTCTGATGTCCTTTGCACTACACTAAGCTCGGTCACGTTCATCACATAAAATGAAAAGGATTTAAAACGAAAACACACCAATCACTCCTTTCTTTTAATATTTTATATGCTGTTATGCTATCACTTTCAATGGATAATTTAAAAGATGAAGCATGTGTGTGTGTGTATATATATATGAAGATTAGCATATATTTTTTTTTTATGGTATATCTATGTATCTATAAAATGTGAGAAAATATTAGGTACCTTAGTTTGCACTGTCATCCATGTCCTTTACATTAGGAAGCTTAAAAATTATGTATATTCAACCATACTAAATCAAAGCCACATCACACCGATTTTAACGCAATTTTTAAAACTTCAACATGTTTGAGAAAATGAATGTCTTACGTAATACTGAGAATCTTGATGAGAAAATCAAATAATTATTCCACAAAGAGAAAAAAATAAATGCAAGTAGCTTCAAGAGTAGTCTCCTATAAACAAAAGTACTATGACATAAGATTCTAGAATTTTATTTTTAATTTTGTTTTAACTTTAAGAGGCTAAAGTTTTTAGCTTTTTCAGTATAATGCAGAAGCTCTGTCTAAGAGAGTGGAGGCAATTTCATTAACGGCATACATATCAAAAGCTAATAGCACAAGATGCATTATAAATATCTTACTGACATTTGAAATATCTGTGGGAGACAAAGATGGCTATACTTATTCGCTATATTTGTAAGCAGTGAAGCAGATTTATCAAAAGGTTAATTATCTTCCTCAAGGTCACAAAATTAGGCAGCATAAGGGTAGTGTCTGAAATCCAAGGCTTCTGACGGATACCTTTGTCCTTGAAATCAATTAAAACGTCTCCATAAGGTCTGACATGGGTACTGTCAGAAGTTGGCAAAATTCTTTTACACATTAGAAAAGCAGGTCTGGATGCTACCTTGTCACATGTCAGCACGTGTCAGCACATGTGAGTTTAGTTCATGCAGAGCACACTGGTTGGCATGGATGATTCCTTTGCATGGAGATATGAATCTACACATCCATAACAGTATGTTCCCGTATTTCACAATGAGTGTCAGGCACACATCACTAAATGACTACATCGGTTGCACTGAGTAGACAGAGAACTCTGTCTGCTAATATTTCCTTCCTCCCATATTCCACATTTAGACCGTAGGAAGCAGGCTAAACTACTGAAAAGACAGTACGACAAAATCTTCAACTTTCGGTTTCTGATTTCCCCAATCAGAAAAGACATAAATGTGGCATTTCTTACAAGATGCGTGGAAAGAATTCCGTAGAAACCATATGGCTGTCAGTAACGGCATAATCTCGTTCAAAGGTGCTAAGAACACTAATGAGACCAGGATGTCAGGAGAAGCAGAAATAGATCAATATTTCTCCCCCATTTAGACTTGTCCTCACCATCAGTCTGTGCACCAGCTCTATGTAAATGAAATCAATCAGCAAGGATTTCTGCAAAATGCATGAAACAGTTGTCCTCTGGGTTCTACGGGAAGATAAATGATCCCAGACATTGGCCTGTGGCCATTTTCCCACACATGCTCCAGAGCTCTGACATCCATATTGGGCCATAACACTGAGTGGTTTCTGCTTTTGCGAGTTTACGGCCAGAAGCTTCCACTTCTGGTTTGGACTCCGCAGCCTGCTAACGCAGATTCAAAATAAGTCCCTTTCCGCCTGTGTAAATTGTAAGATAATTGACTTTGTCCAATAAAGGGGCTCCTGTGAACCCCCTGAAAACTTTCTGCTGTCGCTCATAGAATCCTATCTTTCTCAATCACTGCTTTAGATCCCTTTGGAATCAGACAAATCCTGGCCTAATAAAACATGCGACATATGACATCAAATGCAAACCACTTAGATGTAACATACAATTATGAAAAGCCCAAGTCCAACTTTGAAAACAAAGCCAGTGGAAAATGTATTAAAAATAAACAGCAGGATTGCTTCATATGGTGGCTTCTGTACAGAAGATCCAGAAGCAGCTTCCTTTAAAAACAATGTCAATACCAATAACATTATTTGGAAGGCTCGTAGGAACTCCAGGTCATATTCATAGCTATTTAAGTAACATAGCACATAAAATTAAGCATCCTAATATGAAGCATTTACTGTCAACCTCATCAATCTGAAAGGTGGGTCACTTTCTTAATAAACTGCCTTTGAGGAAAGATACAAATAATTTTGCCCATTGTTATAAATAGAGAGAGAAGCAAGGAAGGAAGGAAAGAAGGAAGGAAGGAAGGAAGGAAGGAAGGCCTTATCTATATCTGTAGTCTGAGATAAAACAATTCTCTCTGAGATTAAATAAAAGTAAAATAAATCTAACTATAACTTTCAAATGTTTCCAGAGTGAATAGCCAAAATGACAGTCACTGCTTTTTAATTTTAAATCAAGTGCTTGTTAAGAGAATGTTCTATATATCCAATCAACTCCAAAGAAAACTTTTTATATCCATGACAAAACTCACAGTCTAAACAGGAAGTAACTGTTGTCTTTCCCACCACCACGACCTCTTTTTCTATGGAACACAAACTTACTTTGTCTAAAAATGTCCTTAGGCTGTGCTGTACCTTTGAAACAAAACCCTTCTCTTCTTCAATTCATTTTCAGCTTTCTTGAAAACTGCTCCTCAGAAACTGACAGATGGTGCATCTGTCACCGAGTGTTTTCTCTTCGTTATCTCTGCCAGCTAATATTTCCTCTGTGCTTGGCTGTTGTCTGTAAGGCTGGTCCACATCATTCTAGCCTGATCAATGGTGTGCCTGGTTTGAGGTTGGTTTTGGCCCCGCCTCCAGCTCTAAGAGAAAAAAACGAAAACTCACAGCTGGATTTCCTATAAATCCTCTTTTTAAAACTGGCTCTGCCGCTCTGGCACATACCAGAGGAAACGCTGCCAGTCTATCGCAAACCAAGGGGGGCACTCCTTCTCCCAGGCCCCTACTGCCAGCGTCAGGTGCCTTCCTTATATACCACATCCCATTTTAAGTTAGCCTAAAACTTCACAGCAAGGGAGGAAGCGTTTTAAACCAAGCTTAGGTTTTTCCATGCCTAATAAGACTCGAAAGAAGACGTCCATGACTGCAACACACACACACACACCCCCATGACCAAATAATTTTTAATCTGTTAAAATTGTGCAAACCAGTTCCAGGGAGAAAGCTGAAAAGGAGAAAACGCCAAAATAGGACATAACAAAAGTAGCACACATATAATTCTGTATCCTTAAAAAACTCAGGTCATCCTTCACATTCAGATGACATTATACCCTCAGTCGCCAACAGGATTTAGTGGTATTTACACTTGCAAGGGAACTTGGTGAATCAGGAAATGCAAGGAACGCATTTCAGGTTCTGGGTGGGAGGCGATTGCTTCTCTCCATTAACTGCTACCAAGTAGGGCGAAACAGGTGACCATGGAACAATCGGTCAGCTCTGCAAGGGGGCAGGACAAACTATGCATTGTAGACTTTTGTATTCTGCACGGTCAACAGCCATTCCACCTTATCAGTGAGTGGAGGCCACACGTTTACTACAAATAGCATAACTGAGTGTTCCTAAACTCAGGCTAAAGACTGGAACACCGTACTAGGATTCAGAGTCAGAGGATCTGGATTTGAGTCTCAGTTTTATATCTTGGCAGTGTCCTTGAACATGAAAGGCACAGGGTGTGCTCTGAAGACCTCACAGATGACAGCAGATCAAATGAAGATGATAAAGGACTTTGTTGTTATTATGCAACATTCATATTGTTCTTTTCCACAACAGAGAGATGATTAAATAACTACCCATGTTTAATCTGGCAGAGGATGATACCAAACCACTACAGCCTGTGATAAGGAGAGCTAAAGATAAAAGGATTCCAGGAATAAGGTGCGGAGTATCCAGTGCATGCTGAGGATAACAGTCACTTATCTGAAGGTTTGAACTCCACAGTGAGGGAGAATACAGGGTAAGGACAGGACAGAGTGGGACTGAGTAGTAAAAGTTTGATCCCTCAGTTCTCCTTCCACTCTCACTCAATAGAACCAGAACTGGCATCTGCCATTAGTCAGGGAGCTCCTTAAGGGCAAGAACACCACACAAATGGTGTCTGTCAAATACGTGAATGAATGAGACCTTGAACTAGATGAGAGGTACTCACTCTAAGAGAGGGAGTATAGAGTATTGTGAGAAGCCTGTGTTTGAAGTTGTAAAATCAGACACTTGAAGGTTGAGAGTGCCTGGGTGTCTCAATCTTAGAGGGATTTAGAGAGAGAGAGGCTTTCTGAGTCACTGAAAAGTAATAAGAGAGATTTTGTTCAGGAACCCCTGATTTTGTCCAGCTTTCTACACTCACCCTGCAATTCCAGAATTCTCATTTCACTATGTGGCTGTACTCTGGAGTACACATAGGAATACCATGTGTATTCCTCCGTCATTCTATGACAATCAGCTTGAGTCAAGAACCAGGATGTTTGTAAACATCGCTTTAATGAAAGCACATGGATTGTTAGGATAAATTCTTCCCAAGTGGTGTTGCAAGTCCTTGCTTGCTGTAGCTGGCAATAAGTCAGCTTTCTAATCCAGTAGGACCTGCCCAATGCAGGCTGTGTGACAGGTATCTGTGACCCTGCCCCACCCAGGAAAGGCAGATGACATATGGGCTGCTCCTGCTCCTACCCTGCCTGGCACCTCAGTGCCAATGAGCTTCTGTGCTCTTGACTAAATATATTGGGAAATTCACTACTTTCATAATAGTTTCAGGTGTGCGATCTCTTCTCCCCAAGCCAAGGGATTATGCCAATTTTGGGCAAGAGAATTTGCCAACTGCAAAGATCTTATCTAATAAATCCTTTAAAAAAAGAAAAAAACTTCTAAAATGTGCAAGACATTCCATGCTAGCCACCTCAGAGGACGCATGCTGCCAACTCTCTCTGGGGTAGGTTATCTGCAAGCATACATGAAATGAAATGATAATCTAAAGCAGGATATGAGGACAGTGGGAGGTGGACAGGGTCTAGGTTGGGAAGTGGAAGAATCTAGAAAACATGGTGGGGTAGTGGCATGAGGGTGCACAGGCAGAGACGAGGGAGGACCCTGGACAGAGAAGGACACTTCTGAGTAGGGAGTGAGCTTTAAAGCACCCAAAGAAGCAGGAGGCAAGACAGGCTCAGGAACTCAGGAAACTTCTGGCACTGCTGAAGCACAGGGAATATGTGGGGGAAATCAAGCAAATGAGTCACCAAAGATGGGGCAGAACCGTATATGGGATGGCCTTGGATGCTGGGAGAGGGTGTAGGGAGTTCATACCAGCTCAGGCAGTGATTGTGAACCCGTGGGGGTTTCAGAGCACAAGTGTAACACAATCGGAGCAGTGAGATCTAGAAACCGTGTTGAGGATGGGTTATAAAGGGAAGTGTAGGCAGATGGCTCCACTCAGGAGGCTATGGCAATGATTTCAGTAACAAGTCATGAAGGCTGAACTAGGAGGACAGGGTTGAAAACGGGAAGAGTGCTAGAGGCAACTAGAAAGACATGTGAGTCGAGGAGAGATGTCTTAGGAAATCCCATCTTGAGGAATTTTTCCTGGAGGTATCTGCAGACAGGTGTACACTCACATTCAAGTTTAAATTTCAGCATTTGTCATTGCAAAAGATTGCAAATTACCTCAGTGCTCACCAATAGGGAACTTATAAATAAAATACGGTACAGCCACATAGTGAAATATTTTTGCAGCCATTTAAAATACATATGCAGCTACAAGACAACTGCTGTAGCATGTTGGTGATAGACACCAGATTGCTAGTGGTCAGGGAGTATGTCTAGAAGAGAAGTTTTAGACAGGGATTCAATTTATGGCAAAGGAAGAAAAATATTGGGGAGTGGAATGAGCATGGGTGGGGACCTCAGGACTTGTGTTGTACCCCTGAATTGGCACTTGTGTTCCCTAGGACCAGGACAACCTAGAGCTGTGCAGTGTCCAACCTACTCAAATGTATATGGTGTCTCTGCCCACAACCACTGACTCAAAGGTGCCAGAAATCTGCCTCATCCAGCCTTGATCAATTTCACAGTCAAAAGCCCAGAACCCATATGCCTGAGCCAATCAGCACTGAAAAGGAACAAACAGCAACACTACCCATATTGGGGACCTAAAAATGCCTTTAAGAATTATGCCAGGCGGCAAAGCAAAAAGCATGATGTCTAAATCTTCTCTCTCACCTCTCTCTTTTTTGTCCTCAAATTCCAGGGCCTAAGATGCCAATTAACCATTCCAAGCCATATCTAGGTGTAAGTACAGCTCGAGTTCATACACTGAGCACAGACAGATCTGCTGGTCCTCAGTCTTGCCACCTTTAAGTGAGGGACTGGTATTCAGTCATCATTCCCTTTTTTTCAATGACAGGGCCTCTTGAATGACCATATACAAGAAGCAGAGTCCAAGACCAGCTGTGGTGGCTCACGCCTGCACTCCCAGCACTTTGGGAGGCTGAGGTGGGAGGATCACTTGAGCCCAGGAGTTTGAGACCAGCCATGGCAACATTAAGACACCTTTTCTCTACAAAAAATTTAAAAATTAGCCAGGTGTGGTGGCTGGCATGTACTTGGAGTTTTAGCTATTGGGGAGGCTGAGGTGGGAGGATTACTTGAGCCTGGGAGGTGGAAGCTGCTGTTAGCTGTGATTGTGCCACCGCACTCCAACCCAGTGACAGAGCAAGATCTTGTCTCAAAAAAAAAAAAAAAAAAAAAAAGAAAGAAAAGAAAAAGAAAGAAAAAGAAAAAAGGATAGAAAAGAAAAGAAAAAGGGGGACAAAAAGAAACAGAGGTCCAGCTTCATGCAGAGTGGGTGTGCAGCTTCAACAGCAAACGTTGGGGTCAACAACAGCCACAGTGTTCTTTGAAGGGATAAGGTAGGAAGGATCCTAGAGGCAATGAATATGGCTCCTTGGGGACTTCATTTTCTTTTTTGCAAACAGCCAGGTCTGACTATTGAACATCGGCTCTGCAAAGAGGAGAGCACACTGAACATACTGAGCACACTGAACATACTGAGCACACTGAACATACTGAACATACTGAGCACACTGAACATACTGAGCACGCTGAACACACTGAACATACTGAGCACACTGAACATACTGAGCACACTGAACACACTGAACATACTGAGCACACTGAACATACTGAGCACGCTGAGCACACTGAACACACTGAGCACACTGAACATACTGAGCACACTGAACATACTGAGCACACTGAGCACACTGAACACACTGAGCACACTGAGCACACTGAACATACTGAGCACACTGAGCACACTGAACATACTGAGCACACTGAGCACACTGAACATGCTGAGCACACTGAACATACTGAGCACACTGAACATACTGAGCACACTGAGCACACTGAACATGCTGAGCACACTGAACATACTGAGAACGCTGAGCACACTGAACATACTGAGCACGCTGAGCACACTGAACATACTGAGCACACTGAACATACTGAGCACGCTGAGCACACTGAACATACTGAGTACACTGAACATACTGAGCACGCTGAGCACACTGAGCACACTGAACATACTGAGCACGCTGAGCACACTGAACATACTGAGCACACTGAGCACACTGAACATACTGAGCACACTGAGCACACTGAACACACTGAACATACTGAGCACACTGAGCACACTGAACACACTGAGCACACTGAACATACTGAGCACACTGAGCACACTGAGCACACTGAACATACTGAACATACTGAGCACACTGAGCACACTGAGCACACTGAACATACTGAGCACACTGAGCACACTGAGCACACTGAACATACTGAGCACACTGAGCACACTGAGCACACTGAACATACTGAGCACACTGAACACACTGAGCACACTGAACATACTGAGCACGCTGAGCACACTGAGCACACTGAACATACTGAGCACGCTGAGCACACTGAGCACACTGAGCACACTGAACACACTGAGCACACTGAACACACTGAGCACACTGAACATATTGAGCACACTGAGCACACTGAGCACACTGAACATACTGAACATACTGAGCACACTGAGCACGCTGAGCACACTGAACACACTGAGCACACTGAACACACTGAGCACACTGAACATACTGAGCACACTGAGCACACTGAACATACTGAACATACTGAGCACACTGAGCACACTGAACACACTGAGCACACTGAACACACTGAGCACACTGAACATACTGAGCACACTGAACATACTGAGCACACTGAGCATACTGAACATACTGAGCACACTGAACATACTGAGCACACTGAGCATACTGAACATACTGAGCACACTGAGCACACTGAACACACTGAGCACACTGAGCACACTGAGCACACTGAGCATACTGAGCACACTGAACATACTGAGCACAACACTGAACATACTGAGCACACTGAGCATACTGAACATACTGAGCACACTGAGCACACTGAACACACTGAGCACACTGAGCACACTGAGCACACTGAGCATACTGAGCACACTGAACATACTGAGCACACTGAGCACACTGAACATACTGAGCACACTGAGCACACTGAGCACGCTGAGCACACTGAGCACACTGAGCACACTGAGCACGCTGAGCACACTGAGCATACTGAGCACACTGAGCACGCTGAGCACACTGAGCACGCTGAGCACGCTGAGCATACTGAGCACGCTGAGCATACTGAGCACACTGAACATGCTGAACATACTGAGCATGCTGAGCACGCTGAGCACACTGAGCATGCTGAGCACACTGAACATACTGAGCACGCTGAGCACACTGAGCATACTGAGCACGCTGAGCACACTGAGCACACTGAGCACACTGAGCACGCTGAGCATACTGAGCACACTGAACACACTGAGCACACTGAGCACACTGAACATACTGAGCACGCTGAGCACACTGAGCATACTGAGCACACTGAGCACGCTGAGCATACTGAGCACACTGAGCATACTGAGCACGCTGAGCACACTGAGCAGTGAGCACGCTGAGCATACTGAGCACGCTGAGCATACTGAGCACACTGAGCAGTGAGCACGCTGAGCGTACTGAGCACACTGAGCATACTGAGAATACTGAGCACTGAGCATACTGAGCATGCTGAGGAAGCAGAATATTTACTGCACATCAAGGGATGAGCCCTTACAATGTAACAGGCTGCAGACAATTTGCAAATTTAGGCAAGGTAAATAAAGAACACAGTATTTCACAGCCAGTGAGGGTGGTATGACTTCATGGATCCTCCCTTTATAATGCAAGAGAAAACTGCACTTAATGTCCCAAATGCCTGCATTCTAATCTTGGCTCTGACAGTCTAAGCTGTGTGAATTTGAACAAGTTGCTTACTGTCTCTCATTGCTGAATAGATAATAATGATACACATCTTAAGGTTGTTGTACAGATTTGGTGGGTTAATGTATGTAAAACGCTTGCCACAGAGCTTAGCATAAGTGTTCAATATATGCCATCATTCCATAGTTAGAATGGAATAAAGTACAAGTGATTTAAAATATAGGTGATTATGACTACACTTCAAAGATTGACTTTGATTAACCACAAATCAAAAAATTGAGAATTCTCTGTAAGAACTGCTACTTGTATTAATGCCTGCAATTTGAAATACTTGAGCAAATAGGGTGCGATATCATGTGTGTTATTCAACACTTAGGGTAAGCTATCCTGCAGATGCTGCTAGCATCTAATCAACCATTCAGTCTGGGAGACAAACAGTTTAGCTGGCATTCTAAAGAGGGCAACTCCACTTCAGAACCTGCCATTTCAAGCCCTGCTGTTACCGTTTCTCCATCAACAACCTCCAGTTAGCATTTAGAATGTCAGAAATGGGTTTTGATTGGTAGAAATTGCGACCTTTGACTACTGTGTTTGGTGGAATTAAGGTATTCAAGAAATACGGACTGGCTAAAAGTATTTCAGTGTAAAAATCCGGGAACACCTTTATCTGTTTTCCTGGGTAACGCCCTAGCCTAAGTCCTAAGTGACCCCATGTCCAATCACAAGCTCTGGAGGGCTCTGCTTGCCCAGTGCTGCCTGCAGGGGCGACAGAATCTGCTTTTCCAATCTCAGTGTTTGCCTCATAAGTGCGCGCCCAGTGCTCAGAACTGATGTGTGTGTTTGCTTGTTGATGGACATCCGCAGATCAGACAGAATTTGGTTCTACATTTGGTAATCAATATGATTCTGTTGTGAGGTTTTGCTGATCTTTTGCCTTAAAACTTTTTCTTTAGCTACCATTACCTACCGAAAAGAAATGAAGAGTAGTACATGGCTAATTTGATCCTTTAGTTCACCAATAAAGACAGCGTGGGGCATGGAACCCAGAGGACGTTTAAGAAAATCAGTAAGAGTTCCAAAGTTTCCTTTGCCCAGAATGACTATGTTTCTTTTGGTCACATATTTTGGTTTAGAGCTTGGATACTGAGAAATTCACCAATTTCTTGACATAAAGGAATGAGTAAACAAATACCCACTGGAAATGTACTAGGCATTATTTGCACTATGCTATGAATATCGTTATAAATATGAAAAAATAGTTATTGTATAGGACAGGATCATTTATTTTTAGTAAATTATTTTTATCTTCACAAAATGAAATAAAAAATCTAACACATTCTAGTAGCTAATAAAAATCTTTAACAAATTATTTTAAAATAAAAATATTAAATAAAACATGAAAGATATTAAAATAAAAATATTATTTAAAATATTTTCTTAAAATATTTTAATGCTACCATGTAATGCTCATTGAAAGTATTTAAACAATCCAGAAGCATAGCCTAAAAAAGTAAAAGCCCATTTTTATTCCCAACTTGTAATTTCATTTGCTTCCTTGGAAGTAGTCACTATTAAAAGTTTGGTGTGTATCCTTCCAAACCTGTTATGCATATGGAACAAACTTGTTATGTATGTGGATATCTGTGGGGATCCTGGAAGCAATCCCCCGCGGACACCAAGGGGGATTGGTTCCAGGATCCCCACAGATATCAAAATCCACAGATTCTCAAGTCCCTGTTACAAAGTAAGATAGTATTTGCATTTAACCTACATGCAGCCTTAAATCATCATTAAATGACTTACAATACCTAATACAATGTAAATGCCATGGAAACAGTTGTTCTACTGTGCATTGTTGAGGGAATAAAGACAAGGAAAAATGTCTATACATGTTCAATATAGACACAATTTTTAAAATAGATATTTTCAATTCATGGTTGAATCTACAGATTTGGAACCCATGGATACAGAGAGCTGACTGTGTGTGTGTGTGTGTGTGTGTGTGTGTGTGTGTGTGCACCACATATTCATATGCATATCTTATGTATGTAAAATATACACATATGTCTAAATATACTTGCACATATGTACCCATGTGACACACCCATAAGAATTCTTTTTCACTGAAACAGAATCATAATATAGGTATTATTGTCAGACTTATTTTGTTCATTGAACAATATGTCCGGGAGATTTTCAAGTAAACAAATAAGAAAGCCAATACTAAATTAGCTCAGTGGAATCCGAGTGACTATTGTAGTCAAAAGTGTGGTGACAAGGGACCAGAATGAGGAGGCAGCAGTGCTCCAGAATAGCGTCAGAAGCATGCCTTTCTGGGCGGCTCACCTGTCCCCCTGAACCTCTCTAACAGCTTTACAAACTGAGCGGTATTGTAGAAAAGATGGAGGAGTGAGTGAACCTCCACAAACTCATAAGTGAAAACATGTATTGAATAGAATTCGAGTCTCTTACTTCTGAGGATGACTGACTGTTCCTTTAGCATGTGCACAGATATCCAGAGCACGCCTGTCTTGTTTTCCACCCATTTTTTAAGCAGAAAATAAAGCCACATTCTACTGTTGAATTATTCTTATTTACAGTAACAGAAATGTCAACTTTAAAGATTTGGACACTGAGTTGCTTGGGTGCACAGGCACCCAGAGCCTACACGAGCAGTGACATGTATTAATCCTCAGGGGTCCTGCAGGCAGATGCCCGCAGGTGCAGGTGTGCATGAGGAGGGCCCTGGGACTTCCTGGTCTCTAGGGTCATGGAGCTTATTTTTGAGTTGCGACTTGCGGTTCTCAGGGTCTCGGGGTACTACATATGCCTCCAACTCAATTTCACTCACAAGCATTCCCGGTAATGTGGAGAACAAAATAAACTCATGCCTATTGTGTGTTAGAAAAACAAGCCCTCTGTAAACCCCTTTCTAGCATTTTACATTCCTAAACAAGTATAACAATCTGTCATCTAATTCTGCTATTATTAAATGGCCTTTCTTCTTCTGAGAAAAAGTTACCTTTCCTTAAAAGATGATACATTTCCACTTTTTTGTTAGCAAGTATGGTTTAAAAAGGAAAATTTTATCAGATCGTCACGTGTTTCGATCGAGGTAACTTACCCCTTATCTCTGATACATTCTTCTTTTGACGCAAATCAAGGTAATGTCCTTGCTACTTGAATTGCTGACCCTGATTTTTTGAACTTCGTTTATCCAAAAAGATTCTATAAGAAAAGTCAGATGGCACATCTGCAACATGAGGGCTCTGACGATTAACTGCAGGAGTAACGCCAGCTGGGCACCCAAAATTCCGAATGCTAAGAATTTCATTCCACATCAGGTACGGTTTGAAAATATCGGCAATGCCTCATCTCTGTGGATATTTCAGTGTACATACAGGATTTCTATTTTGATATTTGTAAAATTCCAAGAGTTATACACTCTGGTTTATATTATCCCAAAGGAGAGGGAGAGAAATGGGGGAGAAAAAAATCTCGTCCGCAAAGCATCGACCGTGCTTTGGGGAAGCGTATTGAAAACAGAGAAAACAAAATCATGTGGTACCAGATTAACTCTGTTCACAGGAGAGGCTCAGAAGGAACAGGGATAAACAAAATCTCCATCACATCATCATCTTTCCTACGAGTCTGATGTTCTAGAGAGTCTGCTCTTTGGTTTTGCTGCCAAGGAATGGAACCTACCCTGGCTCTCTGGAGGTAGAGAAAGTATGCGAAGTTCTGGCATTCAACAGCCGCAGACCAGCGAAAGTCAACAGTGAGGCAGAAGGCATGAACTACCTGCTAGGGCAAGCCAATTTCACGCATTGTGCTTATGGCAAGACGACAAGATTGGATTTGCCTCTCACAACTGGCACTGCTGTTCTCCAGGACTGATTACCCTAATTCTGTGCTTATCTTGTCCTTTCACCCCAACTGTCTACTAACCCTTGACCTGTATATCAAACCTTATACTTCACATTTTCAGTGGTGGGAACTTTAATCCCGGGCAGAGAAATCTGGAAATCCTTGGTATAACACTTAGCACAGAGCCTGCTTTAATTAAGATGCTAATGGGCATCAACAAGGAAGCAGAAGTTTGGAAAGAACAAAGCCCCAGGTCACGTGGCAAGCCAGGCTGATCGCTTTCTAAGCTGGATTTCTTCCACTGTTTTGAAGATTACTTCATCTCTCCTGGCCTCACCCAAATCAGCTATACACCAGAGTTTTCACCCTCATTTGGGGTTAGCATCACAAACGACTGTGCGATGAAATATTTAAAATATCTAGCATCTCTTTTAAAGTTCACTTTGAAATTTAAGGAGAGAGCAGCCTTAAAGAGGATTCTGAAAGTGTAATGAACATCATCTTTTTAAAACCTCACACAAAGCACATTCTTCATTTTCTGGTTTTATATCTGACTGCTTTCTAACAATAACTCTACATGACTGGGTTGAAATAAACTTAAAAACCAAACTTGGAGGCATACTTATCTAAAAGGTCTAGGAATCCCAAGCTTCTGAGATGGGCTTCTCATTTGGCTGCAAAGCGTGGGTGGCTGCAAGCGTTCCTGGCAGCTATGAGGCATTTGCTAACGTATGTGACTTTTAAAGTTGTTAATCACACTTATCAACACAGCCAAGCAGCACTGGTCACAAAAGATTAGCTGCTCTACTATAGTGCGTCCAGTAATCCAAATGCAAGAACACCAGCACTGAGTGATAAGTGCATCTGCCAGCTCCACAACCCTTCAGTGACTTCAGAACTTATTAAAGACCTGAGCTTTTAATAAATCCCAGATTTTCTTTTCTACCACCTTACACACATGCGCGCGCGCACACACACACACACACACACACACACACACCCTGTAATGGTAGCTAAAACCAAATATAGCCAGTGCTGTGCAGCATAAGGGTTTTTAAAACAACCAGGATGTGCTTCAAAACACCACAGACATTCTGAGTTTCAAGGGGGCCATCATTGACGAGAGATTCAGATGCTACCGATCTCCTTTCACAGGTGCTCCTATGAAAAATGTGTACAACCGCAGGAAAGAACCTGGTTTCCAGGGAAACAGAATCTTGTTTAAGTCCTTGGAAGCATTAGGTTCTACTGTAGTTTTTCCCGTAAGACACATAGACTGTTGCTCCTTGCAAAAGAATTTATTTAGAGAACAAGAAAATGCTTTGCACAGCTTTGAGGTAAGTGCATCAGAAAACTCAGGAATAGAATGGGGATTGGGGAAATAAATGAGCACCTCTCACTGAGCTTACTTGTCTCTAACTGGCGGGATCTTGCTTTCATGTAAGGATTCTTCCTTAAAAGATTCTTAAAGGATTCTTCCTCAGGAAGATGAAACTTTCCTGAAGTTTCATCTGCAGACATGTTTCTGCCCAGTTGGAGTCGTGCTAAAGTCCCCATGCTTGCAGCTTGGGCTCTGCTCTGCCCAGTCGGTCTTAAGCCCACAAGGCTGACAAGTGCTTTACTTCTACGAAACAAGGCAAAAACAGTGAAGATCTATCTCCTGTTTCAACCTCTGGTAACTCTACAAATAGCGTCCCCTCATAACCCGTAAGAATTCTTTCACTTTGTAATACAGCAAATGACTTATATGTTTACACGAAAAACTTTGTTTACTCTGTCCTTTCGATTATGATGAGTTCAGAGTTTGGATCCAGATGCTTGGACACAGTAATGCTCATCATCTTTAAAGGTCACTTCTATCATCTGGAGATGTGGGTGCTTCTTGGGTTAAATGTGATTTAAGAGGTCCTGCAGTGGAAAACTAGAACAAGTAGAGAAATCTCATTTTCTAGTTGTCTTAAAAGAAAGGCAGAGTATCATTTCCCTAAAGTATTTGAGTGAAGGCCATTTTAAAACCATAGATAGAACTGGAAGTTTTTTGTGATCAAAAATATCGTTGGTATCAGAGTGGAAGAAAATCTTCCCTATCTGTAGACAAAGGACTAATATCCATACTCTACAACAAACTCAAACAAATTGGCAAGAAAAAAATAAACAATACCATTAAAAAGTGGGCTAAAGACGTGAATAGACAGTTCGCAAAAGGGGTATACAAATGGCCGACAAACATGAAAAAAGAGTTCAACATCACTAATGATCAGGGAAACAAATCAAAGCCGCCATGTGATTCCACCTTACTCTTGCAAGAATGGTCGTAATAAAAAAGTTGGAAAAAAAAAACAGATGTTGTCGTGGATGCGATAAAAAGGGAACACTTCAACGCGGCTGGTGGGAATGTAAACTAGTACAATCACTGTGGAAAACAGTGTGGAGAGTCCTTAAAGAACTAGAGGTAGAACTGCCATTCGACCCAGCAATCCCACTCCTGGGTATCTGCCCAGAGAAAAGGAAGTCATATGAAAAAGATACTTGCAATGCGTGTTTATAGCAGCACAATTCATAATTGCAAAAATGTGGAACCAACCCAAATGCCCATCAATCAACTAGTGGAGATATATCTATCTATCCATCTATATAGATCTATATATAATTAAAATAATCTATATAGATTATTAAAATTATTTATTAATTGAGACTCCATCTCAAAAAAAAAAGCTGTATAAACTGCATGCTTTCTATAAATGGCAGTGGTCTTCCTGTGTGGCCTGTGATCACTGGACACTGGCTGGCTCCAGTTCTCTTCTTTGGCCTTTGAACATGATACCATCCCTACTGAGTCAACAGGGGTCTGGCATGACACCATATGCCAGCTATCATAGGCCACAGGACATGAGATTTGAAAAACATTTCTACTCTTCCAGCTCATTGTTTTTGGTGGCATGTGCCAACTAAGTACTGACATGCCACTTCGCTTGGAGGAGGAGGCTGTCCCACCCTTGTGACTCCATGGTGTGAGCACCTCCTGCCTCCTGCCTCTCACCTCCACTGCTTGGCCTCTTCAAAATCCTCTCCATCCAACCTGCTCCTGTCAAATATGCCTCTTGTCAGGCTGAGCGATGTCAGGCTGAGAGCATTTATTTTCTGGGCAAGAAGCCAGAGTGGCTGCCGTGACGTCTGACTGCACGTGTAGGGCAAGCACAGTGACACTCATGGGGGAAGGGAGCCTTAGCTCTTCTCAGGTCAAGGAGGACCACGGGGCCCAGGCTCCTCCACTTACAGCTGCATGAACTCACTGGGCTGGCATCAGAAGGCCCTTCCCAAACAAGAAGATTCAAGGTAAAACCTCCATGAGAGCAAGGGAGGGGAGTGATGTCCCTTCCAAGAAGAATGCACCAAGCCAGAAATAAACCCTTCATGAAAAACATTTTAATAGTTAAGCTAAGATTCCTTTTAAATACAGCTTTACTGAAAAAATTACAAGCCCGGGATCTCTGCTGGGGCAAGGATAAACAAAGCACAGGTCTTTCCAACAGGAAGCCCTCAGTCCAGCAGGACAGGTAAACTGGGCAAGTGACATATTTCAAAAGAGAAAGACAAGGTAAGTTAATGGCAAAGCTGGGGGAAGACTATTACACACACACCCACAAATTCACACACATCTTGTTTATTCCATTTTACAGAGGAGAAAACTAAAGCTCACAGATTCAGTGGTCTGAAAAGCTACACAGAAGTCAACTTTTTACCGTATGGCAGACATACCTGACAGCAACAACTTAACTTAAGCAATACCCTATGGTCTAAGAAGAATGTGTGTGCCGAGTTCCAAGCTAAGGAATCCAGGAGTGGCCAACCGGAGATCCATTCCTTATCTCTGAGGAATATCTGAGCCCATGGCCTGTCCCATGGAATGTGGGCTGTCCTGGGGATCGAGGCCCTTTGTTTTGGATGAAGTGAAGGTTTCCAGGTGAAGGGTGTTAAGTAAAAATGCCACATGAATTGCATGGTTTCTGCAGGTGGTCTCAGTTCTCCTGTCCAGGCTGCCAACACTGGAACGCTCAGTATGTAGGTTCCCCTCAGTAAACCCTATGTCTCATTTGATGGCTCTAAGTCCCTCCTTCGGCCCTTTGAACCTGGTGCCATCTCTACTGACGTGAATAAGGGTCTGGTACGACAGTATTCAAATCTAGGTCTCAGCCAAAGCATGTGATTCCAAAGCCCACACTATTCCTACATGTCGATGCCCATTTCACTTCATTTGCCGGACTCGCAGCAACCTGTTTAACCTCGTTGTGAAATCAAACATTATAAGAAATGCTGCTATACCTTAACGCAGCAGGGGTACTATATAAATTCAAGATGGCATTATTGTAACATGTCTTTAATTCAGTTGTCTGTGAAGAGCAGAGAGTAATTTATATATTCATGAAACTCAGCATTAAGATTTTGATAAGACAGGGAAGGACACTGTGATAAATGGGAATTAGGTCACATCATTCCTTGCTTGGTTATGCTGACCAAGATGGCACTGAAAAAACCAGAAGGTGATGGGGAGGAAGGCAGCAAACCACACTGCCATGTATGTACCTATGCATGTATCTTGCATGTTCTTCACATGTACCCCCAAACCTAATATGCAATAAAATATATATTAAAAGAAAAAAGAAAAAGAAAAAACCTAGAATACTCGTAAGATTATTCCTTCTAAAAGAGAACCTAGAGGTAAACCTAGAGCTTGGATGACTCTTCAAATAAGGGCCCTGGAAACCTACAGCACATATTCCCTTTCTAATTTTAAAAATATAACCATTGTGTCTACTATATCTATGGTGAAACACAATTACAGAGTACTATGTAAGATGCTAACGGGTGGATACATCTCGAAATAAATAAATAAAAATAGTTTTCCATGGAGTGAGGGAGATGGTCACCATGCAGTGCACCATAGTTCCAGGACATGACTGCAGAGTAGGGAACAGTACTGCAAGGACACCAATCTTTCTTTGATATATGTCCGCTTCTTCCCTTTGAGTTGGGTTCCTGCTGATCCTGAGGGAACCCCTCTTCCTGCTCCTCTGCTTGGCCAACTCAGCTCCTCCTTAGAGCTCCAGCTGACTTTCATCCTGCACCCCCATGCAGGACTGGTTACATGATTTGTGGATCCCAGTGCAAAATGAAACAAGTATAAACATAGTTCAGGTGCAGAGGCTCACACCTCTCATCCTAACACTTTGGGATGAAGAGGCAGGAGAATCACTTGAGGCCAGGAATTCGAGTTCAGCATGGATAACATAGCAAGACTCATGGGCATGGTGGTGCATGCCTGTATTCCTACTACTTGGAAGGCTGAGGCAGGAGGATCTTGAGCCAAGGTGCTCGAGTTTGCAGTGAGCTATGATCACGGCACTGTACTCCACCATGGGCAACAAAGCAAGATCCTATCTCTAAAAACAAAACAAACAAAAAAGAAAAAAAGAAAGGAGAAGAAAGGTATAAAAATAGACCACTGCAGATTCCAGACTGAAATACTGATGGGCAGAGGAACTGCTTGTTCATCACGTTCCCACAGCCCCTTATCAAAAAGTTACAATCAGACCCCTGTTCCTGCTTTTTCTTCACAGCACACTTCGCCTTCACACTGACTGCTTACATTTTGGCTTTAATGCCTGTCTTTTCCTGGATTGAAACAGGGGGCAGGGATGTTTTCCTTGGACACTGATATATCTTTAGTGGCTAGAACACTGCTGGCACGTAATAGGCATTCAAATGTAAATCACCTGAATCCTATAACTGGCAAACACTCTTGTGAAAACCAGCTGATACAGCAAACTGAATGGCTAGCAAACTTTACAAAATAACAAGTGAACGAGGGTCCTCAGGGTCATGACACATTCATCTGAAATTCATGGAAAAAAGTCTATTTATTATTTTAGATTCTAGAGAATGAGAATCGGCTGGTTATAGACAATGAGTATTAACTATAAGGGTGAAAATGATCCCTTATAAAGATGACTGCATTTAATATTTGATATCTCTAGAAAACAGATGACTGAAAGTCATCCAGGCTCTGATTCTAATGGGTTACACTATGTCATTAATTGTTCCTACAATGAAGAGCAGTAAAAGAATAGCATTTTTATATTAACAGAAATGTTTGCCTCCTATAACAAGAATGAAGCGATAAAGTTATAGAGAACTGCAAGAACCGATGAGAGATTTATTTAATACCTTTGGGGCAGTTAGAGGAGTTCCCAATAGTCTTCACATTCATTACAATAGTAAACTTTCCCCCATGTCCACGTAGATAAGCCCTGGAAGAGTATTTAATAGCAGATGAACTCCTGAAATGAGAACACTTACCATCAACTTAAAAAGGAAAAAAGGCCAGGCGCGGTGGCTCACGCCTGTAATCCCAGCACTTTGGGAGGCCGAGGCGGGTGGATCACAAGGTCAAGAGATCGAGACCATCCTGGTCAACATGGTGAAACCCCGTCTCTACTGAAAAAAAAAAAAAAAAAAAATAGCTGGGCATGGTGGCGTGCGCCTGTAATCCCAGCTACTCAGGAGGCTGAGGCAGGAGAATTGCCTGAACCCAGGAGGCGGAGGTTGCGGTGAGCCAAGATCGCGCCATTGCACTCCAGCCTGGGTAACAAGAGTGAAACTCCGTCTCAAAAAAAAAAAAAGGAAAAAAAAAAAAAAAACTTGTGGTGAATAAACCTAACAAAAGTTTTAGCATGTTAACAATTTTTAAGTATACAATTCAGTTGCATTAAGAATAATCACATCCTTATGCAACCAATCTCCAGAACCTTTTCATCTTGCAAAACTGAAACTCACTCCTCAGTGAAAAACAACTCCCCTTTCCCAATTCCCCAGCCCCTGGCAACCACTGCTGGACTTTCTGTCTCTACAAGTTTGGCTTCTCTAGGGCCTCATGTAAGTGTCTGTGCATTGCGATTGGCTTATTTCACTTAGTATAATGTCCTCTAGGTTCATCCATGTTGTAGCACGGTAAATATTTCCTTGCTTTTTAAAGCGGAATAATATCATCGTAAACTATTGCAACTTATGAGAACTGGAAACTGACAGTAGCACAAAGGTATCGGTCCTTCTTTGACGTCCAGCCCCCACTTCCCACTGAGTTGGGTTCCTGCTGATCATCTGAATGGACACCTCCTTCTGTTCCTCTGCTCAGCCAACTCAGCTCCTCCTTGGGTCTCCACTTCAGTCTCATCCCATTCCTCCATGCAGGACTGGCACTAAAACTTGTGGCTCCAGAGCAAAATGAAAACGCAGGCCTCTTGCTAAAATATTGATAACTTCTGTCTCAAAGAGATATTTGTATACCCGCATTCATAGCAGCATTATTTACAATACCAAAAAGGTAGAAGCAACCCATGTAGCCATCAGATGAATGGATAAACAAAATGTGGTATACACATACAACGAAATATTGTCCAGCTTTAACAAGCAAAGGCATTCCCACCGATGCTACAACATGAGTGAAGCTTGAGAACATTAAGGCTAAGTGAAAAAGTCAGTCACAAACAGACACAACACACTGCATGGAGTACCCAGCAAAGTCGAACTCATTGAAACAAAGTCAGAGGGTGGATGCCAGGGGTTGGGGAATGGAGAATGGAGAGCTGTTGTTTCATGCGCATAGAGTTTCAGTTTTGCAAGATGAAAAAGGTTCTGGAGATTGATTGCAAAAGAATGTGAATAGATTTAACACTACTGCTCTGTACACTTTAAAATGATGGAGAGGACAACTTTTATGTTATATGCATTTTAATACAATTTTACAAATTATGAATAATTTTAAGACAGCAACAGCAGAACATTAAACCACGCTCTGCGGTCTTCTGAATTCCAGAACCTGTGCAATCTTTATAAGCATGCAGTGTATATGAGCAGCTAGAGAACACTTCCCAAAGCACATTCTGTTTGCCTTTTCCTACAACACACGTAATGTCTGCTTCTCCTGGGTTTTCATTTCTCTTTTTCTGCCCAGTTCTCTACGTTAGAGATGAAGAAGAAATAAGATAGCTATATGTTTTATCCACATAACGTGTAAATGGTAAGGCCCTAAAGATTCTCAGCCATTTGAAATGTTCAGCAACCAGCTAACGTTCAAAATTCCTTTTCGTAACAAATAATGTCACAGAGAGAGCACCTCCATAACCCGAAGAAACATGTCCCCGTGACTAACTGCTGTAATTCTTATTTGTTCCCAGGCTGACTTTCCTTAAGACTGGATTAATTTTGTGTTGGATCACTGGCTTGTGAAGCGCTGATAAATTAAGTGATTGGTAAATACAATAACTTTCAAAGGGAAAGAGGGGTTAGGAATCTCCATTTGCTACTTCAAGATCACGGCAGAATTTCGTTTCTGAAAATGGACCACCAATTAATTTAGTTAAGATCTGATAGTGAGCTGAACAACTTTGGTGGAAGTCATCCAACTTGTCTTAGATTACCCAGCCTGTGCTGGCAGGTCTGAGAGTCTGGAGAATGATGTTAACGGTTTATCCAAGGACAGCAGTTCAGGCAATACAAGGCTGTAGAGAAGTCCCACTTTGGTCCTTCAAGAATGATGTTTTTATACTGCTGTTATAAAACAAAACTGAAAACAACCTGGAGACAGTTTAGAAGCTCATATGTAAGACACTCCTGGTTGTTCAGGTGAAATACACTTCAAAAACTTAACACTGGCTGGGCACAGTGGCTCACACCTGTAATCCCAGCACTTTGGGAGGTTGAAGTGGGCAGATCACCTGAGGTCAGGAGTTTGAGACTAGCCTGGTTAATGCAGTGAAACTCTGTCTCTACTAAAAATACAAAAATTAGCTGGGCAAGGTGGCAGGTGCCTATAATCCAAGCTACTCAGGAGGCTGAGGTAGGAGAATCGCTTGAACCTGGGAGGTGGAGGTTGCAGTGAGCCAAGATCATGTCACTGCACTCCAGCAACAAGAGCAAAACTCCATCTCAAAAAATATATTTATATAAAATCATATATAAAATTCTATGTATAGCAGTTAAAAGTGTGGGCTCTGGAGCTACACTGCCTTGTGCTCAAATCCTGCCTCTGCCACTCCGAGTACACCCTGAGCAATTTACTTAGTTTCTCTTTGCTTCAGTTTATACATTTATAAAATGAGAATAGTAATAATACCTATGTCATATGGTGGTTGCTGGAGCAAATGAGTTCACACATGTAAGCACTTAGAACAGTGCCTAGTACATATTAAATGGTCACTAAATATTAACCATTATTCTCCCTATCTTTAGGAATTCCCTAGATTACAGGTTTGCTGAGTGATGGCCATGGCTGATTACAGTAGGGGAGGACACCTGACCCAAGAGGTCCTCATATAGGCTTGATTGAGCCAATAGATTCCTACTCTGAGGGAAAATGAATTGGCTAACCCAAAACACAGTTTTAATCCCTGGGAGGGAGAGAAGACAGCAGTTCCCCTTGACAATGTGCAGAATGAGGAAGCAGCTTTACTAGTTAAGAGTAATTCACAACGTGTGGAGAGAAACAGAGGTAGGAGACACCATGTAGCCACAAGATGGAGATAATGCTCTCATCTTTTTAGGGTTTTATTTCAGTTGCCACAAGCCCCAGCTGTATTTTCTTTCCTATTCTTAGATTTGGGGAATAATTCTGTATCTTTACAATAAACTCTGTATTAGTCAGTATAGGCAAAGTTATGCTTCAGTAACAATTAGCTCCCAAGTCTCAGCAGCTTCATACAACACAAGTGTACTTATCACTGTTTGTGACCACTAAGGGTTGGCAGGGGGGCTCAGCCCATCTTACTCCCTCAAGAACACAGGTTGATAGAGAGACTTCATCTCAGCAGTCTCACCACAGTTACAGGAAGAGAACATGGCAGTCACACACTAGCTTTTAAAACTTCTACCTGGATGTGACTCATGTCACTTCTACTTACATTTCAGCAGCCAAAGCAAGTCACATGGCCATGCCTCATATCAAAGAAGAAATACAATCTCACCACATGCCAAAAAAAGAGTTACATTAGAATATTTTGTCAATAGCTAACTGACTACTACATCCACCATTAATACTTCAGGCAGTTTGAATGGGTCTCTGTTCCTTCAGAAAACATTAGCAACATTGACTAGAACACATATGAGATGTAAAAAGTCACCATATTTGTACATTTTCTTCTCAAAACTGTGCTTTTCTAAGCATAATCAAGTCTTCTCCACTGTGTAGATATGTGGCTTATCTGACCTTCGATTCAGCAGTTACAAAGTGGCCTACATCATTCCATTCTTTTTGGGAACAAATGACAATAAAACCTGAATATTTCAGGAATGAGGTATTTCAGGATAACAAGGTTTTGTGTTTGTGTCTGTACCTATAAGTTTAACATTAGAGTATCTGAACTTAAAAAAATAACTTTAGATGACAATATTTTAAAAATAGATACACTGTTTTCTTTTTAAACAGAATATACATGTATAACTTAATATTTCCTTAATCACTAAAGATCAACATTATGAATATCAGATACTGTACTGTGATATTCTTGGTACCAAATAAAACATGCATTCATTCAACAAACATACACCAACTGCTATGCCAGAAACTGAGAAATACATGGGGAATAGTGTCATTCTGACCTCAGGCAGCTGTGCAGAGTCTTTGAGCCAGGTTGGTTTTTTACAGTTATTTTCTTCTCCTCCATTGCTATAATCAAGTCAGTCACCACTTCTGTCTGCCATCTGTACATCTGCAGTCCCCCTCTTTCTTCTAACTTTTACTTTTTAATTCTCTAAAGTCCTGGAAACAAAGCTTGTTAGAACTATGTGTAAAGTAAGAGTAAATAAACGAGGTTGTAAAGATGCCAGGAACTGTCCTATGAATAAAACAGAAGAGCTTGATATATAATATTTATGCTTCTTGTTTTTAGGTCTTTTCTGTATAGCTGATACTACTGGATAGCTGAATTTCGGATAAGCAAAGTATCACTGTATCATAAATGTCGAGGGATTAAACACCTAGCTTTCTCATTTCCTTGGCACAATTATCTCTGATATATTTTTTATGTTTTATAAAATACAGCCTTGTGTTCTTTAAATCTTTTCCTTAATTAAAAAAGCTCTTCATATTAATATGTGATTTTCTTCTAGTAGTAACATTTACTTACAAATTTAGAAAATTATATAACTAAAGTAACACTTGCACCAAATGGGTTAAGCTCTGATATGGACTGAAGTGTGTCTCCCCACAAATTCATTTGTTAAAGCCTTAATCCCTAATGTGAATGCATCCTTAAAGATGGGATCTTTTGGAGTTAATTAGGGTTAGATGAGGTAGGGCCCTCATGATGGGGTTAGTTAAGCTCTTATAAGAAGAGCTTGCCCTCCCTCCACCATGTGAGGACACAGCAAGAAGGCGGCCGTCTGCAAGCCAGGGAGAGCGAGCCCTCTCCAGAACCCAACCATGCTGGCATGCTGATATCGAACTTCCTTCGCCAGAACCGTGAGAAAACAAGTTTCTGTCATTTAAGCCACTCAGTCTATGGCATTTTGTTATGGAAGCTTGAGCAAACTAATGCAAGCTCCAAGTGGCTTCTTCTTAGAGACAAACTTTGTGCTTTTTCATTCTTTTATAAACAAGTTGTTCTTTTGGCCCAACTAATCATTCCAATTCCTTCATCATTTTTCCCTCATAAAAGTATAGGACGCCTTTAGTAAAAGTCTACGGCTAGCTATTGCCATAAGTGTTAGGATATTTGAATAATAGCTTTGAAATTCAGTTATTTTATTTTATTATTTTTTATTTTTTGAGATGGATCTCATTCTGTCACCCAGGCTGGAGTGCAGTGGCACGATCTCGGCTCACCGCAACCTCCACCTCCCAGGTTCAAGCGATTCTTCTGCCTCAGCCTCCCAAGTAGCTGGGATTACCCCACCAAACCTGGCTAATTTTTGTATTTTTAGTAGAAGCAGGGTTTCACCGTGTTGGCCAGGCAGGTCTCGAACTCCTGACCTCAGGTGATCTGCCAACCTCTACCTCCCAAAGTGCTGAGATTATAGGCATGGGCCACCATGCCTAGCTTTAAATTTAGTTCTATTATTTAGATAAGAACATTTCACAAACAGACAATTGGACAGTATGTGCAAATGTAACATTCAGCCTAGTCTAAGCAATGTTTAGGTGAAAAGTCTATTAACTTGACTCATACTATAAAACACCTATCTTTGTCTTAAAATAGTACTTCTTAACTTTTTAAAGGAATTTTAGGGATCTTAACAAATTTCTCTCCATTAAACATATGGCATATATATATATTCATTTGTTCTTATAATTTCTGAAGTCTTACAGAGAAGTCACCAGATTAACAACCTCTGCCCCAAAGAAAATTCAGCAAAACCAAACTGAGTGTTTTCAGCAAAGCAAACTTCATTCCTAACCTTTAAATGTCCATAACAAAATGCCTCAGTGACCAGTTGCTTTGAATTGGTCTCATCCACAACCTGTGAGCTTTGCTCAACCCTCTAATATAAAGTAACATCCGATCTCTAGCCATAAAGCCAACCCCTTTAAACTTCCATCTTTAGTCTTTTCTATCTTAGTTCAAGGTCTGTCTGGCAGTGACAGACTCATCAGAATCTCATTGTCCTCATAGATAGCTAAAATACAATCCCTGGTAGTTCAACCCTATGTGGATTTAAACAGATAGCTAATTTGTTTCAGAACTACTTTCCATGTCAATACTTGAAAATATTTCGTAAGTTAAATCTAAAAGGAGGCATGGAAGCTCCCTCTACGAAGAGTGAAGCCAGTCCAATTCTTAGGGAAGAGACAGTCATGACTCTATATTTAGAACGAGGCATTCCATTCCCCCAAACGACTCTCTCACCAGCCTGATTGCTTGAAATTCCTGTTCTTGTTTAGCACTAGGGCAAAACATTACATTTTAAATTTCAGATAAGGTTTATATTCCAAATACTGTGAAGAAGGTAATTTAGGCTCTTAGAATCACTTTAACTTGGACATGACTGTGGAGGGGGTACAACAGGGAGGCAAGATGCTGGATGCAAACCTGGATACCAAAGACAAAATGAGGCGTACTTCCCTCACTCCCATTTTTTCCTAGGGCAAGCACCATGAGGAGTATCAGTTAATTGAAAACATCTTTACGAGATGCCAGGAGCTACCTTAGATACTGAGGACAAGGTGAAGATGAGAATATTGCAAAGCATGACGCCATCCTAACAACATATGAGAAGCTCAAAGCCGATCAGCAGAGGCAGGCCCTTTGCAAACGAACATAATGATAGACTGAATGTGGGACAAACAAAACAACGCAGAGCAGTGTTCAACTATCGTGTGGTGGGGGAAGGGAGATGCAAATGAAAAACAGCATTTGACTTGGATTTGTAAGGATATGAAGAATTTTGCCAGGTGGGGATGTGGTGGAAGGGGGGAGTTATTTCAGGCAAAGGCAACATAAAAGCATGTCACGGAAGCATGAAGAGTACATGGAGTGCTCATGGAAAATCACCGAAGGCTGGGAGGGACGCTGATGGATTCTGGTGGATTGCAGCCTCTGGCGAAGGCTGCGGTTGCCTCTGGACCACATTAATCCCCATGTATTCCTTTATACAGACATATGATTTTCAACTCTCTTGAGAAGAAACATGTAAACTGATTGTTTCTTATTTAAACTGTGAATCTATTAAAATGTCAGGCATTCTTTATAAAATTATTGATAAAAAATGAATTAAGAGTACAGTTCATTTGCAATTTTTTTGGAAGTTAAAATGGAGCTCCTGTTACAAGACACAGACTGCGTGGACTCCTGAGTCAAAGAAACTCAGTCCAGAGGACAACAGGCCACGGTGGACAACCTGGTCGTACTCTGTGGTTAGTCAAGCAAGAGCTTGATTTCACTAGTATTCTTATTTTCCTTGCCTCCAAGCATATTCTTTATCTTTAAATTAAATACTAAATGAATAGTATGTTTGTGATTGCTAATTCGGACATGGGTCACACCACAGTTTTACACACTTGAATACAAGATTTCTGCAGTTCCACTACATGTCCACTAGAGGCCTGTGAAGAGCTTTTTTCCCCCCATCACGTAGTCTCACCACCAAAAAGGCCAGAATTAAACAAGAAATACTGATTAAACACGAGTAAGATAAAGATCTAATTGGCACGTAACCTCATAGTAAGTATCATAACTGTGAATAAAATAATTGAAATGCAACGTTGTTTCAAAACTCCAAGATTCCAAATTAAAACTCATGAGACGACTCATATGTAACCACAAAAGCAAAGTCAAAAGAAGCAGGGTTTTGAAGACTCCAGCAACCATTGCAAAAGGCCATCAGACTCTGAAGGGCTTTGACTAGGTGGAAGAGTGCGCCAAGTGGTGAAGCAGCTGGAATAAAAATTGCCAGCAGCCTATATGGGTTTCTAAAGCAAGGAGATTCCAGATCTTCAAATGCAAACTCAATCTAAAAGGCATGCAACCAACGGAGGGAAGCCTCCTTGGTGGGAAAGTAAACAGCACAGTGATTTAAGGCAGATGGGCTGAGAAGGGACTTCCTAAATAGCGACTCCATGGAAGCAAACAGGGGAAGACAGTTGAGATATGGCTGAGACACTGAGAAGACACAGACCTAAACAGCCCCCACGGTGAAGACTGTGCTTACTCTCAACTTAAGGGGGAAGAGGGCAACTTAAAGCAAAACACTTAACATATTCTATTTGCCAGGACAACTGCAAGGCTGCGTGAGTACCGGAAAAGCACCAGAAGGACGAGGTGCCCCGCAACATCCCTTTATCTCTCGTTGAACTCAAAACGGACTTTCACTCATTTCATGGCCTCCTTGAACAAACACAAACAAAAACGAAAAGTATTCAAAGTCACATCACCCATGCCAGGCATGCACACGCGAGCACACGTGTGCACACACACCGCACGCACACGCTACTTCTAGTCTGTTTACAGAAACGGCCTGTTTTTCACTAGCTTTGGTTAATTAGCAATCAAAAGAGAGTCGTATGGGTTGGAAGAAAGAACCCTTTGTTCGGAAAACCTGCGAAAATATTCCCTCAGAAGCTTGTAACTTTCCCTATGCATCACCCTGGCCCTGAAGACAAGCCCCTGTGCCAGAAGCCTCAGTGAGGCACACAGAGCTCACATTCAAAGGCAGTTCTCTTTGTTGTCCCCCAGGAGTCAAACCTTAATGGGTTTACAATTTGCAGGCCTTTTTGGAGAGTGGCTTAGTGGTGGTTGCCGGCTGCCAGAAATGGAGCAGAGACAAACCCCAGTGAATCCCACAGCTGTTGTGGCCGCTCCATTGGAGAGAAGAGCAGTTGCCTGAGGCATTTCAAAGACATGCGAGAACACAGGGAGACTTTATGAGGCCTGGAAGGGAATCTGCAATTATTGGGAGCAGATGGACAGTCCACATGGGGAAGAAGGAGATTGGAGCCATCGTTCTCCAGTGAAGACCACGGCAAATGGTAATTCACTGACTCTAATGTCCCCAGATAAATCCTGTATTGGAAAAGTATTCAGCTACAACATAAGATCATCATCTGCAGCTAGTTAGCGTTACCGTCACGCTCTTGACGTCTGAAACTAAACAGTCACAACTTGGACAGGAAAAAGCCAGTACATGCATATCTTACCTTGGTTGGAAAGAATAGGTGTGGCTGCTCTGGTGGAAATATGGAGAATACTCATCCTCGCTCCCTGGGTTTCCTGGAGGCGGCCTGCCTGAACACCGCCTCCGACGTTACTCTGCCCAGCCCTTTATTTCAGAAAAATCTTCATTTTAAACAAACAACCATGAATTCTGGGACACTGTTTAATGATTTTGAGAGTGAAGCTTTCATAATCTTCTTTTGTAAGCTATAGCCACTTTTTTTTCATCACCCTTTCCGGTCAAGGGCTGTTTTTGATGCACAAGAATTCTCTTTTGTGTAATCTCAGTCTATTTCCTGTTATCCTCATGTTGATTCATCTGAGAATCACATTATCTCTCCTAAAACACTGTTTACTTGGTCCATTATGACGCTTAAGGTCAGTCTTTACTCATTTTGTGTCTGAATGATTAATTTGTTCAGTTTATGCAAAGTACTCTTAAGTACCCTTGATGTACAAAGTGCCAGCGAGGCACTGAGGAGGATGAAAGAGCCATAACTGCAAGATGCTAAGAATCTGGTGAAGGAAGCAGAAACACTTGGGAAGAACTCTAATACCTGCAAAGTGCTAAGACACAGGCACAGTCAGAATGTTGTGGGCATATAAGGAAGAGAGAAAATAATACTTCCAACTAGAGAGACTGAGACACTAGTTTTGAACGAGGTAGAGTTTAAGTTGGGCTATATATAGGATAATCTACCATCCCAATTTTAAAACTTAAAGTTCTGTGTCTCAGGAGACCCCTCAGTTGGCTGCCCTAGTGAAAAAGGGCAGCTATAACTTTGAATTTATCTCAAGGGTGAGACACAGTGAAGACAGTCTCAATGGCAATGGGCTTGGAGTGGAGATGAGGGGCTGGTTAGGCCCGCAAGCAGCTGACTCAGCAGCCATCGGTGCATAAGACAGGGTGAAGATTTTTGGGTTAGCAGGTCAGGCTCTCACTGCGCCACACATTGTACAGGGCAACAGGAAGATGAGACTCAGGCCTGGCACATGGGTGGTGGCTGAGTGGTACTCTTTACACTGGGTATGAGCCCTGGTGCTTTGCAGTCTTGAGACTCCTAAAACACACATGGGGCCTGCTCAGGCCAGCCTCACTGCCCTGCAGGCTAGGGCACTGGAGAACCCGACATTAGGAATGAGGGTCTGGAGGAGGGGCAGATTTGGGGAAGGTGTGGTTTGGGCCGTGCACATCATCTTGAGTCGAAGGGAACATAAAAGCCTGTGGCCTGCGTTCACATTCACCATCTCACTTTGGAGCTCTACTTGGACCTACATCTTAGAAAACTGACCGTTAAAGAATGGCCTTGGTCACGTGGCCAGCAGGGAGAAGGCTGAGGTGCAAACTGCAGACTCTCTTTCTGACCGAAGGCCTGGGGCATTTCTGTAACTTTTCCAGAAGACTGAGGTTTACTTGAAACTTTAAAGATTTTAACAGCTTCATGATTCAGTGTCATTTTAGTATATAGTTATCCCTTTGTATCCACAGGGGATTGGTTCCAGGCCCCCGTCACCCATACTAAAATCTGTAGATGCTCAAGTCCCTGATATAAAATGGCATAGTATTTGCATGTAACTCAGCACATCCCCCGTATATTTTAAATCATCTTTAGATTACATACAATACCCACTGCAATGTAAATGCTATGTAAATAGGCCAGGTATGATGGCTCATGCCCGTAATTCCAGCACTTTGGGAGGCCAAGGCAGGTGGATCACCTGAGGTCAGGAATTCGAGACCAGCCTGGTCAATATGGCAAAACCCTGTCTACACTAAAAACACAAAAATTCACTGGGCATGGTGGCCTGTAATATCAGCTACTTGGGAGGCTGAGGCAGGAGGATCACTTGAACTCAGGAGATGGAGGCTGCAGTGAGCCAAGATCACACCACTGCACTCCAGCCTGGGCAACAGAACAAGACTCCATCTCCAAAATTAAACAAATAAATATGCTATGTAAATAGTTCTTGTATTTTAAATTTTCTATATTTTTTATTATACTGTTATTCTTTTATTTTTAACTTTTTTCAAATATTTTTATCTGGGATTTGTTGAGTCATAAGTGAGGAAGAACCCTCAGATGCAAGGGTACTACTATACTCTGTTTAGTCATCTAGATCACTGGTTAATGTGTTAAATCTTACATATTCCAGGACAAGTAAAAATACAATCACTCAATTTATAATCTCTCATCTCTTCTCTTTTCCTCCAGAATCTTGCAATCATGCTCCAGAAACTTTGACAATGTGTATCTGAAACTGGCCCAATTGTCCCATAGAAATTATATTCGCAGGTTTTTGCATAAACATAGAATTTGACCCTCTGAATTAAAACTAGAAACTTAAATTTATCTGTTCTGAGTGCCTTCCTCAGGAAATTGACCCTCAGGCAAGGGACTGAAACTCACTTGATCACCACATCCAGACAATGAGACACAAGACCCTTCATCCATCACAATTGCTTCCTTGTTCCTCCCTAATTCTCTGTTTTCCTGTATAAAGTCCATAATTTTAATCCATTATTGAGATGAATTTGAGACTCAATCTCCCATTCTTCTCAGCCGCAGCACCTGACTAAAGCTTTCTTCTCTGGAAATACTTGTTGTCTTAGTGATTGACATTCTGTGCTGAGAGCAGCAAGACCTAGACCAAACCCCTGACATTTCAGTAACATCAAGCACTGCTCAATGTGATAGCAACAGGAGGCAGCCAGATGCCTCAGCAGATAGGGGCAGGTACCTGGTGAAACCCCACCTCCAAATCAAAGAGTTTAAAGCCTGAAAGCCAAGCTACAAATTAAATCCTCAGACTAGATCAAGAACGTGTCTTCCTGTTTGGTGCATTTTCCTCTGATGGATTCCCACCCTTCATCTATTTTACATATACCTACTCTTTCCTAATTAGTTTTCCACACTGTCATGCCCACTGTCTGAGTGGTATCTTCGCTTTAAACATTTTTTGCATACTCAGAAACCAATTAGCATGCATTCTCCATCCCATGCCTATAAAAACCCCAGACTCAGTTGTTAGAGGATATGACAGCCTGACTTCAGGGAAGAGCCAACCTGACTTCAGGGAAGATGACCTGCCCTTCCCATCCCCTCTCCAGCTCCCCTCTCCACTGAGAGCCACTTTCATTGCTCAATAAAATTCTCTGCCTTCACCATCCTTCACCTGTCTGTGTAATCTCATTTGTCTTGGATCCTGGACAAGAGCTCAGGACCCATCATGTATGGGTACCCGGAAAGGCTGTCACACCAGCCCTTTGCCCTTGTTGGCAGAGCAGCCACTCCATATGTGGAGGCAAGGGGCAACTGAGCTGTTAACACAAGTCTGCAGATGGCAGGACTAAAGGAGCACTGTAACACCACTCTGTGGCTTTGGGGTTACTGGCATCCTCACCTGAGTGATGCTGCATTTCCCTTGAGGTGACATGCCTGGTCTGGACATAGGCCCTGCATGGAGGTGGCTCCTGTGTCTACCTGGAGCAGCCAGCCGGATCCTGCACTTGCCTGCCCCCATGCTCTCTCCTGCAAGGGGTTGAGCATGGCAGACCGAGTAGATGGGGTGCCCTTCTAGAAGTCCAGTGAAGGAGGCAAGAAAAACCCTTCATCAAATACACCAGGCCCTCACTGTCCCAGGTACTGTGGATGAGCCAAAGATATGTATGATCATATTTGTGCACACATGTGGCTTATACGCATATGTACAAATAGAAAAACATGCTAGGCTGGCTATGTCTGAATAGACTCTCCTGAACCTCTTGGTTCCAGCCCCTACTGAAGTAATGATTTCATCAAACAGACGCAGAACATCCACCCCTTAAGATGGAGAACTACTGACTGCTGCCTACTTTTCTGGTCATAACCTGAGTTTTCTGTCCCTTTGTCCTCAAGTGGCTTTGAATTTTGTTCTTTTGAGAAAATGCTCCTGAGGATACAGGAACTGAGTCCCAGCTGTTTTCAAAGGTAACAACCAGCCTTCCTCTCTCTGTAAGTCTGTGTCTTCACACTCATCATGCATGCCGTCTTCTCTCTTCCACTCATGGGCTCTCTCAAATGCTTCACTGACATTCCCCTCACACAAGGCCACAACCAGCCATGAGTTCTCATTAGGAAAATGGTGTTACTTGATGTTCACCCACCTTACAGGATTTTCCTGAAAATTAATGATGAAGTTTGAGAGGCTTTTTGATGATATGAAATGATAGTCCAGTTTCTTGTAACCTTTTTTGATGAAAGCGAAAATACTGTGATTTTAGCATTCTGCCTCCTGTGGCCTAAGGCAAGTCACCTAATCTTATATATCAGTTTCCTGTGTGTAAAGCAAGGAAAATAGTTGTTACCTGGCTCACTGGGATTGCCAGGTTTAATTAGTTATGACTTAAAAAGGTTATAAAAATTGCTTTGTAAATTATTCATAACAATGATGGCACACAACTCCTTTTGATATTTCTATCCCTTCTCTAATTTCTCCCATATCTGGTTCTTCTGCTATAGAAATAAAAAGTCATTAGTAGTGAATTTGTATGTATTTATCTGCGTTTCTTCCTTTTCAATGTTTTAAGGATCTTACGTATTATCATAGAAAATGTAAAAAAACATTCAGAAAACCCCTTCCTCTGCTCTCTTGGAGCCATTAGTACAGTGGTTTTCAAAATGGCATCTTCAAACAAGCATCAGGAATGCTTGAGCCCCTAGATCCCAAAATGTGCACCAGGGCACTCTGGGACACTGTAGCAAACTCATACGGGAGGCCTGGGATATTTTTTAAATTTCTGAGAGGCTCATAAGCAACACTGGACATCTGTCAGACTTTGGGCAAACTACTAGTCCAAAGTAGTTCATGCTTTCAACATGAGGTCCTGTCAACAACATTCCTTTCCATGAAGCCATATCTAGCTGGATTTTTGGCAGAGGCAGTGATAAAAAGCAGGTGCTCCATGAAAATCAATGTGGAACAGAAAATACGGCTGGCAATAGCCCATCTGATTCCCAGGTTTGAGAGACAGTACAGTGTCCGGCCAGGGCAGATATCGCATTATTAAGTAATTGTGGTTAGTATTAATGAAATAAAATTTTAAACTTTTCTTTCAATATAAAAGTGTTTTAAAAAAACAGCTGCTAAGTTGTTAGGGCATAAATACTTCTTCAGGTGTTTCGGTCTACGTACTTAATAAATGCAACTGTTACGTTTTTTTTTTTTTTTTTTGGCCTAGAAACAGAGCTAGCAGAAAAATCTGGTGGCCCTGTCAAAGGGCACAGTGTAAAAACTCCTGAGGCCTTGAAGACACCGTGAGGCAAGGAGTTCTCATGTCTCTGAGAATGAATCATATCATTTCTTTCAGAAGACAGAATTTATGGCTAGCCAGTAAAGCATGTTTCTGACATGAGAACTTGCTACAAATGCAAATTCTTGGGTCCACTCCAGACTTCTTAAATCAGAAACTCTGTGGGTGGGGCACAGTGACCTGTGCTTTGACCAGGCTTCCAGGTGATTCTAACATGTGTGCACGTTTGAGAAACACTCTATTAGCACATTTACTAGAGCAGCAGGCCTGCTCGGGCGGGAGACATTCCTTGGATAAGCTAACATCAGGCCAGTCCCACAGTTTGAATGAGAAAGTACAGAAATGACCCAACTGGGGGCAAAAAAACAAAAAACAAAAAACAAAAAACACCTGCTGAATCAGTTCACATAAATACATAATGCCTATATCTTGCTGCCTTATCGCTCATTCTAGTCTCCTAAAATTTTGAAAACTTACTGTTTTCATTACAAATTGTGAGTAATTTGTGCTTTCTCTTTGGCATTGTGGGGAACTCAAAGTGCCTTTTGATTTTTGAAGGTTGAATCACTCTAGTATTGAATGCTTCAGATTGCTGAGAATGAATCATATCATTTCTTTCAGAAGACAGATGTTATGGCTGGCCCCAAGATCTTTGGCAGGAATCAGATTTGCATTCTCCTCTGACTTGGTAGCAAGCAGGACACTCCTCACACATCTTGTTAGTGTTTCTGTGAAGAGGGATAAGGAAGGACGAGGTGCAAGGAGGCCCTGGGCTCGGTGAAAATGCACGGCTGTGTGACTGTTAGAGATTTTGAGGAAAATCTCCTGTGCTGAACAGCAGACCTCAGTTTTTCATCCTGGTTAATCCCCTTAAGCCTTTGTACATATGCAGAGATTTCCAAACTTTGGAGCACTAAATCAGAAGCTTTCAGCAACAATCTTCCTTGGCATCCCCCCGTTTCCTTGGCAATATGGTGGTCTAATGCTGAGCATAAGGAAGCTGGTCAGAAAAGTGCATCTCTGTGGATACAGGGGAAAAGAAATCTTTATTATATTGAGTCCTCTGATGCTGGAATGGTTTCAATGCTAGACCTTGAGGTGACAGCAGGAATCAACGGGTCTTCAACCCTTGAGGATGGTGAGGACTGTACATTACAAACACTCTGGCTCACAATAGCTACTCAATAGCTTTCTTCAATGTTGTGTTACTGAATGTATTACTTTTAGGAATTAAATTACAGTTATCTTCTGAGGTCGATATAAATTCATTCCCTTCTCTTAAACATTTCAGTCTCCTCTTCAGAGTTTGATACTTTTTGACCACTGATTCCTTCCTGAAATTCTTTCTTGCCTTGAATATATACCCTTACTGAATTACTTTTGGTTTTCATGGCTCAATTTTCTTCTGTATTCCTCTTCTAATATATATGCTTTCCCCAAAGATCTGCACATTAACCTTTTCTCTTTTCTTCCTATACCAGCCCTCTACACTCTCATCCATGTAAAGGAATTCAGCTTTCTCCTAGTCATATCCTAACCTCTTTCTGCACTCTGCATTTCTCCTGGAACTTCACTCTTGTCCTCTTTCAATGTCCCAGTTCCAGATTTCTAACTTCTTAAAGGAGCCACCACTCTTAGCTAACTAGGAAAAAAAGTTAAATATGAAGTCATGCTGCAATGCCGGTTTTTCCTAGGCCTCACTTTTGATCGGTTCATGAATTGATAAAGCATCTATAGATTGAGTACCTGCCAGGAAGAAGGCATTGTGTTAGTGCTGCAGATCTAAGGCTTGGGTCCTGCCTTCAAGCCGGTCAATGAGCCTCAATTTATAACATCTCATTCCTCCTTTTTGTTACTGTCACTGACCTGTTTTGCAGTAGCCTCACTTCCCACATGAACTATTGCAATGAACTCTTTTTCTGGTCTTCCTGCCTCCAGCCTCTTGCTTCTCCAGTTAATCCTAACTGGTGCTAGAAAAGACATTTCTGGATCATACCACTCATCGGTGTGATCCCTCGATCAAAAATTTCCCATTTCCCCCCTCACCACCGTCCCCTACACCCATTGGACTACACTTGTCAAAAATTGTAAGGAAAAGTTTGACACAATCTCTACTGATGCTGTGAGAAACACCATGTTTCCTTTGAAACGATTTTTGCCTTTAAACTATACCATTTGGGTTGAAAAGAGTCTTTATGGCTTAGAATCAAATGAAACATTTTACCTGGTGATCAAAACCAAGAGTATGCCAGATTCAAAGAATGTTTCATCGCTGTCTTCATAAAAAGAGATAGGCAAGATTATGTCTTTCAAGAACACATCTTGTGTAAACCCTAGAGAGCAACTGATCAGTATCACTTATGAGTGGGCTCATACTAGGTAGAAATATATTTTGAGACTAGCTCTTCCACTGAGTAGTTATGGGTGACCTTAGCTAATAAACTTAAATTCACTTAAAAAAAAAAAAAAAAAAAAAAAAGACTGGGTTTCACCATGAAAGTAATTTCCAGCTCAGATAATCCAAGACTCTCTTTTAGATAGCACTTACCTTTCTTTTACTTACTCATCCATTAATACAGCACCACATAAAGCCCTGAGAATTCAACGCTGAACACAACAGACATAACCTCACTCCCTCGGGTTTTTTCTCTGTTGGTCCAACTCCCTGGCTAGTTTCAATGGCAAAGCCAGATGTCAAGACTAAAGATTTATTTAGTAGTTAAAAACTAAAGATCCACTTGTTCTAAGGCACCATAATGGATTAAGAAGGGCTGCCCAAGAGATTGGAATAAAGATGGGGTCAAATAAGGTGAACGATTTGGGGAAAATGAATATATACCCCCCAAAAAGTAAAGTGAGTAATAAAAAGGTTTCCATTATATACCCTTAAAAGTAGATCGCCTATTTTATGAGTATGTTTAGTAAGAAACAGACTAGTAATTTTGAAATTTTGGTTGGGGATCCCAGGGTGTAAATTTTTGCCATATGGAGAAAATTTCAGTTTTAGGAAGCAAGGAACAGTAGAAAATCTATGAGCCAAGAGTAAGAAAACCTGACTTGATGGTCCAGTGCTGCCATTTAGTAGTTGTGGAACCTTGAGAAAGTCACTTATCATCCTTAGGCTTGAGGTGATTAATTTGTAGCAATAATAATAGGTACACTTACTATTAATAATAGTAAGTATATATTATGAGTCAAGTGCTTTATATACATTATCTGTGTAATCCTATGATATCTACATGAGGTAGTTTGATTTTTTTATCGTAGTAAAAAACACAACCTAAATTTACCATCTTAACAATTTTTAAGTGATAAAAAATAACTTCTTAATGTGTTAAGAGGTAACACATTAGTGTTTTTTCTATGTACGTTATTGTGAAATGGCTCTCCAGGTCTTTTTCATCTTGTAAAACTGAAATTCGATACCAGTTAAGGAACAACCCTCACCCCCATTTCTCCCTCGCCCCAGTTACTGACAATCATCATGCGGCTTTCTGTATCTATGAGTTTTACTTCTTTGGATACCTCATATAAGTGGAATCATGCCAAATTTATCTTTTCGTGATTGGCTTATTTCACCAAGCATAATGTCTTCAAGGTTCACACAGGTTGTAGCACATAACAAGATTTCCTTCTTTTTTAAGGCTAAATAATATTCCACTTTAGGTATATACCACATTTTCTTCATGCTTTCACTCAGCACTGGACATTTAGGTTGGTTTTACCTCTTGGCTACTGTGACTAACACAACAATGAACTTGGGGTGCAAATCTCTTTGAGCTCTTGGCTTTAATCCTTTTAGATACATACTAAGAAGCAGAGTTGCTGGATCATATGATAATTCTATTTATACTTCCTTTAGAAACCTCCGTTCTGTTTTCCATAGCAGCTGCACTGTTTTATATTCCTATCAACAGTAATAAGTGTTCCAGTTTTGCCACATCATTACCAATACTTCTCTTATTTTGTTGTTTGTTTGTTTTTGATAATGACCATCCCTATGGGTATGAGGTGATATCTCAGTGTGGTTTTGATTTGCATTTTCCTGATGATTAGTGATCCCAAGCATCTTTTCATACGCTTCTTGGCCATTTGTATATCTTCATTGAAGAAATATCTTTTCAAGTCTTTTACACATTTTTAAAAATCAGGCAATTTGTTTGTGTTGTTGTTGTTAAGTTGTAGAAGTTCTTATATATTCTAGATGTTAACCGTTTATCTGATGTATGGTTTGCAGATATTTTCTTCTATTCCAGAGGATGCTTTTTCACTCGACTGTTTCCTTTGCTGTGCAGAAGTTTTTAAGTTAGATGTAGTCCCATTTGTCTATTTTTGCTTTTGCTGCCTGTTTTCATGTCATATCCAAGAAATCATTGCCAAATCCAATGTCATTATGCTTTTCTCCTGTTTTCTTCTAGAAATTTTATAGTTTTCAGGTCTTACATTCAGATATTTTATCCATTTTGGTTATTTTTATATGTGGCATAAGGCAAGGATCCAACTTCATTTACTGGTAGGTAAATATCCAGTTTTCTCATTTATTGAGATTACCTTTTTTTTAAATGTAGCCTTGATGGGCTTGTTGAAGATCATTTGACTGTATACGCGAGGGTTTGTTTCTTGTCTCTCTATTCTGTTTCATTGTTCCATTTGTCTATCTTTATGCCAGGATCACACTGTTTTGATTACTGAAGCTTAGTAATATGTAAAATATGAGGCTTCCAACTTTGTTCCCTTTCAAGATTGTTTTGGCTATTCAGGGTCCTTTGAGATCCCATGTCCATTTTAGAATGTTTTTCTACTTCTGCAAAGTGAAAAATGCCATTGGGATTTTGATGGGTACTGCATTGAATCTCTAGATCACTTTGAGTAGTATAAACATTTTAACAATATTGTCTTCTAATCCATGGTATGAGATGTCCTTCCATTTACTGTGTCTTTAATTTCTTTCAGCAGCATCTACAGTTTTCAATGTACAAGTCTTTTGCCTCTTTGGTTAAGTGTATCCTGAAGTACCCTTATTTCCTTTTGATGGCATTATAAGTGGTATCGCTTCCTTAATTTCATTTTCAGATTGTTTACTGTTTATGTATAGCAATGCAACTAATGTTTACATGTTGGTTTTGTATCATGCAACTTTGCTGAATTTGCTTATTAGTTCTAACCATTTTTGGTGGAGACTTTATGGTTTTCTACATCTAAGATCATGTTACCTATGAAGAGAGGTACTTTCACTTATCACTTCCCAAGTTGGATGTCTTGTGTAGGGTACAATTATCGAGACTGTATTGTAAATGAGTAAACTGTGTTCTGTCATCTTTGTGAATTTGTGTGAGGATTCATGAGCTTATGGGTATGAAGTTGTTTTGTAAACTATTTTAGGGCCATTGATTTCTACAATCAATTAAGTGTCAAAACAGACCTCTATTCATAGAAAGTAGATCTAAGTTAATTCTTAGCACTAATGGAGGTCAATAAAGATAGAAACAATGGAATGAGTAAAAGGAACCTAATGAATGTTTAAAATTTGGCTAAGAAGTAACTTGGATCTTCAGCATTACTGTAGCACAATAGAATAAAACTGTCAATTTTTGTTAATGCAGTTTTTATTCATAAAAAATAAAAATTGCATTTTTATTAATGTTAAACTACAAGAAAAACTATGATAAAGCAGTTTTTGTTCTGAATCAAATGTATTTTCTAGGCAATTTCAGTCATATATATATAAATGGAAAATAAAATCGAATTAAATAATATGGAGTTAATAGTTTTATGATTAAAACTATTTTAAAATCACCTTTTCTTTACTATGTACTGAGTCTCATATATTTCAAGGTTTAGCTGGTGTGTCTTTATTTTTCTGTTCTTACAGTTTCCGAGTAATTCCTCTAAGTTAGCAGATATATATTACTGCTCACCGTACAACAAAAACAAACCCAGTCTCTTCCAAACTGCTGGCTTCTGCAAGCACGTATTCAACCTCAGAAAATACCTCTCCATCACAACTCTCCTTCCTGGATGATGTGGCTACAGGAATTCGTATTCCCACCCTGCTGCTGTTTTGCCAAGGACAGCTCCCTCATTCTGTCCCTAGCCCCCACTCCATAGCACAGTGTACCTCCTCTTCCTCCTCTTGGTACTCTTTGGTCTACCACACTCAGCTATCCCTCCTTTAAATACCACATACATTCATTCAACATTTATTGAGCACTTACATGTTCTAAAGCTCTAAAGTACAAAAGTAAATAGAAATGTTGGAGTGTGGAAGCGGGGATGGTAGGCATCAAAGAGAGGCATTTCAGAGTAAAGACTTTCCTGAAGTGAAGGCACAGATTCCTGCCAGCGTATGACCAATCCTAGGACCTGTGGGGAGTGTAGCTCCTAAGGATGAAGGGTACCTGGGTATGGGGAGGGCTACGCCACAGCCAAGAGTGAAGGGCCTCTTATGCCACCTGGAGTTCAGATTTAATCCTATGAGTCATAGGGATTTTCAAGTATGGAATTAATATTTTTTTCTTCAAAACGATACCTCTAGCAACAGTGCGAAGGATGAACCATAAAGGACAGAGAACCCACATGGCTGAGACACTTGTGGCCAGCCAGGGATGATGGTGGCCTGGACTGAGAGGGGTGCCATGGAGATGAGTAGGCAAAAATGGTCCCCAGGGCCCTTACTATTTCTCACGACATCTTGTTTCATTCATAGAACTTGGAGACTCTCATATTACCAGTGGAGTGTGAGTTCTTTGGAACCATGTCAGCCTCGCTTAACTGTTAAGCCCAAGCCTGGCACATCTAAGGTATTTAAGCACTGGTTTAAAGGTGGAAAGCAGGAACCAATGGCTAAGAGTGAGATGACAGTAAGGGAGTGTATCACTCCCAGGTCCCTAACTTGGGCACTTATTTGGATGAGAATAGAGGTTAAATATCCCTTAGCTGAAATACTTGGGACCAGAAGTATTTCAGATTTTTTTCTTTTTGTGTGTGTGTGTGTGTGTGGAATATTTGCATTAAAATGTTCCAAAATCTGAAACATTTTGAGTGCCAACATGATGTTCAAAGGAAATGCTCATTGGAGCATTCCAGATTTTGGAGTTTTGGATTGGGGATTCTCAATTTGTACCTTAATCCGGGAATGCCGATACCATGAAACCTGCAAATCAGGATGGGGGAGGTGAAGGAGGGGAGTTAGTAAGTTCTCTGTGGATGAGGAATTATTCTCAAAAGATAGGAAACTAAAGCTTGGATAGGTAAATAATTTTTCCAAGGTCACATTACCAGGAAACAGTAAAGTGATACCGGAATCCAGGTCCTCTGAACCTCAAGGTTATCAGTCACCCTCTCACTCCTTTCACCACTTGTCACCTGTCACCACTCACCCCACCACTCCTCTAGCAGACTTTTTACATAGACTGCTGCTGCGATAATTCCTTACATCTCTGTGTCTCTTTGAAATTTAGCCTTGCTGCTCCTCTCATCAAGAAGAGTCCTCAAATATGGGTTTGGCCATGCGAATTGTTTTGACCAACAAATCAAGCAGAAGTGATATGCAACTGATGAGCCTAGGGCTGAAGAGTTCTTTCAGCTTTTACACTCAGCCTCTTGGAACTCTGAGACAAGAAGCCCAGGCTAGCCTCCTTGAGCATAAGAGACCACATGTAGAGAAAAGCCTGGCTGACAGCTGAAACCAACCTCGAGGCATGTGAGGGAGGCACTATTAGGCCACAAAACTCCATCAAGTTGCCAAGGAACCGTCACTGCACAAGAAAGGTGAAACAAGCAGAAGAACTTACCAGCTGAGCCCTGCCCAAACTGCCAACATACAGAACTGTGAACTAATAAATGACTGCTGTTTTCAGCCATTAAGTTTGGATTGGTTTCTTATGTAGCAATAGATAACTGAAACATCCCTACATCCAAATACAACACATTAAGCTGTCTCTGAAGAGAAGGAGAAAGAATCTCCTTATCACTGGCAAGGAGGAAAAAAACTGTCACATGTCAGGAACAGTCCCAGACATGTCAAATTATTAGAAACATAGGCTCCTTTTCTCTTAGAAATAAAAGGAAACTATTATAACTTCAGAACTGAGTTTCACTATGAGTTAAATAAGTCATTGTGGGTCAGCAGGAAACTCAGCATCCTTTACTATTGGTTCTAAGGGAAAATGTTTCCTATTCGAATAAAATAATTTATAAGCTAACCTGCTGGTAAACTGAGGATAATTTGTCCTAAGATATGACACTGCATTTTGTAAAAGCAGAGTAAACAGAAAAAAAGAGAACAATGAGAAGACAGAACACAATCTTAATCTGCACTTACATCCTTGTAGGAATGTTTACTAAAGAAAAAAACATCCCGTGAATGCAAAAGACTTGTGCTTCGGGAAGAGAACAACTTCTAGCTGTAATTGAATCATTTGGGGCCACAGTCTATGGGTACCCTAAGGTGATTATGCTCAGAATGGAGGCTTTCAGAACCTCATTTAGCAGAAGAAAACATGGCTGGATACCAGTAATAAACTTTTGCCCTCTAGCTACTCATTTTTTTATGGCAAACTAATTAAAACATACAAATCGTATAATGTTCCCTGCCTGTGAGAAGGAGCAGGACTGAAATGCAGATGATTGATTCTGAAATGTAGCCACTAAGATAAGGTTTCTTCTTCAACAGAAAATATGTCACTGATCTAATTTCCGTGCAGCCAAGATAAGTGGAACTGTCATTCTGTCCTATTGGAAAGATCCTTTGTCTTCCATGTGAAGACAAAGCTGCACAGATACATTTTTGTTTCTAAAATAAAATTTCTTTTCTTTTATTCTCCCCTCCTCCTGACCTTTTTTTTTAAAGTGATTTATAGAGAGTTGATTAAATTAACTGGTAAACTCAAGAGGCCAGATTCTACTTTTAAATACATGCTCATGGTTACTGTGAGCAGAAAAATGATGCAGGCTAAGGACAACAATTACATTTTATTCACTGTTCAAGTAAGGATATTTGGAGGGTGCAGGAAGGGATGGGGTAGGCCTGTTATCCAGAGAAACACTAATGAATAAGCTCAGCTTGGCAATTTTTAAATTCATTTTTTAGTATGTTGGTAGGAGGGCAATCACACTGTGTTCATAGACATAAATGCTTTGTCTGTCTTTTGAAGCAAGAGACAATACATCCCAGGGTTATAATTTAAGACATGTGCATCAGGGGGAAGTAAGGAGAAGTGACTTAAGATGAGTAAGTGGCTGTCTTGCTTCACAAAAGACGAAAGCGCTACTGTCGTTAAGTAAGGGTTGGCTAGAACTTTGCCTATTCATTCAGTTTCTATGCACGTAATGTTCCCCAGACATGCACACTCATCTCTAGTCTATCTGAGCTTCTCATGGCTGTACCTTTGTCAAAGTCTGTATGTCTAAGAACAGAAAAGCATCTCATAAAACTAGCCATTTGTTTCAACAATCACAGCTACTTAAATTTGTTTCATATTTCAATGGGTTTTATACCCATCGACATATTTTTTAAAAATTTTATTAATTGTATTGAATAAATATTTGTTGAGCAGTTTATGTGTAAAACACTATGCAAGGTAGGTCCAACAGATGATCCAAAGATATAGAAGATATTCTAAACCTTTACTCAGCTTATTAGACAAATAAAATAATAAAAATATTGATGATAAAACAAAAACAGATAAACAGAGAGAGAGAGAGAGAGAGAGAGAGCGTGAGAAGAAATTGTAGGCAGTGGTATTGTAAAAGCAAAAATAATTGTATCTGTTGCTTCTTGAAAGAAGGACCTTGAAGGACAAATAAAATTTCAGTAGACAATGGCGAGGGTGTGGTTATGGAGAGAGTTATAGACTGTCCAGTTTAAAGGAATGGCTGGGCTGGGCATGGTGCCTCACACCTGTAATTCCAGCAGTTTGGGAGGTGGAGGTGGAGGTGGGTGGATCATCTGAGGTCAGGAGTTTGAGACCAGACTGGCCAACATGGTGAAACCCTGTCTCTACTAAAAATACAAAAATTAGCTGAGTGTGCACCCAGCTACTTGGGAGGCTAAGCCAGGAGAATAGCTTGAACCCAGGATTCAAGGGCTATCCTGGAGGATAGGAGGCAGAGGTTGCAGTGAGCCAAGATCACACCACTGCACTCCGGCCTGGGTGACAGGGTGAGACTTCATCTTGGAGAAAAAAGAAAAAAAAATAATATATATATATATATATATATATATATATATATATATATATATAGAGAGAGAGAGAGAGAGAGAGAGAGAGAGAGAGAGAGAGAGCGAGCGGGGGCAAGCAGACAGACAGACAGCTGGCTGGCTGGCTGGCTGGAAAAAGGCTCAGAAGAAAAGGCTCAGAAGAGAATGTGCTGCTCGGTTTGTCTGAAGCCAAGATACCAGGCGGTAGAGAGTCAGAATGGAGGGGCACTCTGAGGGGGTACTTAGTACTCCATTCAGCAGGTGATAGAGTAATGTGATGAGTACTGTGCTCAGATGATGGACAAGCAGACACAAATTCAACATGAAGCCTTGACAACACTGTCGCCAAGACAGCTCCTCAACATGACCAGAGCCCTCTAATTTTTTGGAGCTTGTCTTTCATCACATTTTTCAGGGGGCCTAATATACGTTATATTAGATAGAATATATATTTCTATCATATATTTTTATAATTTGCTGTATATATAACAGACATCAAATATAATATCAAAGATATTATATACTTACTATATATATACCTTTTCAATTTGCTATATAATAGATATCCCAGTTATATATGTATATGAATGGTCTTCACTAGTAGGTGCTGGAACCATGATTCACTCACTCTACTGCTATCACCCAAAAGGCACCATTCTCAGCACTGGTTGAACTTCCCATCATCTGAGGTGCTTATAGAATAACAGAGCTGAGACCTCAACTCAAACCACTCTCAGCTGAGGTGCCCAGACACCCCAGGTTTTCATAACTGGCCAGGTGATTCTGATGTGCTAACAAGGTTGGGGACCACTGACACAAAGGGATTTTCATGTAGGTGATTTATATCAGCTTCTGAGGGTCCTTATATTACTGCAATTTAAGACCCAATGGGGCTACAAATATTAATTTTGAATAAATGGGCACATAACATTTTAAACTTACATTCCCATTGTGGTCTTGACTTTTGAATGAGTCAGGTCTATCATTAAGAAAAAGAAGGCCAGGCATGGTGGCTCACGGCTGTAATCCTAGCACTTTGGGAGGCCAAGGCAGGAGAATTGCTTGAGTCCAGGAGTTCAAGACTAGCCTAGGCAACATAGTGAGATCTCATTTCTACAAAAAATAAAAAATAAGCTGGGCTGTGGTGGTAGCTGGCTGTGGTGAGCTGTAATCATGCCACTGCACTCCAGCCTGGGCAACAGAGTGAGAACTTCTCTCTCTAAAAAAAAAAAAAGATAAAAAAGGAAGAATAAAGGAATGTAACTTAATAGACATTTAATGACAAAGGAGTTTTGGGGAACTACTTAAAACTGGAAGTCTGTGGCAGTCCTGGGCACATGATGAGAGATTTGTGAGCTGTGGCTTTTAGCATTACCTGCCAGTTGGGGTCTGGACATGAATGGTGGGTGGTGAAGGAGCAGCAGGGCCTCTGGCCTTAGGTATAGTGACCCCCACTCCACACTGCCCCCCATCCCTCTATTCCTCTTTCCTATTTTTTGTCTTTCTTTTCTCCTTCATTTTTCTGCTTTTTTTTGGTGTTTCTCCCATTTCTTTCCCCTTTTGTGTCCCACGTTTTTATTTTTCTTCTTCCTCCACTTCTCCAATCACTTTATTTCTTACTCACCATTATCCTTTCCCTTATTCAGTGTTTGGGTGTTCCTAAAATACCGGGATTACACAATATCTTAAATTATTAGTTGTATTTATTGAATGAGCTTGATGCTCCCTCATCTTAGATTTTAGGACAGCAAGTTGATTATCTAGTTTTCTATAAAACAATAAATTTTAAATAAGCTATTTTTCACTAATAAGTTGGGAAATCATTTCTACCAAAGAAAAGAAAACAAAACTTCTTATCCCCTTGCCAGATATTTCTGATAAAGAAAGATAAATGAGTACTATATTTTAAAGACAGCCACTGCAAATGTGCTTCATGAAAAATAGTTGACATGCTACACGACATTGAAATGACTGTTAGCTTTATAAATTAAAATGAGAAAAAAAAAAAAACAGTTGGGAACACTGTAACATCATTTCCTAAAGGGTAGGAGGATTTTGCAGCAGATAAATCAACAGGCATATAGAGGTTATTACTGGCCACAAATAGCCGTCAATAAATGCAAATCCCAAGAGAACACACTAACGCATGATGACTCAGTTAACCAAAAAGAAAACACAGCAGCATAGATACAGGGCCTTATCCTGTCACTTCTCCTTCTGTCTGTCATGGGTTTCTTAACATTCAGTCAGTCAATGTCTATGATTTCTTAAGTATGAATCTAAAAAGGCATTTCTTCTAAGAATTTGTCTTTGACTCCACCTCCTTTTTTTCAATGATTTCTCTTCTCAGGGTTTCCGTAGTCACCTACAGTGTGCCAGGCTCTTTGGTCATGAATTTGTCAATATTATTTCTACTCGTTACAACAATCTTACAACGCAGATATTTGTCTACCATTTTACAAATAAGGAAACTAAGCCTCAGAGAACGTTAAGAAACTTGTCTGTATCAATTAACAAGGTATAGTTGGTATTTAAACCTGCATGTTTAATTCCAACGACAGTGTCCTTTCCACTTCATCATACTGTCTCCCTTCCATTTCTTCCTAATGCCATCATACAACAATTACCTGTTATTTTATTTATTTATTTATTTATTTATTTTCTTAGAGACAGGGTCTTACTCTGTCACCCAGGCTAGAGTGTGGTGGCGCCATCTCGGCTCACTGCAAGCTCTACCTCCTAGGCTCAAACAATAGTCCCAGGTCAGCCTCCTGGGTGGCTGGAACTACAGGCATTTGCCACCAAGCTTGCCTAATTTTTTTGATTTTTTACAGAGATCAGGTCTCACTATGTTGCTTAAGCTGGTCTTGAACTCCTGGGCTCAAGTGATCCTCCTGTCTCAGCCTCCCAAGTGTTGAGATTACAGGTGTGAGCCACTGTGCCCAGCCCTATCATAAACTAATTATGTTATTTTACAGTAGCTTTACTCATACTTATTTTGTTTCCTCAATCAGATTAAAATAGCAATAGCAATAAAAAAATCTGGAGAATAGTACTCTGAAAATTCTGAGCACTAGACATTGCCAGGTATTGTTAAGGAGAGTCAGCTACTTTGGGAGGCCAATTATCTCCTCCTAGCTCATATCTACCAAGCCAAAAGTTCCCTATAGGAAAGCTCATTAGGGAAGAGGAATGAATAAGACTTAAGTGTCTCTCACTTTCTACCAAGGGAAATACATAATTCTGGAGAATCTTATTTTCTCAAAAATAGTATTCACTATCTTGTAACCAATGTCTCCCTTATAACAAAAATGCTCTTCAGAGAGTTGCAGATGTGACATGAAATTATAAGCACCTCCATTTTGGAACCCACGCTGGTACAGATATAGCCTAAGACTGCATCCTTTTTTTTTTTTTTTTAAGCCTACCGCACCCATATTTCCAGTCAGTCTCCCATCCAAGTACTAACCAAACCCGACCCTGCTTAGCTTCTGAGAGGCGTGTTCAGGGTGGTATGGCCACAGACAGACTGCATCCTTTTTAAGGCATTATTTCATATTGCTGAGGCTGTAAACATCACCTGAGACCCTATGAAGTCATGTGGTCCCAGTTCTGTATTTATATAATATGAAATGGCTGCTTTACATTTATTCCTGTGTAATTTCAACCAGTGATTTTAGTCCATTGACCAATTCTGTTGAAATCTTTAAACATTGCGGTCTGTCAACCAATACACTTACTATTGTCCTACAAAACATCCCTTCCAGATGTGCTGCCCCTCCTCCCATGCCCCCTAGTTTCTATTTGAACACATATCTGTTCTTGTTTGCTAGACTATAAACTATATGAGGACAAGATTTCTGTCCGTCTTGTTCACTACTGGATCCTGGCATTTAGCACAGGGCAGGGCATGGTGTAGAAGCTCGGTATGCTCCGAATAAGTGAAAGCATAGAAGGAGTGGGGAAGTGGGAATAGGACAAGGAAGGGAAGGGAAGGAAGACATTATAAATAGAGAAGGAAGAGAGAACAAAATGAGATCAAGGAACTGTAACAAATACAGTGTAGAATCTAAGGTGCCTGAGCTGTAACTTATTTAACTTCTCTGAGCCTCATGTTTTCATTTATTAGACATCGTAACATCAACCTCAGAGGACTGTTATGAGTATGAGGGGAGATGATGCTGCACAAACAGACATCCGTTCTACAGGAGGTAGGACCCACGGAGGTTGACAGGACACTTGGGATTCCTTCACTCCACTCTCAGGGGTGCCAGATGATCAAGTGGCAGACTCTGTGGCTCTGAGCCATTTCGGGCTGCTGAAGGAAGTATCTGGGCCTTATGCTCGCTGCATTGCCCCTCTTTCCAAATGGATCACTTCATTAAAATGAAAGGTTTGCTAAAACAGTCTGCCAGGTTAGGATGATTCATCCACCCCAGCTGTGGCCGTCATCAGAAAACCATGTGCATTCAGTACAGTTATCAAGCCTGAATAGCCACTAATTTGCAGAGCTTTTGGTCTCAGTGTCATTTATTTTTGTATTTTAAAAGAGGAAGTGCACAAGACATCATCATGTCAGTCCCGCATAAGAGGCTGGTAGACTCTTAGTAAGTGGATGCACATGTTTGCATTTCCAAAAGCTTCTTTTTTCATCAGAAGAAAATACGCATGTCTAATTGGCTGTTTGTGCAAAGCATGGGCATATCTATATGTTGGGTTATTCCTTCCCTTGATGTAAGCTATAATGAAATACATTTTTAATGTTAGATGGGAATTTTAAAAGTCTGCTCTCTGCAAACCTCAGATTTACCACCCTATTTAGCTTGTCAAGTAAGGCTGCTCCTTATATTAAACGAGTAACATCTAATCCTGAACGCAATTTCAAAGTAAATTCCCTTCCTTTTCAAAACAAACTAGCAAAACCTTACTTCTTCACACTGCTGGGAAAGCCTGAAAATCAAAATGGTAAGCTTTATTCATCCCAAAAGGCTAGAGATAAAAAATAGATACAAAAAAATCACATATTAAATAAGATATTCCTATCATCACTGCATTAAATATTTGCTACATGATAAATGGCCCTCTGTCACTAGAAAGGCAACATCATCATCTTCTAACTCAGTTTATTCTGGTTGTATATATGATGCAGCCAAAACTGTGAGTAGCTTTTATATCTCAGAGGCTGCCCTTTATTTGGAACTCCCTGCCTTTAATCCCTCTCTGGTTGCTACGCTCTACGTCTTGCCTATTTTTGACAATGTGGAGAGGAGAACTTGGTGAGGCTGGGATGGTCCAAGGGCTTCAAGAGGCTGCCCGGGGGGCAGTGATAACAGAGTGCTAGACATTCCATTTACAATACTGAAATAGCTGCACAGCAGTCCTCTGTCATTTGTATTTAACCACAATGAGTGATAGAGAAGATTTTCACTCTCTGGGCTGTATTCAGGCCCCTCCCTTCTGCATATTTTCAAATGGACTAAACAACAAGTTTCAGCTTTGAACAGTTCTCACTTTATAAATAGAGATCTTTTAGATCCACACACACAGGGCTTCCAACATTATGTTGAAGCTGTCAGAGGAAAACCAATTTGGTCACTATCAATAGTATTGACCCAGCAGGTGTGTGTTTCACTTGAATTACAGGGGAATTGCTCGAAATCACCCAATTGAAGACTGCATCCAGGAGAACGTTTGTTTAGACACTTTTCTAACTTTTCCCACATCAAATCACTTAGCAAGATTTTTATCTGAAAGTACTTTTCCAATAAAATTGGATTCAATCCAAGTTGCAGAAGTTTTACAGCGCCAGTAGGTGGTATGATGAGGGCTGTAAAAGACGAAAATGTGTTGCTTTTGCTAGAGAACGTTAGAGAGCTGGTGGGTTCAAGAAGACGCTGAGCACATCACCCACCAAGTGAGCTTCCCCAAGTTACTGACCCTGGGCCCATGTCATAGATGATCTGGTAATTTTCCATTTTTTGATTATTTTAGGGACATATAAAAAAGGTCATCACCAAACAATTTTCCCATAACACCCAGATCCTAGTATCATGTGGTATTTCCATGAATCAGAAAAAAGCCCTACCTTTATGCCTCCAGAACACCATGTGTGTTGTTTGCCTACCATCACTGTAGTCCCACTAAAAGGATAGTTTTTATGGTCTTAAGGCAATGACTATGGATAGCTGGATTTCCTAAAGGACTTCTTAGACCTCACTAGAAAGACAGGTGCTGTATTTCTCCTTCAAACATGGATTTACGGTGCGATATTCACTATTCTTGCCCTTGAGCTCAAATTCTGGCAATTAAGAATAGATGTTAACATACAGACCATTTTCAAAAGTGTATAAAAGCCAGTGGACAGTATAAATGTGCCTGGAAAGAATATATGCCGTAAATATTTCATCCAGGGAAAACACCATCATCCCAAAGAACATAATTATCCATACAGAACTTAGGTCGGGCACTAAATGAAGGCTGCACCCATAGCAAGGGCCCCAGCACGTATCTGTAAGATTACGCAGGCTGTCGGGCTCTAGCTGCGGTGCTGCCGGGCGAAGGGGACCTTCTTGTGAAGGCCAAGGCTGCCGGTCAGGGATCAGGGCAGGGCTGCCTTCTTGGCCACTCTGCTGACAGCTCTACAGCTGTGTGTGCCTCCTGTGGCCCCTGAGACAACGATGACCCCCTTCAAGGTATGGGGTTGATTCTGCTGATTTATGTCAAGGGTAACTCTGATTTATAAGCATATCATCAAAGCCTGAAATTGAACTTTCAAAACAGTATGAATCTAGAGATGATGCCTAGACTGAGTGGGATAAAAATAAAGGCCTCTCTTGAATGGAAACAAATTTGATGAGCAGCGAACAAAACATAAATGAAGGTTTTTCAACAGGCCTGCCACAGACCATGGGGGAACACGCTCTCCAGGTGTGCTGGCAGTTGGTGATCAAATTGTAAAATGTATTAGTGCTGCAATTGAATAGAGGCACTGCTGGGATGCACAGTCTGTCACACATAGGGTTCCCAGCCATCCCAGTTTGCCTGGAATGGTCCTCATTTTAATCCTGAAAGTCTAATGTCTCTAGAAACCATTGAATCTCAGACAAAGTGGGCTGGTTGGTCGCCAGCAGATGGAACACTAGGCTGATGGGGGAGTGGGTGGCACAGCAGACTGAGGTCAGAGGCACAGCATGAGGTCAAGTCGGGTGCAAAGAGGGTAATTTGTACACTTGACATGCTAGACACCTGAGCAGAGTGGATATGAGAAGGGGGAGTGAGGACAATAGGTTTAACAGTACTAGAGAGAGAGCACGTGCATATGACACAGGTGAGCACCTTCATAGGTGCTGTGCTGAGTTCTCATTATTGTTGATTTGTTGAGTATTGTTTTAGGTCTCTCAGTCCCTACACAGCTGTTGCCTATATTCTAGCATTTGAAAGTATTCTGTTGATACGGACCGGAGACAGGGAAACACTGGGAATCACAAGGGGGTGATTCCCTGGCAAAGGCTCTACCCTCAAGCCTGAAGACCTACAGCCCTAAGTGGAAACGGGCATTTCTGTTTTCACATCCAAAAAGTTGCCTTTTGGCCTGCCATGACTCCTATCCTGTACTCATAGAAATCCTTAACCCCATGCTCCAGAAGCAGATGAGCAGGTGAGGAGACAAGCAAACGAGCTGTGGAAGGACATGGCAGAGAAAGAGAGAAGAAGGAGGACATCTGAACACCAGTAAAAGTTTGGCTGGGGGTGGTGGGAGATGAGTTTGGCTGCTGGATGGCCAGGCTCCAGGGCAAGATCATGTTCCCACCAAATTCCCTCTTCTGGCTCCCCATCCATCCCACTGAGAGCTACCTCCACCACTCAGCAAAACTCCTGCATTCATCCTTCAAGTCTGTGTGTGACTTGATTCTTCTGGGACACTGGACAGGAGCTCAGGATACAGAAAGCTGTCATGCTGGCCCTCTGCCCTTGTGAAAAGGCAGAGGGTCCACTGAGCTGGTGAACACTTGTGCCATCTGCGGACACCAGGGCTAAAAAGGCACACTGTAACACATGCCCACTTGGGCTCCTGTACCTGTCCATCTGCGTGCTCCCCCTCCCCTCAGAGGTTTGATCAGCTGCAGGGACCCAACAGGTGAGCCACACCCTTGTTGCACGTCCTGTGAGGGGGGACCAGGGAATGCTCCTGTTTCACTGTGAATACAACAAAGTTGAAAGCCTCATATAGATGTGTAAGCTGATGTGTATCATTCATACGACTTAGAGGGACCCCAGTGTCACAATTCTTGGCTTGTAAGAGATGGATAAATCCTCACCTTTAGGATGCTGATAAGGACTTTTCACTATTATTGTCAAAGATAAGAGAAGTATTTATCCAGCTCCCTACTCTCTAAAGAGAACCACCCACAACTGGGGCCAAACTCCATCCTCCAGGGCCTGCACACCCTGTTGCCATTAACCGTACCCCTGCCCACCCTGCCCCAGCCTAGTAGATGGGGTGGTGAATAAGAAGAGAGGGTATTTATAGTATAGTGAGCCTTGATGGTAAGTTTTTTCATAGAGATGAGTCCACTCATTACAAAGGTCACATCTAATGAGGCTGCTAGACACAGGAAAAAAATCAGACTGAACCAGAGTAAGCTCAACAATGCCTGTTCCTCCCCAATAAGCAAGGGCTGTGCATAAAAAGATCTCCATCCTTAACTTCCTCTCTGCCACACCCCTCCAGGGCAGGGAGGGGAGGGCTCACGACAGACACAAAGCTTTGCTTGCAACTGTGCAGGGAAGAGACCTCCAGGAGTTCTACCGACTGTGAGTTGAGGAGCTAACACTAATTACTGGCCCTTCTGCGTATGTTTCCCCAAACTGACACGCATCATGATGGTCTACAGATAGTATTAAACTCTTCATAAGCACCAAAGAAAGAGCTCGTGTATACAGGTCAGTTTTTTACCAAGTATAAATAGAAAACATAAATATACACACCTAAGTTGATTCTCTTCATCTTTCCAAATGTGTTCATTAATGAAGCCTACTGAAATACTAAAGGAGCCAAGTATACACTCAACAATGAAAAAGGATTCATCTTCAAAATGAATTTTCAAATGTGGCTTCATGTAGTCCCAAGTTCTGAACGTGCCTTGAACCTGTCACCAGCCCTGGGCTGTGACCACTCTGATGTGCAGAGTTTTACAGGCATGGAACCTAAGAAACGATCCCAGGTCAATGATGTGCATTTCATTGTCTGCACCCTCACTGGCTCAGCCTTCCTGGGAGGGCTCCTGCTGGCGCTGGTGGCTAAGAGGCTGCTCCTCCAGCCCTACAGTCAGCAGTGTTGCCATTGTGTCCGCCTCGCTTCCTCCCCTCTTGCGAATGATCGCCGGACACCCAGGCCCCACGGTTTTTACTTGTTCTGTAATTTACTGCTGTTCCTTCAGAATCCATCAGCACATCGACAGTTCAGCAGCTAGCAAACTATTCACCCCAAGTCCGCAATGCAGCACATTTTCTTCTCTAAATTTTTTTTGAAACATCTGCTTTTGTTTCCATGGTAATCACAGGAGTGTTTTTTTTCTTAATAGAACTTTGAACTGCTTTTAAATTCTGAACTGTTACTGCCTTTGCATTTAACAAACCGGAATCAGTTCAAAATGTCTGCAAGAACCCTTCCTAGTCAAGCTGAAACGAGACAAGCATGTTAACAAACAAGATGGCAGAAACAAAAATGCTGACTCCTTGCTACTAACCCCATGTGTAGGTGATGAGCAGGACAGATGAAGATTTCCATAAAGTATAATTTGTTTATATATTAAATTTTTAAAGTTGAAAGTAAATAGACAAGTTTCTGTATCTGAACCACAATGTTTACAGTGGAAATAAAGAATAATTTAATCTTATGCCAGATCTCAAAGGTTTTTTGAAGAAAAAAATGGTAGTCCTTAGAGCCTTGCTACATACAGATACAAAAAGCTATAAATTGACACTAAGTTTCTTTTCAAGAAGATAGGCAGAGCAAATTAAGGCCTAAGACATAAAGTTAACATATTCAGTGGTTAAATTTACTGACTGGAAGTGATCATGACTATATAATTAGAGAAGTTCATTTAAGGCCATTTGACACGTAGAACTGGAAAAAGGTGTGAAGTCTGACCTGCAGATGTAGATCTGGTAACCATCCACGTAAATTTGGTAATAGGACCATGAATGGAAACTAAACCTGGGGGAACACAGAGCTGGGTGGAGGAATAAGAGGCGCTAGCAAAGACAGTAAAAACAGTCTAGAGAAGCAGAGAAATGAGACACTAGTGAGGTCAAGGCAGGAAGACAAGTAGGAGGGGTCAGCAACTCTGAAAGACTTTTTCTCATTTGATCTCCCATGTACTGAATACCAAGCATGGTATTTACAAGTGTATCTATATCTGTACCTGTATCTTTACCTATCTTTCTAGGAAATACAGGGCCATAGAGGGAATATGAATGATACCACAAGCAGCTGCCTTGGAGCCCTGGAGCCCAAAGACACTTGAGATGGGTACATCTAAGGAGAGGAGGAGAAGGCAGCAGGCAGATTTGAGAAAAATGTGGATTACCATTAAAAAGGGATTTGTAAGCAATTTACAGAAATATAATCTACGAGCCTCAGGAATTATTTTGTCCTTACTTTTTAAGAATTGGGATTATTACACTCATAATGAGAGTCATAAATAATGAACAAGGAGGTTGGTTTTTATTGTTTGTTTAGTGTTACCAGCCTTTTCAATTCCACACAAGAGTGTAACAGAAACAAAGCTGTGCGGCTACCTTGCAGTTTGAACATTTCTGGGAATTTGCATTTAACAAGAAAAGATCATCACTGTAAATATATTTTCCAATTTGTAACAGCTGAGACTCATAAATGGAGATTATATGGCACATAACAAGTGACAGGTTATCAGCATGTGTTGGCAAGAGCCCTTTGGCTATTAAAAGATAATTAAAACTCACTATAATCTTCCAGCTGCTTCATTTAGTCATTTTGTTTTATATGAATGTGATAAGGCTCCAATGCATTTTAAATGGACAGCTCCTCTTTTTATCAGCTTCTTGGGTTAAGCCGGTGAGAGTCCCCTCATCTGCAAATCTCCTTCTAGCTACACAATTTACACAAAGCATATTCCTGCGGCTCAATCGTCAATGATTCTGGTTGCCATGGAGAACTGGGGGTCATCTTTTATCTGGCATAGTTAAAGCAAGCAATTGCCCACCCATATTATGTGATTGGAGTGAATGCTTCCATAACCATTTTCCTTAAAAAATAATAGATGTGCTAGACAGCAGTTGTTCTCTGTTCTCAACAGAGAGTGAAAAAGAACAGGTTTCAATAGGATTTCGATTAAACTTAGAAATAGTTTAATGGCTATGAAGACCAGAAACACATTATCACAAGACACCATGCAATCGTCAATGCTGGAGATTAGAAAGGAAGAAAAAAAAGAATGGCTTTTTCAGTGTGTATTGTTTACATGCTGTCTAGCTGGAAGGCACGCGGATGGATTACAGAACATTCCAGGCTATCTCTAAATGCAGAGTAGTGGAATATTTCCAAGAACCATTCTTGCAATTATTTTCAATTAAATCTTTATGTGTAGTTTTTCTTACACAAGGACTAAACAGAGCCATATACCCTTTTATGGTCACGCTGATTTGGAGAAGGATGACAGGGATCAGTGCGAGGGAATTCTGCAATGCACGGTCAGTTCTGGAGCCACAGTGACCTACCCAGGCCTTTGCTTCCATATGGAAAGCAAGGTTTCTCCTTGATTTGCTCTTTCTAAAACATACCATGCTCTCTCCCTCTGCTTGACTTCAGCACATGAGATCTTTTTCTTGTAAGTGTCTTTCTGTTCTTCGAGTGTCACACCACACTGCTGACTGCTGGAAAACAACATCCTCTGTTCTATCTTTGCTGCACTGTCTCCTTCAGAAGTCAGCAGGAACACTGCCTAATCTTGGAAGCCTTCCCTAAGCATTAAGTGTGGACTTTGGAGCTCCTTTTGCACTTGCAGTGGTGCTTACCCTTGTACTTCTGTCCTGTACTGCCATTACCTCTCTACTTCCTTCCCTTCCTCCCCTGCCTCCACTAGAATGGAAGCTCCTGGAAGGCAGGCCCACGTCTTGTCTTGCCGAGCTTCTAATAGGTGCTGAATAAATGTTGAATAAATGCAGGAATGGATGAAAAAATTATCATTAGAGAAACAAACTGGTAAGATTTCAAACTGGTAAGATTTCTATGGTCCTTATTTTCATAGGGATGACAGTATCTTTTTTTCTGAGATTTTGATAGAAATTAAAAATTAATAGAGAAGCATATGTCAATAATGAGGATACTGGGCAAGAATGTTCATAGGAATAAAAAGGACTTCTTCAAAACGGGGCCCTCAGCAATGCCTCCACTCGTAAACTTCACATTGGCTTTGGTGTCAGTTCCCATAATCTGATGCAATCTCAACCCTGGGTAGGGGATGCTTCCTTTCTTTTGACATTGCTGGACTCACAGCTCCACACAGCTGTCACGCAGAGAGCACTGAAAGTGGTTTGTGAGATCAAGGGCGAAGGAATGCTCTGTTCATGGCTCAGTTGGCCCTAGGAAATCGCCAAAAAGTGATAACACCCTTGCTTGAGTTTAAGAATCATTACCAATATTCCAAATTTAACCTGAACTGAAAACAAATTTAAAACTTGATTCCTATCTAGCTTTGCAGGCCCTTCCTAGGCAATGACGACCTTCCAGGTTAATATGGTTTGGCTGTGTCCCCACCCAAATCTCATCTTGAACTATAGCTCCTTGGAGGGACCTGGTGGAGGTAACTGAATCATGGGGCGGGTCTTCCCCCATACTGTTCTCATGGTAGTGAATAAGTCTAACAAGACCTGATGGCTTTATAAATGAGTTTCCCTGCACAAGCACTCTCTTGCCTGCTGCCATGTAAGACATGTCTTGCCTCCCCTTCACCTTCCACTATGATCATGAGGCCTTCTCAGCTGTGTGATACTGTGAGTTAATTAAACCTTTTTCCTTTATAAATTACCCAGTCTTGTGTATGTCTTTATTAGCAGCATGAGACTGGACTAATACACAGATATCTCCTTCTCCAATCCCACCTTCTCTTAAAGTTCATCTTAAATGCATCGGCTCTTTATTCCACGGTAAATGCTACCCCAACCTCACTAATCCTGGCTTTATTCTAAAGAACCTGCAAAGGCTTCTTAGCATTAGAAGGAAAGTCAACAGTTTTTGATCATTGGTCTTAAGAAACACAGTTACTCTGTGGACCTATAACGCTTCCTGGCTTTGTACCTTTCTATCTTTAAAACAACAGCTTTCAACCATAAAGTCATGGGCACACCAATGTGAGGTGTGTGGCAAGCAATGTGTTACTAACAATACTGCCACAACCCTGTTCACCAAATACTTAGAAATTAGGCAGTTCTAGGCCAGGCGTGGTGGCTCTCCCCTGTAATCCAGAATGTTGGGAGGCCAAGGTGGGCAGATCACTTGCAGTCAGGAGTTCGAGACCAGCCTGGTCAATATGGAGAAACCTCATCTCTACTAAAAATACAAAAATTGGCTGGACATGGTAGTGCATGCTTGCAATCCCAGCTATTCAGGACACTAAGGCAGGAGAATTGCTTGAACCCAGGAGGTAGAGGTGGCAGTAGGCCAAGATTGTGCCACTGCACTCCAGCCTGGGTGACAGAGTGAGACTTTATCTCAAAAAATAAAAATTAAAAAAAAATTAGACAGTTAAAATATCTCATATAATTACCTCACTACAATCCTTTGAGGTGGGATGTATTAGTCTCATTTCTACAAAGAACCTGAGGCACTATAGGGTTAGATAACCGGTCCATGGTCAAACATCTAGGCCTGGCAGAGCCTGGGTTTTAATCCAGGTCTTTCTAACTTTCCAGTCAGTGTTCTTCATGATTACATCAAACTGCCTCCCACATAGTTAAAATGTAAAAGTAATTTTAAATATACATTTGCCATAGATTCAAAACCACCCCTTATCATAGCATCTTTCACACTTATTTGTGATGAAAGAGAATGGGGCAGATTTCCAGCTGGTGGTCTGGGAGCTGTGCTGGCTGTAGCTCGCAGTGGGCAGCCATCGCCAATGCTGCTTCCACAGTGGAGGCAGGTCTATTTCAGTTTCATTTTACCGCCCTCCACATTTTGTGGGGGAGGTCATCAAATCCAAAGCCCAAGGAAGTGTAAACATCCGCTTTTATCTGTTATTGTGAATACAGGTTCCAAACTGTGACTTCAAAGCATGGTAGACACTTTCCTGAGACAGAGCCTGGCCACTGTCCAAGCTCAGGGCTCACTCAGCCCTTTGAACCGCTATTACCCAATCCATTCATTCAGATCCTTTCATGTATATGTTTTGTACATCAACTAATATCCAGATATTAGGACTTCTTTTATCTACATTTGAAACAAAAATTTACCATACCAAAATATTTACATAAAAGAATTCATAAATTTGATTTTGAAACTCTGTAGTGTAATACCTTGATAAATAGGATTCTTTTCCCCTTGAAAGTGTAAGTGCTTCCTGAATAAATGGAGAATCAGACCTTTCAGGAAGTCTGATAACTTGAAGAAGAGTTTAGATTTCTTCCTCTGAACTCCTAAGCCACATCCTTCTCATCTTCATTAGAGGGCATTCCTGGTATAATTATTCAGATTCACGCCTGTCTTCTCGCCAAGTCCCTATAGGGCAATAACTATGATCTACTCATCTCTCAATTTACAATCTCCAAAGAAGACTTTGGTACATGGAAGGCATTTAAGATACTTTTGTTAAAAGATTGAACACAGGAGGCTGAGGCAGGAGAATTGCCTGAACCCAGGAGGCGGAGGTTGCGGTGAGCCAAGATCGCGCCATTGCACTCCAGCCTGGGTAACAAGAGCGAAACTCTGTCTCAAAAAAAAAAAAAAAAAAAAGATTGAACAAAGGAATGAATTCATTTGTATCTGTCTGGGGATCATTATTTTTATCTAGATCAATGATTCTCAATTGGGGGGATTTTTGCTCCCCTGAGAACACAGGGCAATATCTGGAGACATGCTTGGTTTTCACAGCTTGGGAGGTTGGATCTCTTCTGGTATCCAGAGGTAAAAACTATGGATGCCATTTAGCATCCTACAATGCATAGGATAGCCCCCACGAAAAAGAATTACCTGGCCCCCAAATGTCGATAGTGGGGAGACTGAGAAACTCCAACTTAGACAGAGAGTATGTACAAAAATTCCATTGGCAGTCAAGAGATCTCAGACATAAGCCAGCTCTCCTTTTAGAAAAAAAAAAACGCCGTGGCACCCACTCATATCATTTATAGAAACTATTTCACGGAAACATAAACCAAATTGGAGATCCCAGGTGGTCATTTTCATCTCACAGCTCATTTTTGTTCTCCCAGCATAAGCCTCAACTAGATAACATCTTTGGACTCTCAGAGGTCAGCATTTGTACGCTGACCCATAGCCCAGAATAACCCAAAGAACGAGACTTTCATTCAATAACAGTGGCATTATTTTTTATTGTGGGTCATGGCTCATAATATGCAATTCAGCTAAAAGGGAAAGATACAAAACATTTGAGATGACTGGCAGGAGAAAACTCTAAAAATTCTCCAGCACAAAAGGGGATTAAAATGTCACAGGAAATTTTTTTCTTGAAAATGGAAAGGCTTATGAATGCTTCATTCTTTCCAGAACAGTTAAAACACTGTACGCGCGGGCTGCTTGGGATCGGAAGGCAGGGCAGCTCGTTCCTTTTGTTCTGTTGCTCAACCCTAGAAGGCTTTCCCTGTTGAACTCGGGCCCACGAGCAGTGAGAAGTTAGGGGGAGGAAGATGCTTCATCTAAGTGAACAATCTGGATTGTATTCATCCTCCCTCTCAGAAATGAAGAGGGACTGCCTTAAGCTGGGAAGCAAAACAGACTGAGCAGGCACAGCCAAGTCTTTCACTGGAGATAACATTTGCCTGACATTTTAACTGTCGTCTATTACCTGAAGGCTCATTTATCCAAGGCCAAATGAAGCCAGCTCTTGCACTGACATGGAATTCAAAGTGATGAATACGTCATCAGAAAGGATGACTGCGGCGAGACATTCTGCATCAGGTGGCATGAATCAGGTGTCAGTGGGAAGCTGGGCCCTGTCTGCCTGCCAGGGGCCTGCCTCTGCGAGAAGCTCCGTCCCGTTACTCTCCAGTCACCAGTGAGTGGGGGGACCTTCCACAGAGGTGGCAGCCCTGTGCTGCAGCTCTACTTTTCAGCCTGCCTGTTAGACAAGATGGGGGCTCTAAAGGGGTAATGAATGTTTCTTTCCTGACAATCTGCATGTGATTCAAGCTTTCTGGGATTTAAATTAATTTCCTATTTGGCATGTTTGCAGGAGGAGAAAACAATGATCTCCAAAATTACAAGTAATTAGCTGTTCGCTTATTGTTGTGGGATAAAATCTTACTTCCCTCCCACACCACACCCAGACCCCCCCGCCCCCCCCCCCACACTGTGCTCTAGCTTTTCAGTTGTTATTTACAAGTCTCAATCTCAGAGGTTAGAGTCCTGTTCCCACCCAGGCCTTAGCGAAATCTTCACTCTGCTCACGTGAGCCCTGCCCTGGCTCCTAATGAGTAAAGAAAACTGCAGGAGCACAATGTCCACCCCAGTGACTTCTGCTCCTTCTATGGGTGTGGTGGAGGCCCGGAATTCCAGAAAATCAAGAAAACCCACTACCCCCTCTACGTCCTCTCTCTACAGGCAGGTGGCAGGGCCAACTCAAGTACCATAGGAAATAAACACACGAAACTGAGGCTCCCAAGATGAGAGTCTACATTCTGGCTTCATCATTTACTAGTTGTAGAACCTTAAGCAAGTCATTCAGCTTCTCGGAACCCCAGTTTTCTCATGTTTTAGAAGGATTATAACCCGCCCCCCCCCCACACCGCCCTGTAAAGTAGCATTTCTCAACAGTGGCACTATTTTGGACCAGATAATTCTTTGGTGTGGTGGGGGGCATTCTGTACATTACAGGAAGTTCAGCAGCATCACTATTGCCCACTAGATGCCAGCAGCACTCACCCCCTAGTTGAGATCATCAAAAGTATCTCCAGATATTACCAAATGTTCCCTGGAGGGCAAAGTTGCACCTGTTTGCAAGCCTCTGCTGTAAAGGAGCCCCCTCTCCTTTAAATGTTTAATAAAACATCACCCAGAAACTTTAATTCTACCCCCAAGGATTCAGGAGCAGCAAAGTAAACAGCTATAAGTGAAATGAGAGAACTTTTAGCAGAAAACCAGGTTTGGGATAAAATTGAGCACCAATGGGCTTTGCTTAGAAATTCTGGATTTTGTTTTAATCTTGGGAAGGGAGTAGGAGTATGTTCTTCTTTCCTGTTTCATGGGGTTGTGGGGGCTTAAATGAGCGAATGTATTCGAAACTTCACAGAATGATGCCTGCAAGTATTCACACAGTCAGAACCAAAGAATTAGTGCAATGCAGCTGGCATATGTGGAATGTCACCCGGGCACTCTCTTCATGTGGGGGACAAAAGAACATCATGTGATCATTCTAGTTGCAGCATTCAGTCAAATGAATCAGTTAGGTGCCAGCCACATCCCAGAAAAAATGGCAGAAACTCAGCACTACTGAATTTGTCAAACATATCTTTTTTTATATCTGCAAATTCTTTGACTCTCCTCCCATCAAGTAATGGGTCTGCTCTTCTTGAACCTGAACACACCTTTATGACTATGTTGAATAAAAGAATACAGAAAAAGTGACATGAAAACTTCCAAGGCTGGATTATAAAAAGTCACACACTTTTGTCTTGCTCAGTCTTGAGATACAGTCTCCATATAGGGAAGAACGAAGCCTGGGCAACCACATGGACACATGTAGATGCACCAGCCCAGCTGCCAGTCTCACTGAGGTCCTGATCGAGAGGCAGCATCCACTGCCAGTCCCCAAGGCTTTGGATGCTCCCAAGCCCAGTCACTGAGCCAGGCACAGCCTGCAGGTCTTTCCAGCCCATGTCACAGTCATCACAGAGCAGAGACAAGCCATCTCCACTGTGTCTTTTCCAAACTCCTGACCCACAGAATCCATGAGCATAATAACATGTTTGTTTAATGCCACTAAGTTTGGGGTTGTTTGTTACATAGCAACAGTCATGGAACACACTTCCATGAACTTCAACCACTAACTGCCCAAACAACGTGCCTTCTGGGGGACTCAGGTCCTGTTGGTTTAGCTCGGCTGGTGATAATGTCAGAAACAGCCAGGAAATGAGTTTGCTATTGGCATGGAGAGGCAATTAGGAGCATGTATTTTATCAGCGGAGTCCAGAGGTCTTTCTTGACACATAGAAGGGATTGCAGAGGTTGTGACTTCTTCCACATCACCCATGAACAGAACAGCTTGATCAGCAGGAAGGAGAGAACTACATTTACATATAAATATGGGACAAGAACACTAAGTGAGCCTTCAAAGAAGAAGGCACCCTTGAGAAGCCTGGAAACTTCCAGAGTTTTATTATTGGGTCATTGGGTCAGGAGCAGCCCGTTCTAGAGAACAACCTGACATTGAACCAGAGGCCGGGCAGTGACCTCTCTAGTTCTTGCACGTCGGGAGAAGTCACAGGAATGGCTGTGACCATGACCTGCCAAGTAGAGTCTTTGCTGACTCAGCATAACCTCTGCGCATCTTGACCCATAGAGATAACTCATCCTGATGAAGAAAAACAGGAGTGGGCTGGATTTGAGGGAAATGGTGAAACACTGCTTTCCAAACAGGAGTCAAGAGACTAGACTGTGCTGAGAGAGTAGTGGAATGTGTGCAGGGGTGCTAAGGAGCGCAGAGATCATTCAGGATTATGTGTGCATTTTCAGAGTAAGCCAGTTCTCCAGAGTGGCTTCTTCCTCCTTGAAGCACACAGACTCTGTTCCCAGAAGCTTCCTTACTCACTTCATTTAATTTGGATTTAACCTGCAGCTAGATTCAGAATCTGAACTACAATTCAGGTAGGAAGTGAAACTCTATATTAATAGCTCATATAAAGTACTCTAATATATGAGTACTTTTTATTCAGTATCAGTGGGGCAGCTGCCTGAGGCAATTTCCTACTTCATTAAATATTTAAAATCTTTACTTCTAGAAGAGTTCACATTTGAAAATCTCCTTCTTGATAAGATGCTGACTGGCTACTTAGGAATTTGGTGTAAACAACGTGAATAGGTGCCCTCTAGGGACATTCGTTTACTGAGTTTCTTCACAAATAAATCCTGGGATTTACAGCTATTTCAGACAACGTGTCCCAATTTAACTAGGGTTTTGGTTTATTCACATTTCTAAAATCAGGCACTAAATTATGTTGTATTGGGGCACATTTTACTCTAAGAACTATGAAATATGAAATAGTTCAAGCTAACTACAATGTTAGCAGTTTAAAATTCAAATCTCCTTACCACTCATATTAAATTCCTTAGTGTTAGTAGTTACTGTATTTATCCCTTATCCATGCGTGTTTAGTCATGCCAAAGGCAGAAAGAAAATGTATGTAGTTCCCGTGAAATTCCTGTTGTAAGGTGACCCAGACCTCACTAAGAATTACTGGTTACACAAATCACTGAAGAGGTGTCTTGAAGTAGAATAAAAACCTCAAGCAGAAGGTACAGTAATAAATTCAAAGTAATGGGTTCTTATCATGGGGAGTGGGGAGAGAACACGAAAAGATATGTTAGGAATTGTAAACATAAAAATTTTATAAGGCATATAAATATTTTCCATCCTGAAAAGTTATGGAGCGATCGCCTGTATTTATAATTTATTTATCACCGTAGTTAAGATCCTCATACCTCATGGTATTTTTCTGAGCGGTCACTGTAAGTGCAGCAGCAGCAGAAGCAACAAGCACTCTAAGGAGAAGCCTGGAGCTGTGGAAGAACACAGACAGCAACAGACGGCCGCGGGTTCACTTCCTGGCTCTGCTAGTTACTTGTGTTTAACGGGATCAAGTGACTTTAACCTCTCTGGGTTTCCATTTCTTACTCTTTAAAATGGGAACATCAATGGTACTGCCTTTTCTGAGGATTATATGATGTAATTATTGATCAGGTTTAGACAGGGCCTGCACAAAATACATGTTCCACCACGATGACTACGTCTCCACATTCAGTCTGGCCACTTCAAACCCATGTTTATTTATTCATCTTCCTATGCTGCTCTTTTTATCCTATTACTTCCCTACTTGAAAGCCCTCAGGAGCTACCTATTACTGATCAAATCAGTTTCAAACTCACTGTGGTCTGGCCTCAAACTTTTTTTCCAACCTTACCATCTGTATTTCCTATAACCTCCACAAGTCACTGACTTCGGACTACATTCTTAATTGCTCAAGCCATACTTTTCAACTCATTCTGATGCCCTGCTTAGGACAACCCTCTGAGATTTTTGCCCAGCGGAAACCCAGCTTCTTCCCGCAGCTCAGGCCCAGTGGTCTTCCCTCTTTACCTTACCACTCTGTTGCCTACACATACTTCTGTGTATGTTTTGACAGCCTGTTAGTCACTGAGCCATATGCTCCCTTGAATTGTCAGTATTTATGACAGTTTATATGTCTTACCACACTTAATTGTAATGTCCTTGAGGGCAGTGATCATGTTTTATATAATTTTTGTATCATATGCAATCCCAGAAAAGACCTTGCACACAATCGGTTTTGAACAAGTATTTGAGGCATTGACTCGGCTAGGTTTTCCAATAGAAGAGCTGATGCAGAAAAAGTGATCTCTGTTTCTAAAATGTAGTCTCTCTTAAATATTTGTGATAAGTTGCTGCTATGTTACTAAAGTTGAATTCATGAGAAATTTACCTCTATCTTATTGTAATCCTTCCAGGAGGAACACAAACTCGAGTGCGGCAGTGGTAGCACACAGCTAAACTCTCTGTAGAGGATGGGCCCTGGTTTTTCAAGGACAGCTCACTTTCACAGAAGACAGAGGGTTCCATGTTCCCAGACTGAAACCCACCTATTCAAATTCGAAGGAAGACACTTAAAAGAACAAAAACTGATGATGTTGAAACGTCACAATCCCTCAGACGGCTAATAAGAAATCCTCCCTCAGCTCCTCAGTAACAACAGGCACAGACACCTTCTGAAAAAGGGATATAAGCTGAAGCAATGGAACAAAAAACCCTAAAACAACAACATCCAACAACAACCCAACAATTATCGCTAGAACTGAAACCCTTCCATTGTGCCACCGCTCCTTCTCCGCAGACATCCATCCCTGCACCTATGACGTTCCTCGGAGCCTGTTGAAGGTCCACGCATCAAACTCAGGTGCGACTGTATTTGAATGTGTTGTTATATCCCAAGGACCCAAGAGCACCTGACACAGAGTAGCTATTTTACAAACAATCTTGTGAGCGAGCGAGCGAGTGAGTGAATGACTATGTTCCCCTATGCAGAAATAGAAAGGCAACAAACATGCTTCATTTTCTGCAAGCCAGTGGGGTTACAACAAATTCAAGATCCAGTGTTTTGAGTCTAGCAAAACGTAGTTAGATCAGGGCTGCCTTTGAAAAGAAGCCAAGGGGAGTCTGGGCATGGAAGACACGTTGTTCCTGCTGCTGTGCTGTCTCTTTCCTTCTCAGCTGTGGAGCAGGCTGCAAACTAGAGGGTTGGATGAAGGGTGCTGCCCCACACTTCCTCTGGTCTTATTTTACCACATCTTATGAGAGGAGTTGGGACGATGTATTATTAGTTTCCATTAACTGTACTGCTAAGGCAAATGTTTGAAAGATTCTGTGCTTCGTTTTGGGAAGCTGGACTTGAAATATTAAGAGTAGGCATTATCAAAGGTTAGATACACTTATGTCAACTTCATGGCAGAGATGAGGTTCATACACTGGACTTCTAGGGGTTGGTCTCATTTATTTAGGGACAAAACATAGTATCTATTATACCAAGAGTTCAAGAGCTATCTGCTTTCAAAGGTAAATACAATCTGATCAGAAAACTCCCTGCTAAAATTGCAATTTCTAAGCTGCCCTCTTTTCTTCCTCTGAAGATACTTTAAACACTCTAATTTCAGATCTGCTAGGATTGTGGCTGTTCCTTAGCTTCCACTTTATGTATGTATCCAAGCTGGGATATTTTTATATTTTCCAAAAGTAGTTCATCCATAGCAGAACTGGCTCTGTTGCGGATTATTAATGCTCTTTTTTGTTTGCCCTTTAGAGTAACATACATTGAGCTCTGAGTATGCACCAGGCTCTTTGCACATGGTAACACATCATTCTTATAACAACTGCAGGCAGAAGATGTTGTTGTTACTATTATTTCCATTTTAGATGAAGGAATCAGCTTATAGAGTTCATGGAACTTACTCAAGATCACACAGCACATCAGTGCTGAAAGTAAGATTTGAACGTAGGTCCAGCTTACGCCAAAGGTATGCTTTACAGCAATGAACGTGGCCTCTACAAACTATAGGTCTCAGAAAATGTACAGCCTCTCAGAGCCAAAGGGAAAAAGAGTCTATAAAGATTCTTTCTCTAATAAATGAAGGATCTGAAGTCTTAATAACTCCGTGTCAGATTATTAGCATCAATCACAAAACATGGTAATTTATTTAAGTGGTTGTTCACTGAACAGAGCCAACTATAAACAAGAAATATGTTCTGCCAAACCAAAGGCTGCCGGGAAATTTGGAGGCATGAGGAGTCAGTCTCACCCTCTTGCGTAAGGAAGAAGTCAATGTAGAGTCTAAGTTTTGTTGAAGCAAAGAGTTTTGACAAGCCATTCCATGAGCTGGGTACAACTCTGCCACATAAGCCCTTTCTCTCCTCATTCACATTCCCCTCAAGCTCCGCTCACTTAGGATACCCAGACTTTCCAAATAATGACCAAATGGGTAGGGTGTTTGCCAGTTTTTGAACACTTTCACATCAGTATCAGCTTTGTAACTTCCCTTTTCCCTTAAAACTACCATCATGACCATACTCAAATATTTAAAGCAAAAAAAAAATACTGATATCAAAACTATCAAACAAAACTCAAACACATTAAGGAGAATGTTTATAAAGTGTGTGTTTCTGGCAACATTCACCCAACTTTCCAGCTCAGGCTGTGCTAGGTAGGATGGCAGGGGAGCACCAGGCATCCCTCATCAGACAATGTGGGTGGTGTGAAAACAGGTTCCTTAAGTCTCTTCGGAGTCAGACAGCCTGCTGAGACCACAATAAGGATTTGGAAGCCTGCAGCTACGCACTCACACCAAGCTCTTCTGCCTAGGAGTAGACAGCCCCACAAAATCATGGCCTTAGGCAGTATGCTCAATTAACATTTGGAAATTCGTAACTTTGAAAGTTATGACTTATGACACTTGGACTTGTCAGAGTCCCTCAGTCTATGACACAGTATCTTTCACTTTGAAAGGTTTTATTCTCCTCTTGCTGATGGAAAATTATTTATTAAGGTTGAAACAATATTTATTAGGTGAGTGAAAATACAAAATATAATTCTTGACACCTTAAAATGAAGGTGAAAAACGAGAGGAAAGAAAAATGAGAGGGAAAACTAGAGTTTGAAATGACCCTAATTAATTATATACATTCACTCGCAGTGCATCAAATATATAAAAAGAAGATTTAAAGTGAAGTGAGAATTAGTAGAGCAGCTGTTGCCCATTTGGGAACCAAATAAAAACAAAACAAGGCCGGGCACGGTGGCTCATGCCTGTAATCCCAGCACTTTGGGAGGCCAAGGCAGGTGATTCATCTGAGATCAGGCATTTGAGACAAGCCTGGCCAACCTGGTGAAACCCTGTCTCTACTAAAAATAATAAAATTAGCTGGGCATGGTGGTGGGTGCTTATAGTCCCAGCTACTGGGGAGGCTGAGGCAGGAGAATTGCCCAAACCCAGGAGGCAGAAGTTGCAGTGAGCTGAGATCACAGTATTGCACTCCAGCCTGGGTGACAGAGTGAGACTCAGTCTCAAACAAAACTAGACCACAGAGTGAGGCCAGGCGTGGTGGCTCACACCTATAATCCCAGCACTTTGGGAGGCTGAGGTAGGTGAATCACGAGGTCAAGAAATCGAGATCATCCTGCTCAACACAGTGAAACCCCATCTCTAGTAAAAATACAAAAATTAGCTGGGCATGGTGGTGCACGCCTGTAGTCCCAGCTACTCAGGAGGCTGAGGCAGGGGAATTGCTTGAACCCAGGAGGTGGAGGTTGCGATGAGCCGAGATCGCGCCATTGCACTCCAGCCTGGGTAACAAGAGCGAAACTCTGTCAAAAAAAACAACAACAAAAAACCCACAGAGTGGCACATTATTCTGATATCCTTGAAGAGTGATATGAATTATTATCCAAGGAAGAGAAGCAAATATGGTGATATTTTGGTGCAACTGAGGACAGCAAGGAGCTGGGTCTGGCTTTACATGGCACCTGTATACAGGTGAGTTTAGTGGCCCCTAACAGATGCCAGCATCCCTCAGCCCCTCCAGAACTAAGAACCACACCTCCCATTTGAATTGATTTCACATTGATTACTTTTTCCTCAACTATATTACAGAAATGCAGGAGGTAATATTATTCCCATTTCATGGGTTCAAAAACTGAGGCATGAGAGGCTAATAAAAACATCAGTGATAACCATGTTAGGACAAACGTGCTCGAGAACCCCGGCCTCCTGTACCCCAGTTTCCCGAGCTCGCCGTACAAATTACTGGGAACATAAATGTTCTGCTTAAGGCTTAAGGCTCACATTGTTCCTTTTTTTTAAGATTCATTTGCTTTCCTTGTGGAAGTTGTATAGCTGCATGTAATTCATGTGTCAAGTTGTCTTCCACAGTTTAGGCTCTTTAGGATGGAGAAGCAACACTATCTATAGTAAAGGTTGTCTCTGGAAACTTAATTAGTGAAGAAAATCTCAAATTACAGGCAACCAAGCACCCCAAAATTAACCTTTTCTCCTTAAAAACTCCCTTCCCCGCACACTCCCACAAGCACAGGCAGTTCATCAATCTCTTTATGTAAATAGCAGTCAAGAAGCCAGGGAGGAGGTCTGTTTATTATTTTTGATCCTGTTTTGCTTCTGGCAAAATTTCACAAATAGCAGAAGTTGGCAGAACATTGATACCTTTTTCTGACTGACTACTGTTTGCTAGCTACAAGTGAAGAGTACAACTGCAACTATTCTGGTCTACAGGCCTCAGCTGTGACTGAGGACAGAATTGTAAAATCTGGAAGAAAAAATCTCCACCCTAGACTTCTCTCGGAAAATGTGGACCCTTCTTTACTGCACACTTTTCTTGCGCTGGAGGATGGCTGAGTTCCAGATCCATTGTGTCTAGAGAACAACCTAGGTCTCACCCAATTCCCACCTCACTCCTTATACCCCCTCGTGTCAGAAAAGGTCCACTATGAAGTCACAAGAGCCCATGAGCTCTATGGGTCCCATGAGCCCTGGGAAAACTTGGGGGAGAATGGACATTCCACTCCAGAACTTTCTAGGAAGAAGGGCAGCATTTTGAAGGGTTGGGAGTAGTGGGAAAAGGTTGTGGGTAGAAGAATCCGTACTTTCTGTGATGCCTATTCCTTAGGCAGGAACTTAGAAGCCTTAGGTAGGCTAGGTACCATGCTGGATCCTGCCCTTGGGAATCCTGATGCCTTGGACATTTACTTTTGGATGCAGAGTTCTTGATAAAGAGCAGCCAGCCCTCAAGAGGGGAACGGGAGTGTAGTTAGCATAGGATGGGCATGCGGCTTTGCTGCTGGTGGCACAGTGAGGTCCTCCAACAACATGAAGGAAGGGAGAACCATCCAGGTCTATAATGATGGAAAAAGACATAAAACAAATGACAACAACAAAAAAAAACTTCTTGGTTCCAAGTAAACACATCTGCCTATAATTATGAAGATGACAGGGTTGCACAGTCAAGAATAACATGGGCTCCCAGATCGTCCCAGTTCAAAGCCCTGTTCCACCTCCCACTTGCTGTGACTTTGGGAAAGTTTATTTAACTTCTGGAGAATTTGTTTACTCATCTGTTAGGTCTTACTATGCTTATTTTCCAGATGAGTAAACTCAACTCTCAGGTCTTTATGAAAATTAAATAAAATAAGAATATAGGTAGTGCTGAAAATACGTGTTATTGGTACATCATGGTGGGTCCTCAACAAAAGTAGCTACAGGTTTAGTAGCCCTTGTCTGAACTGCTTGGCACCAGAAGTGTATTGGATTTGGGATTTCTAAAAATTTTTGAATATTTGCATTGCACCGGTTAAGCATCCTTAATCCCCAAATCCGAAATCCAAATACTCCAACGGGCATTCCCTTGGAGTATCATGTCTGTGCTCAAGAAGTTTCAGATTTTGAAGCCTTTCAGACTTTGAATTTTCTGATTAGAGATACTCAATCTGCATAAGTATATTGTTACCACTTTTTAAAATGTAAATATTTCAAAAGCTCAATATTGTGGTGAGAAATGTAAAAGTCAAATGATCAATCCAGACCCAAATGTTTCATCTAAGTACATCTAAACATTAATAAACTCTGCTGACAGACAATCTGCCTGCCCATGACAAACCCTGAGTCTTTTCACGGGTGACTCAATGGAAATATTCTCCCATAGCCAGAGGCGTGGCTTGCCGGGGCCTCTGGGTGCAGCTGCACAGACTCGAGCAGCCTGAAGGAAAGGTGACTGACAGTTAATGATCTGAAAAGAATTTGTCTCAACTCAACATTGTTCCTGGCATTATCGAACAAAGCAATAAACCTCACAGAATGGAAGCTACAGTGTCCGGGGCCAGCTCTGCTAAGGTAACCAAAGATAGAGGAGGCAAGAGGCAGGAGAAACCCATGGAAAACCAACAGAAATATAATTGCTTTGGCAGAAATGCAATTATAAATTGGGAGGTGAGGAAGTAATTTTACTCTAAATAGGGGTTGGAGAGGAGGAAAAACTGGACTCTGAAACAATCTTTCTTCTACCAGTTAATGTTTCACAACTGCAGCTGCATGTCACCAAATTCCCTTATTATATAACAAGTCAGTCTCCACTGACTGATAGTGCCCACTCAGAGAAATGTGTTTTTCCATATAAAAAAACTCTGTTCCAAAGGAATGATTTGGGAAAATGAAATAGGAAATGTGTCAAAGTAGGAACACTTGCCTATGAATTTTTCAGTTCTCTGAAAGATTTCAGAGGACAGACAGAGCTTCCTAATACAAGAATTTAATTCCACTGGACACATGTCTTCAAAATGACAACACATGTGGAATTGCTCCATAAAGAATCATTCACTACACTGGTGAAGGAATTAATATGACAATTGCTTTTCAGGGTTTCCAAGATACCATTTGCAGACAGCCAATATTTCATCCTCTAAAACAAGGTTTTTGCAAGGCTCAAGATGAATATGTAAGTTATGATATATAAGACTGTACTAAAGGATGTTGTTATTCTTTCTGGAGGAATTTCTAAATAGAGGGAAACTTAAGAGTATACATATTCCATAAAATAAATAAAGCAAAATAATCCACAATGTTTAATTGTTAAGATTTTAATCCAGTCAACTCTAAGAATAAATTTCAAAAAATTGATAGTGATCAGATTTGTAGGCAGTCTTTCACAGCTGAAGCATTCAATAAATATGAGGAATATTCCTCAAACAACAAAAAAAATGAAATCCTTACAGAAAATGGACGATTAAAGTTTCTTAATTTGTGTGTATTAGTACGAGAGCTTAGTTTTTAAGTTGTCAAGTGGGCATTAGAAAATTTATATTCATTGCATGGCACTTTTTTTTCTGTTTCTCTCCACAAAGACACATAAAACTGGAAAGATTTACAAAATTAACAAAAATCTCAAAGTTAACTCAGTTTAGAAAAATGACAAGAATTTGAGAGAGGAATTCAAGTTTTTTTTAAAGATATACTCTTAGTCTTTCATTCATTTTCTTTCAGCTTGTGATGAATGTTTTCTCAGTATCCTATGCTGAAAACAGGTAGATACTAATATCTATCTTCAAGGGCTGTTATGAGTATTGAATAAGACAAAAACATGGAAGCAACCAGCACAATACCTGGTAAGTAGAGGTATATCATAAAAATCAGTCTCCCATATTTTTTTGATGTAACAAAATTGAGAAATAAACATTTGATTCATGTAATGGGGGCTGAATTGCAGCTTCCTAAAATTCATGTGTTAAAGTCCTTACCCAATACCTTAGAGTGTGCGTATATTTGAAAATAGGGCCCATAAGAGGTCATTAAGATAAAATGAGGTCATAGGGAAGGTCCCCAATTCAATACGACTGGTATCTTTACAAGAGGAAATTAGGACACAGACACACACAGAGGGAAGACCAGGTGAAGATAACAAGAAGGCCGCTGTCAGCAAGCCCAGGAGAGAGTCCTCCGAAGGAACCAGCCCCACCGGCACCTTGTTCTCAACTTCCAGCCTCCGGAACTGTGACACATATTTCTGTGATTAAATCAACCAATCTCTGGTACTTTATGACTGCAGCCCCAGCAAACTAAGACAGTTATTAAAAGCATTAGCATGTTTTATAATCGTAAAGTTGTTTTCCATGACGAATGTAGCACTAGCCTTTGTGCAAATTGGCTTTCCAGAACCTCAGTTACAGATTGATTGGTTCACACCTCACGTAATAGAAGAGAAAATGTAGATCTGGAAGACTTCAGTAACTTATGCAAGGTCACCCCAATCTGGGTTTGGTGGCCTTCCTGCTGCCATCACTGGAGGATCAAAAATAGATATTGGATTGCTTTGTAAAAGACAGCTGTTAAATGGATATTTGGGTTCTAAGGAATAAAGTTTTAAACCCAAATGTCCCATCTATTACCAATTAATGATGCTTGCCTCAGGTTTCATTCCCCCACCAAGAACCTCCTAGCTCTTCAGTCTGATGTGAGGCACAGTCCCTTACCTCCAGCACTCCTGCTCTCTCAGCTTAGCATTTACCACCCAGTGATTCCAAGAGCTAGGAACACTTCCTGCCAAGAACTGTATCTTTCACTGCTGCAAGGTAAAGTTCAACAAGCTTTGCTATTTATCTATAGGAGCTGAAGCCTGGCCGACACCCACCATTTCAGGTCAGTTTGGGGCACCTTGAGAGTGAGTAACTGCTATCCATATTGGGAAAAGCAATGGCTTTCATTACAGTTTAAGAAAAAAACCCTTTTTTGTTTCAAATTTTCTGGAAGACCTTTTTGAGGACACTCCAAAAATGTGGCCTTATGTATGTCTGCCACAGTAAACATGCTACAGAGTGTGTAACTTACTCAAACATCATTTACTCTTCATTTGATGATGCAGCACTTTGAAAGGTCATATGTACATGGATATTTAATATTTTTTTTGTCTTAAATTGAGCACTTAGTATGTGCCAGACACTGATCTGTGTTTAATTATAGTCTCTTGTTTAATCCTTGCAATGACTCTGAGATAGTTGCTCTTATTAATGCCATTGTTCCCACAGGGGAACAAAAGGTAAGAAACATTAAGTAATTCATCCAAGGTCACTCTATGCACACAGTGTAGAGCTAGAGTTCAAATCCAAGTTTACATGACTCCAAAGCCCTCTAAAGGCTCCAAATTATATAAAGTTTGGAGTTTGGGTAGATGGACAGCATCCCTGAGACATTCTTGATTCCACAGAAATCAAGGCTATTTGTAATCACAGGGCTATTTATAAAGGAAAAGAAATCAACCAACTTGTCTTGAAATCCAACCAACATGTTTCAATTATTTGCTCCTGAGAACAACAGAAATTTCAACATTCTGCCAACTAAATAACTCCTGGATGATCGGCACAGAAGAAGTCATAAAGCAAATACCCATTTCTCTACATCCTGTGCCACTGTGCCATGAACTGCTCCAGGAAACCCCAATGGACTGAGCACCCTGCCCAGTGATCACACTTAAGAATCCACTCAGTATTGGGACCAACAGATAATGAACACAGTCAATGGAATTCCTTTGCAGGCTTCTTCAAGATATTCTGCAAGACTGTTTTTCCTTCTTCTTGACAGATTTTTTCCTACTTCTAGGAAGCCAGTGATGATAAAAAAAAAAAAATAGAAGCAGCTTTATCTGCCTTAGAGCATCCATTTAAAAGTACAGCTAGTGGAGTGAAATGCTAATATGAGGATCCAAATTTTCAGGGAAGGAGGTAAGCAGACTTTCCTATCTGAAAGAGACTAATGGTAAAAATGAAGGTGGTTTGATGACTAAGAACCTGTTAAACATAATGCATGAGTTTATCCCTTGGAATGGATTTCACTCCGTATTTTGAGAAATGCATTTAAGGGGAAACGCGTTGTGTCCCTCAAAGCATCTGGAGAAGATTCTTTAATTTTCTCAAATAAGAACTCCAGTCTATTTGAGTGAGAATGGTTGGAATATCATTACTGCAGGATTTTTGAATTGTTCTTATTTCTTGTAGTAATTTTAAATATTATACATGATTTCAGGATAGTATAACTCTTAGAGGAAAATGTGATTTTATGACTATACATATGTTTTGTATCCAGTGCGTCACTTGGTGAATATAAATGTATGTGAAATGCTACTGTTCACTCATAGAGACTGAATACTAATCGAAGGTTCCTGCCATCCATATGTATGATTTTCAGAACTAAGCAGGAAGCAGAGAGTTGGAATGCAGGGAGAGAATGCATACTTCAGCTTGAAATCCTGACATGTAAATTAGGTACTTGGTGACTGCCAAGATCCTTTCCAATCTCTCTACTCGGTTTCACCCTTGTGTTTTATCCAACTGTTAGAGTGGCAAAGCAACACAAATCATTTGTATTTTAGTCAGCTCTGCCTCTGTCAGACCTTTAAAATTCTCAGGATTCCTACGCTGTGTGTGGAAAATCATTTGACAGTCTAGCCAGACATTGTAAATCTATTTCTATTGATTTTCTTTTGCTAACAGCATTAGCATTTTCTGTAATTTTGAAGTTATTTTCCAAGTTCTTCATTTAGATTCCCTTAGATCCTAAGCTTCTAAAATAATTTTTAAAAAAGAATGTAAATGTCTTTTCAAACAGTAGTATATACATCCTCATGGTACTTGGTCCTGTCCTGGACTGCACCAGTCCAGAAGGACCACCACGGTCTTGTGTGACTTCACAGTGTGGCAGTTTGGGCTGGGCAATGTGGTAATTCCCTATGCATTCTATTGGAGCTTTTGGATATTGTGTGAATTTCTCTCCAGAAGCATCATTCATAATGTGAAATCTAACGTGTATCTCTTTGCCAGTGGAGGGAAAACATTTTAAGAATATATTTGTAGACTTCCTGGAAATGGATAAGTTGCCTCTATAACTAAACCAAGCAGATTTTACTAATTAGAATTATCTACACCATTGTACTTCATTCACTTCTTTCTAGGAGAGCCTTTTTATAACCAAAGATATATTTGGATCATGAATTCAGAAATCCTCGGAGCCACCCATCGGTGCCTGAGCTTCAGTGAGTGCATATCCCATGTCACCTATGGCAAAGGAGAATCTGAGACTCCTGAAGAGTTTCCTGCTTCCTTCCTGTGAGGCAGTGACTCCACTTCCCAGCAGTAATGGAATAACTTGAATTAGCTACAGTAATGTTAGACCCAGTTGGACCTCACCCAGGACTTCAACTATATTGCAGTAAAACAAAGCCAGAGCTAGAAGGCAATAATTTCTTCCTTCTGGCCCAACAGTACCTATCTTGTAGAGCTTTTTGAGGACTGGTTGTATTCTTGGTGTTATAATGATTAACTCTGCCCATATACCGACTCAGCTTTCTGTTCAACAAATGTACAGGGTCTGCCTGCCCAAGTTAGAATCTTTGCGTAATTGCTAATTTTCACAAAAAGATGGTCATCTTGCCTTTACTCAGTTGACTTTTAAAGTATTGGGGGCTGGCCTTTTTAGAAAACATACAATACTTAATGTTACTCTCCAAAACACAACTTCAAAGTATCTACTGCCCAATCGGTGCAAGAATTATATTCAGAGAGAATTATCTGAAGGAAGCACAGGCCGCATACTCTCCTAGGCCAGCATTTCCAAAATGCGTCTCCTAGGGAAAGTTGGTTTTGCAATATGTGACTTCCCAGTATCCTGTGAAAAGTGGTTTCAAGATGAAATATACCAGTTTAAACAAAGTTAAACTACCTTGTACAAGATTTTCCTGAGCCTTTCATAAGCCTGAATTTCCAAGGGAAAGAGAATGTAGCATTTCCAAAACCGACTTAACCACAGAAATGTTTTCTCCCTTGAATCTCTGCCTAATGGGACTAGTATTCTGTAAAGCAGACCTATAGAAATTGCCTGTGGATAATCTCCATGCTATTTCTAGATTAAGACAGAGAATCTGAAGACTGCATACCTGACCTCTTGTTTTTACCCACCCACCTACGCCTAAATATTTTCTACTGGACTGCGATTTATTGTGATGCCCCCACTTCCACTGCAGGATGTTACAAGAAATGAGACTCACTACTGAATTCATAGTAGGAATGGTTGAAGGCACCATTCACTGCAGCTTGCAGTGTTCCCTTTATGAGGTTTGTGTGAGAAATTCCTCTCATATGTCAAGTTCTTGGGAGAAAATTCTCACAAAGAGCAAGTCCCAGGAAAAGCATGGCTGGTAAGTTTTTACCTTATGAACAGGGAAAATCTTCCCTTGGTTGTGTTTTCCTCTTTGCTTAGATCAGGGAAGCTAGAGCCAAATTTGCAGCCCATTTTTGATAATTAGTCAAGGCTTTATTATTTTATATTTCCCATGTAATATATCTTCTTAGTTTTACCTCATTAATTGGCCAGCATTTCTCTTTTCATTGGATTTGCCTTTTTGCAATCTTTAGTTACACATTCTTCTATAAACGACCTCAAATCCTTTAGGTAATGAGATGGAATGCAAATTAATATATAGTGTCTTTCCCCATACCAAAATCATATTTCAATTGCTCCTAGGGAGACAGAAAATATTTTTTATATGATCCTATTTCATTCAAATATTTGGAGTGCAATTCACGGTCAGGTTCTCCTAACTTCTTGGGTCTTCTTGATTTCCTCACCACCCTGTTGTCACAGCTAATAAAACACAGAGAAAGTGTGTATCCTTGTTAATGACCTGTCTCCACCAAAATCTCCATCTGTTTATGCCCCTTTATATAAGAGTTTTGCCAAAACCCACTTATCATTTGCTCTCTTTTTAAATGTCTCTTGGGTCATCAATTGATACTGCTAAGACCACTAGTGGTGACTGTTTTTTTCTAACTTTTGCTGCTATCTGTGTCCATGATTACTTTGCTAATGAAACGAGGAATTTTGCATTATAAGAGTTGACCACTGTCCAAAATTTGCTAAGAACTAACACAGTGATGACTGGGGAGGGTGGGAGAGGGAAAGACATTTAGAAAAAAAAACAACAACCAAAAAACGAATCTTTATTCACTTAAGCTAAAGTTGCAGAATCCAAATTTGGCAACTGCCTGCCTGTACCTGGGATGTGTGAGCTATAAAGCAATGATGTGTAGCTACTGAACCTACAATTTGGTTAAAGTTAAACTCTCCAGTTTTATATGTTTACAAGCATATTGTCCTTTTGTTAATTTCCTCCCAGTACTCATTTCTTGACTTCTCATAGTTTCATTATGTAGTAATGTTTTAAGTGTTATTTGAAGTTAGTTAACTTAATTCATTTAGCAGATTTTCCTGTAACTTTTGTTAAACAGTATGCTTTCTGTACAGTACAGACCTTCCAATCACCAGCACTGAATAGAAAGAGGCTCTGATTCATGAAATGTGAATTTATGACAGTTGCCACTCTTAAAAAACAACAAATAGAACTTGAGCAATACATGACTGATGCATTCTCAGCCTGCTTCCTGTGTTCCATCTGTCTTTCTGCCAGCGCATTCACGCTCCAGGTTTGAAAGTAGTCGGGTAAGAAAGTACTAAACATAGAGAAAGGGCAATTCCAAAAGAACAAATGATTGTTTAAATTAGGCTGACAGTACCCAGTTGCTGGGGGTATGGGCCATGGGGATGGGCCATGTTCACCACTTAGGTTGGGCAAATTCCCAAGATGCCTTTTGACAGAGTAATGAGGCAGAATACATCACTCCTGCCCACTTGCATTCCCTGGGGAAAATTTTAAAAGGCAGTATATTCCACTGTAGTTGAATTCAAATCAGGTGCCATATCTACTTAAAAATAGCCTCAGATAGAATGGCAACCCAAACAAGAGTCTAACTTTCACTGCTTGCCCTGGTAGTGAAACTTTCTACATTCTACATTTTGTATCAAGAAAAGAAAGTTCGTGTTGTGTGCATTGTGAGGTAAGAAGCACACAACACGAACTTTCTCCAGTACCTGCTGTCCTTGCTATAGGTCAGGCATCAAGACAACTCCACTTTACAGGCCTGGACTTTGGAGAAAGAAAGGTGTTTACAAGTTTCTGTATAATTATAGTTATGCTGACATTTAAATAGTCCACAAGACTGAACTTCCTTACATTCCTATGACATTGATAATCAAAGCACTACCCAGGTGTCAAGGAAGCATGTCCAGGTATATGCTGAATGATGTAATAAGAAAAATGTAAATAAGCACTGCCTTTGTCTTAAGGTAATACCTGCAACTGCAGAATCTTAGAATTTTAGAGATGATGAGGACTTCAGAGATTCTTTAATCCAAACCCTTTATTTAATGGAAGAAGGGAAAAAGGTCTAGAGAAGTTGTGATTTCTCTCGGATCACACAATAAATTAGTGGCAGAGTTAAACAAAAGCCTAATTTCCACTTTACCATTTCCTTGACAAACTGTAGAACAATTGTAAGCCACTGATATATTCCACATACTAACGCCACTCTGTTGCCTTTTTAGGTTCTACTATGTTAGGTTTACGTTCCCCTGCTTTTTACATTCCTGTTCAAAGAGTTTCTGACTTAACCACAGAGAGAATTCCAGAACATGAGACACAGAATAAACTTGAGCAATCAAGTCCGTCTACTTCATTTTCTCATCAAAAACCGAAGGTCCAGTGAAGCTCTGGACCTTGACCGTGTAAACGAGTCAAGGAGCATCTATACAGAGCTTTGATCCCTGTCTCCTTATCCTGCGTCAGCAGACTTGACTGCAATCTGGATTATGCTGCTTTCCAAGCATTTAAAATAAAATAAAAAGTTTAACAGTGTGATAAATTCTTTCAAAAAGCAAGTAATCACATTTATGTATCTGCTTACATTTGGGGTTTCCAAACAGCACACGTGTGTGTGTGTGTGTGTGTGTGTGTGTGTGTGTGTGTGCATGCAAACTTTAAACATGGTACATCTGTACCCAATAAATCATAACCATCAAATAATAACACAGAAATCCAATTCTCCCCTCATACTCATTAAGATGGCTACTAACCATATACAACGGAATATTATCCAGCCTTAAAAAAAAAAAAAGGAAATCCTGCCATGTGCTAAAACATGGATGAACCTCAAAGACATTGTACAAGGTGAAATAAGCCAGTCACACAAAGTAAATCACTGTATGATTTCACTTATATGAGGTACTTAAAGTAGTCAAATTCATAGAGACAGAAAGTTGAATGGTGGTTGCCAGAGACTGAGAGGAGGGAGGAATGAGGAATTCTTGTTTAATGGGTATGGAGTTTCAGTTTTGCAAGGTGAAAAGAGTTCTGGAAATGGATGGTGGTGATGGTTGACCATTATGAATTATGAGTGTATTTAATACCACTGAACTATCCATTTAAAAATGGTCAAGAGGGCAACAATTAATACAGTATACATTTTACCACAATAAAAGAATGAGAAAAAAATCCAATCCACCCTTCCTTGGCCTAACATGGTCTTCCTCCACCCCCAGCATCCTCTCTCTTATCCACTCCCAAGTGCCAGTCAGTGAGGGACATAAGGACCATTATTATTTCCATTCTCTCTCTCTACAACAATTTCCCTATTGATTCAAGCAAGAATGTGGGGTAGGGATTATGGGCAGTATGACTTACGATAAACTTTCACTCTGCAAAACAACACTCTCTTTTAAACATCTCCTCTCTTTTGAACTGGATTTGCAACCCCAGAACTAAAAAGCAGGCTACAGAAATGATGCATGTAATTTTTGATGTGTACCCCGAGATGAGCAAGTTTAGATTCATCCTGGGTTTGGGTAATGAATTCTGATCCTATGCATCATCAAAGATTCCTTTATTTCTCCTCCTTGTTTTTCCTCCCCATGAGTGTATCTGCTATTGAATCATGTGCACTCCATTCAATGATTATCTCACTATAATAAGGCCAGTGGGGAGCAACTTATGTGTTTCCACTGTTCCCAACAACCAAGAGAAATTATAAGTAATGATGCCTCAAACAAATTAACATAATGCTAAATTTTCAAGATCTAAAGCAGAGTAATGCAATATTATTAGTGATGTGGCTGTCACTTCAAGATACTAACCTGTAAACTACAGAAAATAATGCTGTCTTTAATTTTATTTGCACATGATTAATGGAATGATTAAAAGCTGTTAGTGGCAGGGCACAGTGGCTCACACTTGTAATCCCAGCACTTTGGGAGGCTGAGGTAGGAGGATCACCTGAGCCCAGGAGTTTGAGACCAGCCTGAGCAATAGAGTGAGACCCTGTTTCTTAAAAAAATTTAAAAATTAGCCAGGCAAGGTGGCACACGCCTGTAGTCTCAGCTACTCAGGAGGCTGAGGTGGGAGGATCACTTGAGCCCAGGAGGTCAAGGCAACAGTGAACTATGATCACACCACTGCATTCCAGCCTGGGTAACAGAGTAAGACTCTGTCTCAGAAAGAAAACAAAGCTGTTAGTAAAATAACTTGACATCCTGTGTTATTGGGTAGTAACAGTTTAAAGAGAATAAAACGTTTAGCACTTTGCTTCCACTAGAGAAATATAATCTGATAGGAAATTTCATGAGTGACCAATTCTGATCCTATAATATGGTGCAATACTGTATCCTGAGTAGAAAATCTAAAGAGTCTCTAGTATATTCTATAATCCAAAACTCAACCATATGTTCAGTACTTGAGCACTTATTATAAAAACTAAAAAATAGTCTAATGTATTGCAGAGCATGGACTGTCAAGCTGTATTCAAGGACCAGTTCCTACTGTGTGACCTTGGACAAGTTACTTGACCCCTGTGTGCATCTGTTTTCTCATCTGTAAAATGGATATAATAAAAAAAGTTAACTATAATGATTTTGGTATGCTGTAACTGTTTAATCCACATTCTCTGCTATTACAGTAAACCAATCATCTACTATTGAGTAAACTCAATAAAATTGTTTTGCATTGCTTTCTCATTGTCTTACTAAAGAGTTGTATGATGTTAACAGACAGTGATTTCTGAATCACTACACTGTTGCAAATCTTTATTGCTTCCCTGTGATCTTAAGAGTCATTTTTAAGTGTTCGGCATTCATTGACTGCAAACACTCCATTGCCCAGTATAAAAAGGAGGAAATCCTCAAATTTTCTAATTAGACAAAAATGAAACATAAACGCGGGCACCCGTATGTCTCAATTTACTAGTAACACAGGATGTCAAGTTATTTTACTAACAGCTTTGTTTTCTTTTTGTTTTTGAGACAGGGTCTTACTCTCACCCTGGCTGGACAGCAGTGGTGTGATCATAGTGCATGTGTTCACAACTTCAAATCCTGGATGGAAAAATAACCCTCATTCCAAAAGGACATAAATAATATTTAAATAAAATTGATTATTGTAAATACATCTAAGGAGGTTTGCAAAGCAATTTCAACTAGTTCTATGCAATATTTCTCTTTCTTTTCCCCCCCCCCATCCTTTCACTCCTCCCATCCTCAATCCTCAGGTAGGCCCCAGTGTCTGTTTGTTGTTCCTTTCTTTTCTTTTCTTTTTTTTCTTTGAGACAGTCTCGCTCTGTCATTGAGGCTGGAGTGCGGTGGTATAATCTTGGCTCACTGCAATTCCCGCCTCCTGGGTTCAGATGATTCTCCTGCCACAGTCTCCTGAGTAGCTGGGATTACAGGCATGTGCTACCACACCTGGTTAATTTTGTATTTTTAGTAGAGACGGAGTTTTCCCATGTTGGCCAGGCTGGTCTCGAACTCCTGATCTCAGGTGATATGCCCTCATCAGCCTCCCAAGGTATTGGGATTGCAGGCGTGAGCCACCACGCCTGGCCTCTGTGCAATATTTCTAATACGATATGCAAACTGAGGAACATTTATATATTGTAGATGACAGAGCATTATTAAACCCCAGTGTTCATAAAGATGATGGCATTTGGAAAAACACCATCGCCAGAAATTTCTAAAACCAAAGAGGAGCTGGTTTTTATTCTAAGGCTAAAGTATTTTTAAATCAAGCCACAGGGAAATAATTACTTTTGTTTCTATTCAATCAAGACCTGCACACAGAGTTTATGGAATGACATAATATCCTTCCTGAAATCAGACCGGCATGTAGGACCAGCATCCTTCACACATAACTAGTTCCTGAATCTTTACAAACAAATCCTAATTTCCAAGGAAACAATCTCATCAAATGCTGCTCACTAGAATACATATTGTTCTTTTTGGAAACATTACAATAAGATTTTCATGATTACAAACCCCAACTTCCTCTCTAATATTCAATATAATCTTAAACTCATTTATTTAAATGGAAACAGTATTTTTATAATGGCTGTAGAAATTCCTGGGTAAGTTATAAAGCACTGATATAATAATTTCTTTTATTTTAGTCTGTTGGGGGGGTGATCATTAACAGACTGTAGACATGTGTTAGGAACCTCTTAGGAATGTTCATCTTTCTACTTTCTCCTGATATACCGTATAAGGATCATGTTTAAATTTTTTTTTTCTTGGCGACTGGTAAATTTTAGTAATGTCCAGACTTCCAGGCTGGTATTTTTTTTTTTTTTTTTTTTTTTTTTTTTTTGCGGGGCGGGGGCTGAGAATAAAAAGAAAATCAAGCAGCTTATAATCAACATTCTCTTCTCTTTGCCTTAGGAAGCTGGAGTTTTGTATGCAGGTCATAGGATTTGTTTTGAGATAAACAGATACCTTAATTCTTTACCAGAAAAACAATATCAACACATCTGTGGCAACTGCTGACACAAACGTACAAACAGGAAGAGAATGCGATTCTAGTGCTTGGCCTTCAGAACAGAATTCTTACTTTCCTCCTCTTCACTAAGGGTGTTCCAAATACTCCCGACGGGATGGACGTTCGTCCCCCGCCCCCTCCCTAAGGAAATAAACAAGTGTCTACATTCTAAATGTGAGGGAGTGTGAGGAAATTGCAGAAAAGCTCGTAAGATACACACTGAGTAACCATTCTCATCTGTTCTGTAGACACATGTAAGTTTTGGAATTTATGATTCACTCTCCCACCGTGAAGTTTTCTGTGCACTTTATGTTGAGCTATGTGGCAGCTAAGGGCTGTCCCTGTTTGTGAAAACTGCAGCCTAAAGTTATTTTTCAAAGTTATGGGTAGTGTGGCATAGAAATCCATATGTTATAAAGTGAAAACAATAATTAAAAAAAAAAAAAAACTGGGTTAGCATGAAATATAGCCAACAGAAATCAGAATGAGCAACGACAGCCTTCCACTGCCGGCCACTCACCTTGTTGAATTTTAGTCACTAGCTGATGGCGTGCTAGAATCCGGCTCATCCTGTAAGGAGAGCGTCTTGCAGTCTGATCAAATCGCAAGTACATCTCCTGGCCCTCAGGTGTCATGGAATTTAGGTAGTAGCAGCCTGAGGCTGGGGTCCTGGGCACCTGACTGAACATCTCGGCAGATTTCCTGTTGCCACCTCAGTCTGCCTGTGGCTGTTTCCGTCTGTCTCCAGTCTCAGCCAAAGAGCAAGGCACCCAGCCCAGGACAGCTCAACAGACCCAGCGATTTTTAAAAAGAAAAAGGAGTGCCAAAGCCACAACTCAGAATTCCAACCCCCCGCCCTCATGTGACCACGGGAGCCAATGAGAGGAAGAGAGGAAAATAGGAACTTTCGCAGTCATCCCTAAGCCGGGACCAGAAGCAGTTCCAGCCGCCAGGATCCCCCACACAATGCTGAAAGCAAAATACACGTATTTGACGTGCCTCAGAGCTGACGAAGCACCCAAAAGCAGCCCTCACTCAAAGAGTTAAAAAGAGAGGGAACGGCAAAGACAGTAGAAGACAAACAAGTCCAGGGGCAGGAAAGTTTTCAGGCTGTCAAAGTTAGGGAGAGTGCCTTCTCTTTCTACAAGGCAGCTGCGGCCAGGTAAAAGAGGGACCTGATAAATCTCTTAAAAAAAAAATCCTTCAAACAAGCATCAACAGCTGAGTGTAAACTATCAGTCTTCATTATCAAGAAACAACTCAAATAAAAACTTTTCCAGTGAAAAACTAACTTATAAACTTCAAGGGCTTCAACACCAGGAGTAAACACAGCACAGACTCCTGACCCTCACGTGTCGGGAATTGGAAGGCTCTTACAGATAAGACGCAGCGGCAAAGCACACACGTGGTACTTATTAAGCATCTGCTCCTCTTTGATTTCTCTACTTCTCCAATTTTTAATCACCTAGAGGCAAAATACTTAGAAAGTGCCTATCACATTTAAGACATTGAATCATTAAAGACAAGAATCATTGCAGAAGTTGCAGAGATATCAAAGATACTGTCACCAACCTGCTAAGCATCCACTGAGAAATTATACAAAAGCTTCTAACGTGAGGCCACGTAGGTGTCTCAAAAAGGACACAAACACAATGCCAGGTGAGCAGCATTATTTTTGACTGGGGTGATGATTGCAAGCCAGAGAAAGAGACATTTGAATAGGCTTTTTAAAATGGGAATTCTGATAGGCAGAGGCTGGGGAGGGTTTTGCAACAGGCTCTAGGTGCCCATGTATGCAGCCCCGAACCAGAGTGTGTGTTTAAGCAAACTGCTAGCAATTCCATTTGGCTATATCTGAGTATATATATATATGGGAGTCATTATACTTTTTCCCTGTTTTTCTTCTTTAATATTGTTAGATATGAGGAGAAGTCCATAGAAAACATGTTATCAAATTCGGAGCCTGGGGCTGAATAAATAAGGTTCTTATATAAAAAAGTATATGACTAAGTTGCTTCTACTTTTGGCTGACTCCAACTGAAACATAGCCTGGCTGGGCATTTATAGTCTAATAATGAGAAATTATTTCGAAATTATTTTGAAATTAAAAGCTTAACAGGACTTAAACTGGGGCTTCGATTCTTCTTACTCTGGCTCTCTGGAGGCCCGTCAACCTTAAAAACTTTCCCTGAGGGAATTGTTGCTAGCTGGATTCTGAGAAGCAGCTCGTCTTGTGTAACTGTCCCACTATGTAAATAAACAAGTTAAGAACGATCTCTGGGGCACAGCATGTGACAATTGCCTTCTATCTCACAGCAGTTGTTAATCCTTAGCCTCTTTGGATGGTTATACAAGAGTCAGCATGTCTTTGTTTGCAGGTTGGCTAAATAGCAGAAAGGCAAAGGAGATCTACTGGGTCATATTGTGCCCTTTCCATTCTTATTTGGGATTTGAGCAGCAGGCTGTTTCATAGCATCCTTTGTGGAAGGTGAAAGGGATCTGAGACCTAACGAATGGCTCCGCAGAAGCGTGGATGTGAACGGAGAAAGGCTGAGAACCATACTGCAAAGTTGCTGCCTGGAAGGTTCATGAGCCCAGCTCAATCCCCACTGGTGGCCATGTGACTGAGGTGCTTGTATCAGCTGCTGTGTGCACGTGCTTTCGGCTTGATAGTCCAACACTGGGAGCATCCGTGTTGTAACTTTTTGTTCAAGCCAGACACTTGGTAGTTAGCACTTTTTTACTGGAGAGAGAATGGAAGGAGGGTGGAGAGAGAAAGAGAGTGCAGCATGGAATTTGGGATCATTGAACATGTTCTGGGAAACCAAGTAAAGGTGAGGAAAAGGCAGGAAAAAATACATAGCTTTTTATAGCTTTGGATAACACTTAAAGCTCACGCCTGGAATCTCAGCACTTTGGGAAGCCGAGGCGGGTGGATCATGAGGTCAGGAGTTCAAGACCAGCCTGGCCAAGATGGTGAAAACTCGTCTCTACTAAAAATACAAAAATTAGCCAGGCATGGAGGCAGGTACCTGTAATCCCACCTACTCAGGAGGCTGACAGAGAATTGCTTGAAACTGGGAGGCAGAGGTTTCAGTGAGCTGAGATCACGCCACTGCACTCCAGCCTGGGCGACAGAGTGAGACTCCATCTCAAAAAAAAAAAAAAAAAAAAAAGACCAGCCATTCCCAATACCAACTTGCATTTCATTGCTGACTTGGCTGCATTCTATTAATAAAAGCAAGTGGAATGATTCTTCCTGAGAAGGACTGCAGTATGTCACGGCCAAGTTACTAGAAAAAACAATAACAACAATAAAACTTATATTGTCTCCTTTTTGCATAGTAATGAATGTGTTGAAAGTTCTAGGGTGTCTTGTTCTGAAAACATCAAGATCATAAGTTTGTTTTTATGACTATATGTAATAGTTAATAAAAAAATTTTTGGCAATGAAGAGCAATAATTGAACTTACTATTTTTTTAAAATACGGTGCCTCACTCTGTCACCCAGGCTGGATTGCAGTGATGCAATCATAGTTCACTGTAGTCTCCAGCTCCTGGGCTCAAGTGATTCTCACTCTCCCAAGTACCTGGGACTCCAGGTGCACATCATCACACCTGACCAATTTTAAAAAAATGTGTAGAGACGGGGTCTTGCTTTGCTTCCTAGGCTGATGGCCAACTCCTGGTTTCTGGTGATCCTCCTGCCTTAACCTCCCAAACTGGTGGGATTACAGGCATGACCCATTGCGCCTGGCCCTACATTTTTTTTTAAAGGAATTTTTATTCCCTAATTTTAAAAAAGCCAACTTAGAATAAAGCCTAATTTTTTCAAAAAAATCAGCCAGTGTTTTAATAAAGGGACCTAGGATCACTTATCAACAATTCGGTCTTCTGTATGCATATACAGGGCCCCTAAAGTTTTATTTTATGGTTCAAGTAGTATCTGTAAATTCATGCAACTGCCCACCATGTTTTTGTCATTTTGTATTTCCGAAGTATTATATTTACAGCAAATAGGTAACATTATTTTCTCATTAGCATGTCATTATTACCTTGTTTTATGCTAATGTATTGCTATTGCTATGAAACCTGTACTTTTTAAATGAATTCTTTTTTGTGATCAGTTAGTCCCAGTGTTAGAAGAATTACCACTGGGGTAGACAGTGCTGTTGTATTTGCATTAAGAAATGGCTAGTTCTCTCTCCGGCTTGTCCTTTACATGCAACTGAGAGAGCTGGTCCTCTTCTCCAGTGAGTGCATGAGGTCCTGTGGAATCAGAGAGGAAGAGAGTGCCCAAATCACAAGCATCTTCCAGGACTGACACCATATCTCTCCCTCTCTAGTGCCTTTAAAAATGAGAAAAACAGATGGCACTTGTGTCCAGTTTTCACTTACTTTTCTTCGTCCTCATTGGTCATCAATTGTGATCGCCACTCAGACTATTTCAGAATGAGATAAACAGATGATTACTGGGAACCAAAGGCAGCAAAAGACAAGGGACAGGAAAAAGGAGACAGGGGGACAGCATTGAACCCCTACTCTGTGCCGGACCTGAAGCCTTCATGGCTTCACATTTTATTTTATTTTATATTTTTTACATTAATTTCCACAGCTATCCCTGGAGGTATCTGATTGGATGGAAAGGAGGCTAAGACTCACAGAAGTCACATAGCAAGTGCACAGCCTCTGTGCATCTCCCAGCTGATGCTGTTTTCACTCTTTCCATTATTACAGATGAGAGACAGGGAAGGAAAAACACGGGACTGAAAAGGCACTGCGGAAATTGGAAAGGGAGAGCATTTTGGAAGAAGAGCCTGAAAATCATCCTAATCCTGTGTAACTGCCTGAGATACTGGAATGTCTACATGGAAATATGGGTATGGGGTGGCTAAAATCCCATAGTGATTGAGATCTGGTGTCTTCAAGTAAGAAGTATAGAGCCCAGAGCCCTTAATCAAACAATAGGAGCCACAAGCTCTCTTAGGAGTAACCCATAGGTGAGGATCAGAGACTCACCCCAGCCCACAACCCTCGAATAAACAAGCAGCTCAGCTTGACCCTCTTTGCCAATCCTTTCCAGGGTAGTTGGTATATACTCTGCACTCTGTCTGTCCTCAAGGCTAACGCTGCCTATGTCTTGAGTTTCTCATGGCGTTCACTCTCAATGCAAACACTCCAAATACAGTCAAAACTCTGAAATTTGACCTCTAAGCAAAACTTTTGGTATTTTGAATTTTCAAGTCTTTTGATAGATGATCCCAGATTAGCGCTCAGTGGAATCTTGTATACACAGGGCAGAAAGCTAAGGAGTGCTTTTACAGAAGCCAGGAATGGCTCACTGTCTGCTGCCCTTTCTGCTCCTTCACACACATTCCAGCCTCCTCGTCAGTCTGTTCAGAGGGAGCCAAGGTAGTTCTGCCAAGTGGGAAAGTGTTTGAGATACAAGTGGCAGGCGGAAAAATGCAGGGCTGATTTGGAAGGCTGCTTTCGAAATTACGTGAACCCAAAGGTTGTGGGTTGATGTCAAAGCCTTCCTGTGGGCTCTGAAGGCCAGTGTTTGAAGATCTTCACCAATTGATTTGTGACGTGCGTGCCCAACTCGGTGCCAGTTAGCCTTCCCCATCTGCACGCACCCCATGTCCCATGCCCAGTGCAGAGAAGCCAGTGATACTAACACTGGCAGCCATGACCAGGATTCCATGAAAGGGCGTGGCCCAGATCGGCTTCCCTAGCTCCAGACCATGGCTCTCATCTGGAGTCCAGAGCCTGCCACAAACACTTGTGGGTGGTAATAGATTTCCTTTACTTTGTCCCTAAGCCCTCCCTACTGTCTGGTAAATTCCCATCTATGGGCCTCCAGGAGCATGTGCTCCCCCCTTACACCATTCCCTGGAGATACAACCATCAGCTCCAGCCCATATGAAAGCAACCTGGTCTGTCCTGTCCTGGGACCATCATTACATCCACCCACTCCAGCCAAACCAGAATTCTTTCACTTTTCTCAGTTTTTTCACAGATCTGGAATTGTGTGATTCCCTTCTCTTCCACCCATGAGGCTCAGTTAAAACCGATTGCCTCCAGAAACACTTTCATGACTAACACAAAGCTCTTTAGTCTTACCAGTCATGTTAATACCTGTAAACCATCATTATATGGCACATTAATGAGATTGGCTTGTTACGTGTTCATATGGAATCTATTTGTTCATTGCAACTACTACAGGCATAAAGTTTTGACATCTTGGATTTAGAAGGAATATTAAACATTTTCTAATCCAACCACTCAACTACCTCACCCATCTCTACTCAACTGCAGTAGTTAATTCTCTACCTGCATATACAGAGTTTACTGTCTCACAGAGGATCCCAAAATATTGAAGAATGTTCTTCCTTTTAATTTACATCCACTGTCTCTGATTCTGCCATTTGGAATCAGACAGGACAAATCTATGCTTTCTTCCACAAGACTGTCCTTCAGATGTTTGCCAACAGACCTTATAAGAATCCTTTTGTGTAGGCTCACATTGTTTTCCATGGAACCACAGGACTTGCAGCCATTCAGCCAGACAACTGCTCTCGTTTGGATCTGCTTCAGTCTGTCAGTATCCCTTTAAAAATATGCTGGCATCTACTCTAAGCTTAGAGCTCTAGACTTGGCCAAGCACAATAGTTTATGGTACATTGTGTGCGTATTTCCTGCATTCAGGGCATTGTACTTTTGCTGATGCAGTCTGAGATTAGGGGAGGCTTTATTTTTTATAATCTATATTTACTCATTCATATGTTTAACATTGAATGCCTGAAAAGCAGTGCAGTAAGTATAGTAGATACAAAGGTGAGTATGATGTGGTCCCTGCTCTCAAGGGACTATCTGCCAGGGAAGACAGAAAAGAAGCTTACCACTATACTCCATGTTAAGTGAAGTGTGGGAGGCTAGAAGCTATCTCTATTGCCCCATGCTGTTTTATATATGATCTAAATGTCTTAGATCATATATAAGCTCATATATTAGAACATATATATCTAAGTGCATAAATCACTGGCTGTTATTTTTGTATTTTCATAAAATCTGCTGTTAGGTGAGTGTTCTCTATTCTTTACTTACCAAATGATCTTTTGAACTTAAGAAGAGGTCTTTAAACTTACTGCAGTAGTTGAGATACGTTCCATTCCTGACTTTCTTCTCCAGCTATTTATTTTTGCCTTGTTATTTCTGGTAGCAAACAAACCCCCACCCCAATAAAATAAACAACTAACTGAATTTGGGGGAAAGGTAAAGTAAGGGCAGGAAAATAATAAAGCCAGGGGTAAAATCCATTCACAGATAGGCAAGCATGAAGTCTTGCACATTTGCTCGAAGTTAGTGAGAATGTGGCTTAAGATGCCTCTTTGACAAAGCAACATGGAAACAAGACCAACTACAAAATTCAACATATCCGTTAGATGAAAAACAAAACAGTGATCAAGATAAATACAGATCACCAGGTATGGTGACCCCAGGGAAGATTTTCTCAGGTCCTCATAAGGAGTCAGCATGCCTGTAATCCCAGCACTTTGGGAAGCCAAGGTGGGTGGATCACTTGAGCCTAGGAGTTCGAGACCAGCCTGAGCAACATGAAAAAAACCTATCTCTACAAAAAAAAGAAAAAGAAAAAAAAATTGCAAGAGTTAGCCAAGCATGGCTGAGAGAGCCTATAGTTCCCTCTACTTGAAAGGCTAAGGTAGAAGGATCACTTGAGACTGGGAAGTCAAGGCTGCAGTAAGCCATGAGTGTGCCACTGCATTCCAGCCTGGGTAACAGAGCAAGACCCTGTTTCAAAAAAAAAAAAAAAAAAAATTAGCACCCTTAAAAATATTGGATATGGTAGCTAAATTTAGTTCACGGTTTCTTAACCATATCCTTCAATGTCAACAATAATATAACAAGCATCATTTAGGAAAAGTAATTTCTGTGAGGGTCTTTGAAAACCATGGTTCAAGTATGCGATTGTCTGTCATCTTTTAACCATATCTCAGACCATATCAACACTTTCTGGCTTAAAATACTCTAAAGTTTTCCATTGCACCAAGAAAATTAAACTCCTTACTTGGCCCACTGGGTCCTGCACAATTCAGTCTCTGCCAACCCCTCCCCCATCAATTCCAGCTCCCAGCTAGCCTCCTCCACATTGCTGCCTCAGTTGCCTTTCTGCACACGTTACTCCCCAGCTGCAATGTTGCATGGAGCCTTCCCATGGCTGGCTGTTTCTCAGCTGATACTTGTTTCTCCAAGTATCAGCTTAACTGTTGTATCCTCACGCAAGCCATCCCTGTTGATTTCCTCTAAGTGAAGGCAGTATCCCCTTTGTGGTTCCTATAGCCCCTCTCCCAATTTATAATTACATGTGTATTTGCTCATGGACCTGTGTGTTGTGCATTTTTCCCAGCAGACTGCTTTGGGTGGACTGTGTCTATTTCATTCACATTGTATACTTGATGCCTACTGTAAGGCCTGGCACAGAGCAGTACATTAGTAGTGATTGCTTGAATAAATGATTGAATAAATGATTGAATAAATAATGATATGAATTTCCCCAAAGACAAAATTTAGAAATGTCTAGAGAAACAGATATGTATTTTTTTTAGGCAGTCATAACAAGTATTGTTCTTGTTGCTGATGATACAACTTCGATTGAATAAGGATTGGACAGCAGATAATTCTAGGTTTTATTCTCTGGGAAGAGCCTTAAAAACTGTGATACTGAGTGTCAACTTGATTGGATCGAAGGCTACAAAGTATTGGTCCTGGTGTGTCTGCAAGGGTGTTGCCAAAGGAGATTAATGTTTCAGTCAGTGGACTGGGAAAGGCAGACCCACCCTTAATCTGGGCAGGCACATTCTAATCAGCTGCCAATGTGGCTAGAATATAAAGCAGCCAGAAAAATGTGAATGGCAAGACTGGCCTAGCCTCCCAGCCTACATCTTTCTCCTGTGCTGGATGCTTCCCGCCCTGGAGTATCAGACTCCATGTTCTTCAGTTGGGGGATTCAGAATGTCTTTCCCTGCTCCTCAGCTTGCAGACAGCCAATTGTGGGACTCTGTGATCGAGTGAATTAACACTTAATAAATTTTCCTTTATATCTGTCTATCCTATTAATTCAGTCCCTCTAGAGAACCCTGACTAATACAAATACATGTATTTCACCTTGTTGGCTAGTGACAAAAGTATATGCCTTGACCATCAAGTAGAGGGCAGTTTAAGGTCCTCTGTGAAAATTAGCCTGGAGGGATGAGCAAACCTCTTGCTCCACAAAGAGGGGCTAAAGGGCATAAGAAAATTTTGGTAATACTGCCTTATCTTTGTGTCAGTTACAAATTGCATAGGCATGCTTGCCGTGCCTTTAACTAAACAGTACAGCAGCATTGAGCCAGCTACATTTAGCTGACCCTATAGATAACTCTTCTGAGTGACTGCAGTCCACTGGTCCATGTTTTGTGGGAACAGCTATCCAATCAGATGCAGTGCTCCAAGCTGCCCTTTTTTCTAGCCTATATTTTTCCACAGGGATATGATGGCAGAATCTTCGGAGGTGATCACTCACCAACTGTGTCCACGCCTTCCTCTGATGGACCAGTCTTGCTACCTTACCAAAGTGGAGACTGTGTTCATGTGGCTTCATTTGCTCTTCGTGGACCCAAACTGCATCTGGGTTATTAACCATCTCTGATTCTTCATGCTCATACATATCTCATTAATAATTCATTCAATAATTTTACCGGAGATTTTAACAAATTTACCATCTAGAGTTTTCTCTATTATTTTTAAATTATAGAGAAAATTCTATAATTTAATTATTTTTAAAATAATTATTCTCAATTATTTTTAAAAGCAATTGCTTATTTGTTTTCAATGAATTGCTTAGATTACTAGAAGAAAATTGTTAGTCTTTTAGGTAGAATTTGTCTGTACTTAGAGGCTTACCTTCATTTACTTCAGGTAAGATTCTATAGCCTCCTCCCATCTTGAACAGCGGTGAATGTATGTTCTTAATGATGACTCAAATTATAATTTGAATATCAAATGGACACTTGCTCATTGAAGAAATTCTATGATGAATCCTCTGGAAAATCTTCTAATTGTCCGCTTTGTAAATATTTGGGATGACCCAGTGACAGGCACACCATTTAATTCGGATTGTTGTCTGACCTATTGCCCTGGATTCTGTCTCTATTTTTATGTACAGTCCCTTTCTTCATGGTGTCAAGCAGCAGTTGGGAACTGAGCAATGGCCCACACATGGTGGAGGAATAAAGGCACAGGACGAATAATGCAATTTCATTTCTTAGCTATGCCTTCTTGGATAAATGCATCTCAGCATACCAAAAAATCTGTTAGAATGCTTTTCTTTCATATTTCTAATATAAGACCATCAATCTGTACTTAAAAGTGGTGCAGAGAAGAGTAGCAGCATTTAAGAAATTCCACAAGGAGAGGAAACTATGAATTTGAGAGAGTAGCAAAAGATCCCTCTAGAGGTTTAGATTTAGGCGTCATGTAGTTCTCAAGTGACTGGAAGATGAATTTTAGGGTAATGGCTGGGAAGCAAGGGGAGGCTCCTCTTTTCAGTTAAGAGAAATAATTTAGCCAAAAGTGATCCCGGTGTAATACAGAGATTTTTTTTCTGGCATCTGGTTTATCATCTACAGAGACAAAAATCACTAACTCACGTTACCATTTCTTTCACCCTTTCTTATTCAAGTATTTCTAATGTATACTTCATGTCAGGCACAGGGCTAGATTCCGATGGTACAGAGAAGAATAAGACACTGTCTCTCTTCTCAACAATGATTTATCATGGCAAAAGAGGAGGACAGTTACAATTACAGGACTGCATTGCTGGTGCTATGACAGAGGTGTGGAGGGTCCCCGGGGGAGCAGAGGAGAGACGGCTAAGTCAGAACAGAAGAGAGGCATTCTGCACAGCAGAAAGTTGGTGCAGGAGCCTGGAGGGATGCATACCTGGGCAAGAAGGCTAGGAAGAAGATATGGGGGAAAAGATGCCCATGAAGAGAAAAAAATGCATAAATACTTTCCTATGTGACACTCCTGCTTCAATTAATAAGAGAGATTAGTATTCAAACCACCATGACAGGCTGGGAGTGGTAGCTTACACCTGTAATTCCAGCACTTTGGGAGGCTGAGGTGGGTACATCACCTGGGGTCAGGAAGGTTTAGTTTGGCCAACGTCAGCCTGGCTAATATGGCAAGGCCCTGCCTCTACTGAAAAAGTGAAAAATTAGCTGGGCATGGTGGCATGTGCCTGTAATCCCAGCTACTGAGGAGGTTGAGGCACGAGAATCACTTGAACCTAAAAGACGGAGGTTGCAGTGAGCCGTGACAGTGCCACTGTACTCCAACCAGGGTGATGGAGCAAGACTTCATCTCAAAAAAAAACAAATCACCATGACTTAGGGGATCTCAGGGACAGCATGAGTGGTGATGGGTGTGTTAATTCCACTGCAGGAATCATCACACACTGTATCCCTATCTCAAATCTTGCATACCTTGAAGATATACAATCTTTATCTATCAATTAAATATTTTAAAATTTAAAAATCACCATGATACAACACCTCACATAGTGACGTTTGTGTGTGTGTTTGTGTGTGTGCGCGCACGTGCACGTGGGTGTGGTGAGAGTTGAGATCTACTCCCTCATCAAGTATTCAATAGTCTTATTAATTGTAGTCACCATGCTGTACATTAGATCCCCATAACTTACTTATCTTATAATGGAAAGTTTGTACCCTTTGACCAGCACCTCCCCATTCCACAGCCTGTGTTCCTGGCCCTGCCTCTGTTCTGTTCTAACTTAGCCGTCTCTCCTCTGCTCCCCCGGAGACCCTTTACACCTCTGTCATAGCCCCAGCAACACAGTCCTGTAATTGTAACTGTCATCCTCTTTTGCCATGATAAATCATTGTTGAGAAGAGAGACAGTTGCAATCACCATTCTTCTCTCTGCTTCTGTGAGCTTAACCTTTTTTTTTTGAGATGAAGTTTTGCTCTTGTCACCCAGGCTGGAGTGCAATTTCACGATCTCAGCTCACTGCAACCTCCGCCTCCTGGGTTCAAGCAATTCTCCTGCCTCAGCCTCTCAAGTAGCTGGAATTACAGAAGCCCACCACCATGCCCAGCTAATTTTTGAATTTTTAGTAGAGACCAGGTTTCACCAGGTTGGCCAGGCTAGTCTCAAACTCCTGACCTCAGGTGATTTGCCTGCCTCGGCCTCCCAAAGTGCTGGGATTACAGGTGTGAGCCTCTGCATCCAGCCAAGTTCAACTTTTTAAAATTCCACATCTAAGTGAGATCATGTGGCTCAGTCTTTCTGTGTCTGGCTGATTTCACTCAGCATAATGTCCTCCAAGTTCATCAATTTTTGTGCCTGTTTTGTAAAGACTTTCTGGAAGAGTTCTTTCCTGGTAGAGAATATGTGTGTATGTGTAAAGATGCAGAGACTCAGAGACTCCTGAGTTTTTGGCTGTTTTTGTTTTGTTTTGTTTTTGAGACAGAGTCTTGCTCTATCGCCAGGCTGGAGTACAATGGCACAATCTCACTGCAACCTCTGCCTTCCAGATTAAAAAAATTCTCCTGCCTCAGCTTCCTGAGTAGCTGGGACTACAGGCGCGTGCCTCCATGCCTGGTTAATTTTTTTGCAGTTTTTAGTAGACACGGGGTTTCACTATGTTAGCCAGAATGGTTTTGATCTCCCGACCTTGTGATCCATCCACCTCTGCCTCCCAAAGTGCTGAGAATACAGGCATGAGCCACTGCGCCCGGCCAACTCCTGAGGTTTTTTAACCATGTATCTTTAGAGCCTGATGCTTATTACAGCACGCAGTAGCGTCTGGCCAATCTCCCAGAGCACCACCACAATCACACTGTGTCTTATGGTTCAGACCTGTTTAATCAGACCAGGTATAACACAGATAGTCAGGCATGGTTACCTTCTCCTTAGAGGCCCCACCAAGATGACTCAACACTAATCAATCACAGGAGAATATTTACTGAGCACCAAAAATGTATTTGCTGCATAGAAAGACAGAACATATCAAAAGCTACTCACAGTCTTCAATGACCTTAGAACCGCCTCTTTCATTCCCTGACTTCAGGAGTCTCAAGGGCTGTCCTTGGCCTTGGCTTGTTGCTTAATATGGCTTGCCTTGGAAAATCCAGTCCCAGCACTCCGTTAATCGGCCAGTGCATTGTTCTACATGAAAATGTAAGACAGAAATGGTGTGCTATATACTGTGATTATAATGTTTTTAAGATAAGAAAAAAGCATAGTAAAAAATAGTTTAGAAGAAACTGCACTAAAAAGATAATCATGACCATTTTTAGGATGGTGAAATGATGGGTGATATATCTTAAATTTCCATTTGTTAAATATTCTGTCATATGACTAGGGGACCAAGCCTAACCAATGACTTATGGTGGTGTATGGAGAAGGAACCTCAGTCTTGGCTTATTTCCAGTTGTCTCTGTGTATTGCAGATGGAAGAGACAAGAAAAGTCTGCACAATGATAGATACCATCTTACATGGCTTGAACTCCCCAGTGTCTAATACCGTTATGCGAAACTCCAGTGTTCAAAATAATTTCATCTAAGAAAGAGAAAACGAAGTCTATTGTTTCAAAACGCCTCTTACATCCTTTCCTCATTGCATGGTGTGTCCAGCACATACGTACTGCCCTCCTGCTTGGAGCACTCAGACAGTTTTACTCGTGTCTCTGTGTCTAGTCTGCACCATCCCATCTACACTTTTTGTTTGTTTGTTTTTGTTTTTTTAAGACAGCGTCTCACTCTCTCGCTCGGGCTAGAGTGCAGTGGTGCAATCTCGGCTCACTGTAACCTCTGCTTCCCAGGTTCAAGCGATTCTCCTGCCTCAGCCTCCTGAGTAGTGGGGACCACGGGTGTGTGCCACCACACTCGGCTAATTTTTTTTTAGTACAGATGGGGCTTCACCATATTGGTCAGGCTGGTCTAGAACCTCTGACCTCAAATGATCTGTCTGCCTCGGCCTACGAGTGCTGGGATTACAGGTGTGAGTCACTGTGCCTAACCCCCATCTGCACTTAATGCCACAGAATATTCAGCTTCTCAGGAGACAATTACCGTCATACCACCCTCCTGCCACAGAACATCAAATAACGCACCACCTTTATCACTTACTATGTAAGTCATTTTGCTTCTTAGGGGCTCTCTTTCTATATCTAAAAAAAAAGGTTTATAAGTATATGTGCATATACACGTACATATGCACACACACACACATCTCATATGAATATACATAAACAGACCCAGTCTATATGACTGTCAATTCCTTTTCCATTGTTTGAGTCAACTAGATCAGAATCTAAGTCAAGAAAAAGCAAACTAGTTGAAAAAAGGATTTTGTATCCTTTTTTGCATGTTGCCTTTTGGAGGAAGATTCAATGGGCATGGCAAGAGCCGTCCACGGCACAGATCTAATCTCCAGACATAGAAAACTCTCTTTCTAGCCATTCCTGGTTTTAAAACCTGAGATAGATTCTGTAGAATAACCTTACAATGTTTTCTTCAGAGCTGGTATATACTTCAGCTCTACAAATATAGCCTTATACCACATGACCATGTTTTGCTTAATGACAGTGGTCCCATAAGATTATAACAGCACATGCTTACTGCACTTTTTCTATGCTTAGATATGTTTAGGTACATACATGCTTCCATTGTGTTACAATTGCCTGCAGAATTCAGTACAGTCACATGCCGTTCAGGTTTGTAGCCTAGGAGCAATAGACCACCCCATACAGCCTAGGCGTGTGGTAGGATCTGTGTGAGTGCCTTCTAGAATGTTCACGTAACAACAAAGTCACCGAATAACAAATTTCTCAGAACATGTCCCCATCATTAAACAATGCATGACTGTACACTTAGGCCTGTTAAAGCTCTAGTCTCACAACAATGAGCAAAATCTATTTAAATAACACAGTGGCGACGCTAGGAACCATTTGCATAAAGCAGTTTAGACACTTTTTATCCAAATACTTCCTAAGAAATTACTCAGAAGTGCTATTTCTACCAATGCACCTCAAATTCTAATTTTAAAAGGAACTACTAAAGACATTATCCTTTTCTCAGGATGGAGGAAGAGGAAGTGGCTTTAAAGTAAAAAAGAAAAACAAAATGAAACAAAACAAAACTTGACCCTTAATTTCTCAAACCTGGGCCTGGGAGGTCCCTTGAGGTCCTGCGTGGTCAGAGTTGGGAAGTTATCCAGCAGCTTTGCTGAACTCTGCACAGTGGCCTCCCATCTGCGCTGTCCTTTTAGCTTTGTGTTCTAAGGAACTAGGTGAACGGGCCCAGGCATTTGGAATCACTTTCATTTAACAATGATTTCATGAATGCCTCCTCTGTGCCAGGCAAAGTTCTTGGTGCTTGGAATGCATTAATGCATAAAACAGATATCATCTCTGTTGTAATAAAGCTTAAGATTTAACCAATGAACACGGTAACTTGAAAGCTATTAACTTGTGATGCGTGGGCCGCTGGAACCCTAGAACTGCATGCAATATGTTGGGTGTATATTCACTTTTCTAGAAAATAAGGCTTTTAGATTTCATCCTATCTTCAAAGGATGCTGGAACACTCAAAATATTTTTTAAATGGCTCTAAAGTATGGTTCAAGAACACCTAGAAATGTGGCTTTTGGAGTCAAGTTAATTTTATTCAAAGTCAGGCTCTGTTATTTATTGGTTAACTACATAAGCTTGGACAGATCAAATTAGTTCATTTTTCTGCACCTCAGTTTTTTCATCTATAAAACTGAAGTTAAACCACATAAAGTTGTTCTAAGGGTTAAATTAGCTGATGTATATGAAGCATTCAGATGTTGTAATATTAGTGCTCTCCTTCCCGTCACTTCATCCTAAAGGGTTTGACCCAAAATACGGGTGAGAGCTGTGAAGCAGGTTCAAAGTATAGAGCTAGACTAGGCTCCTTCCACAGCGAGGAGGTCCTCATTGCTAGATGCTTTCAGCTTTATGCGGTCAACTGAATCAGAAATGCCGTAAGTTAGCAGGGAAGGTCCCTTCCAAACTAAGAGTTTATGAGTCTGTGAAATCACCAACTTTATATGTACTCAGAGGGTGGATGCCTCGGCTTTTTTCTGGAGAGTATTTTATAACTGCAGGATATAGTCCAACCTTGTTCTTTCGATTCTGTGACTGAAATTAATGCTTACTTTATGTAAAATGCTTATTTTAAAGCTATATAATGCTACTTGGTACAGATATCTTAGTGTAACTCAGAAAGACAAAACACATGATGATAACAAAATTCCCATCTATTTGTTTAGCATAGTTTTCAAAGATTTCAAAGTTATAAATGTAAGTCCCTCGTTTTATTGATTATGGAAACTATCCTTTAAATCAACCTTTTAAAAGGTCCCATGGGGCCCTAATTGATTTTGCTCCTGCTTCCTCTTGCAGCCTCAAGTTCACAGCCTCCTTCTTGGTCTCTGTATTCCAGGAACATTGGCCTTTCCCTTCCAGAGGCTTTGCACATGCATTTCCTTCGTGCTGGGCTAAAACACTAACTATCCTTGCAGTAGCATAATGAAAAGTGCTCAACACTCACTTCCTAAAGGATGCTTTCCATCTTCCTAAGCAGCACCCTGTACTTTACTGCAGTCACTAAGCACATGAAGAATTGACAAGTAAAGATTCAGAGTGAGTTAAGCAGAAGTGTTCCATATAAACCTGGAGATAAATCTTGGGTTAGGTAGAGTCTCATATCTTTCACATCTCCGTGTCCTCCACAGTAACTAGTAGGACAACTTTATACAGAATAAGCTTATATTTTCTTAATCAAGAAGGCAAAATTTACCTTATAGAATGGATAGCAAATCAGCAATAAATGTCCCCACTGATAAAACATAGCCATGCTGATCACACATTTTAACAATTACTTCCACAATTATTTGTTTATATTAGCAAGTAGCTACTATGTGCCATAAACTATATTAAATACTGAGCATAAAAAACAAAGGGCATAGACTCTCTCTGCATGGAGTAGACAAGAAATAATGGCAATTATAATACCCTCCATAAGTCTTAAGACATATGAAAGCATAGGGTTCTATGGAAACCTGCAGGCAGGCCTTGCCATCCATGTGGAGGATGAGCAGTAAGGGATTTGGGGAGGCCTAGGATCCAGTTTAAAGGTTGGCACACATTCTCTCCATCTGCATCTTGGAGGTAGACCCTACATCTACTAAAGTCTGAGATATGTGTCCAGGACACAGATTTCATATTAATCCTTCTGTGCTTATCTTATGCCCATCACTTCTTCCTTTGGGAAGCACACATAAAAGTGAAAATCTTCTAATCAATATCGTGAAAATCACCATACTGTTCAACATAATTTATAGATTCAATGCTATTCCCATTAAACTATCATTGCCATTCTTCATAGAATTAGAAAAAACTACTTTAAAAGTCATATGGAACCAAAAAAGAGTGTATTTAGGGAAGAAAATCCTAAGCAGAAAGAACAAAGCTGGAGACATCATGCTACCTGACTTCAAACTATACTACAAGGCTACAGTAACCAAAACAGCATGTTACTGGTACAAAAACAGACACATAGACCAATGGAGCAGAATAGAGACCCCAGAAATAAGACTGCATATCTACAACCATCTGACCTTTGACAAACCTGACAAAGATAAGCAATGGGGAAAGGATTCCCTATTTAATAGCTGGTGCTGGGAGAACCGGCTAGCCACCTGCAGAAAACTGAAACTAAACCCCTTCTTTATAGCTTATATAAAAATTACCTCAATACAAATTAAATACTCAATACAAATTAAAAACTAAAGAGATTCTGCACAGCAAAGGAAATTATCATCGAAGTGACAAGACAACCTACAGAATGGGAGAAAATTTTTGCGATCTATCCATCTAACAAAGGTCTAATATCCAGAATCTACAAGGAACTTAAACAAATTTAGAAGAAAAAAGCAAACAACTCATTAAAAAGTGGGCAAAGGGTCAGGTATGGTGGCTTACAGCACTTTGGAATGCCCAGGTGGGCAGATCACTTGAGGTCAGGAACCTGGCCAACATGGTGAAACCCCGTGTCTACTAAAAATAAAAAAATTAGCAGGGCGGGTGGTCTACACCTGCAGTCCCAGCTACTCAGGAGGCTGAGGCAGGAGAATCACTGGAACCCAGGAGGTGGAGGTTGCGGTGAGCCAAGATCATGCCACTGTACTCCAGCCTGGGCAACAGAGTGAGACTCCATCTCAAAAAAGAAAAAAAAAGTGGGCAAAGGATATGAACAAACATTTCTCAAAAGAAGACATTAATGCTGCCAGCAAACATATGAAAAAAAGCTCAACACAACTGATCAATAGAGAAATGCAAATCAAAACCACAATGAGATACCATCTCATGCCACTCAGAATGGCAATTATTAAAAAGTCAAGAAACAACAGAAGCTGGTGATGTTGCCTTTACACTGTTGGTGGGAATGCAAATTAGTTTAACCATTGTGGAAGACAGTGTGGCAATTCCTCAAAGACCTAGAAGCAGAAATACCATTTGACCCAGCAATCCCATTACCAGCCATATACCAAAAGGAATATTACTCATTCTGTTATAAAGATACATGCATGCATATATTCATTGCAGCACTGTTCACAATAGCAAAGACATGGAATCAACCCAAATGCCCATTAATGACACATTGGATAAAGAAAATGTGGTACATATACACAATGGAATGCTATGCAGCCATGAAAAGAAATCAGATCATGTCCTTTGCAGGGACATGGATAGAGCTGGAAGCCATTATCCTCAGCAAACAAATGCAGGAACAGAAAACTAAACACAGCATGCTCTCACTTATAAGTGGGAACTGGACTGAGAACACATGGACACAGGGAGGGAAACAATACACCCTGGGGGTGTCAGGGAGTTGGGGGAGGGAGAGCATCAGGATAAATAGCTAATGCATGTGGGGCTTAATACTTAGGTGATGGGTTGATAGGTGCAGCAAACCTCCACAGCACACATTTACCTATATAACAAACCTGCATGTTCTATACATGTGTCCCAGAACTTAAATTAAATTAAATTAAATTTTAAAAAGTAAATGAGAATCGTCTTGCTCACAGACTACCATGTATTGTTCACTTATAATCAAATATCTTAATTACTAGTAAAAGAGCAAGTGTGGTTTCTTTACTAGTCAATTTTTATCAAAGGGATCATTATTTACAAAAGTTTCTGGGCAGAATTCCATTGTTTCATTCCATCATTGGATTTCTTGGCCTTCAACACAAAGGGGCTATATTTGGAGAGACAGGAGTCCTGCTCCACGTGGAGCTTTGTAGTAGCATTTGCTTCAGGACACCTGGCAAAACACTCCACTGGTAGTTTCTGGAAAAAGAACAATTAACTCACAGCCATCTCCTTTGAAAACGATCATCATCATGGTTTTAGAATGTCTGTTTCCCAATTAGCTGTTGCTTATGTCTTCCTTTTACTATTTCTTCTAACTAAAATGTTGCTTTACATATACGTGATACACAGACAGTGCATGGAGAAAACAGAACTGAAGACTGTGTTGAGACCAGCATGACTGAAACAGACAGAAGTATAGGGTTTATTTTGTGTGTGTGTGTGTGTGTGTGTGTGTGTGTGTGTGTGTGTGTTTATTTTTAAATATATATATATATATATTTAAATATCTATATATTTAAGTGTTGGAAAAGCATCTGTCAATATGCATATCTGCATTGACTCCATGAGCTAAACTTGAACCCCACTAATGACTTATTTTGTTTTTCTAATTTCTTTTTTTTTTTTTTTTTTTGAGTTGGAGTTTCGCTGTCATTGCCCAGGCTGGAGTGCAATGGCGCGATCTCGGCTCATTGAAACCTCTGCCTCCCGGGTTCAAGTGATTCTCCTGCCTCAGCCTCCCAAGGAGTCTGCCACCACACCCAGCTAATTTTTGTATTTTTAGTAGAGTTGGGGTTTCTCAACATGTTGGTCAGGCTGGTCTCGAACTCCTGACCTCAGGTTATCCACCTGCCTCGGCCTCCCAAAGTGCTGGGATTACAGGCGTAAGCCACCATGCCCGGCCTTTTTTTTCTAATTTCTGGTCAAATGTCTTGGCAAAACATGATTTGTCCCATGCGAATACCATTTCCTCCCATAGCATACCTGATCATTGTCCGCTCACAGTAAGTGCATGCTGTGAGCCTCTTCCAAGCTCTGAGGTCAGCAAGAGCCCCAATCAACCTGATGGGCACTTTGCAGACTCTCATAAACTACATTATTCTGTGACTCTCTACCAAGGCTAGCTTTCTGTGGACTTAATACTGACCTCAGATGAGCAATTCAGATTTAATGAGAAACACTGGATGTGTATTAAGCATGACATGGAATCCCAATAACTCAATACATGGAATTAAGCATGACATGGAATCCCAATAACTCAATTTTTTCTTAATATAAAAGCTCTAGCCAGGTTTTGACAGAGAAAAACCTAACAAGACAGCTCCAGCCCTGCCTCCTCCATCAGCCCTCCTGGGATGATACACTCACTCTTCCTCCTCTGAACTCGTAATGAGTTTGAAGTGAAGTCAAGAGTTGTGGATGCAAGCAATATATCCAGGGCCCAGAGAAAGCTGCAGAGCCGGAGGTAGGGAAGTCAGAGTCTTCACAATCAGGGTGATAATGAAAACTGTAGTTGTGGGTTAGCTCTCAGCTCTGTGCAAGGGGACACTTGACCCACTGTCTCTGGATGAAGGTCAAAACCAAGAGAAGGCAGGAGAGAGAAGCTGGTGCAATGGTAATGCTTTGAAAGCGCAGAGTGATCCACTGAAGCAGAAGGTATGCAGAGGAGAGAGCAGAGAACAGCCGTATTCAACTACTATTTCATTGAAATACTGTACGCTGAGTGAGAACCCTATGAGGCACTGGTAATCTGTAACAACTGCCCTGTGTTCAGGATTTCCTAGTCCCACTCAGGACATTTGCCACAGTTTTGTAGAATTGGCAATGTTTCTTAGACTGCATGTAATACGATAGCAGAAAAGACAGCAGGAAATATTCATAGTCTCCACTGGGAATGGATGGGACAGAAAGAGTGTCTTCTGAGTTAAAGGTCTCCCTCCAAGAGGGGGACTAGGGATAGGGATAACATGTGTTCTTAAACTCTGACCCCGCCTGTTCCTGTGTGTTTTCCTTCATATGGAATCACGTTTCTAGGTCTATTTCTGTAAATGATCTAACTCTGATTCATTTTTTACAACCTTTACGTAGGGTCTATTGACATTATGCTCTCCTGAGAGGAGGAGGTGGATGTATATACAGAGAACATTGGCTTGCAAAGGCTGTTTTCTTCCCAGCGTTTGGACAGTCAGGAATACAGGACCACACTGAGTTCTTTTCAACTGCAAGTTAGATGGCAGCAGGCAGCTGTTGCTTACTTGGTTCTTGGGAGACCACGTTGCGGACACCCTCCTGGATGCGTGGATGGCCCTAATTCCACCTTTGCTAGCAAAGGTGCTGCTGGTTCTTCCAGCTATCAATGAGTTAAGATAAGAATGCAGGAAAAGAAATAATTATGGCGTTGTAAAAGGAAAACATATTTCACAAAATATTTTCATGGGATTACAATAGGATATTCTGCACCCTCCAGCCTTCGTTATAAGTGAAAGTTACATAATTTTAGGCTGTATTTCAGAAAAACTGCACAGATAAAGAGCAGTAATTATATCGTTGAAGGCAACCAAGCAGGGAGGTTAATAAAATACTGCCAACTCTCTTGTGATATAAAACTTGCATTGCTGGTTCTTCTTCTTTTATTATCAAAAAAATAACAAACCAAATGAATGTGGGCATTCATGAAATATCATTAATTTCTGAACTTTTTGAAAATAGACTGCTTTCTTATTCACCTTGAATAAAATTCAATATATAGATTGATTGAATTTTAATATATAATCTTTTCTTCTTCTACTCATTGTGTAAAATACATCTCAGGGGCAGCAGGCTGTAGTAGGAAGTAGTCAGGCATCACTTGATGATGGGGACATGTTCTGAGAAATGTGTCCTTAAGTGATTTCATCATTGTGCAAACATCATAGAGTGCACCTCCCACAAACCTAGGTGGTAGAGCCTCCGACACACCCAGACTATCTGGTATGGCCTATTGCTCCCAGGCCACAAACCCATACACCATGTTACGTACTGAATACCGTAGGCAACTGTAATCCAATGGTAAGTAATTGTGTATCTAAACCCATCTACGGAGAAAAATGTACAGTGAAAATACAGTATAAAAGGTAGGCTGGGTGAGGGGGTTCACCCCTTTGATCACAGCACTTTTGAAGGTCAAGGAAAGAGGGTCACTTAAGCCCAGAAGTTTGAGACCAGCCTGGGTAACATAGTAGGACATCATTTCTTAAAAAAATATATACATATATAGTTGGGTGTGGTGACAGGCACCTGTAGTCCAGGCTACTCGGGAGGCTGAGGCGGGATGATCTCTTGAGCTAGAGAGGTCAAGGCTGCTGTGAGCCATGATTGCACCACTGCATTCCAGCCTGGGCAACAGAGTGAGACCCTGTCTCAAAAAAATAAAAAGATAAAAAATAGTACACCTGTATAGTGCAGCTCTATTATAAGCTTATGGAAACACTGTCATGTATGTGGTTGGTTGTTGACCAAAACATCATTTTATGGCGCATGATTTGGACTTTTAGGAAAGAACTGGGTTCAAATCCCAACTCACCAACTTCATCAGCTGAGCTCTTGGGGAGCCTGCTTAATCTCTCTGAGCTTCTGTTTCTTTATTTGTAAAATGCAGATAGGAGATGTTTGCCTTATACCATGATTTAGAGTATAAATCAGATCATTAAAAGTGCTTTGTAAACTATACATTTTAGTTGTAATCTTATTTACATGTTTCATCACTTGTAGGCTGAAATTATCCATCTCTCTGTTCATTGAGTCAGAAAAAATATCTAGTGGGCTCCTTTTAGGCTCTGGGATACAGAGATGAAAGCCCAAAGGCTGAGACATTCAAGAGCACATGGTTCAGAGTGGGCAGGCAGCCAGGAGAGGAGAAGAGGCCAAGGGCAGGGCCAAATCCTGTTCTCAACATAGGTGGGAAGCACCTTGACAGGCAAGAGATGGTTTTCTTGCATGTGGATTATCCTGTAAAGTTCTATGTTAAAGGGGAAAAAATGTAATTCTTTCAATTCCTGAAAAAACACTTAATGTTTCTATAAGAAAAAAATAATAATACTGGGCCGAGCATGGTGGCTCATGCCTGTAATCCTAGCACTTTGGGAGGCCGAGATGGGTGGATCACCTGAGGTCAGGAGTTCAAGACCAGCCTGGCCAACATGGTGAAACCCCCCTCTTTAAAAAAAAAAAAAAGAAAAAGAAACAAATAATAATACTACAGGATGTGTCTCTTATTGAATATGTAGTTCATATCAGAACAAACGGCTGTTTATCCTTAGAAAGTTGTGCTTGAAGCGTTTCATAAAATATCCATGTTTTGTTTTACACAATATACATAAAAGCTGTAATAATATGTAATCAACAAAGATTTTTACTGTTTATCTTAGGGTTTCATTTGCTTTGACTATAAACTACAAGTTTCCATATTTAAACCCATGCATTTATTACGGAGAGACAAGTCATTGTGCCCTAGGGACAAAACATTATGTTCCTGTTCCTCTTTTTTCCTTTTCTTTGAATGGCAATCCTGGGTTCTAGATGCCACCTAGCTGGGGAAGATAGTCTTTCAAGTTGAAATTCCTTGTCAGGAGTGTTTTGCACCTAAATTCCTATCTAGAGAAGCTAAGGCATGCCTTTCCTTTTCTCCTGACTCTTCTGCCTTCACCGCCCCATCCTTTCATTTTGCATGACCCCACATTTCCACATTTGTGCTTGACTCAGGAGGCAAGTAAAAGTCAAAAGATGGTATCATTAAAACAAGGAGAAAAGTGAGGAATCTGTTCATTCGCAATCTGTTTTGCATGAATACTTTCTAATATATGTTGTAATTTTTGCTACATAGACTTGTTCCTTCTAAATGAGTCAGTGTAGATGGTGATATTAATTTATTTGAGTAGACATGTGGCAACACGGCTTTCCTCTGCAAATCAAAACAAATGCAAACTCTGCTGATTGCGTATGTCGGGACCTGTTGCTGGATTCAAAGACAAATTTTACTCTGGAACATCTTATTCAGATCAAAGTAACAACAAAATTTGTAACAATAAACAAGAATTCCATGAAGCATGATCCATTTGTTGAGCCAGATTTACCAGAATTCTACTTGAAGTCTTTTCGTAAGTAACAACATTCTCCTAGGTAATAACAATTCTAAGCCAACTGTGATGAGTTTCAAAACCTTTAGATCCTAGTTAGTAGAACCGAAGTTCTGAATCCAAGCTCATAATTTGCTTTTAATTTCTTCAGAAAATGGCCAGTTTTGCTATTGGATATAAAACACTATAGATTGTTGGGGACATACATAAATAGAAATTGTATAAGCATCCAGTAACAGTAAATATGATTTAAAGTATTACTGATGGGAATTAAAAAAAATTTATCATGAGTGCATTGCGGTAGATATCTGCTTTTAGTAAACAGGGTATTTGGAATGAAGAAAATGTGTTATCCAAGGGGAAATTTTATTACAATGTAGCATGAATAAATGCTTGCTTCATTAATTAAAAATTCACAGGAACTCAATAGCAGCAGCCACCAGTCCTACTGAATATTTCCATTTGTATGTCCTTCAGATATCCTGATTCGGAATCCATTGTCCCAGTTCTTTTTTTTCCAACTTGCTAAGCTTTCATGCCTGAAAGTTCGCATATGATGCTGACCCTTGCCAGAGCATCTTCCCTTCTCTCCACTGTCTGGTGAATTTCTACTTAGATTTCAACATTCTCTTGAGAGTTCTCTTTTCTGGAGAGTGTTCCACAATCTACTTGTTCAAACCCCACCTTCCTCTAATTTGCTCCCATAGAATCCCAAGCTGATGTTTTTCAGCTGCATGTAGCACAATTCTACTCCTTCACCTTATTGTATGAGTAATAAAACTGATGTTGAGAGAGTAGAAATGACCAAGATCATAATGATAATAAGTACCAGAGCCAATATTCTAATCCAAGTCTTCTTACTCTGGGGTAATCATTAACTCTCCTTAGCTGACTGACTTCATAGCTACCTGATTTGAAACCTTTTACCTTTGCCTAGCAAAACAACTCATCATCATCTTTTCCCAAGCATTTACAGATACTGTGTTGCATCCCCTTAAAATACTCTCTGGCCTTCTTTGGGCCAATCTCCATCTTTTCTATAATTTTGTTTTTGGTATGATAGGAACTTTCATCCTTTTCCATGTGTCTCCATCACACACGTGGCTGTGGTCACATGCCATCTATACCTATCATCAGTAAGTCAACCCTGCCATCAGTGTGTAAATCCTTAGAGTTATATGTGGCATAGTTAACTGTGACATTAGGAGGAATGCTGGTAAGGGCTAGCACCTGGAGAGAGACTCCTCTCCAAGGAATGAGATAAGAGCAAATCTAATTATGGTAAATCTCAGGCCAGGCCCAAGCTGAGGGATAAAAACTGGATAGGCACTCAAAGTCCAGCATAGACAGTGGCATCAGAGAAACTCCCTGGTGGTCAGAACTCAATGATGGCTAACTCAAGGGCAACAGACAAAGCAGGCAAGAGTCAACAGTTACTCCTGGGCACCAATAGTGATTTGGAGCAGGACTACAGCCATGGTGGTAGGAATGTCATGGGCAATGGAGAAATGCTTAGATGTGGTATCAAGATAAGGACTTTGGCATTAGGGATTATAGCAGAAGGCCAGTTACCTGAATCAATACATGGAATAAACGCTGAAATAATTGTAACCGAGATTAAACACCACATTCTAGGCTCTTTGCTAAGTATTCCTATGCATATAGCAGATATTTCAAAAATATTTGATAAGTGAATGAAAACAATGGCTCATTTCATTCTTATAACAACCAATAGTACAACCGAGCACCTCATGAGATCAGTGTTGTTATCTCTGTGCTACAGACAAAGAGAAGACCAGACAATTCAGCGGTGGAGCCAGAATTCAAACTCATGTCTGTTAGAACACCGAAGCTGGTTTCCTTCCCCAGTACTAGCTTGCACTGGTGCTTTATTTCACCTGTTTAATACCCAGTAATCAAGTTCTTAAGACTGGAAGTGATGTATTTTATAATCCTGGACTTGGTAATATAATCTATGGAGAGTACATGTGGTGGAGTGAGAATTATTTAGGTTATCAAATGAGACAAAGCCAAAACAAATGACACACAAACACTTTAAGTTTAGAAGAGTGCACTATTTCACTGGAAGTTATAACGTACATAAGATCTGGATGACGTGTGTTCTCTGTAACATCCTTAGAGAGAAATAACAGTAAACACTTCCCAAAATATTTTGTCAAGGAATAGACAAATGCTCATCTTCACTGATGTAAACTAACATGAGCTTACTCTCATTAAAAACCAGTTCCCCTCAGATATCTGTCTCTGTAGCACAAATGTGAAGTAAAAACTATAGAAATTTGATTTAGCACATGAAAGCTCCTGGCAAAATTTCATTTTTCCACTTCATAGAATTCATCAAATCCTTCCACTGAGGAAAGATTAGTAGGAACATTCAGTATGCTCTGATCTGAGCATCTGGTCAAACTTCTTTAGCAGAGGTTGGGATTCAAGATTAAAGAGCACAGCTGTGAATTTTATGTGCATATACCAGACCTCACATTTTTGTGCATCTTTAGGTACATTTGAATAGCTGCCTCCACAGTGAGAAGACCCTTAAGACCCTTAATTGGCAGAGTTGGCTCCATTGACAGAAATGCTAAATGGAAATTCTTTGTGATGCCTTCTTCATTGAGTGAACTAATGTTTACAGACATCAGGTTTAATATACCTTAAGACAGAAGATCCCAGACTTCAGGATTTTATAGATGGGAATAATTTCACAAGAAAGTTTAAGAGTAACTCTAGAGTTTAAATACCTTTTAATTTTGCTAGGTCGAAGCATTCAACATCACCACCATCATTTCATTAAAACAAATGACATTTTAAACATCAAATAGTAAAAGGTCAAAATCTCATAATAAACAAAATTGTCAGTTGAAAACCCTACACAACATTTTTTTCCTATGTAATCATGAGTTTTATCTGACTGCTATCCAGGAACCAGCTTTTTGGGAGCAGTGGTTGATGCTCCCGAAATGTAAATTTACCTTTAAAGTGCACGCAGGAGTTACTGTGTTGTCATGCATTCTACTTACAAGTGGTTCTTCTAGCTGGTAAGTGTGTCTGCTTTAAAACTCAGATCTATAGAAGGATTGAACTCTGATAATAAAATGGAAATTAATGTCATGATGTACAATTTATCTTTTAAAGATTATATAAAGATCACATTTACTTTGGCATGGTTTATAAGGGTCTTCACATTCTACCTTCTGCCTTCCTCTCCAACCTAATCATCTCCAATTCCTTTCAGGTAGCCTTCTGACATACCTTCTCTCTCTCACATGTGGTTTCCCCTATCAGAAATATGACTGTACCTCTTCTTTACCAAGAAAGCCTCCATTCAGCCTTCAAAACACAGAAGTTACTCCTCCTGTTTTGTGAAGCGTTCCCAGTCATCTGGTTACAAAGCCTATGGATATGTCTATAATAAGCAATGTAGAAATAAGCAATCTTGGTTCTGATTAGTAGATAAAATTAGTAATATAAGATTTCTACTTTGTAGTGTGACTATCACATGCCAGAAGCTGTCCCAGGATGGGTTATTCATTATCTATAATTTTCATGGCAAGGTTATGTGATTGGTATTATAATCTCTATTTTACAAATGTGGGAAAATAAAGCCTGGAGACTCAGGAAGTGATTTGCCTATGGTCACACAAGCTGGGAGCTGAACTCAAAGCTTGTGCTCTTTCCAAGCTGTTGTGCTACCTCTGAATTAGGTCTTCAATTATATGCTTTAATGATATTTATTAAGCACGTACTACAGCATCTCGCTAGAACTTATTCACTGCATTCATTTCTTCATCTCCCCCTCCATCCTGAACCCCCTCCATCAGGCTTTTGTCCCTACCACTGCCACGCAACCACATTTATCAAGGGTGCCAGTGACACGTGTCTTGACAAACTCATGATAATTACTTGGATCTTTTCTTTCTTGACCTCTCAGAAGATTTTGACACTTGTGATCAGTCTCTCCTTCCTGAAATTTTGTCTTCAGTTATCTTCTGGGACATCATGCTTTCATGATTTTCCTGCCACCTTAGTGTCCACTGAGACATTCTTCCCTTGCTGACCTCTGAGGTGGTAGTGCCTCAGGGCTCATTCCTTGTCCTCCTCTCTTCTCTGTATACACTCATTTACTAGGTGATCACATCCATTTCTGACTTTAAACACACTAGGCTTGAAATGAAGGGAAAACTGCTAAGGGCAGCCAGAGAGAAAGGTTGAGTTACCCACAAAGGTTAGGAAGCCCATCAGACTCACAGCAGATCTCTCAGCAGAAACCCTATAAGCCAGAAGAGACTGGGAGCCAATATTCAACATCCTTAAAGAAAAGAACTTTCAACCCAGAATTTCATATCCAGCCAAACTAAGCTTCATAAGTGAAGGAGAAATAAAATTCTCTGCTGATAAGCAGTTGCTGAGAGATTTCATCACCACCAGGCCTGCCTTACAAGAGGTCCTGAAGGAATCACTAAACATGGAAAAGAACAACCAGTACCAACCACTACAATAACATACCATAAAACCATAGACACAATGAAGAAACTGCATCAACTAATGGGCAAAACAACCAGCTAGTATCAAAATGGTTGGATCAAATTCACACATAACAATATTAAACTTAATTGTAAATGGGCTAAATGTCACAATCAAAAGACACAGATTGGCAAATGGGATAAGAGTCAAGACTCATTAGTGTGTTGTACTCAGGAGACCCATCTCACATGCAAAGACACACATGGGCTCAAAATAAAGGGATGGAGGAAGATTTACCAAACAAATGAAGCACAAAGAAAAGCAGGGGTTGCAATTCTAGTCTCTGATAAAACAGACTTTAAACCGACAAAGAAATATCAATATTAGTCCTAAATATAAATGGATTAAATGTCCCAATCAAAACACAGAAAGGAAAATTGAATAAAAAGTCAAAACCCATTGGTTTGCTGTATCCAGATCCATCTCATAAGCAAGGACACACAAAGACTCAAAACAAAGGGTTGGTGGAAGGCTTATCAATCAAATGAAGACCAAAAAAAAAAAAAAAAAGCAGGAGTTGTAACTTTTGTCTCTGACAAAATAGACTTTAATAGTAACAAAGACTAAAGGAAACAAAGAAGGACATTACATAATGGTAAAAGAATCAATACAACAACAGGAGTCAATTATCATAAATATATATGCACCCAATATAGGAACACCCAGATACGTAAGACAAGTTCTTAATGACTTATAAAGAGACTTGGACTCCTGCACAATAATAGTGGGAGACTTTGACACCACATTGTTAATATTCGATGGATCAACGAGATAGAAAATTAACAGGGACATCTATGATTTGAACTCAGACCTGGAACAAGTAAGCTCAGTGAATATTTAATAGAATTCTTCACCCCAGGTCTACAGAACATACATTTTTCTCAGTATCACGTTACACCTATTTTGAAAGTGACCACATAATTGGAAGTAAATCACTCTTAAGCATTTGCATAGCATTTCACAGACTTAAATGAAATATTGGTTGGCTGTTTGTTATTTTCTTCCCTTATTCCTTCCTGTCTCCGCTGTTAAGCACAATTATTGGCATAAAAGAGGTTTTTAATACCTATTTTTAGATTGCATTCCAGCCTGGGCAATAGAGTAAGACTCCTGTTCTCTCTGCCCCTTTCTCTTTACCTTTCTTTTTTTTTCCAAAATAAATAAATAAATAAATAAATAAACCAACAAAGATCAAAAGAGACAAAGAAGGGCATTACATAATGGTAAAGGGATCAATGCAACAAGAAGAACTAACTATTCTAAATATATATGCACCCAATACAGAAGCACCCAGATACACAAAGTGAGTTCTTAATAACCTACAAAGAGACTTAGACTCCCACAAAATAATAGTGGGAGACTTTAACACTCCAGTGTCAATATTAGACAGATCGACAAGACAAAAAAATTAACAAGGATATTCAGAACTTGAACTCAGATCTGGACCAAGCAGACCTAACAAACATCTACAGAAATCTCCACTCCAAATCCACAGGATACACATTCTTCTCAGCACCACATCACATTTACTCTAAAATTGACCACATAATTAGAAGTAAATCACTCCTCGGCAATCAACATAGTGAAACCCCATCTCTACTAAATACAAAAAATTAGCTGGGCACAGTGGCGCCTTTCTGTAATCCCAGCTACTCAGGAGGCTGAGACAGGAGATTTGCCTGAACCAGGATGCGGAGGTTGCGGAGAGCCGAGATTGTGCCATTGCACTCCAGCCTGGGTAACAAGAGTGAAACTCCGTCCCCCACCGCCAAAAAAAAAAAAAAAAAAAAGAACAGAAATTATAACAACCAGTCTCTCAGACCACAGGGTAATTGAATTAGATCTCAGGATTAAGAAACTCACTTGAAACTGCACAAACTACATGGAAACTGAACAACCTGCTCCTGAATGACTACTGGATAAATAATAAAATAAAGGCAGAAATAAAGATGTTCTTCAAAACCAATGAGAACAAAAACACAACATACCAAAATCTCTGTGACACATTGAAAGCAGTGTCTAGAGGAAAATTTATAGCACTAAATGCCCACATGAGAAGTGAGGAAAGATCTAAAATTGACACCCTATCATCACAATTAAAAGAACTAGAGGAGCAAGATCAAACAAATTCAAAAGCTAGCAGAAGACAAGAAATAACTAAGATCAGAGCAGAATTCAAGGAGACAGAGACACAAAAAACTCTTCAAAAAATCAACAAATCCAGGAGCTGGTTTTTTGAAAAGATCAACAAAATAGATAGACTGCTAGCCAGACTAATAAGAAAAGAGAGAATAATTGAATAGATGCAATAAAAAATGATAAAGGGGATATCACCACTGATTCCACAGAAATACAAACTACTATCAGAGATTACTACAAATACCTCTATGCACATAAGCCAGTAAATCTAGAAGAAATTGATACATTCCTGGAAACTTACACCCTCCCAAGACTAAACCAGGAAGAAGTTGAATCCCTGAATAGACCAATAACAAAGTCTGAAGTTGAGGCAGCAATTAATAATCTACCAACCAAAAAAAGTCCAGGACCAGGTGGGTTCACAGCCAAATTCTACCAAACATACAAAGAGGAGCTGGTACCATTCCTTCTGAAACTATTCCAAACAATACAAGAAGAGGGAATCCTCCCTAACTCATTTTATGGAACCAACATCATCCTGATATCAAAACCTGAGAGAGACACAGCTAAAAAAGAAAATTTCAGGCCAATGTCCATGACGAACATTGATGCAAAAATCTTCGATAAAATACTGGCAAACCAGATCCAATAGCACATCAAAAAGCTTATCCATCACAATTCAGTCAACTTAATCCTGGGGATGCAAGACTGGTTCAACATACGCAAATCTATGAATATAATCCATCACATAAACAGAATCAAAGACAAAAACCGCATAATTATCTCAATAGATGCAGAGAAGACCTTCAACAAAATTCAACAGCGCTTTATGCTAAAAACTCTCAATAAACTAGATATCTATGGAACGTTATCTCAAAATAATAAAAGCTATTTATGACAAACCCACAGCCAATATCATACTGAATGGGCAAAAACTGGAAGCATTCCCTTTGAAAACTGGCACTAGATAAGGATGCCCGCTCTCACCATTCCTATTCAACATAGTATAGGAAGTTCTAGCCAGAGCAATCAGGCAAGAAAAAGAAATAAAGGGTATTCAATAGGAAAAGAGGAAGTCGAATTGTCTCTATTTGCAGATGACACGATTGTATATTTAGAAGACCCCATTGTCTCAGCCCAAAATCTCCTTAAGATGATAAGCAACTTCAGCAAAGTCCCAGGATACAAAATCAATGTGCAAAAATCACAAGCATTTCTATATACCAATAACAGACAAACAGAGAGGCAAATCATGAGCGAACTTCCATTCACAATTGCTACAAAGAGAATAAAATACCTAGGAATACAACTAACAAGAGATGTGAAGGACCTCTTCAAGGGGAACTACAAACCACTGCGCAAGGAAATAAGAGAGGATACAGATGGAAAAACATTTCATGCTCATGGTTAGGAAGAATCAATATAGTGAAAATGGCCATACTGCCCAAAGTAATTTACAGATTCAATGCTATCCCCTTCAAGCGACCACTGACCTTCTTCACAGAACTGGAAAAAAGCCACCTTAAACTTCATATGGAACCAAAAAAGAGCCCACATAGCCAAGACAATCCTAAAGAAAAACAAAACAAAACAAAACAAACAAAAAAAAACAAAGCAGGAGGCACCATGACTTCAAACTATACTACAAGGCTACAGTAATCAAAACAGCATGGTACTGGTACCAAAATAGAGACATAGACCAATGGAACAGAACAGAGGTCTTGGAAGTAACGCCACATATCTACAACTGTCTGATCTTTGACAAACCTGACAAAAACAAGCAATGGACAAAGGATTCCCTGTTTAATAAATGGTGTTGGGAAAACTGGCTAGCCATGTGCAGAAAGCTGAAGCTGGACCCATTCCTTACATCTTATACAAAAATTAACTCCAGATGGATTAAATATATAAACATAATACCTAAAACCATAAAAACCCTAGAAGAAAACCTAGGTAATACCATTCAGGACATAGGCATAGGCAAGGACTTCATGACTAAAACACCGAAAGCATTGGCAACAAAAGCCAAAATAGACAAATGGGATCCAATTAAACTTAAGGACTTCTGCACAGCAAAAGAAACAATCATTAGAGTGAACCAGCAACCAACAGATTTGGAAAATATTTTTGCAATCTGCCCATCTCACAAAGGGCTAATATTCAGGATCTACAAAGAACTTAAACAAATTCACAAGAAAAAAACAACCTCATCAAAAAGTGGGCAAAGGATACGAACAAACACTTTTCAAAAGAAGACATCTATGTAGCCAACAAACATATGAAAAAATGCTTATCATCACTGGTCATTAGAGAAATGCAAATCAAAACCATACTGAGATACCATCTCACATCAGTTAGAATGGCAATCATTAAAAAATATGGAGACAACAGATGCTGGAGAAGATGTGGAGAAATAGGAATGCTCTTATACTGTTCGTGGAAGTGTAAATTAGTTCAACCATTGTAAAAGACAGTGTGGCGATTCCTCAAGGATCTAGAAATAGAAATACCATTTGACCCAGCAATCCCATTACTGGATATATACCCAAAGGATTATAAATTGTTCTATTTTAAAGACACATGCGCATGTATGTTTATTGTGGCACTGTTTACATTAGCAAAGACTTGGAACCAACCCAAATGCCCATCAATAATAGACTGGATAAGGAAAATGTGGCACATATACTCCATGTAATACTATGTAGCCATAAAAAAGGATGAGTTCATGTCCTTTGCAGGGACATGGATGAAGTGGAAAACCATCATTTTCAGCAAACTGACACAACAACAGAAAACCAAACACTGCATGTTCTCACTCATAAGTGAGTGTTGAACAATAAAACCACATGGACACAGGGAGAGGAACATCACACACTGGGGCCTGTTGGTGGGGTGGAGGGGCTAGGGGAGTCATAGCAGGGGGTGGGGGGATTGGGGAGGGATAACATTAGGAGAAATACCTAATGTAGGTGACGGGGGGATGGATGCAGCAAATCACCATGGCATGTGTATATCTACGTAACAATTCTGCATGATCTGCACATGTACCCCAGAACTTAAAGTATAAAATAATAATAATAATAATAATAATAATAATGATAATAATAAAAAAATAAAAATCCCTTCTTTCATCTGAACTCCAGATTTGTATTTTCGTGGCCTGTGATCACCACCTGAATCTCTTATGTGTCCCAAAGATAACTCTGTGCCCATTCAACCCAACATGCTCTTCCCCAGGCTTCTCCAACTCATTGAACAGCATCTTCACTCATCCAGATTTTTAAAAAATCTTGAAGAGTCATCCAACAACAAAGCATCCTACAGCCAACACCTGATGTCTTCCCTTCAAATGCACTCCAGTCAGACCATGTCTCACTACTTCATGTTTCAAGCACTATTCTCTCACCTATGGACTACTACAACAGCCCTGCTTCCATTCTTGCCCTTTACTGTCAATTCTCCACATTCCCTTTGTCTGGAACACTCATCTCCCTGATCTAAGGGGCTAATTACCTCCTTTCTTCTAGATTTCTTCTCAAAATCACCATCCTTGGAGAAGTCGTCCTCAGTATCTTATCTATAAGAACCCCATACTCACTCCCCATTTTGTAAAATCTGCTTGATTTTTCTTCTCATATATTTATCTCTACTTGATACTATGTTACATATTTATTGATTTATTTGCTTATTATCTGTGTCCCCAGTACAAAGTGAGACATTGTTATGATCCACTCAGTTTTAAAAGCAACACAACAAACTTACAATTGACTCACTCATTCTGAGTGATAGAGAATAGGTATTTATTTTAATATAACAATGAATGTGTCAACAGGATACCAAGACAATTCAGTGTAGAAAGAATAGTATTTTCAACAAATGGCGTTGGGGCAATTTGATATTCACATGCAAAGGAATGAAATTGAACCCCTACTTCATACCATATACACACATTAACTCAAAATGAGTCAAAGACCTAAGTGTAAGTGTTAAATCTATAAAACTCTTAGAAGAAAACATGAGTATAGACATTCATGACCTCAGATTAGACGTCATATTTTTAGAAATGACATCTAAAGCAATAAGCAATCAAAGAAAAAATAGAATTGGAATTTATTCAAATCAAAAACTTGAACTTTAAGGAACACTATCAAGAAACAGAAGAGACAACCCACAGAATGGGAAAAAAATAATACTTGCAAATCATGTATCTGATAAGAGTCTAGTATCCATAAATAAAAAGAACTTTTACAAATCAATGATAAAAAGACAAAAAAAAAATAAGAATGGTCAGCAGATTTGAATATATATCTTTCCAAAGAAGATATACACACGCAAATGAAAAGATGCTCAATATCATTAGTCATTAAGGATATGCGAGTCAAAACCATGATGAGATGCCATTTCACAACCACGAGGATAATTATAATACAAAGGTTGGACAGTAACAATTGCTGATTAGGAGTAAAGAAATCTGAAACCTGTTGCTGGCAGGAATGTAAAATGGAGCAACCACTTTGGAAAACAATTTGCAGTTCCTCAGGAAGTTAGACACAGAGTTACCAATGACCAAGCAATTCCACTCAGATCTATACCCAAGAAAATTAAAAACATGTTTACAGAAAAATCAGCATTATTCATCCTAGCTAAAATGTGGAGGCAACCCAAACCCGCTAAAATGTGTCCATCTACTGATAAACAGATAAACAAAATCTAGCATATTCACACAATGGAATATTATTCCATTGTGTGAATAAAAAGGACTGAAGTACTGATGCATGTTACAATATGGATGGACCTTGAAAACATTATGCGAAGTGAAAGAAGCCAGACCCAAAGGGCACCTATTTTATGATTCTATGTATATAAAATGTGCAGAAGAGATGAATTCACAGAGACAGAAAGTTGCCAAGGGCTGGAGGGAGGGGAAACAGAGTGTAATTGCTAATAGGTGTGGGTTGGTTTTTTTTTTTTTGATGATAAAAATGTTCTGGAATTAGAGATGATGGTTGCACAAATTTGTGAATATACCAAAAACCACTGAAGTGTGCATTTTATAAGGGTGAATTCTATGTGAATTATATCTAAAAATTGTTTAAAAATAAATGTGATTTTAACAATTAGTTAAATTATCTGCTGTAAAGCTAGAGGAGTTACACAGTGGAATGGGACAAGCACTGAATCAGGAGACCTGGGGATCTGCCACATCCCTGTTCCCACGATCTCTGTCTTGGTGTGGCTCAATAATTTTTCTTGTCCAGTCCTTAGTGAGGACTTGCAAAATAGGGGGCTGGACTTACAGATAATCTCTAAGGCACCTGTGGTTTCATAGCTCAATATTTATAAGCCTGTACAAACTTCCTACTTGGACAAAACCCTAAAAGGAGCAAGATGCATACTTGTGTACTCCTTGCCGTATTTCTGATACAGATGAGGCTCTGTAGCATGATAAGGAAACATACCATCCAAGTTCAAAGCCCTGCTTGGCTGCTTGCTAAATGCCTGCTCTTAGACAAGTTATTTCACCTCTCTCCACCTCACCTTCCTCCTCTGTAAAATTGGATAATAGGATTGCCTACTACTGTAAATGTTAAGTGAGTTTGTATATTGCAAGCTCTAATTATAGAGTACTCTCAGAAAGGATGAAAACAAAGCAAAGGGGATCACAGCCTTTGGCTATTGCTAGAATGAAAAAAAAAAACTGTTGAATGTCTAGATTGCAGATGGAGATGCATGTGTTTTGTCACTTTTGCAAATGTTATTTCTCCTGATCCTTACAGAAAGTCTAAAGATAGCCATTTTACAGGAGAAAACAGAGGTGGAACTATTGAGTGACTTGAGCTAGGAGCTGAGGGCTGTCCAGCTCAAACTCTAGGGTTCTTCTTCTTCTTCCCAAGGACCACACTCTAGGATTCCAGGGGACTGTGCTGACATCAAGGCATTGCAGGGTTTCTAGGAGTAGTAGGTAGAGGGATTAGCTAACTAGCATGAGAAAATGGCAGGGAAATTTGATGGACGAGCTATGTCACATGTAGTATGTGGAGGAATTAGCTAACTAGCTGCCTAGAATGGAAAATGGCATTTGAAATTCTTCTGAAGATGACCTCAGTGTTTTCAGTCCTCCACTCCAGTGTATTCAAATGAATTTTTCAGAACCTGGAATTTTTCTAACTATACTAAAATTGTATACATTATGTATGTTTCTCTGAATCACATTTCTACCCACAGATATGTTTTGAATGAATAAAAAAAGATTGGCCAGGTATGGTGTCTTGCACTGGTACTCCCAGCTACACTGGAGGCTGAGCAGGGAGGACTGCTTGAGGCCAGGAGTCTGAGACTAGCCCGGGAAACACAGGGAGACCCCATCTCTGGAAAACAACAACAAAAAAATCAACCTCCCATATATACCATTCTAAATGAAAAACTGTACTGACATTTTCTGTAGAAGTTGCAACACTCTCCATCTTTTATGCACGTAAACACAAGCTCGTTCTTTCACTATAAACATATCATTGAAGGTTACCCATGAGTTCTGGATGTATGTAAATAATTTCTAGATTTCAGACACTTTTAAAAGTCACACAGTCAGCTTTATGGAGGTCATTCAATATTGTGTGTTTAAAACAACAGTGAATGTATTTTATTTGCTAGAAATAACATTACTATTGCTTGAAACTGACTGAATATTTCTGAGACAGATTCGTTGCCCCCTTTTTTCCTTTGTAGACAACAGTCCCTCCACCAAATAACCCCGATTTCTATAATTTCTACTAATTATTAATAATACATAGGCCAGGAGCAGTGGCTCACTTGAGGTAACTCCAGCACTTTAGGAGGCCCAGGCCGGCGAATCACTGAGCTCAGGAATTTGAGACCTGCCTGGACAACATGGTGAAACCCCATCTCTACTAAAAATACAAAAATTAGCTCGACATGCTGGTGGGCGCCTGTAATCCCAGCTACTCAGGAGGCTGAGGCACAAGAATTGCATGAACCCAGGAGGTGGAGGTTGCAGTGAGCTGAGATCGCGCCATTGCACTCTAGCATGGGCAACAGAGAGAGACTCTGTCTCAGAAAAAAAAAAGATAATAAATAATAAAAGCTGACACTTTAACCACTGACTGTGCCATCACTGTTCTCTTACATATATTATTTAATACTAATTCAAAAATGATTACTAGCTCCATTTTATAGATGAGAAAACTGAGGTTGAGTGGAGAAACTGAGGTTGGGGTTGCCTAAAGCCATACCGCTAGGAGGTGGCAGCATCAAAGAACTGGGCTATCCTGCTCTCTGGATCTTATTACCAAACACCAGTCCGCATTCCTTATTCTTCTCTCCAGGCATGCCCAAATTCATCTCTTCTGAGAAGAGTTCTGTAAGTGATTCTCGCTAACAGGAGTTTGTTTTCTTCTCTGTTCTCCAGAACTTACACACTCAGTTTGCAGGGCATTCATTTGCAATTTTTGGAAATTTTTGTTACTTTTTCAGTGTCATCCAGATTGCATACTTTATGCATCAGGTTAAGCTTCTATTTAATACAAAGAAAAGTCTGCATCCTCTAATTTTTTTTTAAATTCTGCTATGACTTGTGAGTGAAAGAACGTTCTGAATAAAGTAGGTGTTCAGCAGATACTATCAATTCACCGCTTATTAATCACAGTGTTGAGATTCGCATATATACAATTGCTAACAAGTATTATAGCTCATTTCCAAATCGACTTCATTTACCAATGTTACATACTGAAACTACTCACACTTGTATCTAATATCTTCACTTATGTAACTTTTCAAATCTGATGATGACAATCAAGAACGGCTGAGATTTCCAGCCACTTACACGACGTACAGATAAACAGCCCACAGTCTTAGGAACACCAGCATTCCAAACAACGCGACCAGTAAATCTTGTCCGACAGGCCCAGGAGCCCTGTGTTTTCACTGTTGTCTGTACCGTTCTCCACACAGTTTAGCTGAGAAGTTAAATCCAGCATAAGCACATTAAAGAATGTATCTGATGTAATCCCAGCACTTTGGGAGGCCGAGGCAGGTGGATCACAAGGTCAAGAGATCGAAACCATCCTGGTCAACATGGTGAAACCCTGTCTCTATTAAAAATACAAAAAATTAGCTGGGCATGGTGGCGCGTGCCTGTAATCCCAGCTACTCAGGAGGCTGAGGTAGGAGAATTGCCTGAACCCAGGAGGTGGAGGTTGCGGTGAGCTGAGATCACGCCATTGCACTCCAGACTGGGTAACGAGAGCGAAACTCCATCTCAAAAAATAAAATAAAATTAAATTAAAAAAAAGAATGTATCTGATATTTTCATTTCCTAACAAATGAACCAGAAATTATATTTTGCAAGTAGGAAGGGTATGTTTTCTCCAAATGAAACTTAAAATCTTACATCTGCTCACAAAAATGTTGAACATCTGAAAGTATGAACAAATGCTAGAGTTGCAGGAGTGACCTAACAGCTGTTACACGCGCAGACGTGACGTAAAAAGCTGCAGATGCATTATTCAGCTATTCAGAAATAGGATCTGGAAAGCCTTCTATTTTGGTAAACAGTGAAAATTTATTTTTCTCCTGATCAACCAGGCCTTCCAGAAGTTAAAAAGGAGACACTACTAGGTTTAAAAATCTAGATCAATACTTGCTGCCATCATGCAATCCAGTTCACCTTTCTACTCATTTGAACTAATATTCCAGTTTTTGAAAAATACACAACCTAAACGACGTCCGTGTGGACGTTACACTAATTAAAATTGGCAGAGCATTATGAACAAGCAGTAGTATGATTTTCTTAAGAGAAATTTGTAAAAACTTTCCTTTCATTTTTATAGATCTTTAGACATGGAGATAGAGATACAAGTGAGAACTGTAACAGAATAAGAGAAGAAATTTGAAGTCTCAATATTTTTTCCTCCCGCCAGAAAATGAGAAGTACCAACCAGAGCCACCATGTGGGCAGCACAGGATGCCAGGGTTGCGCCACCCTGTATTAACAGTGCCTGCCAGCCTGGCTCCCACTGCTTCTCTGAGCTCCGGCCATATCGGCTGCATCCAATCCCTGCTCTTGCTGGCCCAAGTGCTTGCCTGATTCTGAGCCTTTGCATATTCTGTTCCCACTGCCTTCGACGCCCTTCCTAACCCTTTCTCCCACAGAACTTACACCATCCTCCAGAACACAGCTCAAATGCTCTTCCACAAGGGAGCATTCTCTGGCCTATAGTCTCCCTGCTATACTCTGACTGCACCCTTCTCACACCCACTCAGCCCTTCCCACAACTGTAATTAAATAATTACATGGGCAATCTGTTGCGTAAGTGCGATCTACCCCCTAGACGGCAGGCAAGTTTTATGAGAGCTGTTTTTCAGCTGAATTCCCAGCACCCAGCAAAGAGACACTTTGGCCCAAAGAGACAGTCAGTGTAATGGTACATATTTGGTACTTACGGTCTCATTTTACTACCTTACAGAAAGCAATATCTCGGATCTTCTGCTTTCCCATTTTCCTATACTTTAAACTTGATTCTCTGGCCTTCAATTAACTTAATGCCAGAAGAAAATGGATTCTGGCAAAAAAAATATAGCCAGAAATATGCATCATGCTCTTAAAAGACCACTGGCCTCCACAAAATGGCTCCAGTAAGAAACGCCATCTTGCTCCTGGGGCCAGTCTAATTTCTATTCCAGTGTTATTCCCTTTGGTCTGGTTTCACAGTCTCTACTGTGAAACAAAAAACAAAAGACAGCATCAGGATCTTCCATTCCTCTTGGGGATTTCATAAGGCTGTTTCCACAGCTGATGATCACTCTGACTTTGGGCAGGGGCAGGTTAAGAGAAAAAGTGCAATATTCTGCAACAGCTGAAATAATTTTCTGCCAAAGCCTGGTTTTAAATTCGAAGTATGTTTTCTCTGTATGTAGAAGGCAGTAAAAAGGTCTAAAGTTATAATGTGACACATGAATTTAGCACTCTAAGATACAAAAACAGAACAGATATTTTTATACACTACTCAAAATAATAATTACTATTGACTCTAAAGTAAGCAAATCCATATTTGTTTTCGCGTTAAGTGTGTTACTTGAGCACATTCAAAAACATTTGCTAAGGGGTGTGAACGGTGCAGACTCTCATCAAAATCCATCTGTCTGAATCTATTAACTGGCGTTTCCCCAGCTGGGGCATTCCTCAAGTCCTACATAACAAATGCTCCTTATGCCAGGAGTGAGGGCTCATGCTGAACTTAGAAACCGGATTTATTTTATCCAGAATGAAAAGTTCCAAATGGATTTCATAAATGTGTATCTTTACGACCCAACTCTATCAAACACAAAACCAACAGCTGATGTCAAATTAGAGTTTGGGCTTTAAAGTCAAGGTAGCTATGACTGTTTTCTATTTAAAAAAAAAAAATTGAAAACATTCATGGAAATGATTCAGGGTAAGAGGTGTTCAGTGTTTCACGTCTTTTATATCCCCCATGGACTTCATTGCTTTCTACTTTTCACTCAATGTTAATGAAGAGATGTTAACTTCAACTTTTAGAATTTGTATGTTTTTGAAGGACTAGAATATTTGGATTACCTCAAATCAAGAAAACTCTACTTTAATCATCTATAAAAAGACTACATGTGTCTTCTGAGTACATGGCAGGCCGTAACAAATGCCTGCAGATTGACTGTGATATGTTGGTCTTCTACCTCCTCGTCAAGTTTATCCCTGCAATCTTCCTTTCAGAAAATGGGTCCTGCTCTCCAGAGTATACCAGGAAGGTCATTTCTATTGCCCTGTGTTTGCAAACCCTGGAATCTCTATTTTACTGCCATTCATCGTTTCTCTTTCATGTATATCAAAAGTATATATCCTGTATTGTGCGTGTGTGCATATATATAATTTGAAGAAGTAAACTGAAAAGCTTCAGAACCTAAACATCAAAGAGTTTGTCACAGTTTGCAGATCACAGGCAGCTTGTCATTTTGCCCCCCAAAGCCTCATTGACACAGCCGTGTTTTCGGTGTAACCAACACTACTTCCTACCACTACTCAGCATCAGCAGAGTAGGTGAAGGGTCAGTTTAACCCTTCTCTGGCCTTCATCAAACCCTCAATGGCTGGTATATGAGGCCTCAGTAGCTCCAAAAGGAAACAGGATGAGAGCCTTTCTCAGATACTCTGCTTCCTGATACCAACAGTGCTGCTCACTGATACCTCCTGATTATTCTATACAGAGAGCGGAAAGAAAATGAATAAAGAAAATTCAAAATGGACAAAACGTCTTGGTATAACCTAGGATTTTGAGTCCTTTTCTTCAAAAAACGTTTTTATCTGAGGTACTTTAAAGAATTCTTTTATCCTCTTCCCTCAGTCCCATTACGGGTTAAATAAACTATCCAAATGTTACACTCCAAAAGCGAAGAAAATATTTTTTAAAGGGTAAAAAACTGTATACACTGCGTCCCCAAATCACCTGAGAAAGTCATCTTCAGTCCTGTGACACCCAACATCGTCTCTGTTACTAAGAAGCAGAAAAGTGAAGCTGAAAGAATATATAATTCATCAACTGGTGAAACGTGCAAAGGCGATTTATCCCCATCTCCCTCCCTCTCTCCTCCAGAAACACAAGCACGGCACTTCAATGGAGTTAAAAACCAGCGCTTCCTTTCAGAACAACTGTAAAAAAATCACAGGATGTAGAGAATCATTTTAAATAGGTAACACAAATAAACAGGAAATCCCCTCTTCCCCACCTGGCCTTACTCACCCACTCCCTATGCTAGGAAAGTCCGAAAGAGATTTATCAGCCAGAGATTTCTGCCAGAGCCGTTTTCACTTAGTTAAACATCCACACTAGAGTTTTGCAAAGAGGCCACCAAGGTAAGAAGCTAAATTTGAAATGAAATTTTCTTTTACTGTATGTCAATAAAGTCATGTAAACCAAACACAATACCCTAGGCACTGAGTTCCCCGTTTTAAACTATTGTCTTTGGTTTCTTCCTGTACTTGACATTGACGGGGAAAAGGAAACTGCATTCAGAGCCTATGCTGTGTGATATAATGGTGTTTTCAAAGTGGGGTTCACAGATCAACAGCCTTACAGTTCCCTGAAACAGTTCTTAAAAATGCAGGTTCCTGGACCCCCATCTGTTCGACCTGACTTTCTGACAGGTGAACCCCAAATTATGTCTACTGAAAAACACCTCAGAGTGATTCTTTTGTCCTAAAACTTGGGAATTAATAAAATGACTGTTTCTAAATGCTTTCACATAGGTTATCTTATTTATCAGGCTAAGAATATATCTCATCTCAGTTCTAGTAATCCATTCACACTCAAGTGGTGCTCTTAGAATTTGTTTTAGATGTTGATTCCCCTTTAAACAGCAATAACCAAACTGTTCTTCCATCTTGGACACTTCATGGTCAAGTGCCTGAGCCACGTGACTTTGTTCAAGTTCCTAAGCCTGCATGAACTTTGGTTGTATCCTATGAAAAATTAGCATAATACTGACTATCTAGGACTGTTTTATATATCAATTTCAGTAACAAGTGTGCCTGGCACATGGTTAGCACTCAAAAGCTGTAGTTAATTTTCCTTGAAGAAAATGATGCACCTAAGAAACAGCTGTATATTTATCCACAATTAGTACTTCAGTCTTAGAGCACCACACTAGACATGTGATTATAAACCAACGTCACAATTTAAAATGTACATGTAATACCTACATATCTTCTGTCTCCATTAAATACATTCTTTGGAGAGATGATATTTATTTATTTTTAAAATGCTAGCCTGCTTGAAATATTTTCCAAATGCTCTTTTGAGTACACTCTAAATGTATGTGATGAATATATTTGGTAATTTTTATTTTTCATTTACATTTAAATTTTTTAAATTTATTTTTTATTTTTAGAGACAGGGCCTCACTCCACCCAGGCTGGAGTGCAGTGGCACAATCATAGCTTACTGCAGCCTCAAACTTCTGGGCTCAAGTGATCCTTCTGCCTCAGCTTCCCACGTTAACTGGGACTACAGGCATGGGCCACCACATCTGGCTAAATTCTTAAATTTTTTTGCAGAGGTGGGGTCTTGCCATGTTGCCCAGATTGGTCTTAAACTTCTGGCCTCAAGGGATCCTCCAGCCTCAGCCTCCCACAGCACTGGGATTATAGGCGTGAGCCATTGTGCTGGTTCCTTCGGTGATTTTTATAATCAACATGTTTTTTACCATTATAAGTAAATAAATATAATTTAAATGGAGGGTGAAATCTGTCCTTTCAAATACACAGTAAAAGTGTTACATTTACTCACTTTGAAAATGGATTTTCTCTTTAAAATAGTTAAGTTTTTCATGGTCAAACTTGATAGAAAGAAGGTGATTGATCTTCAGGGATCTAACATTGAAACCTGAACAAACAGGACACTTGTTTTCCTGTGCAGTTCAAAAGTTGGCAATTCCCAAGAAGAGCTTCAAGCGTTGCTGACATAAGGAGGTGGGCCACTGATATCACTGGATGTAAATATTTCAGTCTATGTATCTTTTTAAAGTCTGTCTTACTTTGGCTTAATCATACCTATACCTTAACATGTTGTTTGTTTTCTGTGTACTATCTCTCCATAGGGTTCTTAATTAATATACTTGAGTGTGAAAATTGTTTTTCCAACAATAACGATTTCTATCTATGGCTCCTAGATTAAGCAGAATCCAGGTACAACGGTGATAGAGACTGTGATATGAAGTAGTCTCTTCTAAACCAATATGGTCAGAGGTCTGAGGCGTCTGGAAACAGATCATGTGGTTCTTAATCTTTGCTTCAGAGTACACAGTAACTCTTAGATTTGAGAACCTAGGCCAAGAATCACCTAACATTTGAGACTCAAAGTGTCCTCATTATAAAATGGGTATGTTAACAGTACTAACCCTATGGGTCACTAGAACGAAATGAAATAATGCATGGAAAGTGGTTAGCACAGTGTCTGTGCTAAGACATAGCAAGGACTCCATCAGTGCTAACTATTGTCAGTTTTTCTAGGATCTCCACAATGGCAAGCGACGATATCAACCAGCATGGGAAACACATTATTCTTTTTGAAAGACTGACCAAGAATGGGTAAGAGGGATGGGGTCATGGGATACATGGGAGTTTTTCTAAGCAGCACAACCATCTCCCTAGTTTAGCTCATAATTCCCTTGTGGTCTTATAAGTACAGTATTAATATTTCCCACATGCCAAATAGGGCCCTTGGGTCACAACAAAGAGTTCTAGGGTGCCAGTGAGTTATCAGTGGAGGTAGACCTCAAATTCAGCATTGTTTTCGGCTGGGTTCTCTAACAGTTCACTGCCTTTCATATGCAGATGATTTGTTATGCAATAATTTAATTCAATGCTTTTCATAAAGAAAGCCACAGAGGGCCTGCTTCATGTGTGTTACTTTGTTGTTGCCCTGGTGACATTTGAAGAGCCCTCAGGCAACCACACATATCTGAGGATTCCAGAGAACAATTCCATGTGAACAAAAAGGCTGTGTTACAGTGCAGTTGTTCAATGTAGATTCTCAGGTTCTGCACCGTGAATTACTACTCTTCTTCTGGCTTCTTATTTTCTTGCCTCTAGCCAGTATGTTACATAAATTCAGCTTTCCATGAGAGGTTGAAGTTATACATAATCAAATAACTCAAAAATTTTAATGAAATGTTGTGAAACCTTTTAAACTAGTACTTAAAATCATGCTGTAAATATACTAAAGTCATAGAATTACAGGATTTTTTTGTCTTTTACATTGTTTATTTTGTGACAGTTTAATTTTTATGACATATAAAAATTGTATATATTTAAATTGTACAACTAGATGTTTTCATATACATTATGAAATAACTATCACATTCCAACTAATTAACATATCTATTACCTGGATATAATTTCTACGTTGGTACCCTTTGACCAACATCACTCCAGTTTCCCTCTTCCCAGCTCCAGGCAACTATTCTTCTACTTTTTATTTCTATAGTTTGACCATTTTAGATTCTACATAAAGGGGAGCTCATGCAGCATTTCCGTTTCTGTGTCTGGCCCCTTTTGCTTAGCCTAACTTCCTCCAGCTTAATCCATGTTGTCACAAATGGCAGGATTTTCTTCTTTTTTAAACCTGAATAATGTTCCATTGTGTGTGTGTGTGTGTGTGTGTGTGTGTGTGTGTGTGTGTGTGTGTGTATATATAAAATCTTTTACTCTTCTTGAGACAGAGTCTGGCTCTGTCACCTAGGCTATAGTACAGTGATACAATCTCGGCTCACTGCAACCTCTACCTCCCAGGTTCAAGTGATACTCATGCCTCAGCCTCCTGAGGTGCTGGGATTACAGGCACCTGCTACCACACCTGGCTAATTTTTATATTTTTAGTAGAGATGGGGTTTCACCATGTTGGCCAGGCTGACCTCAGGTGATCTGCCCACCTCCACCTCCCAAAGTGCTGGGATTACAGGTGTGAGCCACCACTGCACCAAGCCAAAATCACATTTTCTTTACGTGTTCACTGCAGGACACTTAGGTTGTTTTCCATATCTTCACTATTGTGCAAAATGCTGCAGTGAACAGGGGAATGAAGAGAGCTCTTTACAGTCCTGTAGGATGGCTTGATCACATGTTCCATTTTTAATTTGGGGGGCAGCTTCCTACTTTTTCCATAATGGCTGTATAAATTTATATTCCTAACAACAGTGAACAAGGGTTCTACTTTCTCCACATCTTGGCCAACATTTGTCGTCTTTTATCTTTTTTTTTTTGTAATAGTCACCCTAAAAGGTATGAAGTGATATCACATTATGATTTTGATCTGCATTTATCTGATAATTACAGATGTCAAACACCTTTTCATATGCTTTTTGGCCATCTGAATTTCCTTTTCTGAGAAGTGTCTATTTTGGCCCCATTTTTTAATCCAGTTATTTATATTTTTGATATTGATTTATATGAGTTCCTTATATACTTTGGATATTAAGAATTTTAAGTAATCATTAATAGTTGTAATGATTTTTTATCATTGAAATCCTGCATAAAGCAGGTCATCAATAAATACTATGAACAAATAAAGGTAGGCTTTGACATTCATTACAGATTTCTTTTCAAGAGGGTGCTTCTAAAGTAACCATTGTGCAAAAGCCCCTGAAAAATAATTCAAGAAGTGATATGAGTTCCACTATGGAAATTATTGGCAACAAAGTCTCCGTAATCACCACATGTACTTCTGACACTTACTTTAACTCTAAACTTACAAATCCACATAAGGGCACCAAGGCTTGGAGCGAAGTCCCCAGAGGCTGGAAACCCAGAATTTCCAGGAGCTCTGGTAGGTTCTGCTAATTCAACAAAAGCCATCTTTAGAAGCCAGGGAGGACCTCACACTCTTTGTATCATCCGTGCAAGAAAAGAGGCTCTTATGATTAAGCTATAAAGTTGTAGAGCAAAGTAATTTAGAATGGATATAAAAATAAACAGGGCTTGTGATGCTCATGACAGAGAAAAGAAAATAGATTCACATATTCTTATCATCCTGGAGTCAGAGGAGAATTTGCAGACTATCTGATAGAGCACGAAAGGATGACGTTTGCAAGCTGCTCATCCGGCTCTGCCCACCTTGGGAGTCTTCTCTTCACTGGCTCTTTTTCTTGCACCTCAGGTCCCAGCAACATCAAACAACTCTGCTGCTCTGTGCATTTCTGCTTCTTTGCCTGTGCTCTGTACTTCCTTCTCTTTCTAGTGTAATTTCTCTCCTTTGAGGCTCAACTCAGAGACCTCCTTCCACCCTCTGATCTATCCCTACATCTTCTTCATTTCCTTTTTTTTTATTTTGAGGCAGAGTTTCCCTCTTTGTTGCCCAGGCTGGAGTGCCATGGCACAATCTCCTCTCACTGCAACCCTTGCCTCCTGGGTTCAAGTGATTCTCTTGCCTCAGCCTCCCAAGTAGCTGGGATTACAGGTTTGTGTCACCATGCCTGGCTAATTTTTTTTTTTTTTTAAGTAGCGACTGGGTTTTGCTGTGTTGGTCAGGCTGGTCTTGAACTCCTGACCTTAGGTGATCCACCTGCCTTAGCCTCCCAAAGTGCTGGGATTACAGGCGTGAGCCACCTGGCCTCTTCTTCATTCTTCTACTACTGTACTTGTCCTGCATTCCTTGAGGGTTAGTTAGAATTAGGGTCTTTCTCATCTTTTTATTTCCAGTGCAGAGCATAGTATCTGACATATGATGTTCACTCAATAAATGCTTTTCATGGATGAATGAATGTAGCTAATTTCTTCCATTTGCATAAAAAAACAAGGACCAGAGGTTGCTTGCTCCCTCCTCTTAATTATGTGGTGGTCTTTATGTAATTAGCAACTAAGTATTTTTTATATAATTGAGACATTAACTAAATTTGAATAATCAAGGAGGCCTGTAAAAGGTTTCACTGCTTCCACTTTTGGCCTGTATTGTCATTTCTTTCCACCTTTTACATCATAGGCCAGGTGAATTGCTAACAGCAAATCATACCTCAAAGCATATGCAGACTCTCTCCCAGTCATAAGGCTGCAGAAGATCTGGCTACCTGTCAACCACCTTCCCTAACCCTCTCCCCCCGGCCCACTGCATTCCGACTCCACCAACCTCTCCGCCTATCCACAGACACTTCCACAGGCTCCTGCTTCAGGACTCATTCCTGCCCTCTTCCTTCTGCCTAGAAAATTCTTTCCTCCAGAACTCTGAGTGTCCCTGATTCAATACCACTTCTCCAGAGAGCCCTTTAGCAATGAACTGAATGTCTGTTTCCCATCAACATTCATACACCGACATCCCAACCCCCGATTTGATGGTATTAGGAAGTAGGGCTTTCAGGAGGTCATTAGGTCATGAGAGTAGAGCCCTTGTAAATGGGATTGGTGCCCTTATGAAAGGGAGCCCAGAGAGATTTCTCACTCTCTTTCTGCCACGTTTGGATACAACCAGAAAACGGTAGTCTGCAACGTGGAAAATGGTCCTTTTTAGAATCCAACCATGCTGGCACCCTGATCTCAGACTTCCAGCCTCCAGAACGATGAGAAATAAACATCTGCAGTTTCAGCCAGCCAGTCTACGACATTCCATCAGAGCAGCCACACTACCCAAGTCACCTTTCCTGTTCACTGTATCCAAAATAGCACCCCCTTTCATTCTCCAGCTTTTCTAAGTTGTTTTTTCTTCATAATACGTTAATCACAGCAGTTAATATAATTATTATTGTCTCCACCACTTGAATAGAAGCTCAGTAAGGCTGCTGATTTTGTCAGTTGTGGTCAACACCAAATCCCCAGTGCGGTGAGTGTTTAGCATAGTAGATCCTTAAGAAATATTTGTTGAATAAATTAAGTGAATGAGAAACTTATATGGTCTTGGTAAAAATAAAATCATATAATTTGGGAAATTATTTTTAAAAACTCATTTTGGCCGGGCGCGGTGGCTCACGCCTGTAATCCCAGCACTTTGGGAGGCAGAGGCGGGTGGATCACGAGGTCAAGAGATCAAGACCATCCTGGTCAACATGGTGAAACCCCATCTCTACTAAAAATACAAAATATTAGCTGGGCATGGTGGAGCATGCCTGTAGTCCCAGCTACTCAGGAGGGAGGCAGGAGAATTGCCTGAACCCAGGAGGCGAAGGTTGCGGTGAGCCGAGGTCGTGCCATTGCACTCCAGCCTGGGCAACAAGAGCGAAACTCTGTCTCAAAACAACAACAACAAAAAAAAACACCTCATTTTTTTCTCAAGCTCTATCATAATAAAATAATTTTAAGTGGCCAAAAAGAAACATTTCCATCTTAAACAGATGAGAAATACATGTTTAAATTTCAACTATGCCAGCCAGGCACAGTGGCTCATGCCTGTAATCCCAGCACTTTGGGAGGCTGAGGCGGGCAGATCACTTGAGGTCAGGAGTTTGAGACCAGCCCAGCCAACATAGCAAAACGCTGTCTCTACTAAAAATACAAAAATTAGCCAGGCATGGTGTCAGGCACCTGTAATCCCAGCTACTCAGCGGCTGAGTCATGAAAATCACTTGAACCCAGGAGGCAGAGGCTATAGTGAGCCAAGGTCATGCTACTGCACTCCAGCTTGGGCAACAGAGTGAGACTTGGTCTCAAAAATAAAAATAAAAAATAAATTTTCACTATGCCTTCTCCATTTCCCTCCTCCCTCCAATAACAACAGCAGTATTAGTTTCCTTTAGCTGTAAAATGAAAATTTCCAATTGCAACTTAGAAGGAGGCTGGAGGGTAGGAGGAGTTTATCGTGCACAAATCTACAAAGTTGACAGGTGCACCAAACATCTGGGGGTGGGACCATGGCAGGACAGGCGGAGTTTGGGGTCATCAGAGGTAAACTGAGGAGGAACTCAGGAGGGAGCAAGTCAATGCCTTTCATGTCCTTCTGTCCTTCCTTTAATCAGTCACTGAGTCAGCTAGGCTGCCAACAAACACTAACAAAACATATCTCATGGGAAAGGCTTTGCTCTTGAAGTAAGGCACTATCTTTTCTCTTGAAAAGTTGGTACTCTAGTAGACTAATTTCAGAAACAGGCATCTTGTTCAGAAATGAATGGCCAAGTAAGATTTCACTTATAAACACAAGAGTCCATGTGACTTGAAGCTGGGTTCTAATCTCAAACTTGTCACTAAGGAGATAGGTGATCTGCAACAGGTGAATTTAACCTCTCTGAGGTTCCACCAGCTCTTCTTAAATGAATGACTTGGACAAGATCATCTATAAGACATCCATGTGCTCTAACACATGACTCTGAAAAGAAAAAAGAGGTAAAAATATTGGCTGGAATTCCCTTGTAATATTAAAAAGCTTGAAGAAATAAATATCATATCATCTATCAAAAGCAATTCACCTTTTAGAAGTTTGCTAGGCACTGGTTTGCAAGAGAAGTAAGAGAAGGCGTCCATTCTTGTATCTCCTCCACAACTAGGTTATTTTACTATGTAGATGATATAGCAGAGAGTGAAAGGTTTTTTTTAATATAAGACAAACTTTCTCTCTTCTTGTACAAAAGAAATCTTGCAGGTGAGACAAGGACCAGACTGAAATACTCAGCAGAGTAGATGGAAAGGCAGGAAACCAGAAGCCGGATGACACCCCACTCTGCATTTTATGACCTGCACTGAACTTGGCCAAGTTCCTTCAGTTACCTTGTTTCTAAAATAATGATCCTGACCTCAGTGTCATGGAAGGATGACGTATGGAAAAACCCTGAACCGGGGCCTGACACACAGTAGACCCTCACCAGGGCTGGTACTCCTGCCCTCTTGCCCCCGAGACATAAAAGGAGAGACCCTTAAGAAGTGGGAGTAGGCATCACCAGAACGAAGGGGCAAGGAAATAAAGGGCTTGATCCAGCTCTTTAAAAACGGGCAGGATCTAGGTAGGCTGAATGAAATAAAGGTATCTGACCTGGAAGACATTCCATGGCACAAGACATAAGCCTGAAATAGCTATGAGAGTGTAGCACCATTTCCAAGCACTGGTGGAAGGACAGGGCCGGCAGGCAGTCAACAGACACCTGGAAAGCTTATTATGTGATAAATACACACACTCCTGTATCTCCCACCCCCCAGCAGGACACACACACCCTGCACTCACACATTTTAAAATATAGTCTAGTTTAAAAGGCTTTTCTGGTAGTTCTGATGCTCCATGAGGTTTGGGTATCACAGGCTGAGTGGAGTTAACAGTAGCTGACTGACCTGGACAGGGCAGAGCTCACACTGGGCAGCAGGAAAGTGACAGGAAAGGCCAGCACTGAGTAGGAGGCTAGACTGCAATGCCCCCTTCCATGCCCCTGCCGTGGTGTTCTGGGAGGCTAGACTGCAATGCCCCCTTCCATGCCCCTGCCGTGGTGCTCTGGGAGGCTAGACTGCAATGCCCCCTTCCATGCCCCTGCCATGGTGCTCTGGGAAGCCACATGTTTTTCCTATCCTCACTTGTCTCATTAAAGCAATAGAGATCACGGCACCCACTGTGTCTCCTGTGAGGGACTTTTGTTACAATCTGTTGCAGTTATATTACATTCATAGACTAACACTTAGCTGTAAAGCGCTAGAGAAAAATTCAGGATCACCGTTAATCCCCATCATTATCATGGAGACTCTGGGATGCTGGAAGGCCACAGCCAGTTCCCTCTGTGATGCCCTGTGTGAGGCAACAGTGGGGCAGGACTCCAAAAATGGTTCCATGCTGTCACTACGATACCCATGGACCGTGACGCCTTCCTAAGTGCTAGACTGTGATTAGGGTGGGGGTCCTGGAGTCACTGGCGTCTCATAAGTCATGAGAGCCATGCCCTTCTCTCAAACCTACATAGCTGCAAGTAGTGGGTATGTGCCTTGCACATGCCACTTAACCTCTGCCAGCCTTGGTTTCTTCCCCCTAAAGTAGGTTAGTAATAGTAAGCATGGTCACTATGTACCATTATGTAGGCTGTGATGTATACATAGCAAGCAACCATTGAGGTGTGTGGAGGCTGAAATTCAGCCCCAGGTACATTTACCAAGTTACACAACTATGGGGCTGCATTGTCACAGAGGAGGCATCTTTGTCTAACTCATTATCCCAGAGAGGACTGATGTGAATTTTCTAAATCACAGGAAGGTGCTGTTTGCACTAACAATGACTCTGGTAGTACCTGCTGAGAAGCCTGGGTATTAAGTAAAAACATGCATGAAGTCCTTAGCACAGCGCCAAGCATACAACAGAGTCCAATACTGGGTAGCTGTTAATGTTAAAATACCATTCATTCATTCACTTAACAAGCATTCATTGTGCACCTCCTATGTACCTGCTACATGCTAGGCAGCTGGCATGTCTGCAATGAACAAGATGTTACCCTTTCCCTGGAGGAGTTTGTGGTTTAGGGGTAAATACAGACACACGAGTAAATAATTATCTTCAAGTATGGATAAAGGAGGCCTTCTCCAGAATGATCTTATAGCTTAAATTTCTGAATACTGATGACTGTGCTACTAAGGTTTAATTTCTTTCTTTCTTTCTTTTTTTCCCGAGATGGAGTTTCACTCTTGTTACCTAGGCTGGAGTGCAATGGCGCGATCTCAGCTCACTGCAACTTCCGCTTCCTGGGTTCAGGCAATTCTCCTGCCTCAGCCTCGTGAGTAGCTGGGACTACAGGCACGCACCAGCGTGCCCAGCTAATTTTTTGTATTTTTAGTAGAGATGGGGTTTCACCATGTTGACCAGGATGGTCTTGATCTCTTGACCTCGTGATCCACCTGCCTTGGCCTCCCAAAGTGCTGGGATTACAGGCGTGAGCCACCGCTCCCGGCCGGATTAATTTATTTCTACAAATTCAGCATTTCGCATCTGGAAAGTAAAACTTGTTATGACTCTTCGACAAAGCTGCTTACACATCTCATACTTCCTTGTGTTCAGGTTAGACACACAAAACAGGCTAACCAAGCCACTGTTACCACCTGTGCCCACTTGGGTGCCAAGACTCTGCTATCCAAGACAGGTCCACTTTCTTACAACATGGCCTAGAATTGGCTGATTATAATCTGCCTGCTGGCCATGTTTGGTGACTCACACCTGTAATCCCAACATTTGGGGAGGCCAAGGTGGAAGGACTGCTTGAGTCGGACAGTTCGAGGCCAGCCTGGGCAACATTCTACAAACATTAAAAAAATTAGCTGGGCATGGTGGTATGTATCTGTAGCCCCAGCTACTTGGGAGGCTGAGATGGGAGGATAGCTTGAGCCAGGGAAGTTAAGGCTGCAGTGAACCAAGATTGCACCATTGCACTCCAGCCTGGGTGACAGAGCGAGACTCTGTCTCAGAAAAAGAAAAGAAAAAAAAAATCTCCTTACTTGTTTGTGTTCCTGTTCAAAACGACTCAAATATATTATTGGATGAAGTAGTCGAAGAATAAGTGAAAATGCATGTATGCACTCTTATTTTTAATTGCCCAGAAATATTAGGTTGGTGCAAAAGTAATTGTGGTTTTTGCCATTGAAAGTAATGGCAAAGATTGCAATTACTATTGCACCAAGATAATACTTTATATTAAATAATAACTTTTAAACAAAAGAAATATGTATATGTGTATATATATATATATGTATATATATATACTTTACATTGTTAAGGAGTTCTGCAGATATCCTGCATTAGCAAAGGAGGATTTAACCTCTGCAATTTTGTAAGACTAGCCCAGTCAGCTTTAGTGTTCTTCCCAGACACAAATGGGAATAACAACAAAATAAAATGTTGGCAGATATAAAATCCCTGATGATAAATGATAGGCTTTATTACCACCTCTCCTAATTTCCTTTTATGAGTAAGTACCCTAGGGGAAACCTACACAAGAAATGGCTTTAACGGTTTTAATAGAAGTGGTTTAATGAATTAATCTATTATGAGCATTGTAAATATTTAATTAAAAAACAGCTTAATTAAGAAATTTTAAAAACCAAGATCTACAGGTCTATCATATCAAGAGTTGTACCTTGTCCCAATTTCCTGTTATTCCTCAGCACCACAATACTTTTAAAAAACTAATTAAATATTTGCTTCATTATATGTAATAAGGAAATACAATCACTATATTAATAACTCTGCAAACATCAAGGGTCATGTTATTGCCTTACTTTATAATGCTGTTGTCAGAATCAATAAACAATAAAATAAAACAAACACCCTTTCCTTTTTGGGAGTTCACCTCCCCCAAAAGGAAGGGGCACAGAGGATGTGGATTGTGGATTGTGGATTGTGGATTGTGGATGCTCAAGTGCAGGCTTCCAAGGTCCCACCAGTGATTTACACATGGTTGTTATCTATATAATACCAAGTCACCAACGAAGGTGAATTCACAAAGCAAGTCTGGTTCTGCAGGAAACTGGCTTCCCCTGAGTGCAGGATCAGCTACATCACTGGCAGGTCCAGCACAAAATGAAAACATGGGCCCTCCATTCAGCAGTTATTAAGAATTTCAAGATGGTAACAGCAGAACGTTAAACCAAATGAGGGGCCCTTCTATGCATAGAGCTCTGTGTGACTGCACAGGTCACATGGCCCTGCAGTCATCCCTGCTGGCTTGTGGTACAAAGACTGTTGAGATTTTAGAGGTGTTTGCAGGCTCTGGACTCCTGACTTGTCCCCTCTTGTCCCTTCTTCAATTCTGGTAGATGTAGTTCCAATAGCAGAAGGTACCAGTTATAAATTGCTGGTGTAAGTTGCTAAGCAGCCAGAGCTTCATGGGAATGACACTGGTAGGTTTCCTAGGGCACACTTACGGGCTTCTGCCTTTTCTCTCAACTCTCAGACCAACCCATGAAATCCAGATAGAGAAGGTACTAAAAGACTTAGGACATTAAGGTTCTTTTAGACTCACGGTCTGGTTTTATGGACTCATTGATCTTTAAAGTTAAATGGGACCTTAGAGATTATGTAGTCCAATTTCTCTCATTTTAATTAGGTCTCCATCAAATTGCATTTAGGCCCAAAGCATGCAGATGAATTCTCATTTGCATAGCTCCACAGCTGATGGTGATTTTGATGATCAAATCACAGTTCACGGTCTTTTACCAAGACAAAATGTTAGTATAATGAGTGATTCATGCTATAACACTAATGGATCTATACAAGATACTGCCAACCATGCTGACAATATATTCAGCATTTGATTTTTTTAAAATACCAGTCAGAGCAAGGAGAGTGAGCTGAATGTCTTAGTGCTTGGAAATCCCTGGACATGGGATCTAGAATGGGTTCATAAGATACAGGAACCAAGCCGGTGAATCTAGAAGTGAAGGAAATGGGTGCTTTAGGGTGTGAGTTAAAGGATCTCTTTTACCAGGAACACATATCTCTGCTGTTCTTTCCCTACTTACACGTATGTTTCTTCCCTTACACAGTGTTTATTATGGACCAGGCACTACACTAAGTTTTTTGCAAATACTAACTCATTTAATCCTCATAACAGTCCCCTAAGGTAAGTACTATGCTTATCCTCCTCTTTAAAGATGAAGAAACTGAGAAACATTGAGATTAATTATCTTGGCCAAGGGCCCACTGGTTTAAGTGGTGGAGGCAGGATTCAAACTCGTGTAGCTGTGACTCCAGTAGCTGTACTAGATCGTGATGCTGTGCCAGTCATCTTCCATCATACCTAATACCACCAATGCGACCCTCTACTACACTGTTATAGAAACCAAAAGTTAGCGGGCATTCATTCAAAACACGGAACAATCTGTGCTTCTAGCACTGTAGCCATAGTTGTGGCAAATATTTATGTCACCATGACTAAACTGATGCTAATGTCACAGATGTTAATACCCATTAAACAGTTTTGATTTTATACATGATATCCCAAATAGCTTCCATCCCTTTCCCACCCTTATGGTGCTACTCTAAAGGGTTATGCATACAGTTTTCATTTGTTTTTGCTTCGTTTTAGATTTAAGAGCTAGAAAAACACTTACCACAAAGCCTCTCTTTTTTTTCTGTCTAGAAAGAATAAAACCGTCTATAAAACAAATGCAAAAGCTCTTTTGACTTATGTTCATTCTAACATTTGGTCCTCTTTTATATCTACTGCTTAGGAAGTCTTTTCTTTGCACTAAAAGAAAGACACAATTTATTTCCAAGACTATGAGGATAACACCTTGCGGCCAGGAAAGGTGCAATCCATCATTGTTTTCTAATTGGTTTTTAAGAGTTCTGTGATGAATACAATTCAACCTCAGGTAAGGGAGGAAAGCACTAACTTGCCATCTTTGTGGTTTCATGGTGACAATATGTATGTTCCCACAAAGGGATAGATTAACATAACTTATACTTGTTACGCTTTCCCAATATTCAAACATTCATACTTTTAGATGTTCTTCTAATAACAAATACTAATTTTCAATGAAAAGACACTTTTTTTTTTGAGATAGGTTCTCACACTGTCACCCAGGTTGGAGTGCAGGGGTGCCATCGTGGCTCACTGCATCCTCAACTTCCAGGGCTCAAGCAATCCTCCCAGCTCAGCCTCCCAAGTAGGAGTAGATAAGACAGGCACGTGACACCATGCTCAGCTAATTTTCTTCATTTTTTGTAGAGACCATGTCTCCCTATGTTGCCCAGTCTGGACAAACACTTTCAAAGATCCTTCAAGAAATGAGAAAATGTTTCTACTTTATACAGATGCAGAGAGAATAAGAAGCATAAGACTTTCCAATTTAATATCATTGCAAGTAAAATTTTTTATGGATGGCATAATTGTCTCTATCGTTCATTAAATTCCTGTAGAGGAAGGAGAAAGGAGCATTCAACAATCACAGTATGCCATGATGCACAATAGATAATATATCCTCTAAGATTCTGAAAGTTTTATTTTGGATGAAAATGTTGCTAAAGAAAGGTTCTGCCTGAGAATGTAAGATGTCTTGACACAGCAGATTTGCAAATAAAATATTGTGTAGTCATGGCACATTCTATACTGCTCTTGTGCAATTTCTGGAAGCTTGCTTCATTTTTGGTCAGAGAGATGAGTTGAGTGATTTGGGCAGCATAATAAAATTTGTGTGCCTTGCCCAGATACAACCACAGTACTGAATTCATATCCTGCTACTGTTCCAACATGCTTTGACAAGGATGCTATTTCATGGCTCGATAAATACTTATTGACTAACTACAGACATGACAAAAATGTTTGTCTTTCAACTCAACTGTTTTAGGACTGAACATTCAAGGACTCTGAAAAAAGCCCAGGAATGTTGTAAGACTTTTAAAACCACTTTTATTTTCATTTTGCAAGCTCACTAAACTTGCAAAAGGGCAGAATAGAAATATACTGTTGGATAAACTCCTAGGAAACTATAAGGTTTTAAAGCAAAATTTTCTCTACAAGCTGCTTTGTTCAATATAAGATGTAAAAAGCACAAAGGAGAAGTAGATATTAATTTCATTAGACATGCTCTATGTCTCAATGATCAAGTTGGTGGCTTACAAAAAAAATCATATTCTGTGGTCCTCTTAAGAAATTTCTCTGAATGGTTGAGCACGGTGGCTCATGCCTGTAATCTCAGCACTTTGGGAGGTCGAGGCAGGCGGATCACGAGATCAGGAGATCAAGACCACCCTGGCTAATGTGATGAAACCCCATCTCTACTAAAAATACAAAAAAATCAGCTGGGCGTGGTGGCACGCTCCTGTAGTCCCAGCTACTCGGGAGGCTGAGGCAGGAGAATCACTTGAATCCTGGAGCGGAGGTTGCAGTGAGCTGAGATTGCTCTATTGCACTCCAGCCTGGGCAAGAGAGTGAGACTCTGTCTCAAAAGAAAAGAAAAAGAAAAAGAAATGTCAGTGAACCAGCTGGGCTTGTGCCTCTTAACTCAGAGCAGCCACCAGCAATTAATGAACATGGTCTTTCTTTGTTCCAATTCAAGGAGGACACTGTGTTATCCGTCAGGGTGGACCGGCATATTGCTAATAGGAGTGCAATAGAACAATCTCAGCTCACTGCAACCTCCCCAGGACTTGGCCCTTGGCCCCTCCCCCTTATCTATAATCTCTTCCTAAGTAGCTCCACCCAGTTCCAAAGTTTTATAGCATAGTCATATGCCAATAATTCCCACATTATAGCTCTGGCTCTGACTTGCCTACAAAGCCAATACTTATGCATCCAATTCTTTGACTTTGACTTTTGGATGTGTAGTAGGCATTCCAAAGCTAACGGAACCAACAGAGAACCCTTCATTCCTTTTCTCTCCCACGCAAATCTGCCAGTTATCCACATCTCAGCCAACGTTGTTACACTCCACTTGGCTGCTCAGATCCAAAATCTGGCTGGGCGTGGTAGCTTCTACCTGTCATCCCAGCACCTTAGGAGGAGGAGGTGGGAACACTGAGCTCAGGAGTTTGAGACCAGCCTGGCCTGGGCAACATGGAGAAACCCCAACTCTACAAAAATACAAAAATTAGCCAGGGGTGGTCACGCAAGCCTGTAGTCCCAGCTACTTGGAAGGCTGATGTGGGAGGATGCTTGAACCTCCAAGGTTGAGGCTGCACAATGAACCATGATTCCACCACTACACTCCAGCCTGCACAACAGAATAAAACCTGTTTTAAAAAAAAAAAATCTAGGAGTCTCCCTAGCTTCCAACAACCAACCGGTCAGCATTGTCTCTACTTCAAGACATACTCCAAATCTGTTCCTTTCTCTCCATGTCTATCAATATCACCGTAGTCCATGTCACTGTTTAGCTTTCACCTAGACCACCAGCAGTAGTATTTATTCAGCTCTTGTCACTCCTCTGCTTAAAGCCCTTTGTTCTTATTTCCTGTAGAACCAAATCAAAACTTCTTGCCCTGGCAACAAAGACTAGCCTTATCTTACAACCTGATCCTCTGTCTATGCTTCTGACATCCACTCCTACCACCTATTTCATTATTTTCCAGGCACCACTGATCTTTTTTTTTCTGTCCCTGTGATAGACAAGTTCCTCTGACCTCATTTAAGCAAAACTTTCCTTAGGGCTTAGAATATAACCCTGTATTAGCCCCAGAATTCTGCAAGTGATTATGTGGGAATTAAGGTAAGTCATTGGTTCTCAACCTGGACTACACAGTGAAATCTTCCGCAGGGCATTTAAAAATACAGATACCCAGACCCCCATCTGAATTGAATCAGAATCTTTGGGAGGAGGCCAGAGATGATTCAGTACTTCTGAAAGGCTCCAAATGAGTCTATGTGGCTAAGGTTGGCAACTCTAATACAGGTGATGTGCTCTTCTTCTCTATTTTTACTTGTATATTTTCCTGACTTAGATGCTTTTTGCTGTCGTTAATATAAATAGCATCTAAATGTAGTCTAATCTCAAAAGATGTTTAAAAAACAAACACACACACACAAAAAAACCCCTGGCAGAACAGAATGGTCTATTTTTCACAGAAAAGTGATGATAAAATGGATATAAAATACATGAAAAGGATTGGCTAGTATCATCCTGTACTTTTGATATTACAGAACATATTTAGATTTTAATAAGGAACTTTTTGTGGCTCATATGTTTGCTTGATCTTGCTTTGCATTGAAGTCTCAATCTTGTGTTTATATCACGTCACAGGATGCTACTGTTGACTCTTGAGAATGGATGAACCTGTTTTAACACGACAAGAACTCACGGAAATTTGGTGGAATTAATGTTTCTAACAAAACTTGAACTTTTCACTGTTTTAAGTCAGAATATTTTTGGCAGCAATAGAACTTCCTGTGTCTATGAGAAATGATTTAAAATGAGACTATAAAAAAGATCAAAAGACTTAGACATCAATTAGCTCATAGGCTACCTAAATATTGTTATATGAGTATAATGGAATCAAACATATGGATTACATTTCCATTAAAATAGAGTAGGGTTTTAAAGCAGAGGAACAGAAAGCTTTAGAAAAGTCATTTGAATGTTCTTAGACTTTTATAGCTAAAAAGTAATTCAAGCTGCTTACAAACACCAAAAGCTAAAGCGTATGCTTCTGCCTAAAGAATTTAACGATGCCATAAAAGTACAGAACTGTCACCAGCAGTGGCTGATTAGGGAACGGGGGAAGCCAAAATAACCTGTCACCCTCCCACCTTGAAGAAACCTGCTGTGCATGTAGCGTTTACAACAGCATCTCATTCCTGTAGCTCTCCCAATGGTTGTGGGCAGAATGAACCAAGGAGGGGCCCTGACAAGCTGGATATACGGCTGTTTGTTTGTTTCAAATCTCTATAAGCCCATACACTAAAGATTCCAATGGTACGATTAGAGGACAAGTTACTTTAGATGCACAGGGCTACCCTTGTTACTCCAGGAGGGAAGAAAGGATACTTTTCCAATTCTTTTTGTTATTCCTTTGTAATTGAACTGCAAGTGACAGAGCATCTTAGAAAGGATTTGGGGGTCCACAAGTCTCCACAAAGTCCAGGGAAGAGGTCGTGTGGTACCATAGGAAATAGGCACAGATGGCTTTTGAATTCTGATGACCTGGATTCAAATCCTGCTTTGAACACTAACAACTAAACAATTACCATAATTACTATAATCATGGATACTGAGATGACAGTGAGAAAAACTTGCTGGGCCCCAGGAAGAGTAGAATTTTAGAAAATTAAGAAGTATGCATTGACAACAATTCCACAATCTAGTGGAAATTTAGCAACTGCCACAGAATTGGAAAGCCCAAGAGCTCCCAATATAAGTTCTTCTTTAACAGTATCTCCTTTTCACATTTTTGCAATGAAATGAATATATTCGAACATTATTCATATCTTATCCTTACATTGGTTTCATTATTTGTGTCACTATGACCTAAGCTAAGAAAGGCTTTTTCCAGGCTATTTGTTCAAACAAAAAAAAAAGTCTTGCTTTAGGGCTTCCTTGTTAGGATTTCGGATTTGAACTGGCATTTGCTAAGGACAATCTTATAAGCTTTTGCACCTGTGGTACCCAGCCTCCAAGTTGGCCCTCAGTCGTCCCCACCTCCTGGTAGTCATATCTTGTGTAGTCAGTTCCCTCCCACATGATATGTCACTTCTGAGATCAAGTTATAAAGACTGCAATTTCTGTCTTGAGTGCACGCTCTTTTCTCTCAGATCTCTGCCATATTGTATGTCAGGTACACAAGGCAAGAGATTGAAGCTTCTAGCCAACAGCAAGAGAGAAACCAAGGCCTGCCAACACCTATGTGAGTGAGCTTGGAAGCAGATCTACCAACCTCAACCAAGCTTTCCAATGACTGCCACCCAACTGACAGCTTGAAGTCCACCTTATGAGAGACACAGAGACAAAACCACCCAGCTAACATCCTCAGGCCCCCAGAAACTCTAGGACAGTAATCGTTTGTTGTGTGTTTTTTTAAAGAAAAAGGAATATATACATTCCCCTCCTTCCTGACTATGGTCCCATGGCACAGAAACCCATAGGCTTCAACATGCTTAAACAGATCGACTTCTTTTTGTTTTTCTGTTCAGTTGACAAGACAGCTTTTCATGAAGAGAAATAATAGTGAGTTAGAAAAAGGATTTCCTTCCTTGGGATGTAAAAAAGCAAAGGGAGAATCAAATGCCTTCAGGATGCCCTAGATAGCAAATACAAGTCTATTTATTTTTTATTGTATTTATGTATTTATTTTTGAGTCTCACTCTGTTGCCTAGGCTGGAGTCCAGTGATGCAAACTTGACTCACTGCAACCTCCACCTCCTGGGTTCAAGTAGTTTTCCTGCCTCAGCCTCCAGAGTAGCTGGGTCTACAGGTGCACACCACCATGCCAGGCTATTTTTTATTTTATTTTATTTTATTTTTTTTAGTAGAGAGAGGGTTTCACTATGTTAGCCAGGCTGGTCTTGAACTTCGGACTTCAGGTGCTCTGCCTGCTTCAGCCTCCCAAAGTGCTGGGATTATAGGCATGAGCCACTGCACCTGGCTGCAAATACAAATTTGTTATAAAGTACTTTGAACACTGTTCCACTGACTAAGTATAGTAAGAAGAAATTTTTAGGTAAGTTAAAGAAGTTACAAGTTACCTGATTTAAAAAAATAAAGCAAGACAGAAAAAAAGGCCAATAACCTAATATCATCTCTTGACAGAATTAAAAAAATAAAGCAAGACAAAAAAAAAAAGCCAATAACCTAATATCATCTCTTGACAGAACAGATGCCCTCCTGGGGAGTATTCATACACAGTTCTACACCACGCAACATCATTTCAGTCAATGACGAATTGGACTGCATATATGACCGTGGTCCCATAAGCTTATAATGCCATGTTTTTACTGTACCCTTTCTTTTTTCTTTTTTTTTGATGGAGTCTTGCTCTGTTGCCCAGGCTGGAGTTCAGTGGTGTGATCTTGGCTCACTGCAACCTCCGCCGCTTGGGCTCAAGCAATTCCCCTGTCTCAGCTTCCTGAGTAGCTGGGACTAAGCACACACCACCACCCCCAGCTAATTTTTGAATTTTTGTTTAGTAGAGATGGGGTTTCACCATATATTGGTCAAGCTGATCTTGAACTTCTGACCTCAGGTGATCCACCCACCTCAGCCTCCCAAAGTGTTGGGATTATAGGCGTGAGCCACCACATCTGGCCTCTTTTTTCTTTTTGAGACAGAGTCTGGCTCTGTTACCCAGGCTAGAGTACAGTAGCACAATCTCAGCTCACTGCAACCTCTGCCACGTGGGTTCAAATGATTCTCAAGCCTCAGCCTCCCGTGTAGCTGGGATTACACATGTATACCACCACATCTGGCTAATATTTTGTTTTGTTTTGTTTTTTAGTAGAGATGGGGTTTCACTATGTTGGCCAGGCTGGTCTCTAACTCCTGGCCTCCAGTGATCTGCCTGCCTTGGCCTCCCAAAGTGCTGAGATTACTGGCACGAGCCACCATGCCTGGCTACTGTACCCTTTCTTTTTAGATGTGTTTAGATACACAAATACTTGCCGTTGTGTTACAATTGCCTACAGCATTTAGCACAGTAATAGGCTGTACAGGTTTGTAGCCTAGGAGAAATAGGCCATACCATATAGCCAAGGTGTGTAGTAGGCTATACCATCCAGGTTTGTGTAAATACCTTCTATGACTTACACTTGATTCATTCAACCAATGAAATTACCTAACAATACATTTCTTAGACTATATCCTCATTGTTAAGTGACGCATGACTACGATTGGTTATTCTGGCATTGTGAACTGAACCATGTAAAGAACACTTTTACAAATGAAGAACATTTTCATCTAGAATTGATGCCAACATTAATAACTTAAATATTTCAGTGTCTCATGGCCAAAGTTCCACATTTCAGCTACCTTAGCAAGAAAACCCAAGAAAATCAATTTGCATCTAAAAGCGCCTTCATGGAGTTGGCCTAGTTTTGTGGCAGGCATCCCAGCTTGCTTAGAGAAGCAGAAGTTGAAGTCTGCCTCACACAGGATTGTTTGGTCCCAGATGAATAACCTGCTGGCATCCACTGTGAGCAGAGTGGTAAGCAGATTATGGGTAAGCAGATATTAATATTCTGATTAAACATTTTCAAACCTCATACTGCTATTTTAAAAAATAATTGCACTACTCTTGAGAGCACTCCTTTATTTACGATCGTAAAACTACTTTTAGCCTTAACTTCTATATATTCATGATCTTAAAATCTCTATCTGTAGTTTATTTTCCAGGATCAAAACTTTTTCCCTTCACCACCTTAACTGCAATGTAAAATTCATGTGAATATGACTTTCTTGGACAGTCTTAATAGTTTTAAGTCTTTACATGACACTTTCTTCCTTCCCAGATCTCTTCTTGAAAAAGAGCTGCAGTCATCTTTGGTCTCAGGTTCTAGAAAACCCAGCACAGCTTGGCAGGCCTCCTGGAATGACTTCTTGTTTCCTGAGGACCCACTGATTTAACAAACTTAACAAACGTAAATAACAGAAGCTATGAAAGAGACATTTGCAGGAAGCATTCTGAAGTTATGAAGCAACAAAAGTTTATTAGACCACAAAAATTTCTCTAGCGCCATCCATCATGTAGAATATACAATTTAGCATGATAACAGGGAAAGTCATTAATTGTTATTAATTGAGGTCTACAGTGTACGCACAGGTTTCTAAACATCAACAGTCAAAACTTCTGGGTTACCACAATTTATTTCTGGGTCCAAACCAAAAAAGTCTGTTTATTTCTTGGGTGCACACTAAATGTGGCCACTGTGTTGGAGAGAAAATATGGAACGAACATTGTATGCTTACAACATTGAGCGTTGGAGTCATCCATAATCTCCAATTCTAATTTAGCTCGCTAGCAACCTTCTCTAAAGGTGCTGTAGACTCTGGGCATCTTCCCCAGAATGCTTTCAGGCTGATGAGGGATATGGGTGCACCGGATTAAGGGCAGAACATCTAGCAAACCTCTTGCTTTATGATTCAAATAAGGAAAAGAGGGAGGAGTTCAAAGAAGGTTAAATCTCCCACTTCGCCAGTGATGTCCTTTCCTTCTGCCCAGGCAACAGACCTTCTTCTCTAGAACTGTCTTCTGCACATGTGGTGGTCACTGCCTAGCTCAGGACATAGCCCTGGAGAGGACACAGAGGCAACAGGTTCAGACAGTTGCCTCAGGGCCCCCGCAGGGGTCCTTCCAATCGAGCTTCTCCCAGACTCTGAAGCATATTCCAGCAGCTAAAGTGGGGAAAGGGAGCCCTAAACCCTGAGCAGCCCAGGAACTGTGCTGTGGAGCCTGGCCACGTTCCCTTATTGGGGCAGGCATGAGGCAGTGACTAAAGGGTCCTAAAGCTTTCAGTGAGGGCTCTGAGATGGCTGGACCGCTCACTGCATCTTAGCGTACAGAGAGAGGGCTCCATGGAACACGAACAGAAGCAGCCAGAGGCAGTGTGACACTGGAGGAGGTACCAAGGAGGGGGCGGCCTTCTGATCCAAGCAAGGATTCTTAAGGACCTCCTGACTCAAAACAACCACTTCCTCTCTTGCTCTGATTCGTGGACAATGAAGTCCCAAAGGGAGGCCCTTCCTTGTAACCTCAAAGGGAGGAAAGCCTGCTCACAGCTGGAAAGGAGCTGCGGGCAGCTACTGACCACCTGTCTCCCTTCACATCCTTCCCTCTACCCCCGCCAGCGGCTGGTCTGAGGCGCTTTGGACGTGCTGCTTGCCTTGTGTTCCACTCTCCCTCCCAAGCACTCAGTGGATGTGTCCCACTTGGAGAAGGAGAAGTTAGGGAGGGGCAGCCCTAGCGGAGGGCCACTTGGTCTGGGCACTTACTCACTTAAGGTGGAATGGGATGGCAGCGGAGCAGGAGGCAGCATCGGCAAGGGCAGCCCAGGTAACCCCTGTCCAGCGCCCGCCTGCAAGCAGCACCGGGCTGGGCTGTCCGAGCGCGCTCTCGGCAGGGAGCCCACACCCACCAGGGGGTGCGGCGGGCTCGCGCTAGGGCCGGCCCCGGGAGGGTGGCGCCCGCAGCCCGCTCGCCCCGGCCTTGGGCTCCGAAACCCATGCCCAGGATTCCAGGGCGGAGAAGGGCAGCGGGCCTGGGCGGGCTACGAGGCCGGCGTCTGCCTCCGCCCCCTGGGTCCCGGCGTCTCCGGGGCACTGACCTGCCAGTCGCCTCTCCCGGACGTTCTTCCACAGCAGATCCCAGGCTCTGGCCGTGGAGTCCCGCAAATGCTCACTGATGGATCTCCTGAGCTGCGTTTGGCAAGGTTTCCGTTTACTGGTCATTTTTGATCCGTCCTCATAACGACCGGCTGGCTCGCCACTGCCACTCCCGCGTGGCCTGAGACTCAGACTCCTGGCGGCTGGAGAGGACGGACGCGGCACTCCCGCCAGGGTCCCGGGACCCAACGCGGGTGTGACATGGGTCGGTCCCGCGCTGGGAGGCTGCGCCACGCGCGGACCAGGATGCCTGGCCACCAGGAGCGCCACGCTAGGTTAACCTCTGCGCTCGCCAACTCCTCTACTCCTTTCCCACTTTCCCTCTCCTCCCCTCCTCCCCTCCGCTGGGCGCTCCTCCACTCCCCTCCCTCCCATGCCCTCCCCCTGACTGCCTCGCGCCCCACTGGGTCCAGGAGCGTGCTTCCCCCTCCCTCTGTCGCTCAACCTGACAGCCTGGTCCCCAGGGCCCCCCACTCAAGGAGCTTCCAGCTACTTTTCCAGTTTCACTCAGAAATCAGGGGCTGGACCATATTTCTCCTATTTCTTGATAGTTTCCTTTATTTTTCACTTTCAGAAACTGCCACCTTCACAACTACTACAACAACAAAAATTCATATATGCCACAGTGAGAGAATAACTCATCCCGGTTTCCCTGAATTCAGGTCACTTGAAGTCAGCTACTCGGTTTGGCTGACATTCTTTTGATGTTCAATACTGGTGATCTGAACATTATGTTAATCCTTCCTGCCTTCTTCAATGAAATAGTTATCTGGCTGCAAACTACAATCAAATTAATATGGTTTGAAGTGTCAAAATATTTATTTCCATTGCGAAGGCATTATGAGGAGGAAAATAACTTTTAAATATTAAGGTCAAACCATGAGGAACCTACCTAAAATAGATGTGTATACTTTGAGAAAGCTTTACAATCTGTATGCTGTTAAAGAAGTAGGTATTAGGAAGAAGTGAAATATGAAATACAAGAAATAGGAAATGTGAATACAAGAATTTTCAGGTATTTTAGCCAAAAACATAAAATAGCCTTGTAATTAGAAATTAACTCTGATTCCTGAAGGAAAGAAGGAAATGTATTGGCTCTGTAAGAAACATGTCATCACTGAAGTCCAAGTCCACTTCCTGGGCTTCCACTCATTCATAAGGAGAAGATAATACTATCTCAGGCCTCAGTGTGTCCTGCAATTCACAGAGTTCTGCTTCTGAACTGCTTTGAGGTCTTGCAAGAAAGTAACTGTGACAACATTTAATTGAGTCAGAGTTGTGATTAATGCCTTACACCTCAGGTTTGAGGAGGGAAACAATTTTTTTCAAAAGGAGTTTCTGAATTCTTGAATCTGCAAAATTGCTTGAATCCCATTTCTTTTTAAATGTCTTTGTACTAGGCTGCCAAATAATAACCAAAATTTAATCTGATATTCATTCTAATTTCAGGTGCTCCACAGGAAGTTTGAAAATTAAAAGTATTCAGTCCTTCCTCTATTTATATAAATTGCTACTGACTTAGGGAATGGAAACCAACAGTTACCTAAAATATTCCCTCTACGTTTCTGCTGCACTTCTAGTAAATATTCCCTCCATCAGTTTATCTTGTTGGTAGAAAACAGGAATGACAGGGATGATGGTAAAAAAAAAGTCTTTAGTCTTATTTTGTTACTTTAAATATTTAAAAATGGTAACTAGTGAAACATATGTCAGAATGAGCTAGAAAGTAATTAGATACTTCTTTTTTTGTACCATCCTGGTATACCTTCGAAATAGTCAGTTATGAAGCAATAGGTTATGGATCAGAAATGGACTTGAAACTATGGCAGCCGGTTATAGACTAATCCAGATTGCTTTCTGGACCCAAGCCAAGTACCCTTTTGATTCCATCCTCTGCTTTGTATGCATGTAGGGGTAACAAAATGCTCTGCTAAGAACAAGATTCCTGTTATCTTAAAGTGCCTGCTATACAGTGTAACAACAGAATGTTTAACAATTACATTCCCAGGGAAGCTGTGTATTTGACTTTTAGAAGGGACCTCTTATTGAATCAAACAGAAGCCGCAGTTTTAACATTATATATGTGGGAACAGAACAGAACCGTTCAGGCTATTTCAGTGATCATTTAGCTTTCAAGAGCCTGGGCCCCTACGACTTTCTATTCTAACACATATTTTATATTCAGATGCCATTGATTAGGGGTTTTCCGTAAGTGACTAATTTGAAGACTAAATTCTGGCATTGCACATTTGTTTAGTTCTGGCTGTCGGATGGCCCATGAATTGAGAACTGTCCAAGAGAAGCCAGATGAAAGACGAAAATGATCTGCCCAGAACAGGTGCCGCCTGAGCAGTGTGTGCCACCCAGTATAGCCCAGCTCTCTGCCAGCCCTGGCTGCTGGCCCTATTGGAAGAAAGCACACAGCTGTGCAGATGGAGCCACCACACACGCCAAGAGTTCTAACCTCAACGGGAACCTCGGGGCTACTTGGAGTCATCTGTACGGCATTCACTCTCATTCTCCCCAGTATCTGTTACAAAGCTGAACCTTAGGTAGAATCCCCTCTGGGGCCTTCACCAGATGAAAATATCACGCACTTCAGAGAAAAGAACGCAGGTAACCCCCTAGCCCTACCTCCCTTCTTGCTTACTCCCTTCCCTCCCATCGCAGCAGAAGAGGTGCTGCTCTTCCTGCCTGAGACCCTGTCCTCCACCTGGGCTGGGCTTTCTTCCCCTTCTTGTCCTGACAGGGATTTTGCTACATTGGTTATTTCCTCTCCCACACAGACCCCCTATCTCTCCTCTCCATCGGCTCAACCCTCCAGTCTCACCCTTCTTTTAAACAAACCAAAATTAAAACAACAGCAGCCATCCTGAAAACTACTGCCTCTACCCTGTGTCCCTGGGAAGAGAAGTCTTCCCTTGTCAACGCTGCAATCTGGGCTTCCTCCCTTCCTCCGCGAACATGATCTTGCCAAGGTCACCAGTAATCATCTGGTTGCTAAATCTAACAGACATGTTCCAGTTACTGTTGTCCTTTCCAGGGCGCATGGACCATTGGATGCTGCTGCCCATTTCCTTCCTCTGACACAGGCTTGTCTCGTGGCTATCAGGCGACACCCTCCCCTGGGTTCCTCCTTTTCACAGGCGGCCTCACATGGTCCTTCTCAAGGCCTGAAGGGCTATAGATAGAAAGTGTATGTGGTAAGAGTGTGACTAAAGACAGAGTCCTGTTTGATTCTGCGTATGTTTCTGTTTCTCAATAGTACCTCCCTAGACGACTGCATTCTGGATTAAATGAAATAATCCATTTGGCACCTGGAAAGGACCTAATCTATGCTCCGAACAACAATACTATTATAATGACATTACAGTCCTAGCCCAAATCTATCCTGAGCCCTTTCAAGAAGCCTTCCCTGAAACCCAAGCTAAATAGCCCCATTTTTCCTTCTTGTGGCATTCAGTCTAGTTTTCCTTACAGCCCTTTCATTGCCACACACTGTGTGTGTGTGTTTGCGGTCGGTCTCCCAGGCAGGTCGTGAGCACCATGAAAGCTGAGGCCCTGCCTGTCTTACTTGCTTGTGCATCCTCAGTGCCTAAAACAGTCCCGGACAGTCATGATCAGTAAATACTTGTGGAATAAATGAATTATTCTGCTTTAGGGTCATGTATTGTTTACCTCCAAAACTTTCCTTCCAAATCTGCTTTTTCATCTCTATTTCCTATGTGAGCCACCTGGTGCACCCATCTAGTGACAGAGAGAAATCTAGAAGACATCTGAAACTCCTCCATACATCTTAGGTTGCTTTGATCTTTCCCCAACCTCTCTATCTCCTGAGTAACTGATTTAGTTCAGGTCTTCTCTTTCCCTTCCCTGAATTTCAGCATAAAAAGAGTCCCATTTGAAAGCTCTTGCTCCCACTGCACTCTATGTCTTTATATATTAGCTCTGCTTGAATGCCCTTACCCTAATTTTTTTTCTTTCACTCATCCTTCAAGATTCAGCTCGGAAGTACTCAGACGTCATCTCCTCCGTGAGCCTTCTACAAATCCCAGTGGCTGGATGAGTTCCTCTTCCACTGTGTTTCTGCCATGCCTTGGGACTATTGCCAGAGGAGCACTTATCAAAGAGCCAAAATCTAAGTGTCCTTACCTGTTTCTTCTCAGCTGTCCCTGCAGTCCTGAGTTCCCCCAGCTAGGACTAGTGCAGGGCTTTTATTTCTCAGTCCCTTGTGCCTTTTCAGTGAACCACACATAGTAGGAGTAGGATGGTTTACAGACTGAATGGCTACTCCTATAGTTTTAGATGACCGGTTACCACTAGGATCTGCTTCTTAGTACAAGTGTACATTTTAAGGAAGCTAATGGTGATGTTGCTTCATTGTCATTAATTATCACTCTTTTCTTATATAATGTTTATGAATTTTAAAAATAGATGTAATACATACTGATAATTATAGTTTTAAACACATAAAAATCATAAAACATTAAAAGTACCTGCAATATTACCAAAAAGAGAACTGATAACATTTGAAAATTTTCCTTTTCTGTTTTTTTCCTTGCATATTAAAAAAATTGAATGAATTTTTATACCAAGTTTTTATTTTACTAAGCAGTAGTTTGTGAGCATTTTCCAGTTTATTTTCTTTTAAAATATAGTTTTTAATGAATAGATAAAATTCTGTTAGATAAACACACTATAATTTATTTTAAAGCTTTCACAATTTTGGACATTTTTCTCAAAATTTCTAAAATTACAGATAATCCTGTGATAAATAACTTTGACAAATGAAAAAATATATATATATTTTTCTCCTTCTGTTACTGCTATGTAATAGACCCATCACTATTGTCTCTCACAAACAGAGGCAATAGGCAGGACTTGCCACCCATCACCTACACAGCTGAATGGCAGCAACTCTGCAACTCCATTTCGTTTTTATCCCTTCCATTTCCCTCGTCTGTTCAACTCTGATTCTGTGCCATCACCCCCTACTGAAGAGTGGAGAAGCACATTCCACTGTCTGCTTGCTGCGGTAATTTTTTGTTGGAAGCCTTTGCTTGAGAATAAAGCCCAGTTTCTAATCACATCAGGCCAGGAATCCTTCGCCAAGAGCCCATCGTTGTGGTGCATTATTTTGTGTTGCTTGCAGCTTTGCTGTGGGGAAAGCCTTCCTTGAGGAGACCCTTTTCCTTTGCTGCAGGATAGAGGGGTGAAGAGCTCTTGCAGCTCTTTCCCTGCATATTTCCTTCCCAAGAGAGACGGGGTGTAGCAACTCTTCCTTTGGTATATCCCTCAGGCTCCATTTCAGGATCCTGTTGTTGGAGGTTCTGAAATGCAATCTCATATTGTTTATTTACTCACTTAAAAAATGTTGCTGAAGGTTCTGGAGAAGCTGACTTTTCAAGCTGGGTCCTTGGATCACAGTCACCAATCTGTGCCTGCCCCAACTGGCCTATCTGTGTGTCCGATTGCCATGCTCTGAATCTGCCAGTGTTTGAATGCTAATAATTTTGATTGCTTTGCAGGTTTTGTTCTGTTAATTAAAAAAGCATCAGGCTCCATGCTTTCTTGGAAGCAATATTTAGTGCTAGCTGTAAGCTCTGCATTGCCAATTAATAACTTTGGCTGTGTTTCATAGTTTCCTGATGTAGACTGGTAAACGCTTTGAATCTTCAGGCTTAATGTCATCTCATAGTCATCAACTTTACAAATATCATAATTCATTTCTATATTTTTATGTACACTTTGGGGGACCATGATTACCATAGAGGAGACCCTGAATAAATGTCTTACAAATTTCTGATGGTACTCAGAGGCCACTGGATTGAAGAAGTTTCCAGTGATTGAAATCATCTTGACATCACTTGTGCCATCCTTTGGCCTGTCTGTTTTATAAAGGTTGAGTAAATAATTTAGCTTACCACACAATCTCACATTAGCATATCAATAGAGGTAATTTGTTATGACTGCCTTAGTATACATAGAGTAGTTTGAGACGTCAAACATACACTGAAGCATTCTTCCATTGCTATTGAGCTTCTTAAGGCCAATGAACACGTCATCTGAAGAGTAGTGAAAGCCAGCCCCCAGCTCCCATGGGCAGTAGAGAGAAGTAGCTGGTGGCACAGACAGAGGAGGTTAATACCATGGCTCTGCACCTGCTCGCTGTGTCATCTCCCTAAGTTACCCATTTTCTGAGTTCCTCAGCCTCAGCATCTACAAAATGGGGATTCTGATAGTGCTTCCCTCACAGCATTTTTGGCAAGGATCAAATGCAATAATACATGCAAAATATTTAGAATGGTGCCTGGCATATAATGAGCATTCATTAAATTTTAATTGCTATTTTTGTTATTATACTTATTTTGCCTAAATCATTTCTGAAATTCTCATGAGATTCCAGTCCAGCCAAATTCTGAATAGCATCATGTTAAACAGCAAGAAGTCCCTAATGAGTATTAGAAACTAGCACTGGATTTGGGAGGTATCAGAATAGGATTTAAATCTTAGTTCTGGGAATGATAAGGTATAGGAGAGATAGAACCTATTTAATCTCCCTAAACATGGGTTTCCTTATCTGTCAAAAGCAGCAAAGAGCTCTTTGTTCTACTTACCCTGCTCATGCTTAAACTATATGTGAGAGTGTTTTATAATTCAATGTGTCATCAACATGAAATATAATGTAAATAATAGGAAAGTTTAGGGAAAATCCACATATGGAGGAGGTACATTTCCTACTTGCATGCATAAAGAGATATGTATTCAACAAAGGTCCTTATTTCTAGAGTGACACAGGTTTCTCTTGGTGGTCCTAATTGATTTCCAACTGCTGACATGAATCAAAGCTGATTAAGTATGTTTCTTGGTGTGGACAAGTGGAAGGGGCTGGAACCCTTGTCCCCTTCCATGGGGTAACCCTCCACTCCAATCATATTTATTCCACAAGTATGTACTGAACAAACCTTTGGCATCTCTAAAGACATGGCAGCATGTGTTCCACATTCTAGAGGAAAATCACTTGGAGATACCTCAGTACAAATTTCCACTCTGTTAATTAATCTAAGTAGGTATAGCATTTTCTTTAGGAATTCCATCATTAATAAGACCTTGCTCTAGTTTAGCACGACCCAGGATAATGTGTCTTGTATGCATTATTTAACATAACAAACACATGAGGTCAGCAGCTACTCCTTAGAAAAACAAAATGAAACAGGCAAAGAAATAAACTCAGAAAAGTTATACAATTCAATCAAGATCATCAACTAATAAGTTGCAGAACCAAGACCCAAATGTTTACCATCCATCTTTAAATCCAGTCTTTGGGAGGCTGAAGTGGGTTCATCACTTGAGGTTAGGAGTTTGAGACCAACCTGGCCAACATGGTGAAACCCAGTCTCTGCTAAAAATACAAAAATTAACTGGGTGTGGTGGCACACACCTGTAATCCCAGCTACTCGGGAGGCTGGGGCAGGAGAATCACTTGAACTCTGGAGGCAGAGTTTGCAGTAAGCTGAGATCATGCCATTGAACTCCAGCCTGGGCAACAAAGCAAGACTCTGTCTAAAAAAAAAAAAAAAAAATCCAGTCTCATTCTCTTTCCTCACAGCTCCCTTGCCATTCCTCGAGGCCACGGTACAATGGCCAAAGTTGTCCCTCTAACTCTATAGGCTATTTCCCCCTTAGTTCGTAGAATTTTGGAGGTCGTCAGACAATCTACTATAATCAGTAAAGAAATGTTTTCTCCATCGGCAATGAAATTAAACCTGTTTCATTCTTTAAAATAATCTAGAGTTAACTTGTATTTAAATCTATCATTAAGCCCTTGGAAAAAGTCTGGTTATCTAAAATGATTTCTAAGACTGAGCCCATTTTAAGGAGGGAATGATTACTTCAGAGTAACTGCTCTCTGATTCTTTCAGATAAACATGGGGTTACGAGGACACAGACTGGGTTCTGTCAATGCCCTGCAACACATCCTGGTTATCAGTAACGGAGCTCTTAGGAGATTCAACAAAGTGTCCTTCAATGTATGATGTTTTAAAATGGGGGAACCTCAAGAGGTAATTCCCTATTTCTTCAACAAAAATAGTTCAAAGGCAGTCGATTGTTTTAATCATTAAGTGCTTTCCTGTTAGTGCCTTATGATAACATGGTTAATAAAGGATAATTATTAGTTTTAAGAGTATCTGGGGCAATGGAAACTGCTTTTATTTTTTAATATACACAGAAGGACATACAATTGATCCTTGAACAATATAGGATTGAACTGTAGGAATCCACTTATATGTGGATTTATTTTCATTAAAAGTTACAATGAGTGTGCTTGCCTCCCCTTCCACCTCCTCTACTTCTTCCACCTTTGCCACCTCCAAGACAGTAAGACCAACCTTCTTCTCTTCCTCCGTCTCATCAGCTTACTCAACATAGAGATGAGGATGAAGACCTTTGTGATGATCCAACTGCACTTAATGAATATGAAGATATTTTCTCTAGCTTACTTTATTGAAAGAACATAATATATAATACCTACAACATAACAAAACATGTGTTAACCAATGGTTTGTATTATTGGCAAAGCTTCCAGTTAACAGTAGGCTGTTAATAGTTAAGTTTTTTGAGTGACCCTGGCCAAGTCACTACCACTGTGCTTTCAAAATCTTGAACCCTTACCTTAGCTTCTATATAGGCCTTGTATCCTTTTAGCATTCCTCATCTTATCTTGTGATCTTTGCTTTTGCTTTTCCTTTTACCTAGTCATTCCTTCTCCTTGACATCATGTCCTCCTAGCCTTGGGTCAAGTTCTGTGAACCAGACTCTCAATCAATAAACACACGTATGCACACACATAGAGCTTTTTTATTTCTTATCTATGCCGTGCTTGTCTGGAAAAACCCCTCTATCCAGTCTTCTATGCAGGCCACCACACACTGTCAATGAAGTTCCAGAACTGCACAGACTGATAACATGATGTCAACGGGGTGAGAATTATCAGCAAAATCTTTTTCATGTCTCTAGTGGGTTTTGGTTCCAGTTCTCCAGAAACAGTCACAGTGGCTAGCTTAAACCTCCATCACTGTCCTCAAGGCCCTGGGACACTTTCTTCCTCTTATCCTCAACACTAATACTTGTCAGATACTCACAGAGGAAACAGAAGAACTGGCAATTCCTTGAATGCACCACACTCTCTTTGCCTCAGTGCCTTTGCACATATTCCTCTTGCCAGGAGCACACTGACTCTTTTTTTTCTAAAGTTACACCTAAGCCCCACAAAGTAATGGTTTCATTCCTAGATTGGATTATAACTCATCTGAGGGTAGGAAGTAGACTTTTTTTTTTTTTTTTTGAAACAGAGTCTCACTCTGTTGCTGGAATGCAATGGTGCAATCTTGGCTTACTGCAACTTCTGCCTCCTGGGTTCAAGCAATTCTCCTGCCTCAGCCTCCTGAGTAGCTGGGATTACAGATGCACACCACCATGCCGGGTAATTTTTGTATTTTTAGTAGAGACAGGGTTTCACCATGTTGATCAGGCTGGTCTTGAACTGCTGAAGTCATGATCCACCTGCTTCAGTCTCCCAAAACACTGGGATTACAGGAGTGAGCTACCACGTCTGGCCGAGGCAGTGGAATTTTAACGTCTGCATCCCTAGTAGTGAATGCAGTGCTCAGAACACAGTAAATGCTCAATATACACTTACCGAATGCATTAAGAATTGAAAACTGGGGCTGTAGAGTGGGCTAGAGAAGCTAGGTATACCTATGAATTACCCATCCAAATGTTGAAATATTTAGCATTAATTCATTAAAAAGATAGAAATTAGAAAATGTATATACAAACAAGTAACTATTAAGTCACAATTAATAAAATAGTCATGAATGACAGGAAGCTTTACAATGGCCATACATTATGGGTGAATGTGATGAACAATGTTTTGGAATATTTAATCAAGCTGATTAATTTAAAACATTACTTACGGTTCCCTCCCAACAAATCTACATTTTACAGTTAATAAAACGAATGCTTTCATAAATTAACTCCCTCACTCTCAGCCAGACACAGTGACGCAAGGCTGTAATCCTAGCATTTTGAGAGGCCAAGCCAGAAGGATTGCTTGAGGCCAAGAGTTTGAGACCAGCCTGAGCAACATCATGAGACTCCATCTCTACAAAAAATAAAAATAAAAAAAATAAAAAATAAAAACATAACGTAAAATCTTGATGCCACTCAAACCAGAGTTGGAGTTTAGAGCATTCCGTGTTAAAAGATAAATGCACAGTCATCAGTACTTTAAATATATAATAAAAATGAATCGGGCTACTTTTAATATTTAAGAGTTTACCATGAATTTAATGTGCAAGTTTGTTGTGTGTCTGAATGGGAATACAATATATTTTCTTAAATGTCCCTTCTAGGGGAAGTATATGACTTCCTGTGGGCAAAGTGTGTGTGTTTTTAAAGGAGAATAGAATAACAATTAAGAAAAAGAAAGAGGAGAGAAAACTATAGGGAATGGACGAGAAAGAAAGGTAGCAGTTACATGAAAGCAGAGTGAGCAGAGAGAGGCTCCAATACTACACATGAAAACGCTGGGGCAGGAGCAGAACCTGAGGGCACTTACTCTGGAGAGAGGTGACTGCAAGAGGTAAACACTCTGGAGTTGAATCCGCTGCGCACCTTCCACATGGATGTAACATGATCACAAAATGAACTGACTGAGGCCCATCTGAGCCTCAAGCAGTAAAGGTTCTGGGTTCCTAGGAGAGGAGGGGAAGAAAGGCAGGCTGAAGGGCAGGGCGGGGCAGGGGTCCGTGGGGAAGGGTGGGAAGAGATGAGGTGGACAAAACAACCTGAAGCTCCTAATAGAGAAATCTAGAAAGTAGCAGGAATTGGGAACAGGAGGAGCTAGAATGGGATTTTTTTTTTTTTTAAGAGCCTTTAATCAAGCAAAGGGAACTAGGCAAAATAAACCTATGCTTCTCATGTGCATCAACAGTACCCCAGTACCAGAGCTGGCATCCCCGCATTCACTGCACAGTTATAAGGTTAAACTGTGCATCTGAACACCTCGGAATGGTAGATGGTGACAGTCGGGCTGCAGAAGGGAGCCCTGCCAAGGAAGATAAGGTGAGTAGTAAGACTCGAGATTTCCCTCCTTGACCCTTAGGTAGCAGCAGCCAAGGCTGAATACAAGATTATATAGCAGATAAAATGCCATAATTTCATCAAAGGAGCTTTGAAGATGGATAGTGGGAGAGTTATTTACTAAATGCAATTCTTCAGTTTTTAATACCTTGAAGAATAAAACATGCTCACTGTAACCCTCGCCCATGAACTATAAATTCATTCCAGGTCAGGTGCTGTACTAGTGAAACATTTTGCTCTGATTGTCTTTTCTCTACTCAGCATGGCTTTCTTGGTATAATTATAAAACACAGTAGTTTTCACTTGAGCCATTAATTGCTGTAGCTCACAAATCCTAATTTCTTTTCAATGCTTTCATTTTATTTCTTTGTGCCACCCTCATGTTTTTAAATATCTTTATTAAGGTACAATTAGCATACCAAAAATACATCCATTGATGTATTTTTGGTATTTTTTTTTAATTTTATGCAAGTGTTCTCTTAATACTGCTAGTTGGAGACTTTTATCATAGGGTTATATAGGATTCTTTTTCTAGGTATAGAATCATAGATACAGAATGGCTTACACTTGCTCAGCATGTCAATGAATATGTCACTTATACGTATGTATCACTGGACTACTATTGTCAAAAATGCTTGCAAATAATACTTCTCGCCATTCGATTACTCTTAGTATAAGATTAAGACAGGAGCAAGGATAGAACTCTGTCACAGACTCTGGAGGGATGTAATAAGTATTTCTGAGGCTGATAGCAGCTATGTTTGTTTTTAGATAACTGAAGTTCCCTATAGTTAATCTGGACACTGTAAATTTTCAGAGCAAGGTTATCTCCAAAACTTTCACTTTATTCTTCGAAAAGAAGATTACTTAGAAATAACTTCATCTTCCTGTTTCTAACCTTAGCTCTCTTATTTCTAATAAGACCATAAAAACTTAATCAGGTATCTTCCTTGGATTTTAATTTTTCTATTTTCCTTTTTAAATTTTCGAAACACCTGCCTAACCAACTAACCAAGCTTTGCTTCCTTCCCTACCATTCGTTACTGCCATGTGACGCTGGGAAGTTTCCCCCTTAGTTCACTAAGCTCTTTAAACACCTGCAGCTCGGTAACAAGGATAGTATTGTCTGGCCTTTTTACTTAGCAATGAGTTGATTTACCTGTCAAGATAAACTTCACTGTGCATATTATTGGACCTCTGGATTAATGCCTTATAAAACAGCACATTTGTACAGTCCTATGAGTTTCATAAACATCAAACACTGATTTCATTTGATAGGCCGGATATTATATCAACATTTAGTGAAAGGAGCTTACTGCTGGGGGATCAAAGATGAACTATTATGAAAGCTAACCTTTTGGATTCAAGCTCAAAGTTTATTTTCTATGAAAGATTTTGAGTCATATGACAGGAGGTTACCCATGGCCTGTGAAAGAATACCACTGAAGTATCTGGTAGTCTAAGTCTACCTTAAAAATACATTAACATCAGTATATAGCCAAGTGATTAATGGTAGCATTAACAGCATGCACATTCGCAATCCTTCTGTTGCTATGGAGATAACATATCAAGAACAAGGGAAAAGCACATTTTTAATCAGGTTAGAGACGAGCTTTATCATAGTTCAAATGACTTAATTTTTGACTACTTTTCTTTTACAAATTGTATATTAGACATAAAAAAGAATGTTTCCAGATCTTCTTTCGATTTCTTTCTAATAAAGCTCACATTTGGGTAAAAAATTCAAGCTGAGTTTTGAAACCTGCAGATGGCTCTCTGCTTAAACAGTTAATCAATGCCACATACAAGCTGGCTTCAATTAAATTCAGTCTAGGATATCTGCGATCCAGTTAACAGCAGTAAGGTGAAAAAAATGAAAATTATCACTTCCCAAAGGTGAGTAGCTCTCAAAAAAAAAAAAAAAATGAAGGACAAAAAAATTTTTAAACAGTGAAAAGAACCATACAACTTACCTCAGCTGTCAGAACCCCCAGCAGAAGGCTCCTTACGGTTTCATTGCCATTTGTTTAATTCTCCAGTGTCCCATTGTTAGATTTGCTTTAAGCTGGTCTATTTCTGCTGTCATCCTCGTGAGAAAAGCATCCCGAAGGAAGGGGGCAGCAGGCTGCCCATCTAGCATGCCTTTATCTTATGATATAATGTAAATCAACTAGAGGCAATTTTGGGGAAAACTCAGTTCTCACAGAGTATTTTTTTTTCCTGCCTGTAGCCGATATTGTAGCAAAGTGTGATGAAGATTTCAAATTGAACTACATTTAAGGCCAGGCATGGTGGCTCATGCCTGTAATCCCAGCACTTTGGAGGCCAAGGCGGGCGGATCACCTGAGGTTGGGAGTTCAAGATGAACTACATTTAAGAAAGTGTGTTGTTTTAGGTGATTTTAAGAATTTAGTAATCTCTCACGATTAATGCATATTAATTTAGATCTGACACAGCCAGATATATGGCCATTTGGAAAAAGTGTTTCAAGGGTCAGGTAGCTGTAAGAACTCTCCCCAGCTTCCTGATAATGTGGTTTGGGGTTTCCTTCCTCTTTCTCTTTCTTATTACTGCCATTTGGTACCATTGTACCCCAGTCTCTCCCCCTTACTTCAAACATTTCTTATCTTAGGGGAGTAAACCCCATGACTCATATCTGCCGCCACTTCCTCCTTGAAACCCCCACCAACTCTTCTCAATGTGTCCAGCGAGGTCACATCTAACCAGCCTCCCTCCTCAATCCTGGCCCAGTGCCTGTAACATAGAAAAGTTCTTTCAGTGAAATGGTACTCTTGAGAATTGTAGATAGATCTACGCCAGCACTGTTTATACTCAAATGCCAAAATTAACATTCATTCAGTCAACAACTATTTGTTGGGTACCTTCTGTGTACCAGACACTGTGTTGGGCACACAGTATAATGGCATTATACACGTGCAGCTCTGTCTTTCACTATGGGCTTTCAAAAATTAAGAAAAATAATGAGTGACTAGGGTGGAACAATTTATCCCTGTTTCCTCCTTGCTGTTTTTAGCAGGAAACAGCAGCAGCACCACCTTTCAAAGTATGAAGTTCAGGAAACATTTACTGGACATCTACTACATCCTGGGCTCTGTGCTTGGTGCTGGAAATAGCACCATAGGGACAAAAGGACCTGTGCTGTGAAGGGTCTTAAACAAGAGCGTAGACTAGGAAAGCTTTGAGAATGAGTGTCTGGACAGAAACACGGTGGTGGCTGCGGATATGGGGCAAGCCAACCAACCCAGGAGCAGCTCAGACCCAGGAGCAGCACTCGGAGGAGTCAGCCCAACATTTGGCGTCTCCCAGGGAGTTAGGCAGGCAGGAGTTTCCAGCCTTCAGGAAACACTCTGGGAGGCCCTCCCCATATTCCCTGTCAGAGATTCCAGCACAACTCCTATAAATCCCCTACTGGCATCTCCGATCAAGACCATGGGAGCCACCAGTAGTTTGGAGGCCCGGTGAGCTGCAGACTTGGGAAGTGAGTGACGCTACCAGATTTAGCAAACAGACACACAGGATGCCTAGTTCAATTTGAATTCCAAGTAAACAACAAATAATTTTTCCCTTGTCCCATAAAACGCATTGGGGTCTGTATTACTGTTCTGCATTTTATCCCACCACTCTACAAGTGGGGTAACATCTTCACTTCTGTTTGGTGTCACCAGGCATCCTGGACCAATTCAGAAGTAGCTCCTCCCACCCTTGTCAGCTTCTGAAAGAATTGAGACATTTGGCAGGTGCCTCTGTTGTTTTCTTTTTCTGCTGACACAGAGGAAACCTTACCTGCTCCTTGATCTCCACTGCCAAATTGAATTTGGTCTTTTGCAGTGAAAATGCATACCACTCTTGCTGAAGTTTTCTCCCTTCAAGTACCTTGAAGAATCACCATTTTTATTCCATTTCAGTGCACTTGACATTCGTTACCAAAAAAAATGCCCACTTCTAAAAAGCTTACATCTAAGTTAAGAACGTTCTCTAATCGAGTCTTATTTGTCTGTCCTGAGCAAAGTTAATGGTGTGGAAACAGATATGGTGGTTCAAAGCAAATGGAAATCAACCTGAGAACGTATTTTCTTCCAGTCAGCTGTCACTTGATTTAGGATTATAAAAAGGATTTGAAAGCTCACTTTCTATTTGTTAAAAAATGTGTATATATGTTCGTACATGCATATATACACGCATTACATATATTTTTTACATTAAGTTTTTTTGAAGGCAGTTCGAAGACATTTCCCTTGCTTTGAGAGATGCTTAAAATTAACAGGACAGAGAATCCCTGGGCTTGGCTCACAGTTGTCCCTCAGTAAACATCTGTTAAGTGATTCAAGAAATATCAATCAATTCATAAACTTTAAATTTTTTAACCTTAATTTCTCCAGATGTTTCTAGTGTTATATTCAGAAGATAAATTATCGTGATAGCTTAAAATACTAGAAATAGATGGAAGCTACGTGATAAAGTTCAGAAGCACATTGTTCACGGCCTTTATCCTAGATGTTTTCCTGTTGAGCTCTGCTGTTTGCTGGAACAAGTTATAGATTCTCTGGTGTTTCTGCTTTCTCATCTGTAAAATGGGGACAGTAATTCTTCCTGCCTCATAGGACTATTGCAAAGATTAGATAAGATAGTATTTATAAAATATTTACAATAGGGCCTGGCATATGTAACCATTAACTGGCAGCTTTTTTAACTGAATCTATTGCAAACAGCTATACTAACCAACTTCGATTTTTCTAGGATCAGATAAACGATGTGATCCTCCCAGAATCAAACGAATTCCTAGAATGAATGAATTTTAATATTTATGAGCCACTTCTGCTGAATTTCCACACATCTCTCACTCTCAGCAGGGCCTGGAGAATAAGGCACAACGGTTTTCATAGTACAATTCATTTCAGAAGAAGAAATACATACACAACACTGCTAATACCATATAAAAATATTCTAGGATTTATTTGGTGCTTAGTTATAATTTAACAAATATCCTGGACTTTTGTAGCATTCTTATATAGAACAAAATCATATTTTCTGAATTGTGTTCTGCTTTTCTTTGACATATTTTCTTTCCCCCGCCTCCTTCCTTCCTTCTCTCCCTCCCCGCTTCCTTCCTTCTTCCCTTCCTCCCACCCTCTCTCCCTTCTTTCTGTCTTTCTTTCTGTCTTTTAGAGAGTCTGATTCTGTCCCCAAGGCTGGAGTGCAGTGGCACAATCTTGGCTCACTGCAACCTCTGCCTCCCAGGTTCAAGCGATTCTCATGCCTCAGCCTCCTGAGTAGCTGGGATTACAGGCATCCGCTACCACACCTGGCTAATTTTTGTATTTTTAGTGGAGACGGGGTTTCACCATGTTGCCCAGACTGGTCTTGAACTCTTGATCTCAGGTGATCTGCCTGCCTCGGGCTCCCAAAGTGCTGAGATTACAGGCATGAGCCACTGCTCCCAGCCACCTTTGACGTATTTTCTTTAAGTATAGAAATAATAATTTCAAAGAAATAATTAGTTTCATCTAAAATCTGTCTCACAATCAAGATCAATTCACTTCACCTCTAAGTAAACTGGTATGAAATATACTCACAGAAATTTTACATGTGCTCCTTCTCAATAGAAGAAAGGATTTCATTATCTTTCCTTCTTCAATGTTAATCCTTCCACCATCTGAGCAAAGAGATGCTCTAAAATGCTATCCAAGTCTTGTCTATTCTCACCCTTACTAGCATCTGAAAGTATGCTACAGAAAAGGTCAGCTCTTGTTTTTTTCTTTCCATATCTGCTCTGGTTAAACATCTGTTAGACAATATATCCTTCCAGAAAAAGCGCTAAGAAAGTGGACCCTCCTTGGGTCTGTGTATGAAGTTGTCAACCACTATGAATTTTAGACTGATGTCATTAAGGATTTCACACAAGACAGCATTTTGTCACCTTGTCAAAAATATTTGCTATTTTAAGCATTGTTTTTTCAAGGTGAAGGTTTAAAAAAATTTCAACATATAATGAAACAATCTTTTGATTTCATCATTGCACAGTTTGTTCTAATTAAAAAGGAAGGAATTGATTAATATGCTGCTTCTGAAACGGACTTACTGAAGGAAGGCCATATGCAATGGTACAAGGGACAACACACTGAGGTGCCTCCTGCTCCCTGACTTCTTGTCCTTGGTCTGCAATTGGTGATGTAGAGAATGTTCGGTTGGTTCCTTAAACTCACCAGCTCTCATTTGCTTTCTCATTTGTAAAGTGAGAAATAAAACAGAGACCCTTTGAGGTCTCTTTTCCAAAATTATATAATTGCAGGCACATGTTTTATACCTAATGCATACACTCCTCATTTTCAGTTCAGGGTTTTTATACAATACTGTATTTCTTCTATTTCAGAACTGAAATTAGGAAAATGTCAGCATGAAATTTATTTCTGTTTGAATTCCAATTAAACCTCAGACAAAGAAACTTTGAAGAATTGTGAAGAATTGATTGCATCTCAGAAACACCTGCCACATTTTCGGCTTACCACGCAACCAATCAGAAAGAAGTGTGAGGGCCTATGGATTCCCACTCTAACTCTCTATTCAGGTTTAACCCCTTTTCATGTAAGCAGTTAGACAAATCTCTTCAAAACAGAGGTTAGTGAATGAGTCTACAAAAGCCAGAAAAAACAGCTTAAAGTATTAGATGTAAGCAGTCAGGGGACATATGTAACCTCTGTATATCTGAAAGGGCATAAAAAGGTCATTCCAAATGGAGCATTCATCATAAAGTCAGAGGTTGAGTAAATGGAGAGTCATAATGAAGGGCTAAGTATGACCCTGGCTAATGTCCTCACACATACCCTTTGAAGACACCTACATAAGTTCATGAATGCACCATTATTAGCTCTCATTTATGTTAATCTAGTGAAGATGCTGTCATTGAACTACAGTTACTCAGTAGTAATGTTTTGTACCAAAAATACTAAGTGACTGACTCATGTCTTTGAAGTTGTTTCACAATTCAGAATGAAAACAACTCCAGAAAGCAAGCTCCTATGCCTTCTAAATGACTTTCTCTTGTCTGACCTTTTATTGTAAAAAAAAAAAAAAAAAAACCAACTAACCCTTTGTTGGGATGCTGTGCTAATTATTCAAAGAAGTTTTATGTAATCCTTTCAAATATGAACCAACCGAATTTCCATTAAACTATTCCATAGAAGGCACATGGTTATAGCCATACAATCAACATGACTTCAAACCCTAATGATAGTTTGTGGTAGAAAGTTCTTGAGCTAAAAATAAATCACAAAGCAAAAAGGCCAGAGAGTGGGAAAATAAAACTGAGACAGGATTGTTATGGCTATTACTAGTAGTTTTCTTAGCCTATAAATTAGCCAAATAATAAATTCAGAAAAAATAAATAACTTATTATCCCACAAATGCCCACTAGCTTTTCTCATTTGCTACTGCCGTACCAGTGATGAGTGTGATTACATTAAGATGACCAACAGGGGTCATACATCAAGGTACATTCTGAATTTTTATACACATCCTTACTTCTCTGAAAATTTATTTCTTTCAGAGCTACTTTCTATTTTTCTTCTTCTTTTTTTTTGAGACACAGTCTCACTTTGTCACCAGGTGCCAGGCTGAAGTGCAATGGCACAATCTCGGCTCACTGCAACCTCCGCCTCCTGGGTTCAAGCAATTCTCCTGCCTCAGCCTCCCAAGTAGCTGGGACTACAGGCGCACGCCACCACACCCAGCTAATTTTTGTAATTTTTTTAGTAGAGATGGGGTTTCACCATGTTGGCCAGGATGGTCTCGATCTCTTGACCTCGTGATCCACCTGCCTCGGCCTCCCAAAGTGCTGGGATTACAGGCGTGAGCCACCGCGCCCGGCCTCTATTTTTCATTTGACTTTCATTATGCTGTAGCCCTTAACCAAACACAGGAATTTAAACTCTCCTCCAATTGGACTACAAACAATTTCTAATCTCTTTCTTGCCATACGCTAGCAAGTAATATTCAAAGCCTCCCTGTGTAAAGGTTAAGATTTTAAAGCTAAGGACAATGATGGGGCATTGTTAGTCTATGTTTTGAAGCTTCCTTTGTGCACCCCAAACAGAGTTCACCCCTGAAAATGTTCATAGTTATATTTGGCATTCCCCAATCTCATTGGATTTGACCAAAATAATGTTAAAACAAAGTTAATTTACATTTAGTCAGATTTCATAAATTTAAGCACAGTGATAAATCATTAATAAAGCATCATTTAACAACTCAAATTAAAAATATAAATATTAATTAGACACTATTTGAAAATACTATAGTTAGGTTTATTTGTTCTTTGAACAGTTCCTATAACAAAGGACACTGCAGATAGAGAAAAAAGGCAATATGGAAAGAAATATTTGCAAGTGACATATCAATAAGGGTTAATATTCAGCACATATGAAGAATTCCTAAAACTCAACAACAGCAAGCAACCCAATTAAAAAGTGGGCAAAGAATTTGAACAGATATTTCCCCCAATAAGACATACAAATGGCCAATTAGCACATGAAAAGATGCTCAATATCATCAATAAATAGGGAAATGTGAATCAAAACTACAGTGAGATACCATCTCAGGCCTATATAATTAGGATGATATTATTAAAAAAACACACACACACAGTAAATAAGTGTTAGTGAGAATGTAGATAAATTGGAATCTTCACACTGCTGGTGGGAACGTAGAATGGTGAAGCCATCATGGAAAACAGTATGAAGGTTGCTCAAGTAATTAAAAATAGAATTGCCATATGATCCAGCCATTCCACTTCTGAATATATACCCCACATAATTAAAATCAGGGATTCGAACACACATTTACACCCATATCCATGACTGCGTTATGCAGAAGAACCAAAATGTGGAAGAAACCCAAATGTCCAGCATCAGATGAATGATTAAGCAAAATGTGGTATAACCTACAGTAAAATATTACTCAGCCTTTTAAAGAAAGGAAATTCTAGTACATGCTACAACATTGATAAACCTTGGAAACATTATGCTAAGTGAACTAAGCTAGTCAAAAAAGGAAAATAATACATGATTCCACTTGTATAAGGTACTTGGAGTTGTCAAATTCATGCAGACAAAAAGCAGAAGGCGGTTTCCAGGGGCTGGGGAACGGGGATTTGATGTTTAATGAGTACTCGTTTTGGTTGGGATAATGAAAAAGTTCTGGAGGTGGATAGTGGCGATGGTCACCTAACAATAGAAATGTGCTTAATGCCAAATAACTATACACTGAAAATGGCTAAAATGGTGATTTTTATGTTACGTATATTTTGTCACAATAAAGAACAGTTTCTACCCATATTGTGCTAACAATGGAAGGAGGCGTTGAGTGTGTGTATAAACCCAGTACCAGAATATCTGTATTCAAGGTAAGAGAGAGTGCCAAGTCACTAGAAATTCAATACTATGGTGTTCAGAGAATGCAGAGATAACAGTTAGTTGTTACAGGAAGGTTTTTCATGGAGTATATACGGTTGCTGGAGTTCCTCTTGGGAAGATTAATGCATTTTACTGAATAGAGATGGTGGGGCAGGTATCATACAAAAAGTGACCTGTACAAACAAAGCATGGAAGCTAAAATCTTGGGGGTGATTTTGGAGCCGTGATTTCTCCTCATTAGGCTACAGTGTAGAGCAGTGCTTGTCAAACTTTAATGTTTATACAGATCACTGGGGAATCTTGCTAAATTGTAGACTCTGATTCTATAGGTCTAACATAGGATCCAAAATGTTTTATTTCTAACAGGCTCCCTATTAGAAATGGTGATGCCAATGCTGCTCTTAGTACTCATGTCTTGAGTATTCACACCTACAAGTTAGACTGGCCCAAGATTGAAGACTGTAAAAGCCGCTAGTCTGTATGGATGTCAGAATTAATGAAGAACCAGTGAAACTCTTCTGGGTAGAGAAATTATGTTACTGGTGCTATCCCTTAGGAAGCTTAATCCAGCAGCCGTGGCAATGTGTAGGTGGAAATAGAATGGGCAGAGACAGACACTGGGGAGGCTGGTTAGGCTCAGGGTGACCAGTGAAGAGGCTGTTAATAAAAACCAGTCTAGATGTGCCGAAGCCTGAACAGGCAAATGGGAGTGAGAGTGCAAAAGGAAGACTAAGTGAGGGGACAGTGCAAAGGCAGATGTGTGTCCTGGCAGCTGACAATGCAAGCGAATAGATGAGGAGAAAAAGTAAAAAATGCCAATGATTAGGGTAAGCACACAATCAGGTCAAGTTCATGCCTGTCATCCCAGCATAATTATTTATAGTGCCCCTGTATTAGTCCATTCTCACCCTGCTAATACAAACATACCTGAGACTGGGTCATTTATAAAGGTAAGAGGTTTAATTGACTCACAGTTCAGCAGGGCTCAGGAGGCCTCTGGAGACTTAGAATCATGGTGGAAGGAGAAGTAAACAGTCCTCTTCACATGGCAGCAGCAAGAAGTGCCAAGCAAAGAGCGGGAAAAGCCCCTTATGAAACTATCAGATCTTATGAGAACTCACTAGCATCAGACTAGCATGGAGATAACCACCCCTATGATTCAAATACCTCCCGCTGGGTCTCTCCCATGACACGTGGGGATTGTGGGAACTACAATTCAAAATGAGATTTGGGTGGGAATACAGCTAAACCCTATCAGCCCCCTTTCACACCAAAATATGCCCCAGTTTGGCTGATGAAGTAATATGGTCACTGAGCTTTAAGCACAGGTGGCTAACAGGACATAAAGATGAGTTAGGCTGGTTTATAGAGGGTAGAGATGAAGTGATAGTCATTCATTCATTCATTCATTCATTCATTCATTATTTTCCAAATGTCAATTATATCCCAGATACTGTTCTAAAATGCTGAGGATACCTACATTTAAATGAAGATGACAACAGAAAGCCTTGTCCTCCTGGAGTTTATGACTTGGTGGGTACTTACACATTCTAGAAGTTGGGTGGAGGAGGAAGTGGGAAGGGAGCAGGTTGAAGGTATAAGAAGTACGGCTGGGGCAGTGTCAAGCACAGAATCAAGAATGAAGGAGTAGACAGGCACCTAATAGTCCAACTATTCAGGAGGCTGAGGCAGGAGGATCACTTGAGCCCGTAAGTTCATGGCTGTAGTGAGCTGTGATTCCACCTGTGAATACCCATTGCACTCTAGCCTGACCAACATAGCAAAACCCTAAAAAAAAAAAATGAATTAGAATTTGAAAGGGAGGAAGCTGAAAATTTTTACATATAGAAATGGATCTTTATGGAAGGATGAAGCTTTAGGATTGGGTGAGACAGAGACCAAAGAAAGAAAAGACCTTGGGCAATGCCTAGGCTTAGGGGACAGAATGAGGAGCCAGTGAGCCTAAGAAGGAGAAGTTAGGGAGGTGAAAGAAGCACCACGACACTGCTTTATGATAGCCAAGGAAGCAGGGAGGTCAAGGGCCCTCCTGGTAACAATATCCAATGCTGCTGAGAGTTTGGGAGACAGGCCTGGGGATGTGTGGCCACCCACTGTGGGGAAGAGGAGGGCTTGCTTTGGGAAGGAATGCAACATGTAGTGGGGGATTGGTCGGCAAGATGCCATATGGTGTTCAGCACATAAGAAAATCTTACTGAGACTCTTAAGGTGTCTGACCTATTCTTAGATAGTTTTATGTATTTAATGCTTTTTTTTCTATTTTTAGTAAAAACAACCATTTTGTTGTCATTGCTCCTAAAGGCTTGGAACAAAATTCAGCAAAGTTATAAGTGTCTCCTTTTCCATCAATAATAAGTGCATAATTTTTCTCACAGGATTACCCTTAGAATGGGTTATAAATAATGCCTGTATGCTTTAAAAATCTGAAGTAGCAAGAGCCATGTTTTGACAAAAAAAAAAAACATTTGATTTTACTTTGTGTCTTCTTTTGACTGTGAAGGGACCTCTAGGAGAAAGACTGAAGGGAGTAAGAGGTATGTGTGTGATCTTAATGATACTGAATGGAAATAATACTGGGCTTTCTCTGGAAGGTCAAAGCTCTTTTATCTATCCAGAGTTGCTAGCACTAAGACTGTTACGATTCTTATTAATTCTATTGGTTTTTGCATGATGACAGAAAAATGTTCTCATAGACTCATGGGACTAAGTGAAATCTTAGCAGAGCATAAATTATCCCCTCTTCACCCCTGCTTATACTGTAATCTCCCCCATCACTCACACACACATACACACACACACACACACACACACACACACACACACGACCATGCAAGCACCACTTGCAGAGGATGAGAATGCATCCTATTTTTAATGCTTTAGGGAAGATGATATAGTATTTCTGGATAATCCATATCACCACAGAACAGCCTACACTCAGAGCAGGAGGCATGTGATCACCTTCTGGGTTATAATGTAGCCTTTTTTGTTTTTTCCTTGTCCTGAACCCAGAGGTTGGGGCTGGGAGCAGGTTTTTCACCCAGCAGAGGAAAACAGAAATTGATTGAATGGGTAAATCAGTAATAACCTACCTAAAAACCAAATGAACAAGGTTCTATTATTAAAGCCATTCATGATAGCCAATACACTTCTAGTAGGAATGTTTGGTAACCTTTTAGTGGCTGGGTGGCTACTTTTACAGCCCCGGGACAATGCTTGTGTTAGTTACCATTTGTCCAATGAAGCAATTGATCCAAGTTTATTTTAAAGGGGGTCTCCAGGCTTTCCTTAGTTATCATACTTGTAATTCATGCAGCAAGTTAGCCAGTGGTGTTCTCGGGCAAGTGGGTGGTTAAACTTAAAACTGGGAAGCAAGCAAGCCTTGGCATTTCAGCACCGCTACTCCCTACTGAGACCAGCCGACTCCACACCCAAGGCCAGGAGGAATCTCCACAGTGCCACACAGGAAGCTGTCACCCCAAACACACGGAATGCATTCCACCTCTGCACCTTTGCTCTCCCTGTTCTCATGTCCTTTTTCCTCTTCCTACCTGCATCAGTCTTACCGCCCAAGGCCCACCTGGAGCCCACCTCCTGTAGTACACCTTTATCAGCTGTGAATCTCAGAAATAATTCCGTTCTCTGAAAACCTGCACTTTTTAGAAACATAGGCTGGGGGCAGTGGCTCACACCTGTAATCCTAGCACTTTGGGAGGCTGAGGCAGGCAGATCGCTTGAGCACAGGAGTTCAAAACCAGCCTGAGCAACGTGGTGGAGCCCTGTCTCTACCAAAAATATAAAAATTAGCCAGGTGCAGTGGTGCTTGCCTGTGGTCCCAGCTACCAGGGAGCCTGAGGTGGGAGGTTTCCTTGAGCCTGGGAAGTTGAAGCTACGGTGAGCCAAGATCATGCCACGGCCCTCCAGCCTGGACAACAGAGAAAGACCCTATCTCAAAACAAAACAAAACAAAAGAAACATGATTTGACATGTAGTGTACTCGATCTCAACTGTCATTTATTTGTACCATCACCTCAAGCGGACTATAAAACTGGATCTGATTTTCCTTAGAGAGCTGTTATGAGATTGACTCAGATACTCCATCACATGTCTGAAAGCACTTTGTAAAATAATCCACATTAAAAATATGCCCTATAGCATTTTTTCTGACATTTGCAGAATTTTTCATAAAAGCTATATAACAGTATTTAAAAATCAGATCCCTTTACAACAGGGGTTTTAATTGGAAGGATTATAATGCATAATGTAAATTATACTTTCATGTTTGCTCAGGTAAGTCCTTTATTGACATGACCCCATCTCTGATTTGACATTTAATAGGACTTAGAAGGGTAGGAGGTTTTCTGTTTGTATATCACAACATTTAATTGCCGATTCTCTCACTGGGAAGGAACGAGAAAGACACTTTGTATAATTAAAATAAATAGGTAATACTGATATAGAAATAGATGTAAATTATGGATAAGTTTAATCTTCACAACAGGCCCTAGAGGTGGACAGTATTCATATCCTCTTTTACAGATAAGGAAACAGAGAACAAAACAGTTCAGTAACTTCCCCAAGGTCACAGAGCAGATGACAAGCTGGGATTCACACCTGGCATTCTGATCCCAGGGTTCCCATGCTTGCTTAGTCACTTTGCTGTGACAAGGCAGCAAAGAGTTGAGCAAGATTTGATTCCATTTAATTCAAGCATCATTTATTGGACATTTACTAAATGCCAAGCTCTATGCTAAGTGCTAGAGATGAAAATGAATATGATAAGGTCCCTGCACTAAAGGACAATGTTCTCAGACATGACTCATAAAAACACATAATTTTAATACGCTGATAAGTGCAATAAAATAAATGCATGCAAGACTGGGAAGAATTACTTATCAGACAGATGTCTTATGGTTTGACTTATTGATTTTACTTCAAATGTAGAGAATATCCCTCTCTCTCTCTCTCTCTCTCTCTCTCTCTCTCACACACACACACACACACACACACACACACTCAACTTCATCCAGTTGGCATCTACACTTCCTCTGTGTGCTCTGTTAGGTAAGACTGTATGCAAATGAGAGAACTGTCTCTGCCCTCCCCTGAAGCAAGAAATTCGTCAAAGAGGGAGGCAGGAAAGGGTCAGGTAAACAGATACAAGAGAATAACAATACTGTCAGAGAAGAAAGAACAAAGTTCCCAGAGAAGCTATTTGAACTAGACCTTGAAGAACAAACAGGTAATTGACAAGCCAAAGTGGGGCTGGGGTAGAGGGCGGTGGAGAGAAGGCTGGGCCTTTCCAACCAGAGTGCACCCGTGCCAGGTTCAGGTGGGGAAAGGAGGTGTGTTCAGGGCGAGGAGAAGAAGGTCAGTGTGTCCTGAGTGTAAGGTGTAGGGGCAAAGGTGGCACAGGATGGCAGACACAATTGGATTGAGTCCAGACAGTGAATGATCTTACAGGCCTGGCCCAGAATTGTAGACATAATTACAAAGGCAATGAGGTAGGAACAAATTCTAGAGACAAAAATACCACTGACTTTTTTCTAAGTTTAGATCACCTCTATGAGTATATAGGAATGCTATGTTCAGAGGAATGTATATTTGAGGAAAAAAATGTCCTTTGGTAAAATAAATTTAGAGATGCCAAATATTATATTGTCTTATCAGAATTTTACGATTTACACTAATACAAAAGTATTAAACACTTTGACCAGTTTGGCAGTAAAAAAGCCTATTTGTTTACTCCAGTCTTCATTAAATTTATTTAACCATTGAATTTTTTTGCTCCCCACTTCCTACAAAACCTGTTAAACACCTCACAGTGGACTTATGCTAATAAGGCAATAAGGGTGTGACCCAGGAGAGGCTGTATACATAAAGGCATGTATATTACATATTCAGAAAAGCATTCAGAAAACTCTCATAGAATTTTAGAAATTATAATTCCCTGGCTGGATGTGGTAGTTCATGCCTGTAATCTCAGCACTTTGGGAGGCTGAGTTGAGCAAACCATGAGATCAGGAGTTCCAGACCAGCTTGACCAACACGGTGAAACCATGTCTCCACTAAAACACAAAAACTAAGCTGTACTTTACATATGCAACAGAATTGACATTTACATACTTTAAATATTTTCGACCTAGACTTCACCCTTCTGCATATGGTTTGTTTCTGTAATCTGTCCTACAAATCACTCCCTAAAAAATAATAATAAATTATTTTTTATTATTTCCATGGATTTTTCCAGACTTCTTCCAATTTTTTTGATGCCTCTGTGGCCTTGGTTTGTCTTTACCCCAAAGACAGTGTTCTGACCGCTTAGGACCCAGTGGGTCCAGGCAGGTCTGGGATGGTGAGTGACATCTAGTTAGAGTTTCCATTATAAATTGAAAAATATAACATGGGAAATCAAACTTTCAAAATTTATTTAGATTCCCTCATGAGATATTTCATATTTCTCCCACTAATTCCCTTTCTTTGTCTCACAGACATGCCACATGGATAGTGTATGCTTTCTTTGAGGCTGAGTTTACCACAGAATACAACACATGGAGAAGAATCTGCCAGTGGGGCTGGCCACAGTGCCTCACACCTGTAATCCAGCACTTTGAGAGGCCCAGGCGGGAGACTCACTTGAGGCTAGGAGGTCGAGGCTGTAGTGAACTCCTGCCTGGGCAACAGAGTGAGACCCTGTCTCAAAAAAAAAAAAAAAAAAAAAAGATCTGGCAGTGGCTTCTGTGGGGACCAGTGTAACTAGCACACAATCAGTGTTTGAAACACAAAGCTGAGACCAGGCATGGTGGCTCACATCTATAATCCTAGCACTTTGGGAGGCCAAGGCGGGTGGATCACCTGAGGTCAGGAGTTTGAGAGCAGCCTCCCAACAGGGTGAAACCCCATCTCTACCAAAAAAAAAAAAAAAAAAAAAATTAGCTGGGCATGGTGGCATGTGCCTATAATCCCAGCTGCTTGGGAGGCTGAGGCAGGAGAATTGCTTGAACCCAGGAGGTGGAGGTTGCAGTGAGCTGAGATTGCACCATTGCACTCCAGCCTGGGCAACAGACTGAGACTCAGTGTTGAAAAAGAAAGAAAGAAAGAAAGAAAGGAAACACTAAGCTGCACACTTCCTTTCTAGTCATCCCTATGTCTCATTCACCTGAAACTTTTCTCCTTTGTGAGTTTGTTTTTCTACCAGCAGTATTCATCCATGGGGAGGTGGAAGTGTTGGGGGAAGGGAAGGAATTTGGTCAGCTAAATGTATACAGCAGGGAGCTTGTTCAAGGGCACCAAGTTCGATGACTAATTTGGCCTGACCAACCAAGGCAACACAAGGCTGGAACTCAAGCTTTGATTGCGTGGTTTATTTATTTATTTATTTATTTATTTATTTATTTATTTATTGAGACAGAGTTTCGCTCTTGTTACCCAGGCTGGAGTGCAATGGCGCGATCTTGGCTCACCGCAACCTCCGCCTCCTGGGTTCAGGCAATTCTCCTGCTTCAGCCTCCCGAGTAGCTGGGATAACAGGCGTGCGCCACCATGCCCAGCTAATTTTTTGTATTTTTAGTAGAGACTGGGTTTCACCATGTTGACCAGGATGGTCTCGATCTCTTGACCTTGTGATCCACCTGCCTCGGCCTCCTAAAGTGCTGGGATTACAGGCTTGAGCCACCGCGCCCGGCCGCATGGTTCTATTTAATATGTCACCTGAAAGATAAATTATCCCTGGGAGAGCAACTTGATTGGCTAGCCCAGCTCTACAACAAAGATGATGAAGGCTTAAGGACAGTGTCTTGTACCATGAGGTCTGATCACAGGCTGTACTCAGATAAAAGGAACAGTGAGATGGCTTTGAATCTGACAACTAATAATAACAACTAGGTAGCCTCTTCTTTAGCTTTAACCCTTGCTGTTTACTACTTGGTAACTGCTAAAGTAGTTTCAAAACCAATGGTTAAAGCACTGTTTTATTGCCAGTCAAGCTAAGAATCTGGGAGGCTGACTGTTAAATCTCAGAAACCACTCAGTAGGGTTTGTTAAACACGGTCCAATACATATTTTAATGCATCTTAAGAGTACTCTGTGTCAACTGGCCCAAGAAAGCAAATGCTTTTGAATCATATCATTTAATATTAATAAGCTGCAATGAACTTTAAAATGTGGCAGTTATATACTGTAGCACAAAAATAAATAATTCTGGAAGTAGAGTAGTACAGTAGTGATTTAGCATAAAAATAGAATATCCTGGTTTGAATTGTAGAATAAGGACTCAAGGTACAGAGTATTAAAAACTCCTCTGATGGTTAGTTAATTATACCCGCCATGTTCTACAGAAATGTAGTCCTCAAATTCTTTGATCTCTTCATCCACTGAGGTACTCAAATCCTGGCCATCTCCTTAATCTTTACTCCACCGACCTCTACCCTCAAAGGAGACTGCAGGCTGAGCAAGGAGGGACTTAGTTAAATGTGCCCTGGGCTCCACAGGAAGACCATGATGGTAAACTAGCAGAGAGCAGGTAACCTACATATGGAACCAAAATGATGACAGAGAAGAGAAGGAGACTCCAAAGAATATACACAACCTCTTTCCTGAATCATACCTGGCTGGATAATAGCTTCAGTCCCTCTGGGTCCCACGTATTGAATACACCTTGGAAATCCTGGATTTCTACTTTGGAAGAAAGGTAGGGAATATAAAAACATGGAAAAGAAAATTGCTCTTAGATGCATCCATAGAGGGTCAAAGTAAGAAAGTTTTGGAAATGAAAAAAAAAAAGGCAAAGTGCCTATTTGATACAGCTGTCCTAAACTGTAAGCACAGGAAAAAAGTAAAATTGCTCAGAAAAATAGGAAAGCAGAAGCCAGAGGAACAGGTAACTGAGGAAAGGAGTATTTGGACCAGAATGGTCAAAAAATAGTGACCAGCGTTTTTACCTGTTTAAGAGCTGAGATAAAGGGAAACGAGAAGGGTAAGCCAGAAAACCAGGTTTTAAAAGCTTAACTTTTTTGGGTGGTGGCTCATGCCTGTAATGCCAGGAATTTGGGAGGCCAAGGAGGGCAGATCACATGAGGTCAGGAATTTGAGACCAGCCTGGCCAAGATAGCGAAACCCCGTCTCTATTAAAAATACAAAAATTAGCTGGGCATGGTGGTTCCTGCCTATAGTCCCAGCTACTTGGGAGGCTAAGCCAGGAGAATCACTTGAGCCCAGGAGGCAGAGGTTGCAGCGAGCTGAGAATGCGCCACTGCATTCCAGCCTGGGCAACAGAGCAAGACTCTGACTCAAAAAATATATAAATAAATAAAATAGAAGCTTAACTTATGCCTAATGTATGCTGAGTCAAATTGAGTAATAAGAGTAGTAAGACTAAATTTGCAATTTCCTTGGTTGCATTTATTCATTTGCTCAATTCATTATTTATTCACCAGCTACATTGATAAGAGCTGAATTCAACTGTATGCAAACAGAAAGCAGTTTCAAAAGCACTCTTTTTCAACATTGTGCCTTGAAACCCTCCCTGTGAACCATTTCTTCCTCACCCTGGATAAAATCCCAAGTGCCATGGTTCTTTGAATCACACAGCTAATTAAAAGTAACCTGGTCACATTTGGTTTTCACAATTTCATTTCCATAATGGAAATATCCAGTCCATTGTAATTATAAAGAGCTTCAAATTTGATCCAAGATTCAGTTTTCCCTTTTTCCCCTACCCTGTTTTTGTTAGATCACCCTGGCTTCCTCAGGGGCTGCAGGAAGAGAACATGTCTTAGATGCTGACCGAGTGGGTCACATGAGCTCCATATGGACGCCCTTCAGGTACGGTAAATTCCCAATGCTGATTCTTCTCCAGGAGGGCACATTTCTGGATTTCTTTCTCAGCCCTGGGTATGTGGTAGCCTCCCCCATCCAGGTCCCAACAGGCAGTTCTCAGGGTGACCTCCTCTCTAGGATGTCCATGTGCAGCCTGGAACTAACGGACCTGTACCCACTGCCATTGGCAGGAGGGGTTTCCTCCCAGTGTCTCTTTCTGTTCTTTCAACACGGCAGGTAGACCAAGGCAGAGCCTTTTGCCTTTATGTTCCCAGAAGGGAATTAGGCAACTTTTCCTGGGCCCTCCAAAGTCCAGAAAATATACACCAAGTTCTCTGGTTCTCTTGTGGCACTGGAGTCCTGGGGGCCCCTTATCTGACTTGGAGTGAGGGGAAGCTCAACATATTCACTGCTCCACCAAGAACAGACATGACCTCCTCACTCTTCTACCTTAATTTAACCCTTTTTAAAATTTCAAGGTGGCTGATGGGCTGAGAACGGACAGTGATTTTTACAAACTTCTGTGCCAATTCTGCACAGGCCTGCTAATATCTTGGTTTGGTTGGGTCAACAGGTGGAGGGATATGTCACCTATTTTTTTTTCTTTAGAGATGAGGTCTCTGTTGCCCTGGCTGAAGTGCAGTGGTACAACTATAACTCACTGCAGTCTTGAACTCCTGGACTCAAGTGATCCTCCCACTTCAGCCCCGCCAGTAGCTAGGACTACGGGTACGCATCACTATGCCTAGCTAATTTATTTTTAATTTTGGAGATTGGATTGCGTTGTGTTGCCCAGGCTGGTCCTGAACTTCTAGCCTCAAGCAATCCTCCCACTTGAGCTTCCCAAGTTGCTGGGATTACAGGAGTAAGCTACTGAGACCAGCTGTACTTAATGTTTTTATGTCAATAGTAGGTTATCTCAGCTGAAACTGACTAAAATTGTTGTGCTTTATCATGGGGTTACAATGAACAGAAACATTCTAGTCAGTGCCCATTTTGTGCTACTAAAAATACAAAAATTAGCTGGGCATGGTGGCACATGCCTGTAGTCCCAGCTACTTGGAAGGTTGAGGCAGGAGAATCAGTTGAGCCCCGGAGGTGGAGGATGCAGTGAGCCAAGATGGCGCCACTGCAATCTGTGCTAAGTGCTAAAGATTCAAAACAAAAAAAAGTGGTGACTGGTCTCAAGGAGCCCACAGTCGAGGGTGTATTCCGTTTTACTTCCCACTCTGTGTTCCCTGTGGTTCTTATGCCGTACCCCTATTGATTCCAATAGGGATGGCACATGTCCAAGAGGTTGAAGAAGAGACCTGGAGAGAGTGAATGAGACATAAGGTTTATTGGGAGCAGTGCAGTGGCGGCAGGCTGGACAGGAGAGCTGCTACTGTTCATAAATAGCCTGATGTTGATACAGCATTTTCACTTAGGACTTTCCACCTAGCAACCTCCATTTAACCCAGCACCAAAGGCCACTATCCCCTGTATAGCCTCTGTTTCAAGGGATAGACCGGGGATCCAGATGTCCTTCATGGAAAAGGAGTGAAACTCCAGATTGGCCTGATTCTTTAGCTTGGGACTCTGAACACACACTCTCCTTTGACCACTGGGTCATTCTCAGGCTATGCCTCAGTTATTGCTTTCAGGTGCATCTGCCTGGCGATCTCTGCTCTGTAAGCACAGGAGTGTCCTGGGCTATGAAACTGGGAAGGGGAAAAGGACCAGGGTGAAGGGTATGAGGGGGAGCTAGAGTTCAATGTCCTTTTCTATAAAGTGGGGACTGCAGTATAGTTTCTCTTCCCCAACAACCAGAAACGCCAAAATTAGGAGGTGAGCAGAGCCAACAGGAGTTGAAAGCTGTGGTCCAAGAAGCCTCAGAGAAAGCTAATGGCTTGCTGAACAGGAGGAACTGAAAACAGACATCAAGACTGAGGCTCTGAGAACTAAAGGAAACCTGAGCAAAAACGACCAGGCTTACAGCAAATGGGCAGAGATTAAGAGGGACTGCCTAGAAGCGGCCAGTTCCTGCTTGCCTTTATCCACCAGCAGAGGCGCAATATCTCAGTGGACAGGCAGAGTCAAAGGGCAGGGCAGTGCAGTCAAACACAGAGCTAACTGCAGGGCTGCACCCTGCAGAAGCAACTACTCTGTATGGATTTGGAGGAGCTCTTTAGCTGTTGGGATTGTTACTCAAAGCCTATCGAGTTGGGCAAGTACGTATCCACAAAGGAGGAAACTGTCTTCAGAGTTCAGCTAAGTCACATCTTTTCTAGAAGGTTGTCCATTTGGAAGCCAGTAATGTGCTGCTCTGCCTTGCTAATTCCCCTTTGTAGACACACCCTATCCTCTAGATTGCACAAGCCTATGGACCTGAAATAACCTCCTTGGTTCTCTGCCCTGCAACCTGGCAGCCGCACCAACGTTACTCAGATTGGCAGGCTGAGATCTGTCTCAGACTCTGAGATCAACCCTAATCTCAATAGCTTATATGGCAGGCATTGAGCATTGTGTCAGTGTCGCTGCTGGTGCCTTGCAACTTTGGTGTCCTGAGCTCCCAGTACCTAACTGACTCTTTACATTTTTGCCTCATCAGTCCTTCAATTCTTGAGGTTAGGGGGTCTTTTTTTTTTTTGAGATGAAGTTTTGTTCTTGTTGCCCAGGCTAGAGTGCAATGGTACAATCTTGGCTCACTACAACCTCTGCCTCCTGGGTTCAAGTGATTCTCCCGCCTCAGCCTCCCAAGTAGCTGAAATTACAGGTGCCCACCACCATGTCTAGCTATTTTTTTTTTTTTTTTTTGGATTCTTAGTAGAGATGGGATTTCACCGTGTTGGCAAGTCTGGTCTTGAACTCCTGACCTCAGGTGATCTGCCTGCCTTGGCCTCCCAAAGTGCTGGGATTACACAGGTGTGAGCCACTGCATCCAGCCCCTTGAGGTTAGTCATCCTCCTAAGACAATATCCAAAATGTAAGGTATATGAAACTGGTATACAGTGAAGAATGAACCCACTGATTGAACAGTTTGAGCAGGGAAAAGGGGTCCTTTCTCCCATCATTTGAGAGAGTTGTGGCGGGAGGAACTGTGGTGGAGGAAAGCAGAGAAACTTTCTGGTGGAGGAGGCAGGAAGTGAGCTGGGTAAGGCCAGGTGCGAATTGCTTCTCACTGCATCCTCTCTATCACCTACCACTTTCAGTGATTTATTTACCTTATATATACTATAATAAGATGGGTTTACAATCTTTTTTCTATTGCATAATACAAAGAACATTTTTAAAAACCCCTTGATTAATTCACTTCAGAAATTATTCTCTTATATTCACATTGTACATTCATATTTAATTACTTCTAAGTGCACAAATAAAATTTAAAAGTTTACTTCCATTAAATTTATATTACACGGCCATGTAATTGAATAATTATGCCAATTGCAATTAAAATGAATTTACTATCAATGAAATTAATTTCATTTTATTTATCTTCATTTATTATGCTGGAGTGTAAGGTAATCTGTAATTATGCTTAGGAAGCAATAATATCCTGTAATTTTGACCTCAGTATCTTCACAAGTCTGAAAGTAATTCAAAGGAGTTTTTAAACAGTACACTGCTAAGTCTCACTTATTTTCTAAACTTATTTTAAAATATCAGTTGAAGAAACAGAAATCAGAATGATCCACCCTTCTTTTGTACAAGGATAAAACAGAGATATGGAGGCCACTTTCAGCAGCAAAATTTCATCCCATGATTGGTGCCTGTGGAATCACAGGGTCTAAAAAGGGTAAAACACCCAGAAAATTCAATTAAAAGTATGTCTTGACTACTTACTTTATGAACAAAGGTATGCAAGCTATTAACAAATATAAGAAAAAAGGTAGTATTCTCATCTTTGATAATTTAATAAAATCTAGAATTGTTAAGATTAATGTCAGTTCTGAAATCTGAACCAGAGTGTTCTCTGGCTTTGTGTTGCTTTGCCCAAGAGTGACATGGGTCAATTGCCTTATGATATGTTTGCCATCAACCCTGTTTCAGTAGAACTTGAGTTTTGCTTCCCAACTCCCTGGAACACCTGACTTTGTTAGAACAAGTTACTGGGAATTACAAGGGCACCAGCTCTATCTTGTTTTGCAGCACAAGCCTTGTTCTACTTGAGAATGACAGAGGGCACTGGGACTCCAACCTCTTCATAAATTTGTACCATTTGTTATAAAGAAGAAATAAGAGGGCAAAAATAAATGAATGCAAATCTACCATCACTACTGGAAATATAACTCAGGACACACACTTTGTGTCAGGAATGCTATGTTCAGATATAAAGAGAGTATTGGTATTCCTGGTCCAGGAAGAGAGGGAGCACCCATTCTAGCTCCTTTAGAGAATTATGCAGGCTTTATCTCTGGTTACTATCATACTGGTGACTAGAAAACCTATCTGTCATTAAGATGCAAGAGTTCTTTATATTTTGCACACTGGGCCAGAAGGAAAACTACTCAAATGCATCATTAAAAATCTCTGTGTCCCTTTTCTCCTCTAGATGAGTTTATATATCACATTTTCAGGTGCAGTTTCATGGACTGGTTCCCACTTCTGTATTTCTTTTCCAGGACATACTGATTTTATCAGGCAGCACTTGAATTCTCATAATAAACCAGCTTGTTACTTCTTAAAGCATGTGTGTCACAGAAAGGATTTTCCCTTCTTAGTGACTAGAAAACATCAGAGTCTGGGTTATGGCAAAAATGTAACAAGAAAACGTCACTAATTATTGTTAAGAAAATTCACCAAAAATACACGACTTCATTTTAATTTAAATCAAATGACTGCATTTTAAGAAATGGAAAGCAATTTAGATCAGGTTTACCATTGTGATTGTGTGATCTAGGAAGCGAAAAGCAGGGCAAACAATATTGACAATCAGCAAGACGAAAACCTTCAAAATAAGCAGGTCATGTGTTACGCGTTTTGTCTTTTAACATTCACTGCATTTACCAAAATCGTGGCTGATTGAAATGAGTGCAATTTGTTTTAAAATCAGATTCAAGGTGTTTTGTTTTACAAGTAGGAACATTACCGTAAATCAATGTTGCAAGAACAGTGTTGCTTTATGAGATAAATGTGCCCAGTATACACGAGGCTGATACACAAGGCAATCACACCACATACTACTTTAACACATAATTTGGAGATGTTTCTTAAGAATCGTAATATATCTAGGCAGCCCATTATGGATGTGACAGAATCAGTTATAAATGACCCTTAGCTGGGCTTCACAAATGATGGAACAAGGAGTGTTTTGGTAAAGACACTTAGGACAGCTCAGGAAATCAGCCAGGAGCAGAGGTCGTATGTTGTCAGCTTTGGGTCAAAATGTGCTCACCACATCATTTCTGACTCTTTTCTGCATGGGGCTGTGATCTCTTGAAATCTCTCAGTGGGAGGACTGCCAGTGGCCGTCAGAGTTTGCCTTGCCTTCAGAGGAAACACCCACCTGCCAGATGGAAGAGGTCTCTTGATGGAATACCAAAGAAAGATCTGCAATAGTCATGATTTTCTGGAAAGAACTCAGAGAAGAGTGAAAGGCCTGCCTTTTGGAAAAGCTTCGTGATATAATATCCTAGAATATTGTTGCTGCAGGGGGCTGTAGCAGCACTGCTACTTGATTCTGTGGTGGAAATTCTTCCTTCAACTTCTTCATTTTGCAGGTAGTAAAACAGAGAGAGAAACTGAGTTGCTCAGGATTGTATAAACATCCTGCAGATTGGTGATCTAGCTCACAAGTATTAATTAGAAATTAAAATGCAGAGAGGACCCCTAGGGTCCTATAATATGCTTTACTTCTCCACCCTGTTTCTCTTGCAACCCTGTTGTGTTTGACTGTGTGCATTCTTTGCTCAGTGGTCATGCCTAGTGACCGTATGCCCAGCAGGCTGGATGTGTGGATGGGAAAATATTATACAGTATGAAGACACTCAAATTGCCTTTGGATGTGAAGGATGCCATGTTGATTTGGCCATAATGTCATATTTGATCTGATAAGGTGGAATGAATGTGGTCATCAAGTTCTTTCTTTTTTTTTTGAGACAGAGTCTCATTCTATCTCCCAGGCTGGAGTGCAGTGGCGCTATCGCAGCTCACTGCAACCACCGTCTCCCGGATTCAAGTGATTCTACTGCCTCAGTCTCCCAAGTAGCTGGGACTACAGGCATATGTCACCATGCCTGGCTAATTTTTGTACTTTTAGTAGAGACAGGGTTTCATCATGTTGGCCAGGCTAGTCTCGAACTCCTACCTCAGGTGGTGTGCCTGCCTCAGCCTCCCAAAGTGCTGGGATTACAGACATGAGCCCACACCCAGTCTGGTCATCAGGTTCTGCATTTGTTCTTTCACATCATTGTATTCTGCCTAATTAAGAAGAGAAATATCTCCTTAATATCCCTTAATATGCACTGGCAGAAGCACTTTCTTGAGTATGGACTGAGAGTCTAATTCTCTAAGCCTCATGTGGGCCACCTTTCAACTAACTTCCATTTAAATATCGCTGGCATGAAAAATATAAGATAGAGTCTTGAATAAACAAAATATAGAATAGTGCTTTGTTTAATTACTCCAAAGCCCTTTGTCTCTTACTTGTAAGGTACAATATGGCAAAGGCTCTTGGCAGATGCCTAAGAACTTTTATAGCTGATGTCAAAATCAACTGAAACAAAGACGCATTTGTTGAACTCCAGATTTAAATGCTGGCCTGGCTTTTCAGAGGTAAATCTTAAGTGTTTGCTCTTGGCTATGGATAAGAGTAGTTTAAAAAATTTATTTGCCAGTGCTTACACAAGCCACTACTGCATATTATGAAGCACTGCTCACCTAAAACATAAGAAAAATTAAAAACACAATAGCTGAATGTGACTCGGAAGAGAGGCAGCTGTAGGGCAGGGCATTCCTGGGAAGCAGGAATGGTTGCAAAACCCAGATTAGATTAATCATTTGAAGATGAAAAAAATGCATTTACTAGCATATCTAAAAAGGAGCAATGTGATTATCAAAAGCAAAGTCAGCATGCTATAGTGAGCTGCGTGTGGGTTACAGCATCTGTAGATACTTCCATCTTTCGGTACTTGGCAAGTTTCTTAAAGTCTCACAACCTCAGTTTTCTTTTCTAAAGTGACATTATCTACCTGCCTTTGAGGGCTGCTCAGGGGGTCAAGTGAGATTATGTTCTGAAAGGACTTTGTCAGCTAAGACTCTCTATCAGTGAGAATACTAATAAAACGAGAGTATAATAATCATGGTCAGAGTAGTACTATCAAATGACATTTAAATATTTACTAAGCCAAAGGCTTCATATAAGTTCTCTCACTGGAGTGCGTACTATTTGACAAAATAGGAAGTTATGAAACTTAGATTAAATAACTTTGACCAAGGTCTGTGGGACACCCACATTGTGCTTTAACTTCCACTCTGAATTCCTTCCTTATTATAATGATAGCAAATGCTAACCATTCATTCAGGCATGATACCTGTTTTCACAAATTCCTCTAAAATGATCTTTCTTGTCTAGCATTTCACCGAGTAGTTCAACCGCTAGCTCACTATAATTTAATGCATGTTCTCTCCATGTAGGACACATATAAAGATATAAGGAAATTATTATATAAAATAAAGACTATTGTTTTAGAGCAACAGAACTTGCATAGTGAAAAAAGGCTATAGAGCATTTAAAATACAATATGAACATCACTAAAGATTAGAAAAAGAAAATGATTCTCACAATCGTATTACTCTGTTAGTCCTTTAATTTCTATGACCTGTTGTCTCCTTTCAGTATTATTCCTTTTCCTTTCCTATCAACTATCCCTGGAATAACAGTCCTATGAATTGGTCTATAGGCCTAAGAAAATTCCAGAATCGCACTGGCCATATGTAGCTATTATAGTATATTCAGACTAAAATAAAAATTTAAATTTTTTTTTAAAATTCAGTTCCTCCATTACACTAGCTACACTTAAAATATTCAATGGCCCTATGTGGCCTGTGGCTGTTATACGGAACAGTGCAGAAGAATGCTTGTCATTGCAGCAAGTTGTGTTGGACACCTCTGTGCCAGTGGAATGCACTTGGGAACACATCCCTGGCATGTTCTGTGCTTTAATGAACTGGTACAACAGAGTCTGGTTAAAATGATTCTCCAAATCTTTTTTTTTGTTTGTTTGCTTTTGTTTTGAGATGGAGTTTATACCCAGGCTGGAGTGCAATGGCACAATCTCAGCTCACCGCAACCTCTGTCTCCTGGGTTCAAGCAATTCTCCTGCCTCAGCCTCCTGAGTAGCTGGGACTACAGGCACGCGCCACCGTGCCCAGCTAATTTTTTTGTATTTTTAGTAGAGATGGGGTTTTACCATGTTGACCAGGATGGTCTCGATCTCTTGACCTCGTGATCCACCCGCCTTGGCCTCCCAAAGTGCTGGGATTACAGGCTTGAACCACCGTGCCTGGCCCCAATTCTCCAAATCTTAATGCTTTAATCTGCTATCCTGTTGATCAACAAGAAGTCCAATCTCATTCCATGAATTTCCGCTCTAAACATCCCTGTAAGTCCTTTGGTGTGATGACATAGATAATGTGAAAGTCTGCTAGGCCCCACCAGACCCAGGTGGAGAGGGGATCGTGTTGTCTTTCCCATCTTTATGATAACCCAAAATGTGATGAGTAGTTATTACATGTTTTCTTCAAATTGTGAATAAAAAAGTATTAAAATGTAGCTGCCAAATGACAGGCCCTTTTGGAAATGCAATCAAGACCTATAATAAGCCTGACAGTACAAAGAAGTATGTTTTCATAAAGTGAATAAATATTGGATAATTATGAGAATGTTAAATTATATGTAGTGAGATGGATAGTGCCCTTATATTCAAATTGTACATCTCCCATAATATTTTGCACACAGAAGTTGTTTACAATCACTGTCACCAAACTGGCAATGACACCAGAAGAATAAAGAAAAGAATATTTGAAAGAAGTAATCTTTTGTAGTTTTAGAAAAAAGCTGTCTAGTTCTTCTGTTCTTGATAAAATGAGGATTAGAGCACGGCATAAAAATTTCAGCTCTTACAGCAGCAAGAACTACTCAGTATATGGAATAACCTTCAGAAACAATGTAAGTGGATTCTTTTAAATAAGGATTTGGTGGTGAATGGACAAAAGATGGAAATATGGCTAGAAGAGGGTAGTTCCCCAGCAAAGGCCCCACCCTTAAGCCTGGAAACCTCTGGCCCTAAGTAGAAACAGGGATTTCTGTTTCTGCATCCAAAAAGTTGCCTTTTAGCTTGCCATACACTCCTATTCTGTAACCATATCAATCCCAAACCCCAGGCTCCAGAAGCAGATGAGGAGATAAGCAGACCAGCAGATGAGGAGACAAAGAGAAAAGCAGATGAACAGCAGAATGACATAGCGGAGAAAGAGAGAAGAGGAGGAATTTCTGAACACCAAGAGGAGTTCAGCTGGTTGTGGCTGCAGGGCAGTTCAGCTGCTGGATGACCAAACTGCAGGGGAACATCACCTTCCCACTCCATCCCACCTTCCGGTTCTCCATCCATCCCACTGAGAGCCACCTCCACTACTCAATAAAACCCAGCACTGATCCTTCAAGCCTTTGTGTGACCTGATTCTTCTGGGATGCTGAGCAAGAGCTCGGGATACACAAAGCGGTCACACTGGCCCTATGCCCTTGTAAAAAGGCAGAGAGTCCATTGAGCTGGTTAATACCTAAGGTGTCTGAGGACAGCAAGGCTAAAAGAGCACTGTAACACTGTGGCCACAGGCACCCACCCCGAGACGCTACCGCAGGGCCGGAGCCCAGAGTACTTGCCCGACTGGCTCCTGCACCTACCCATCTGTGTGATTCCCACTCCTGTCAGGGGTTTGAGCAACAATGATAACCAAACAGGGAAGCCACACCCCTGCTGCATGTCCTGCAAAGGGGATCGGGGAACTCTCCTGTTTCAATGGCTTGCTTCTTTGTGTGCCGTGAGACTTCAAGACAAAATACTTGAGGTAGCAATAATGACAGAGTTTGTTTGTGTTTACAATTAGGAATGATTGTGTGGGAGTTATGGGTTTTCTAAACTGACTGTTCTTAGGCTAATTTGAGCAGAGGCCAAGGGCATGGCAAATAAGCAAGTGAACAAATCATCCCCAAAACTGTTTTATATCATGGATAGGCTGCTAATATTAAAAGTAATTTTGATACTTCAGAGGACTCATCTTTCATTAACTTGGAGAGAGCATCATATTTTTTTAAAAAGAAATATAACAGGCCTGAAATAAATACTTCGCAACAAATTTTGTCATTAATAAGAGGTGAAACCTAGAAAGGACTTTAAGTATGCATCCCAACATGACATCATTACAAAGCACTATCCTTGTATAAATAGTCATCTTGTCTAAGGTCAAGGTCCTTCAGTAAATCTGCAGTCCATTTTGTGTCAAGTTATAGAAACCAGAATATTATTTTGAATTTTTCCCTCCTAAAACCCATGAACATAGAAAATATTCCACAATGGCAACCAAAACACTCAGAACCTTCACTGGCTATATTGGTTAAAAAAAAATCAATTGCAGTCCAGCAGCTCACTCTTCTATATAAATTCTGGTTAAACTTTTCTCCTTTTTCTCCTCTGGATTCTTCCATTACTCTAGGTGCTATTAATAGAGCTCTTCTCTTATATGTTTCTCTTCAGACCTCTTGAGTCATATGCAACCTTTCATCATTAGTTTAATAGCTAGTGTTATTGATGAGTAGTAATATGCAGAGAGGCTGATAATCACTGGTTTTGCATAGCTGAAATAGATAATAATGAGATAATTTTTTCATGGGTAGTGGGAAAGACATCTCAATGGCTCCTAGAATACTGATGAAGAAACTATACTGTATTACAAAGGACATCTTGATAAAAAACAGATTCAAAAAGGTCAAAACAGCAACTGGTTCTCTGCTGGCATAAATCTCTTCTCAATGGTATTATCGCCTTTTAAAGTCTTTTTTTAACAGGCAAGAATTCAAAGAGGATGTGTTTTCCCACAAACAAGAAAGAGCAAAGTAAAATGCTCTTTTGTTATTTAAGTTAGGGGAGAAAGAGAGACAGAGAGAGAGAAAGAGAGAGAGAGAGAGAGAGAGAGGGAGAGAGAGAGAGAGAGAGAGAAACTAATGGAAGAAATCAAGGGCCTTAAACAGAAATGGCAGAATGGTTTTTTTCTTTTTTTAAATTTTTTGTTTTAAATAAATAAAGATGGGGTTTCACCATGATGGCCAGGCTGGTCTTGAACTCCTGACCTCAGGTGATCCACCCACCTCAGCCTCCCAAAGTGCTAGGATTACAGGCGTGAGCCACTGCACCCGGCAGAAATGGCAGAATGTTTTTATACAGGCGTATTTCTGCTGTTTAGAATGCATGGCGACTTGGAATAGGTAGTGTTCCAGAGAGTGAATCTAAGATATGTCCCTTAAGCAACTTAAAGGCATGACTAAGAACAAGTCACTCTAAACAATAAAGTAAGATCTTGGGCTAGAAAAACACCACAGGTGGTCATTGAATTAGAATCAAATGTTTTGTGAAATGACAAGGAACATGTAAGTTCTCCCTCACCAGAAAGACATGTGAAAAAAAAATTGTTACACCCTGCCAAAAGGAGTGGTGGGAGAGAATGTCCGAATCACCTCTGGGACTTAGAGTCTCGCTCTGTCACCCAGGCTGGAGTGCAGTGGCACTATTTCAGCTCACTGCAACCTCTGTCTCCCAGGTTCAAGTGATTCTCCTGCTTCAGCCTCCAGTGCAGCTGGGATTACAGGCATGCACCACCACCTACAGCTAAGTTTTGTATTTTTAGTACAGATGAGGTTTTGCTATATTGTCCAGGCTGGTCTTGAACTCCTGGCCTCAAGTGATCCGCCCACTTCGGTCTCCCAAAGTACTGGGATTACAGGCATGAGCCACTGCACCCAGCCTTCTGGGACTCTTTCAAACTACCTTTGCTTCAAAGAAATTCTGACACCCCTGTCTCCACCCCACTGCACACAATCCCTACCTCCTGCTTAAGAATTAATGCCCATCTGAGTCACTGGTACTAATCAATAGATTATCATATCCCCTGGGAAGAGTGGCACAGAAAGCGGGCTGAGAATCTGAGAACCACTGCTTTAGTGAGTTTATTTTCCTCCACACTTTGCATGCCCCACTGTGCTGCTGAGCGTGCATCAGGTTCTGCTGGGTGGGGCTGAGTGTGCAGCCCCTGCCAGCTCCTCACACACACAGGGCCTGCAAGGTGAAGCCAGAAACCATTCCTTGTGCTCATACAGCTCAGAACACTAGTTTGAGAAGTCCAGGAGAGATCAAAGGACAGAGCAACATGATCTCTGCTGTGAGAATCATTGAAGTCTGTAGTTTCCACTTCAGGGAACTTATCTAAATATGGTCCTTGTAATGCATTTGTAGATAGACTGACCTGGGCCTGACTCAAAGGATTTAGAAAATTAATGTAAGCGTTAATAAGTAATATAGCAGTCTTTCATTCCATAGTTCTGTGTGCGTAACAAATATTCATTGAATGAATGATACATACCAAGATATGGGTATAGCCCACCTCAGCAAGGTTGATAAACAGAAAAGGATTCAAAATTCCTCATTCTACATCATCATATTGCGCTTCCTCCATTTCCTCAAATATCCCAACCACAAACTTAATATGGAACAGTTCAGAGACAAGTTTCCCTCCAAATCTTACATTGAATCGGACTCAGGAAACAGTAATAATAATAGCTAACGTGTAGTGAGCACTGCTATGTGCCAGGAAGTATGGTTATTCATTTTTCTGTGTCACGTTCTGTAAGACTCACGGAAGTCCTACAAGACGGGAACTACTGTTATTCCCTTTTATCCATATGAGAACAGTCGAGCTTCAGGCAAATTAAACAATCTGTCCATCTAGCAAGTGGCATGAAGAAAACATTCACACAACTAGCAAAAGAAAGAACCCGAATCTATCTAATGACAAAACGCATATTCTTAACTACTCCTCTATATTGTTACCAAACAGATTTGAAATACTATCTGAGGCTAACAAAGGTTTTCCAAGATGTGATTTAATACATATAAACATGTTTGGCAATTGACATAGCCGAAGAAAAATATTTTGCTGAAAAAAACTCTTCTTTTAGATACCATAGTTGTTTTACTAATTAGGTAGTATAAATGTTTTTCAGAGTTTTCAAAATATGTCAGTTCCTACTATTTATGATGATTACGTTCTATAAATTTGCTGTGGACACTGAATTAGATAATACGGAGCTCTTGCTCTTAGGAGAAATACAGAGTTAAGTGGACTGCAAGAGGCTTGACTGCAAGTCTCTAGTCAACTAACTGATCAATATATAACTTTGTTTTTTATGTGTTTCTGTTTAAGGATGCCTTGTTTAATCTAGATTACTGATTCTTTAATGTTGAACTCACAGTCAACAGCACTATAACTCATGCCTGAACAAAATTTACATTTCTCTGTAAAACTTCTCTTTTCTCTGTAAGGCACATCCAAGCCTTCTTGTACTCAGAAATACTAGACAGCACTTCAGCCCTCTGGTTGGGAGCCATTTTAAACAGTGAAATAACCAACAAAAGCACAAAAATGAAAAACTGTGGTTTAAATAGACCCATAAAGGACCTTGTTGACAGTTGAGAGCTGAAACAGGAAGGCAGAGCATTGCCTCGTGGGATCTCAGCCAGGCACGGGCACAGCACTGCTCTGGCCGTGTCCACAAATGACTGTAAAAGGACACTATTGATTTGAAGGTTACAGAAAAATTTTAGCAAGTAAGTGGATTCACAAATACTGAATCTGTGAATGAAAAGGATTGACTGTACACAGAAATTCACTTAAAGGAAATCTGGCGGTTAAACTGAGTGGCGATAACGATGTACCAGTTCATTCTTTGAGATAGCAGCTCGGAATATGGGTTCTCAATATAAAAGTTTAGCCAGTATAACCCACTGTCCAGCCACACACATATAAAATAACCTGTTATGTTCTGGCTACAAAGACTAAAGCCACGTGCTCTCTGAATCTGTGTATTCTAACTCTGATGGGCAGCAGGGTGGTCTCCAAAATGCAGGCCTCCTTCAAGTCTGCTGTGAAGGGCTGTCACTAGCTCCTTTTCTGCCCTGGCCATGTCCACAGTCACTGTCCCCTCAGCGTGGAAGGCCTGGGTGTTCTATCTTGCAGTTTGTGGCTGAATGAAACTACAGTCAGAGAGGCAAAGGGCTTCAGGTACCACGAGGGTAGAATGCCCTCCAAAATGGAATGTGTGCACAATACTGCTCCTGCGTTTTGCGTTTTGGGTTTTGTTTTTTATTTTGCCATTTCTTCCTTTTGTGACTGTTTTTTTTTTTTCTGAGCAATACTAGGTGGAAACAGCTTAATTAATAATAATTATAAAAAATATTATTCAAAAGTGTTATTTTAGATAGAAATTATGTTTTTTGTTATGGCAGGTATTTTTAAAAGCATATAATCTATACACATATCTCAGAGGGTCTTCAGCATCCCTATTTCTGAGCTTAAACGAATCTTGTTATTTTCTCCATTTGTGCTCAAATCACAGCCAGGAGCTGCTTAGAAAAGCTTGGCCTGGGAGCTAGAACATTGCCTTAACTGCTTGGGTAGCAGTGGCAATTCTTGCAAAGCAAAGTCAGCGATGTTGGTGGTAGGGGGGAACTGTTGTCAGAAAGCCATCAAAGCTACGGTAAAGTCAGTGCCCCTTTATCTTACCCCTATTTTCACAGAGTCAGATTTGGGAATAATTGTAGTAATGTCCTTTCACGAATTGATTTGGTAATTTGCATTTACTAATCTCAATGTGAAATGAAAGCCAGCCTCAAGAATGGGAGTTGTCCTTGGCTGTCATTTCTTATGATTTCTTTCTGTGTGGTACACCCTCAGAACAGGGATTCTCTGCCCACTGCCTGTGCCTACTCCTGTGTACTAGTAGTATGGAGGTGAATTTGTGCGACAGCTTTATTTTTTTAAATTCCTAATCGTGGTAAATACACATAACAGAAAATTGACCATTTTAACCATTTCAAGTGTACAGTTCAGTGGTGTTAAATAAAATCTCCAGAAATGCTTCATTTTCTAAAATCAAGGTTCTATATTCATGAAACAATAACTCCATTTTCCTCTCCCCTCCAGCCCCTGGCAAGCATCATTCTACTTTCTGTTTTCGCGAACCTAATTTTTCCAGATGACTCCTATGAGTGGAATCATACAGTAGTCATCTTTTTGTAAACGGTTCATTTCATTTAGCATTATGTCCTCAAGGTTCATTCACATTATATAGCATGTAGCAGAATTTCGTTCTTTTTAAGGCTGAATATTCCATTGTTTGTACACCACAGTTTGCTTATCCATTCGTCTGTGGGTGGATGCTTGGGTTACTTCTACTTAATGCCTTTGTTTTAAAGTAACTAAAATCTTGTGACACAAAGGCACAACAATGTATATCCTTGGAAAAAAAGCTGATTATTATGCTCTCTTTAAACAAAAGAATTAAGCCCATTTCCTGGTCATGAAAGATCTGGTCATGGCTGATGTCATCCCGACCTGTTTCCTCTCTCTCCTCCTGTCCCACCTCCTTCACCTCTCTCTGGCTGTTTTTGCTCCTCATCTAAAAGGCCAGGCTTACTCTTACTTCTAGGCCTTTGCCAGTAATATTGAATATTATCAATATCAATACCCTTTGCTTTGAATACTCTCTTTCCTGAGATGTCCAGATAGCCTTCTCCCTCCTTCCTTCACATCTCCGCTCAAATGTTACCTTATCCAAAAGACCTTCTCAGACCAGCCTCCACCAAAAACAACCAGGCCCTTTCTTTGCACCCCATTCTCTCTCTGCCTCTCTTTTGCTTGATATTTCCATGACATCCATCACCCTAACTCATATTGTATCTCTTCCTGTTTTTATCACCTGGTTTCCCCACTAGAAAGAAGCTCTATGACTTTGATTTACACTGCATGTATCTCTAACGCCCAGAACTGTGTCTGGTAAATAAGAGGCCTTCAGAACCATTTTTGCATGATTTATATATCACTTACTATGTGCCAGCTCTTGTTCTCAGTGCTTTACAAATGTTAACTCATTTCATCTGTATAAAATGCTGAGACCCATTGGGGGGGTCTCAAAATCATTGTCCCTATTTTACAGATAAGAAAACTGAGGGCAAAGAGATGTCAAGTAACTTACTCAAGCTCACTCAGCTGGTGCGTGCTGGAGCTATAGTACACACTGAAACAGTTTGGTGCTAGCAGCTGTGCTTTGAGCACTGTACTGTGAGGAAATGAATAAATAAAATGGCCCTTAAGTTACTAAATGAGAGAGAAGAGGTTCTGATTTTCTCCTTCTGATTATGCATCACAGTGTTCTTGCTTGGTGAAAATTTGTGCTATGAATGAAAGATTCGACAGGGCAGAGAATGTAATAGGTTTTTTCTGCTTCCTTTTGCTACTGCCTTTTCTACTCTATTGGCAGAGAAAAGTCCCTGGCATGTGAGGGTACATTTCTCTTCACCTTGGATACTATGTTCAGAGCTTGGTTATGGGCAGTGGAAGTTAGTCTAGGACCTGCCTGACCAAATAGAGGAAAATTCATTTCAGAACATGACAGGTCAGGACATACTAACATCCTTCTGGGAATAAGATTTCTTCATTTATATTTACTGGTCTTAACTGGAAGTACAAATACCTTACCAAGAAAGGAAGACACTGTGGTATTTCAACTTCCCTTTATGTTATACACAAATGTCGCCTTTTAGAGTCACAGCTTTTTCCAGCACATTATCCTTCCAGTTTAATTTTTCCTGTCTCTGTTCTTCAGCATTCTCTTTATCCTCCCTTTCCTGGTCTGTGTTGCGCACCATGCACTGTATATTTGGTATTGCATCTCAGAATTCCTCTAATGTGCCACTTCAGCTGAACTTGGAAAACACTGGGGTGATTACTAATTTATTGCTGTCTTCTGCTAAGTGCTTAATGCAAGCTTAATAAAAATCAGTGGTTGTGTGTGCCTCTCCTTTGTCGGAATACACTTCTGATAGATGACTAGGTTAGATCATTGTCAGATGATTTATAGAAAATGTTCTAGGATAATCTACCACCACCATTTCATTGGTGTCGCAGAAGATGCTAATGGACATATAAGTGGAAATAGAAGCAGAAAAAAAGTAGGTACGATACACCCTCTCTTCCAAAGGCTCATTGTGAGCAAAGAGGTTAATAGTATGGAATGGGGACATCTAGATTGAGCACAGTAACATCCCAAGAGAATTCGAGTTAGGATGCTAAATGCATTTCCAACCAAGAGGCCAATGTTTACAGGTTCTCAGCCATCAGGCTTTATCGGGTAACAAAAAAGTACTTGTCATTTGTCTTACCATCCACAGGCCCCACTTAGAGTGCCCGGCCTCCTGCCCCTACCCTGTTGGAGAAGGGCCTTCTCCTACAAAAGGAAACCACTTGTGAGGGATGGTTAAAACCATCTGTCTGCACTAAGAAAGAACTAGACTCTTTCAACACAATAATTTCATCTTTCTCTTTGAAACTCTCCTCACACAGTAGGGCATAATGAAATCACAAACTGCCCCAAGCTCATCTTTTTCTGGAACCACACAGAATGTTTCTGTCCTCTGGCAGACAATCTCTGCAGTCTCTATTCAATGTCAGGCTGTGTAGGAGCTGGCCTTTCCCAGCCTCAACCCATGCATCAGCAAGACATTTGGTCATCAACTAAAGGAAAAATGTGGCCTACTTCATCATAACTTCTAGAAATTTGACATTTATCCCTAATCATAGCTTTCCAATTTCAACTACTCGAAATTTCCATGCAAACTTTTAGGCTTTAAAGAAGTCTTTAAAAGAAACTGTTTAAGGCCAGGCACAGTGGCTCACGCCTGTAATCCCAGCACTTTGGGAGGCCGAGGCAGGCAGATCACGAGGTCAAGAGATGGAGACCATCCTGGTCAACATGGTGAAACCCCATCTCTACTAAAAAAATACAAAAATTAGTTGGGCATGGTGGCGCATGCCTGTAATCCCAGTTACTTAGCAGGATGAGGCAGGAGAATTGCCTGAACCCAGGAGGTGGAGGTTGCGGTGAGCCGAGATCATGCCATTGCACTCCAGCCTGGGTAACAAGAACGAAACTCTGTCTCAAAAAAAGAAAAAAAAAGAAAAAGATTTACGATATCATTTATTTCATTAGATATAACTTAAATGACATCTTCAGCCTTTTAAATTAAATTTAGAAAATTCCTTAGCAGAGTACGCTCCTGTCAGGGGAAATAACCGCCATTCTCCATAATAAAAGGAGTGCAGATAACAGGCAGAAGCTGTTTCCACCCTTGCTGTTTTACTTTTTTTCATTTCCTTTCTTACTTGCCAGAGGTGGACTGATTTGCTTCAGATTCCGTATTTTTAACGGGGATTTCATCTGATTGTCCACTCTCTAGAGAAACCATAGCCTGATTAAATGCATTTCTGCTACTGACTTTCCATTCAATCCTTTTAAGATCCAGTTATCTTGACCTCAGGTGATCCGCCTGCCTTGGCCTCCAAAGTGCTTGGATTACAGGCATGAGCCACCACGCCCGGCATCAAGGCAGGCTGCTCCACGGGCAGCACTTCAGCAATGATGAGGTTGATATTCCCAAGAAACAAAGGGAAGGGAGGAAGAGGCTCCCACTGAGAGACAAGTTAAGAGAGCTCTGGGTTTTTGCAAGCATAGAGAGGTAAGTTTGTTTATAAAGAAAATTTTCAAAAAATAAAGAAGTACTGATCTTTTTACTGTCTCCATAGTTTTCCCTTTTCCGGACTGCCAAACATGTGGACTCATATAATCTGTAGCCTTTTCATATTGGTTTCTTTCACTTAGTAATACTCACTTAAGTTTCCTTATGTCTTTTCATGGCTTGATGGAAAAATAACAATTTTCAAGTGCTGAAAGGAATAGATTGTCAACCCAGAATCCTATATCAGCAAAAGCATCCCTCAGAAATAAATGGGAAATAAAGATATTATCAAATGAATCAAAAATAAAAGAATGGGTCAAAAGCAAACCTATCCCAATAGCATGCCTAAAGGAAATTCTCTAAACAGGAATAGTGAAAGAAGGAAGGTGGGGAAAGCATGCCAACCAAAAATATGGAAAAATGTGATAAGACTTTGATTCCCCTCTTGTGTTTTCCAAATTCCATTGATGGTTGAAAGAAAACTTATGCCACTGTCTGATGTGGTTCTAAATGTAAACTGAGAAATATTTAAGTTCTAAATGTAAACTGAGAAAAGGCTCTATCTTCCATAATAAAAATTGAGGAGAGTAAATGGAAATACAGGAAGATAAGGGTTCTATACTTCACCCACTGGCAAAATGACACCAGTCAACTGAAATGTCATTGAGATATAGTGTAATGTCTAGAGCAACCAGCCAAATAGCTACGCAAAGAGATACCCTCAAAAACACTACAGAAAGAGCAAAGAGAATTCTAAAATATTTTCAAGTAACATACAATAATGTAGGAAAAAGAAAACAGAGGAAAACAGAAAGAATAAATGGAAAACAAAAATTATAATGGCACAATTAAACTCTAACATATCAATAGTTACATTGAACATAAGTGACCTGAATAGACTAATTAATTGACAAAAATTGGCAGAATTGATTTTTTAAAAAAGAACTACTTTATGCTGTCTATAATGAACATACTTCAAATACAATGACGCAGGCAGGTTGCAAGTAAAATAATGAAAAAATATACCATACAAACATTAATTGAAAATTTAAAAAACTATAGTAATATGAAACTGAGTGGAATATAGTACAAAAAAACAAATTACCAGAGGTGTAGAGGGACACTGTAAAGGGACACAGCTTATGTAAAGAGGGTAAATTTACCAAGAGGACACAGTAAGGAAATCTCAAACGTGTATGTGTCAAAAATCAAGGCTTCAAAATATGTGAAGCAAATATTGACAGAACCAAAAGGAAAAATAGACAAATCTATAACTGGAATTAAAAACTTTCTCAACAACTGATGGAACAAGTGGACAGAAAAGGAACACAGATATAGAATAACTCAGGAGCATCGTCCACTAATGGCATATAATTAACATTTATAGAAATCTTCACTCAACAACAGCAGAGTAAACCTCATCCTGGACGGTAAAACAAACCGTGGCAAATTTAAAACAATCGAAATAATACAAAATGTCTTAGCTGACCACAATGGAATTAAACTAGAAATTAATCACAGATAGACAACAGAAAATTCTCCAAACAGTTGGAAACTAAACAACACACTTCTAAATAATGTATGGCTCAAAGAGAAGTCTCAGGAAACGTTTTAAAACATACATTAATTAGAATGAGAAAAAAATACAACATATCAAAATTTGTGGGACATAGCTAAAGCCATGAGGGAAACTTGTAACACTAAATGCATACATTAGAAATGAGGAAAAGTCTCAAATCAATAATCTAAGATCCTACCTCAAGGACCTAGGGGAAAAAAGCAAAATAAATTGGAGGCAAGAAGAAAGAAGTAAATAATAAAGATGAGAGCAGAAGTTGATGGAACTGAAAATAGAAAAACAATAAAGAAAACCAATGAAACAAAAGTTGGTTCTTTAAAATTGACAAACATTAAAATTAAAAACTTTTGCTCTGTGAATCTCATGTGAAGAGGATGAACAGACAAGCTACCGAGAGGGAGGCCGTATTTCCAAACCACACAGCCAACAAAGGACTGGTATCCAGAGTATAATAGAACTCAAAACTCAAAAGTAAAACTAAAAAAACCCTCACAATTCAATTAGAAAATAGACAAAAGAAATGAACATTCATTTCACTGAAGAGGATGTACAGACAGAAATAAGCACATGAGGCCAGGTGTAGTGGCTCACACCTGTAACCCTAGCACTTTGGGAGGCCGAGGCAGGGAGATCACCTGAGGTCAGGAGTTCGAGACCAGACTGGCCAACATGGTGAAACCCACATCTCTACTAAAAATACAATAATTAGCTGAACGTAGTAGCACGGGCCTATAATCCCAGTTACTCGGGAGGCTGAGGCAGGAGAATTGCTTGAAACTGGAAAGCATCATCATTTAGTTGTGATACTGTACTATAGTTTTAAAAAATGTTATCACTAGAAGAAAATGGCTAAAAGGATCTGGAATTATTAGGATCAACAGTATTAATCATGTTTCATAAGAAAATATTTTTATAGTTGAACCACTGCACTCCAGCCTGGGGGACAGAGTGAGACTCCCTTTCCAAAAAAAAAGCACATGAGAAGATGCTCAACAGCATTGTCCATTAGGGAAATGCATATTAAAACTAAAATGAGGTATTATAACACACCTATTAAAATGGCTAAAGTTGAAAAAAAAGTGAAAACACTAAATTCTGGCTAAGATGTGGAGAAACTAGATCCCTCTGACATTGCTAGTAGAAACATAAAATGGTACAGTCAATTTGATAAACACTTCAGAAATTTCTTTAAAAACTAAACATGCATCTGCCATACAACTCAGCAATCATATTCCTATGCATTTATCCCACATAAAAACTTATGTTTACACGAAAACCTCTACATGAATATCTATAGCAGCTTTATTGAGGATAGTCCCACCAAAAACAACTTGGTTGTCCTTCAGTGAGTGAATGGTTGAGCAAACTGTGATAAATCCACCAGAATACTACTGAGCTTTAAAAGGAAACGAGCCAGGGATACATGTAACAACCTAGATGAACCTCTAGAGAATTAGGCTGAGGGAAAAAAGCCGATCTTAAAACGTTACATATTGTATGTTTCATTTATATATTATTTTTGAAAAGACAAAATTATAGAAAGAAAAGAATTAGTAGTTGCCAGAAGTTAAGGACAGGTGAGGGAGGGAGGAAAGTGGATGAGACTAAGAAAAAGAGAACAGGAGGGATCCTTGTGGTGATTGAAATGTTCTCTATCTTGACTGTATCAGTGTGGATATTTTAGTTGTGATACTGTACTGTAGTTTTGCAAAATGTTATTACTGGGAGAAAATGGCTAAAGGGATCTGGAATTATTAGGATCAACAGTATTAATCCTGTTCTATTAGAAAACATTTTTATAGTAATATATATATATATATATATTTATAGCATGCTTCCATTTCATCAAGAGCAAACAACAAAGCCACCAACCTCTAGATATGAATCACTGGGGTAGGATGTCTGTAAAGATGGTTCCTAGTAAGCCCTGTTTCTCTCTTTTGCTGTAATTTGTTACATTGCAATAGATATCTGAGACATACTTGTATGTATGTCCATGTTTATAAGACAGATGATTGTGAAGAAAAGCATACCTGTCAAGCATGGCTGCTGAGCAGTGGCAGTAGAAGTAAGAGGGCAGTGATTCACTTTTACTTTATATATCTTTATATTGTTTTACTGGTTTCTACAAGTATATATTAGTCCATAATTCATAGAACATCAATTAAAGAAAACTTTTACTAGGAAACAAAAATGTTCTATTTTTTATTAAACTCAGGCTGTGAAAAAGTGCCTTCCTCTGATTCCATTTTTATCTTCTGTCCTTTGCTGCAGCACTCTGCACACCTCAGTTTTAGATAGTTGTGGGTAATGTTGGTTTCATAAACACCTTTATAAATCAGTTTTAAAAATAAAGGCCAAAAGCTTATACATTCAAAGTGGCTGTGGATTTGCAAATAAAATATCCTTAATCTTCTTTAAATAAGCTATAAAAACTAAGCAAGAGATAGTCATTAGGAAAATTAATTTAAAAATATTCTTACTAATGCAAATTGTAAGATGAATTAGAAAAGTGCATTAGCACACATAACACTTTATCAGCCTGTAAAATTTTCACTAGCTTTCTTTGCTCTTAACCGTGCTATAGCAATGATAAATCTCCAGGAAATTTATCAGAAGAATAAGAAAATGATCATGTTTTTGCTGTGGGTTGCAGTTTTCATTTGTATTACCTTTCACATTTATCGAATTCTTGATTTCTTTAAGATCTTTCTGAATTTCTTATAGGCCCTGAAACTCCTAGCCAAGGCCATTTTCATTAATTCAGTTCAACAGATTTATATCCATAGTGTGTACTATGTGATAGATACTATACCAGGTGTCTGAAGAAAGAAAATGGGCAAATTTAAAAGAATAGAAAAAGCAGAGGAACTATCAATCACTACATAACAATCTAGTAAGAAAAGTCAAACATTTTCAAAAACTATATAATGTGCTGGTGGTAAAGCCACAAAGACTAGATAAAGTAATTCCATCTGAACTAGTCATAAGGGTGGTAAGATTGAGTCGGAGTTTGGCAGGAAAATAAGATAAGGAACTATATTCCACATACACTGGAAGTGTGCAGAAATAAAAGGAAGTGTAGAAGAGCATACTGTGATTGAGGAAGAAGATGTAGTTGGTGAGTATGTAGTCTGTAGTTTCTGATGAACAGGGAGTAGAAGTGACAAGAACACAGGCTCTTTTCACATTAAAAATACAAGTTCATTTTCAACAAGAGTGTCAGTTCAGTAGGGGGAAAACAGTATTTTCAAGTGATTCTGGAACTAGATATTCACATGCAAAGATTAGTCAGACTCCTTCTCTAGACCAGACACAAAAATTAACACCAAGCGGACTGCAGACCTTCAATGTAAATGTTAAAACTACCAGATTCTTAGAAGAAAACATGGGAATAAATCTCTACAATCTTGGGTTTAGTTAGGCAAAGCCTTCTTAGACATGTTCTAAAAAAATATAAGCAACAAGAGAAAATAAAAATAAATTGGAATTTATCAAAAACTTAAAAATTTGTACTCTAAAAGACATCATCGAAAAAGTTAAAAGACAACCCTAAGAATGGAAGAATGTATTTGCAAATCGTAGTATATGTGATAGGGAATTGCATACAAGACTATACAGAGAACTGCTAGACTTCAACATTTTAAAAAGACAACTTAGTTTTAAAATGGGCTTTTAAAAGTGAACATAAAAGAGGAATTGAACAGATATTTTTTCAAGGATGATACAAGAGTAACTAATAGGCACACAAAAAGATGCTTGACATCATTAGTCATTAGAAACCACAATGAAATAATAATTTCATGTCCATGGGGTTGGCTATAAGAAAAAAGGCAAATAATAACAAGTGTTGGTGAGGATGGAGAGAAACTGGAACAAATATACATTGCTGGTGGAAATTTAAACTGGTGCAGCCCCTTTGGAAATAGTTTGGCTTCCCCTTCAAAAGATTAAACACAGAATTACCATAGGGCCCAGCAATCCAAGTATATACTCACAAGAAACAGAAACACAGCCACACAAAAACCAGGAGATGAATGTTCATAGTGGCATCATTCACAGTAGCCAACAAGTGGGAACAACCCAAATGTCCACAAACTGATGAACAGACAATCTCAATGTAGTATATCCACACAATGGAATATTATCCCCAGATAAAAAGAAAAAAAGTACAGATCCATACTGCAACAAGAATGAGCCTTGGAAATGTTATGCTGAAAGAGAAGCCAGTTGTAAAGACCACATACTGTAAGATACGATTTACACAAAATGTCCAGAATAGGCAAATCCGTAAGGACACAAAGTAGAGTCATGGTTTTCAGGGACTGGGTGGTAAGATTGAGGGGGAAATGGGATTGACTGCTAATGGGTGAGGGATTTCCTTTTTGTCCTGTTGAGAATGTTCTCATATTGATTATGGCAATAGCAGCAAAACTTTGTGAATATACTAAAAATTATTGATTTATACATTTTAAATGGATGAATTGGATGGTATGTGAACCATGATAATGCTGTTTTTAAAAAATCTGTTAAACCAAAACAACCAAAAAACAAAAACCTCAGACTCAGAGCCAGACTACCTAAGTTGAAATTGTGCTCTTTCGTTACCCATTATGAAGCTCTGAGCTACTTACACTCTCTTGCCAGTATCTCCATCTAATAAATGAATGATTACTTCCAGCTGAGATCTTCAGGGAAATTTTTACAGAGATGGAATTGAGGCCGGTCTCAAGGACAGTTCTTTTCAGGACTGTAAGATGAGGACCTTAACAGCGATGAGAAATGAACTAGTACTTTGAAAACAACTATTGTGCACCAGGGTCCATGCTAAGCATTCTGTGCACATTATTGCCCTCTGCTTTGTAGTTATGAAAAAAACAAATCCTGAAAGTGAAATCATTTAAAGTGACCAAGTAGGGGTTCAATTGCAAGCCCAAAGTTTCCTGTGTCTGGCTTGAGCAACACCTTTGAGAAGGGAAGCTCAGGCATCTGGTGGAGGAAGCAAGGTAAGGTTTCTCTGGCAGCATCCAGGGGCAGTGAGCGGCAATTGCGCTTTTTAGAATCTTTAATGGCCAGACAGATTTTCTCGATATCATTCTATGGGTGATGAGGAGCCATGGAATTGCTCATCAAAAAAAAAGGACATAGCAGTAGTGATATGGATGTATGCTTACATGTAGAAGTCCAGTTCACCGTGTACCTTATTAGGCAACTCAACTCTATCTTTGAAAAAACTTGCAATGTTACTGAAAATAGACACAGTCTGACAAGCTGGCCTTTCGTAAATTTTCCAGTAGAAAGTGATTTGCTTCCGCAATTAAAAGGTGACTTTAAAAAGTGAATTAAAACTTGTTCTGTGTCTGAAAGTTTAATTTGAGCTGCTGATTGTTACCAAATGATAGACCGATTTTGATGTGAATGTTGGTGCTAAGAATATATTCTAGAAGGTTTTAAATCTAATTAAATCTCTGAGAAGATGAACAAAAATTGTTGTCTCACTTTATGCAAGAGCTCAGTGAAAAGGAAAACCATTCAAATGGTGTATAATGCGTTTATTTCATGGTGCCTTCTTTCACAAGTTGAGAAGGCATCACGAATGCCTTGCCTCTGCCTCCTACTTGGAAAGAGATTCTTTCAAAGCTACCAACAAGTATAGTGTCCAGCAAGCATTTGAAGTGCCTAGGAACTGTCAGACCTGGCATGCCAAGGTAGGCACCACATAGTTGAAGGAACAGGTAGCAGATGTGTGCTCAGCCCCTTCCCAGAAGGGACCCCAGCCTTAAGTCTTGCTGCTACATTGGTGCCCTGAAGGGCCATGGTGCTCTTTTTAAGGCAATGGTTCTCAAGAAAGATGCTACATCTTAGAATAGGTACATTTGGGAAAAATGAGGAGGTACATTTTTGTTTATTGTAATGATTGGGATCTTCCACTATAACTTTGTGGGCAGTTGTCAGAAAATATTCTGACAATCCTGAAAAGCAGGACTAGACAGTGAAGACTTTGTCTGCATTCTACATGATGGCCAAATCTACTGCCACATTAGTTATTACATGAGCTTCGCTGAGACTAGACCCTAATTCCATTTTACACACAGACAGAAAGCATCTTATACGTGGTTTTAAGACATACTCAGTTTTCCAGCAATGACACTACCATAAAAATGGTGGGAAGACTGTGAAGTTTGCTCATGATTTTGTGAAGAGTTTTTCACCATCACAGAACATGTCACTAAGGATGACGTCATTCATGGTATTGGGACTACCAGTTAAAGACATAAGAAATAACCTGCATTTGTAATTACTATAATTGTTGGTTTTACTGTGTCCAAATATATATATATATACTCACTTGGCTATTATTTTAAAATGTTGACTCTGATCATCGATGTTTAAACCATTTATTTATTTTTGGGTTATCTAGACTTTTCAATACTACTCCATAAATTGTACAATTTCTCTACAGCTTCCTTTGGTAAAGCTTCCGTTTCCTAATCTATCCTTAATTTTTTGTTGCCTATGGAAGAAAATGAGCTCTAATGTCTTTACATATGAGACTAACCTTAGGCACTGGCATGCGCTGGAATTTCAAGGATGCGTATATATTTTTGGTGATGCTTTGTTTCTACCCTGTCTGATTTTATAACACATGAAATTAATTATTGTGACATCATACATAAAGCCCAGCTCATTTGCAAGAATATCAGACTTTCTCATTTTCTCCACATTGACAGTGACAACTTGTCTTAGCATCTAATCTTGACTTTAATTAAGGTTATTTTATTCTCCCTTCCATCACACACTTACAAGTCGTCCTGTTATTACTCAACTCAACCCTGGTTTCATTCTAATTCCACCCTTATCTCCACTCATCCACTTACCTATAACTCTTCTGCCAAATAGCTTCTCATATTCTTACTTTTTAAAGTCCAAAAGTATTCATTATAGGCAATGGGCTAGTTCATTATATCTTCTAATGTGGTCAAGCTGAGTATTATACACTAACTACATTATCATTTAATTATAAATTGTTTTCCTTTGTATTTATTACATTGGTTTTTGAAAATATTTGTATTTGCTTTCTGTAAATTTCCTTTCAGAAGAGTAAACAGTGTACTTACTTGTTTTAAAAGTCTATGAAATATGTGTTGTATTAAGGGGTCACAGTACTCCTATTATTGTAACAAAACACTCTTCACATTTTATATCTGAGACAATGGAATGTGTCTTACTCAAGATTACATATAAAGAATGGTTTTGCCATTTTAGATACAGTTAGAACACCTTAGCTTCTCCTTTTATTCTAAGTTTATGAGACTGTATTCACCATTAAAATGCTTTATCATGCATGATTTGGGTACTCAATAAATATAACTTAGGTAGAGATAGTTATGACAGCTCTGTATAGAACTAATTATCAATAATAACAGTGTGAGAAATAGCTATTATGTATTGATCATCTGCAAACATCAAACTTACAATTTCCATTTATTATTATTTTATTTAACACTAATAATAATTATGCTAAATAGGTATGTTGTTATCCATATTAGTAGATGAGGAAAATGAGGCTTAAACAGACTGGTGCCTTGCTCTTGATCACAAGGCTAGTTAAGTGATGGGAACCTAGACTCAAAGTCAGGCCTCTCTATTCCAAATGCCCATGTTTTCTGCCTCCAAAAAGAATAAGGTTAGTCACTTTTGTATTAACAAACATGAAACATAAAAATAATATTTTGGATTACAGAGGAAGTTAGGAGTGCTTTCAATAAATCAATGAAGGAAACCAATAATCCCTATAAATATTTTAAGTCGAGGATTTAAGGAGGGAAAGATAATATAACCCACATGGTGGCATACCAGTTTTCATGAGCCATGCCACAAAGATATTCCCCTTTTTTCAAATTGAAATTAATTCACACCACAATATTTATCACAAGAAACAACAACTTATACTGTTCAGACTGGTAGCCAGTAGTTATATGTAACTATTGAGCCTTAGAAATGTGGCTAGTCTGTAACATAAAAATAGCACATAGACTAATGAAACAGAATAGAGAACTCAGATATAAATCCATACATTTATAGCCAACTCTGCTCTGACAAAGGCACTAGGAACATACAATGAGGAAAGATACCCTCTTCAATGAATGGTTCTAGGAAAACTGGACATACACATGCAGAAGAATAAAACTAGACCCTTATCTATCATTATATGCAAAAAATGACAATGTGGATGAAAAACTTAAATATAAGACTCAAAACAACAGAACTGCCAGAAGAAAACATAAAAGAAATCTTCATGACATTGGTATATGCAAGGATTTTTTGACTTAAACCTCAAAAGCATGGGCAACAAAACAAATACAGAAATGAGATTATGCCAAATTAAAAAGTTTGTGCACAGCAAAGGAAACAACAGAGCCGAAGACTACACACAGAATGAGAGAATACATTGGCAAACTATGAGGTCTGATAAGACATTAGTATTAAAAATATAAAAGGAACTCAAAAAACTCAACAACAGTGAAAATCCCAATAAAAGAACGGACAAAAGACGTGATCTCAAAAGAAGACAGACAAATGGCCAATAGACATATGAAAAAATGCTCAACATCGCAAATCATCAGAGAGGTAAAAATTAAAAAACACAAGAAGTTATCATCTCATCCCAATTAAAATGTCTTTTATCAAAAAAACAGGCAACACATCAGTTAAAAAGCTTCTGCTCAGCAAAGGATACAATTAACAAAGTGAAAAGACAACCCACAGAATGGGAGAAAATACTTGCAAACTGTCCCTTAGATAAGGGATTACTAATGAGAATATATAATTATTAGGAGCTTATCATAGGAGCCCAAACAACTCTATAAGAAAAAATTGAATAACCTGATCAAAAAAATGTGCAAAAGATCTGAATACATTTCTCAAAAGGAGACATACAAATGGCAAGCAGACATATGAAAAGACACTCAACCTCACTGCTCATCAGAGAAATGCAAATCAAAACTACAATAAGATATCATCTCACCCTAGTTAAAATGGTTTATATCCAAAACACAGGCAATAACAAATGCTGGCGTGAATGTGGAGAAAAGAGAACGCTTGTGTACTGTTGGTCAGAATGTAAATAAGTACAACCACGAAGGAGAAAAATTTGGAAGTTTCGCAAAAAACTAAAAATTGAACTATCATATGAAACAGCAATCCCACTGCTGGATATACACCCACAAGAAAGGAAATCAGTATGTCAAAGAGATACATACACTCCTATGTTTGTTGCAGCACTGTTTACAATAGGTAAAATTTGGGAGCAACCCGAGTGTCCATCAACAGATGGATGGATAAAGAAAATGTGGTACATACACACAGTGGAGGACTATTCAGCCATAACATAAAAAGGAATGAGATCCTTCCATCTGCAATGACATGGATGGAACTGGAGATCATTATGTTAAAGTGAAATAAGCCAGGCACAGAAAGACAAACATTCCATGTTCGCACTTATTTGTGGATTCTAAAAATCAAAACAATTGAACTCATGGACATAGAAAGTAGAAGGATTGTTACCAGAGGCTGGAAAGGGTAGCAGGGTGCTGGCAGTGAGGAAGAAATGAGGATGATTAATGGATACAAAAAATAGAAAGAATAAGGAGACCTATTATTTGATAGCACAACAGCATGTGCTATAATAACTTAATTGTACATTTATAGTCAATAATAACTGAATCATACCTTTTTAAAAGAGGAGTAATTTGACTGTAACTCAAAGGATAAATTCTTGAGGGGATGGATGCCCCATTCTCCATGATGTGCTTATTTCACATTGCACATCTGTATCAAAATATCTCATGTACCTCATAAATATATACACATACTACGTACCCACAAAAATTAAAATTTAAAATTAAAATACATTTTTTTAAAGACAGGCAACAGTAACAGATGCTGGCAAGGACATGGAGAAAGTAGAATTTGTGTAAGGTTGGTGGGAATGTAAATTAATACACTATGGAGAACAGCATGGAAGTTCCTCAAAAACCTAAAAATAGAGCTACCATACGATTCATCAATTCCACCACTGGATATATATCCAAAAGAATGGAAATCAATATGTTGACAAGATATCTTTACTCGCATGCTTTTGCAGCATACCAGAGGCCATGAAGCATAGAAGGGAGGTGAAGATAAGAAGAAGTTGATTAATGGGTACAAATATAGAGTTCGATAGAAGAAATAAAATCTACTCTTCTAGATTAGTGGGTGGCTATAGTTTACAGTAATCTATTCTCTATTTCAAAATAGCTAGAAGAGAACAATTTGGATATTTCTAGCATAGAGATTAGACAAATAATTAAGTTTGTGGATATTCCAATTATTTTTATTTGTTCTTTACAAATTATATGAATGTATTAAATTATAACATGTATGTAACATGGAACTGTGTATATCTATTATGCATCAATAAAACAGTTTAATAAAAAATGTGGCTAGTCTGAAATAAGATGTGCCATAAATGTAAAATACAACCCAGATTTTTAATACTTATTATAAAAAAGAATACAAAATCACAATAATTTTTATTTTGATTATATGTTGAAATGATATTTTAGAGATACTGGACTAAATAAAATGTTATTACAATTATTTTTTTTTACCAATAAAAGAAACCTGTTTCTTTTATTAATACAACTTATGGATAATTTAAAATTACATATTTGGCTCACATTTGTAGCTCACATTGTATTTCTATTAGATGGCACTATTGTGGAATATATGTCTTTGAAAATAACCAGGCTTAAAATTAAAACATGGGAAAAATTTTTTTGAACAACAAAAGCAAAACAGTAAGCAATACCCAATACTAAAGCACTGGAAACTTTATTTTATTAAAGTTTTGGTCTTAGCTTTTGTCTACCAGTGAACAGATGTGCAAAATTTGACACACCATTTAAAGTCTATTAACCTCAGTTTCTGTAAAATCAAGATAATATTTACACTGCTTACCTCACAGGGTTGTCATAAATATAAATAATTATTTCATTCATTCAAAAAAAGATATCAAAGGTCTAACATGTGGTAAGCCACAAGAACATAAGTTGTTGAACCTGCCCTCAAGGGGCTACCATAGAAATGACAGAATGCTACAGGGGCAATGATGGAACCATTACGAAGTATCTTGTGACTGGCACTCTGCTTGGGGATTAAGGGAAATTCAGTAGAGGACTTGGCCTCTGATCTGGCTCCCTGAACCTGAAGCAGAGTGAACCAGGTAGAGAAGTCAAGGAACACCTTGTCTTCAAGTCCCTAAGGTACAAAAGTGCAGGATGTGCTCAAGGAAAAATGGGGGTGGTTAAGGTCTGGGAAGTGAAGGAGGAGAGGTAGTGCCTTATTTCCAGTATGGACAGTTCTGGTGGGAAGGTTCTGATGCTGGGAGAGAGAGGAGAAAAGAGGAATCCCAGTCACTCACAAGCTTTGGCTGATATCAAAATAAATTGATACTTCAGTGCTTCTGATTAAAGAAATTATTGATTATACTAAAGAAAGATTCCTTTAAGATAATATTCTTTCTCTATTGCCTATATTATAAAATAATTTTGGAATCTTTCTTTTCTTCTTAGAGAAAAGATATTAGAAAAAGTTGGAAATACAAATTAACAGGATTTAATAAAATAGTGTTCAATAATTAATTTCTAGAAAAATTATGTGAATTGAATTTTTTTAAACATCTGCTCAGTTCTCTAAGTTAGAACAGTGCCTCAAGAAAGGGTCCACATTCTCAAAAGGACAATTGCATGGATGCCTGGGGGAAGGGGCAGTTTCTCAAAACAACCTACGCCTACAAGAAGTCATTTAAATCTACCAGCATTTCCAAAGACTGAATTAGTTGCTAGAGATTAATGTAGTTCAAAGTTATCTGTAGCAATACTGCAGTCAGTATGATAGGTGACCTAAAATTTTCTATGGTACTATATTTATATGAAAATCACAATGAAGGTAATGGGGTACGAATAGTACTTTCAAGATTATATATTTGCACATAACATACTTTAAAAGGCATTTTCAAAAGCAAAAATTATGGCTGCTTTTTAATGTTTGTATTTTCTTTAATGCACTTTTTACAGAGCTTGCCGTTTCAAGAACAGTAGAAATAAACATTAATCTCAAAACGATTTAGAAGATGTGGGCACACTATAGAATCTAAAAAATGAAATAATGCTTTATTTTCACCATTAAATGTATATTACAATAAAACAATATGCCATAAATAAGAGTAGAGACAATAAGATAAAATCACATTATTGGATAGACAATTTTAAATCTCAGACAATAAGATAAAATCATGTTATTGAATAGACAATTTTTATGGTTTTCCCTTTTCAAATCGTGGAACGAATGAGAAGATTAAAAGGATGTTTTTCAGCAAAGGTCTATTATTTACAACAAATGGCTTTGAACAACAAAATAAATTGATACTTCAGTGCTTCTGATTGAAGAAATTATTGGTTATACTAAAGAAGGATTCTTTTAACAAGATAATATTCTTTTTCTGTTGCCAACACATTTCCTACGAAGTATTGTAATTGCTTTCTGCTTTTCTGCTTTCTGGTCATAATCTCATCTTTTCAAGGTCTCTCATCCTCTAGAAGAACCACTCCTATTTCTCAGAAGACCTCAAAAGGGAGAAACCAGGAACTGCTTTGTCTTTAGTTAGAATTTGTTCAGGTCTCACTTCCTTCAAAAACTCTCCAGATGCAACAACAGCAACAATCTCTATTACACTGGGTTCCAGAGGAAAATGTAAATCAGACAGTTTTAAAACACAAGAGAGAATCACCAGGAATCACTTCGCAAGAGTCAACAGTGGGTCAGGGTCACATCCTCCTGCTATGCCATGTTCTCCCTTCCATCTGTATTCCATTAATATCTTGGATTTATTCTTTTCAAACTGGGGTATTTGGCAATGTGCCACAAAGCCATCAGATAAACACAAGGTCTTCCTGCTGCATATACTTCCCTTGGTAGCACTTAACTTTATTAATATAAAAGCTATTGTTTAGGGGTTCATTTAGTCAGCAAATGTTTTTGAGCACCTGTTGTATGGCAGCAGTTTATTGGCAGCAAGGGATAAAATAGTGAGCAACACATGGACCTTTTAGCCTATTGGAAAGGAAGGGAGGGAAGAAAGGAAGGAGGGAAGGAAGGAGGGAGGGAAGGAGGAAAGAAGGAAGGGAGGGAGGGACAGAGGGAAGAAGGAAGAGGGAAGGGAGGGAGGGAAAGAAGGAGGGCTGGAAGGGAGAAGGAATATAACTATAAGTTCTCTGAAGAAACAGATTGGAGCCATAGAAACTAGTTGGGGGAAGGAGTCAACCTCTTTTGCTAGAGTGAGCAGAGAAGGATTTTTAAAACAGGTGGCATTTAGGCTTCAAGAGAAGGAGACAGGCAAGATGGGTTAGGGGAGAGCAATGCAAAAGTCATCTGAAATCTTAAGGTCAAACATAAATTTCATATTTGTTAGTTCAGCTGCCTTGAGTCCTGCTACTCAAGGCTCTTCAGTTGATATTTGGGGAACTTTGCCCAGAAGAAGTCCATGAATTCCACTGTGAGAGGTAGGAATGGTGGATAGAAAACACTCTCCTTTTCCCTATCTGTATTTAAGCTGGCAGCTTGCGAGGGCTATAACTAAGTACTGAGAATAACTTTCAAGGGAATAAGCTGATACATCTCAAATATGGAGAGAAAGATTGTATTTTAACTAGATTTATAAAGCTCTTAAGCTTTATGTGGCACTTGCATTTTGAGATAGATATTCCCACCAATTAAAATCAAATGAAACTAAGGTCTTTTTGGCAAACGTTGGTGCCTTCTTTTTGTCTCATGTGGCCGTATTGCTACAGAATGGTAATTGTCTCTCTATACATAGCCATAGAAATCACAATTAAAAAATCTTACTGAATTACTGTAAATTTCACTAAATAGTTATACATTTACTTTTTGAAAGGCTCTGGTTTCACTGGCGAAATCTAGAGAGAGAATTTAATTTAGGCAAGCTTCTTGAAAGAGGGGTAATTTTGTCTCACTTCACCTTTGTATTGTTAATGCCTTGCACAGTACGAGGGACATATTAATGTTCAACAGACACTTAATTAACTAAATTGAAGTTTTAATTTTATATTGAAATTGATAAAGGGTACCAAAGATCTCTTGGGCTCAGATATTTGTCACTACAATTAAATTCCAGTGAAACAGAAGGATAGGTATGCTCTGTATAGTACATGATTTTCTTCACAGTAATGGGATTTGGCTAGTACTTTTGATTTCCTACATACTCTATACTTCTAACTCTTGTGAAATTCTGTTCCTGACAGATCCTTCGTATTCTTGATAATGTGCCTAACAAAATGCCGTAACACAATGCCGTAACACAATGAAGGTGAGAAGGCGGGAAGTAATTATAGCTTTGTGGAAGGATAAACAGCTATGTCCATGAAGCATCTTTGGAAACTGTTCTAAGAGGAGTTGTCCTTATTGCCCTACTGAAATTACTCAGAGAAAAAAAAATGTAAGAATGTAAGTGATTTTTTCAGATGTGATTGTATTTTCCTTAGGTTTTCAGATTGTTTTCTAAACCGAAGAAAAACTTTTTACAATATTAAATGAACAGTATGCTGCACACTAAGAATGGTACATCAATGTGAGATTCGAATATCCTTGATGGTGAACAAAACTGCAATTTGGCTTTAGTCTCGTATTTACAAATTTAAAGAAATGATAACAAATACCAGGAGAAGATGAATTAAAAAACAAATTAAGTCCACCATCACTGCTTGGGTTCATTTTATGGTATGCATATATCAATGTATATATTTACTCTTCAAAAATAATTTTTTTATTCCATTAAGCAAACTATATTATGATATATAGCATTCATTTCTATTTCGAATTTTTATCTAACCAAGGCCACAGCATAATAGACATAAGCAGAAATTATTCCACTGTCGCTATTGTAGATGTTTCTTTCATCACTAGGCTGACATCTTGTCCCAGTGGACAGCTTAAACTTCTTAGAAAACAGTGGCATTCTCTCTTAATCTGTAGTGAAAGCAATAACAACTGGCCTTTAGTCCACCTTATTGTGCCTGTACTTTTCTGCTGGAATCTCTTTTGCTTTGGGTTTCACATTAAACCCTATCATTGATGGAGACCAGAGGAAAATGTGAACTCAGGCAGTTTTAAAACACAATAAAGAATCACCAGGAATCACCTCACAAGGGTCAACGGGGGGGGTCACATCCTCCTGCTACATCAAGTGCCACCCTCCATCTGTGTATATGGAGGGGTCCCTTCAGTCTGACTACCATATTCCATCTCTGCTAAAATGGAGCAAAGCTCTTGGATACTCCAATCAAGAAACAATGATGGAAAGCCAAATTAGGAATGAGGGCAGTTGATTTTACATTTTACAATAGCAGGAAGGAATAAGCATCAAAAGTTTAAATTATTAATAATTTAATTTGGAAGATGAGGTTAAAAAAAGGGAGATGACAAACTTATGGACTCCTTTTTACCTGCTTGGAAATTGGAATTAGGCTTCCATAATTATTCTTTGATTTATATGTTCAGAAAAATTGTTCTCAGACATCCTTCACCAATATTGCCTACTCCCAGAATGCTTTTCATAAATATTTATGTGAAAATTGATTTGACTCTCTTCTAGATTTTCTGGCCTGCTTGCCTATTCAATTTTTTTTCCCCTGCCAAAATGGAACACTGAACACAGAGTGGTTAAACAGCTAAATATTCAGGCTGTAGTAGACTGAACTCTCACGCATGACACCTGAAGACGGACAGGTAAGCTCCACATCCAATCTAGGATTATTATACCACATCAGAGCCCCCATGGCTGAACTTCCTCAGAGATTTCATTTGTTAGAAAAGTACTTGTCATCTCTACCCAGAAGTTAACTACGGTTGTTTCTTACTTTCTTGACTGTCGCTTTCATATGGAGAAAAATATTCTTTTGCTATAATAAGTTGGATATGCTTATGAAATGAAGAAAATAGACCTAACATTCTAGTTATCAAATCTCCAGGGGAAACACATTGTTTGTCTAAAAGCTTCACAGGCTGCTCATTAGTGTAAATCCCTTTTTTGGTCATTTCTGGAGTGAAGTATATTCTTTGCTGATGTAAAAGCAGTATCAACTCCTTAAATTCAAGTTGGAATTTCAACAAGAGAGACGAAGCACAGAGGGTTCTACTTATGTCATAATTTACTATTTGGACACATTCATATGATTTTAAAAGAGGACTGTGCTTATTTCTCACTAAGCTGCCAGGTGGTTAAGGGGTATATATAGTTGAAGTCCCAAATATAAAATTTTTGTTGTAGACAAAGATAATGCACATTTGATGCTACAGGCATTTCTCAGAATGGCAAGAAGAAATTCTGTTTGGTTGTTTAGTGGGACAGCTGATAGGCCTAGCACACTCACTAAAGACATTTTTCTGACAAAGTTCTAGCCATTCATTTTTGCCTGGAGGCCCAATGTAAAGGCCTCCTTGCAAATCTTCTCAGGAGTTGGAAGAAGAGCAGATGACTATGTCCCAGAGATCCAACGTGCATCCTAAGAACAGGTGAAGCTGAGATCTTGAGTGTCTGAATAATGTACTAAAACTGGTTCTCAACAAATTACAGAGAAATGAGTATATAAAAATGGAACTAATGCTGGCACCAATACAGATAAAGGTAGCATCAGACTATTGCTTTTAGAGGCATTATTTGACAAGATATTTCAAAATCAGGCTTTAGATACAAACTCAGAGAAAAGTATTGACTTCCAAGTCTAACAATACACTGCTTGTCTACAAGACATGAAGAATCTGCACGGTAGAATCACACAAAGGGCTTTGAAGGGGTTCTTTTCTATGTTTAAGTATGTAAAGGACCATATGAAATGAGGACTGATAGTGAGATTTCAGAATGTCGTGTCCATAATGACCGTTCAAATGAAGAGTGCAACACTGCTGAAGAGTTGGTAAGAATTGGTGACTCAGGAGTTGTTAGCTGTCAGTTTATATAGTCATTAAAATAAGAAATTCCACAAATGAAACTGTCAAATATTTGGATTTATACAGAACATTTCCAAATAAGAAAGCCATACAAATAAATCACTACCCTCATATATGCCTCATTTTTGAGAGGCCTTACCTTCTGAGCAGATGTTTCAGTGAAGGCGCAATCTTTTTTTTTTTTGAGATGAAGTTTCGCTCTTGTTACCCAGGCTGGAGTGCGATGGCGCGATCTCAGCTCTCCGCAACCTCCGCCTCCTGGGTTCAGGCAATTCTCCTGCCTCAGCCTCCTGAGTAGCTGGGATTACAGGCACGTGCCACTGTGCCCAGCTAATTTTATGTATTTTTAGTAGAGACGGGGTTTCACCATGTTGACCAGAATGGTCTCGATCTCTTGACCTCGTGATCCACCCACCTCAGCCTCCCAAGGTGCAATCTTTTATTTATATTTCCTACTTAACCTATAAGATACATTTCAAGATAAAGACTGGTTATGCAAAGCAATTCTTTCTGTGTAAAACTAACTTTACAAAATGGAGATAAATTCACAGCTGCATGAGAACTACAGAAAACTCAATGAACTTTTCCAGTTTTCAAAATGCAGGTCATATTTTGATTTAACATCGACTGTATCCATCAACTTTGCATCAATGATTCAGTGACACTTATGAACTTATGACATGTTTAAATTTATAGGAATGAGGCAAAGCTCACCAAACAAATTTTATACATAAACAAAAAAGATTTTATCAGGGAGACTTACTTGCTCTTTCTTTGCTTCGCTTATCAGAAAGCACCTATTAAAAAAAAAAAACAATATCACTCATCTCAAAATTATACTTTTGTCAAGAATATTGAGTTTCAGACAAAAAATAACATTCCAAAATTAGAACCAAATGGCCTCCAGAAATGAAAAAAAACTGCTAACTGAGGCATGAAGATTGAATGATTTTAGTAACTACACAAATCATCAGGAATCATAAAAGTCATTAAAATACTCATTCATGGGGAAGATGAATTAAATTTATTTTTCTCTGACTTAAGTAAAGATTTATACAATATAGGCCTGGCATGGTGGCTTGTGCCTATAATCCCAGCAATTCAGCAGGCCTAGGTGGGAGTTCCAGGCCTAAGCTGAAGAGTTTGAGACCAGACTGGGCAACATAGCAAGACCCCTTTCTCTACAAAAAAATTTAAAAATAGCCAAGCATGGTGGTATGTGCCTGCTGCTACTTGGAAGGCTGAGGTGAGAGGATCTCTTGAGCCTGGGAGGCAGGGGTTGCAGTGAACTGTGATTGTGTCACTGCACTCCAGCCCGGGCGACAGAACGAGAAAAAGAAAAAGATTTACATAATACCATGTGCCTAATAACTAAGAAGAAGACTAAAGCCTAGTTTCCATTCACTGCTTCACTGCCCTGGTGTCACCAACAGTCTCCTTAGTGCTACGCCCAGGCCCCGCCTCACTGTGTCTCTCAGTGACATCACAGGCCCTAACTTAGCTGACTACTCCTTCCTTCTGAAACTCTATCCTTCTGGGCTTCTGAATCCCATGCTGTCCCTGCTGTCTTTTCTACCCCTCTGCTTGCTCCTTATCATTTTCTTGGTGGGCTCTCCTTTTGCCTGTGTCTTTCTTATATGTTGATTCCATTCACTTCAGTTTTATTTTGTCTTGCTAGGGATGGGTACTGGCCCTTCTTCCCCTCCCACTTTGCCCCTTCTTCCGGGGTGATCTCATCTACTTTCCATCCATGTTTTGATAACCTTCAGATTTAGATCTCCAACTTAGGTCTCTTTCCTTGAGCTCCAGGACAAAAAAAAAAAAAAATTTTTTTTTTTTTTTTTTTTTTTTTGAGATGGAGTCTCACTCTGTCACCTGGGCTGGAATACAGTGGTGTGATCTCAGATCACTGCAACCTCCACCTCCCGGATTCAAGCGATTCTCCTGCCTAAGCCTCTCCAGTAGCTAGGACTACAGGTGTGCACCACCATTCCTGGCTAATTTTTATATTTTTAGTAGAGATGGGATTTCTCCATGTTGGCCAGGCTGGTCTCGAACTCCTGACCTCAAACGATCTGCCCACCTCAGCCTCCCAAAGTGCTGGAATTACAAGCGTGAGCCACCGCACCTGGTCAAGAGCACTGTTGATTGCACATTGCATTTGGATATTCCACATCAGACACCTCAAATTCCGTGTCAAAAAGTCAACGTCCTCTGCTCCCCTCCCACCTCCTCCTCCACCTCCTGGTCCACACACACATACAGATCCCTTTTCTGGGTTCCCCCTTCTTGGTGAATAGTGTTTCCATCTACCTGTTTGCTCAAATCAGAAACTCAAAGATCACCCTGGACTCCTTCCTGTCCTCACTAAATCCTGCTGATGCCTACTTCCAAATCTTGCTTGAATCAATCTACTTCTTTTCATCCCTGCTGCCAACTCCTAGGCAACATTCTGGTCATACTTAGAAAATTGCAATAGTCTGATTCTAGTCTTATTTCTCTCCAATCTATTCTCAGCCAGCATGATTACTTCAAAAAATGATACGATCACGTCAATCTTCTTAAAATTCTTCAATGGTTCCCCATTACTCTAAGAATAAATACAGCATTGTGGTTAAGATCATATGTTTAGTGATCGGAAAGACAGTTGCTATCTGTATGACCTTAAAAAAGTGACCACATTTCTCTAAGCCTCATTTCCTCATCAGTAAAATGAGGTTTCTGTGAGGAGTAAGTATACAAATTCAGGGAATGTACTGAGCCCCATGTGTAGCAGAGAAAAAGTATACAATAAATATTGGTTGATTATCTTGAAGGAAATTCTGAAAAACAGATGTTTATGTTTATTAACTTTTTCAAAGTATCAGGTACACATTACAAGAGTCAGGCAAGAAAGAGGTTAAATGATGATGCAGTTAAAGCTTTGTCCTTACTATCACAGTTTCTTCCCAACCCATTGTTTGTGTCTCTCCCTATTCTATACCTGTGCTCATACTGGCCCCAGGAAAAATCAAATCCACAAGAGTTGATGAGTGACAATAAGATCCACTTTTCCCAAGGATATTCACATACTAAATGGACACCACTTGACAGTAAACACCAATAAATGAACCTCTAATGGTGAAACTTCAGACATCTGTGACACACAGAGGGGAAGATCCCTCTATATTTTTAAACTAATATCATTGGTTCTGACTTGGTTTGGAAGCAAATGTATTTAATGGCTATTTGAACTGGAATAAGAAATAGAGTAAACTTAGAAAGTAAATAAGTTGTGTTACTTTAACATAATAAAATATTAAGCATTTTTAAAAATACAATAATAATGTTGTGACAATCACATAAATTAGAAATAACCCAGCAGAATTCTTCTAGTTCATCTGTTTAAAAATTCTCACTTACGAGCGAAGAGCAATTGCTGCAGAAAAATTTAAGCCTCAGGGCTTGAAAAGGAAACAAAACGTAGAAGTATGGTTCCTCAGCCACACCTTGAGATGGAGTGCTAACAGATCTACTCATACATTAATAATAATAATAATAAATAATCCTTGGCATAAGACCTGAATGTCAGATTACTTGGTTCCAAAATAAATCAATGCAGCCCAACTGAAATAGGAATTCCAGAGAGAATATTTGACAAATGTATGGTCAAATATTATTTTGTCCTAAATGTAAAATATTCAAAAGGTACACAGAGTTTGAATTTGATAAATATATAAATGTATAAAGAATCTGAATATTTCAAGTCTGAGGTATCATGATATTAAATACAGTAAGTTCTAAGTTTCTCTTCAAAGAATCAGTATGTCAGTATATTCAGTTTCCTCGTTCTTTATTCTCCATTTAAAAGTTTAACTTCCCCATTCATCTCCTTGCCCCTAGTTTCAGTAAACAACCTTCCTGCAGCTCTAATCAGTAGTTCACATCTGTTCCCCTGGTTACCTGCACCTATTCATCTTGCCAAAACCGCACATCCCCCTCATGCATCCCCCTCCTAACCCACATATTTAGAGTCCTAACTCATCCTAGTCGCCTGCTTTGTCCTGAGTCACCCCGGTCACCTGCTCTGACCTCAGTCACCTTTAGTCACCTGTTCCAGAACTGTCTTTCTTGCAGAAACTGCTCACCCCACCACTCTAGCTCATACCCCTGCTCTCTTTAAAATAGCCATCAGAATTAGCTTTGACTGTACAGTCCAACCCTAGCCAATAGGGGAACACCACAGCAGTAGGGGCTACCTGTATCTGGGATAAGAACCCCTTCCCCCGCCTTGTTCAGGTATGCTCTCACCATTACTCTATCTGTGAGACACACCCTTCTTTTTTCTTTTAATATCTTATTGCACTTTAGGTTCTGGGGTACATGTGCAGAACATGCAGGATTGTTGCATAGGTACATACATGGCAATGTGGTTTGCTGCCTCCATCCCCCCATCACCTATATCTGGCATTTCTCCCAATGTTATCCCTCCCCAACCTCCCTACCCCTCACTGTCCCTCCCCTATTCCCTCCCAACAGATCCCAGTGTGTGATGCTCTCCTCCCTGTGTCCATGAGTTCTCATTGATCAACACTCGCCTATGACTGAGAACATGTGGTGTTTGATTTTCTGTTCTTATGTCAGTTTTCTGAGAATGATGGTTTCCAGATTCATCCATGTCCCTACAAAGGACACAAACTTGTTTTTTATGGCTGCATAGTACTCCATGGTGTATATGTGCCATATTTTCCTTGTCTAGTCCAGGTCTTTGTGCCGCTATAAACATACATGTGCATGTGTCTTTATAAAAGCATGATTTATAATCCTTTGGATATATACCCAGTAATGGGATTGCTGGGTCAAATGGAATTTCTATTTCTAGGTCTTTGAGGAGTTGCCACACTGTCTTCCACAATGGTTGAACTAATTTACACTCCCACCAACAGTATAAAAGTGTTCCTAATTCTCCACATCCTCTCCAGCATCTGTTGTCTCCAGATTTTTTAATGATCACTATAAGGTTTATTGCTGAGATAAAATGAGGAAACTGAGGCAGGTATGAAAAAAGATGAGAAGCTAATTTGTTCAGCTCCCGGCAACCTCAGTGGTCCAAGAGGGGCCAAAGAAGATGCATCTGGTTGTTCAGGCCATGGGGTTTTATGGGGTGTGCAGGCAATTGATTGGTTACTGGAAAACAAAGAGAAGGCATTTCTATTGGCTGTTGAGGAGTAGGAAGTACATGAAACTAGCTGCCATTGGTAGGCAGGCAGGACTTTGGGTAAGTGGGCCTTGATTGAGTACTGGGGAAACAAAGAGAAGGCATTTCTATTGGCTGTTAAGGAGCAGGAAGTACATGGAGTTAAAGTAGGAAGTAGCTGCCATTGATAGGCGGGACCTTGGGTAAATGGGCTTTGATTGACTATGGGGGAAACAAAGAGAAGTCATTTCTATTGGCTGTTGAGGAGCAGGAAGTACATGGAGTTAAAGTAGGAAGTACATTAAACTAGCTGCCCTTGGTAGGTGGGCAGGACTTTGGGTACGCGGGCCTGCCGGGGGTGTACGGGGCAGGCTGTTGTTGGGCAGGGAACGGTGGGGCTTCTTTTAAAAAAATTTCTCTGCAGGGTTTTTTAACAGTGGGCTGGAGGTTGGATGCATAATTTAGTGCTGAGTGTGGGCTTGGGCATGGTATGCAGAGGCGGGTGTGGGGAAGCTTTGTGGGGAAGCCAGATAATGAGCTCAGGTGATGACGCAGTTATCAGGCATGGAGAGTGATGAATGTGTCCGTTTGACTCCCGGCAAGGCAACCAGCCTTACAATCACCATTCTAACTGGTGTGAGATGGTATCTCAATGTGGTTTTGATTTGCATTTCTCTAATGACCAGTGATGATGAACATATGTTTGTTGGCTTAATACATGTCTTCTTTTGAACAGTGTCTGCTCATTTCCTTTGCCCACTTTTGAATGGGTTTGTTTCTTCTTGTAAATCTGTTTTAGTTCTTTGTAGATTCTGGATATTAGCCCTTTGTCAGATGGGTAGATTGCAAACATTTTTTTCCCATTCTGTTGGTTGCCGGTTCACTCTAATGATTATTTCTTTTGCTGTTCAGAAGCTCTGGACTTTAATTAGATCTCATTTGTCTATTTTGGCTTTTGTTGCCAATGCTTTTGGTGTTTTAGTCATGAAATCCTTGCCTATGTCCTGAATAGTTTTGTCTAGGTTTTCTTCTAGGGTTTTTTATGGTGTTAGGTCTTATGTTTAAGTCTTTAATCCATCTGGAGTTAATTTTAGTGTAAGGTGTCAGGAAGGGGTCCAGTTTCTGCTTTCTGCCCATGGCTAGCCAGTTTTCCCAACACCATTTATTAAACAGGGAATCCTTTCCCCCATTGCTTGTTTTTGTCAGATTTGTCAAAGATCAGATGGTTGTAGATGTGTGGTGTTGCCTCTGAGGCCTCTGTTCTGTTCCATTGGTCTGTATCTCTGTTTTGGTACCAGGACCAAACTGTTTTGATTACTATAGCCTTTGGATATATTGTCAGGTAGCGCGATGCCTCCAGCTTTGTTCTTTTTGCTTAGAATTGTCTTGGTTATGCAGGCTCTCTTTTAGTTCCATATGGCATTTAAGGTGGTTTTTTTCCAGTTCTGTGAAGAGGGTCATAGGTACCTTGATGGGGATAGTGTGAATCTATAAATTATTTTGGGCAGTATGGCCATTTTCACAATATTGATTCTTCCTAACCATGAACATGGAATGTTTTTCCATCTGTTTGTGTCTTCTCTTATTTCCTTCAGCAGTGGTTTGTAGTTCTCCTTGAAGAGGTCCTTTACATTCTTCATTAGTTGTATTCCTAGGTATTTTATTCTCTTTGTAGCAACTGTGAATGGTAGTTTTGTTCTTGATTTGGCTCTCTTTAAGTCTGTTATTGGTGTATAGGAATGCTTTGATTTCTGCACATTAATTTTGTATCCTGAGACTTTGCTGAAGTTGCTTATCAGTTTCAGGAGTCTTGGGCTGAGACAATGGAGTCTTCTAAATATATAATCATGTTGTCTGATAATAGAGACAATTTGACTTCCTCCTTTCCTAATTGAATATGTTTTATTTCTTTTTCTTGCCTGATTGCTCTGGCTAGAATTTCCAATACTATATTGAATAAGAGTGGTGAGAGAGGGCATCCTTGTCTAGTGTCAGATTTCAGAGGCAATGCTTCCAGTTTTTGCCATTCAGTATGATACTGGCTGTGGGTTTGTCATAAGGAGCTTTTATTATTTTGAGATACATTCCATCCATACCTAGTTTATTGAGAGTTTTTAGCTTAAAGGGCTGTGGAATTTTGTCAAAGACCTTCTCTGCATTTATTGAGATCATTATGTTGTTTTTTTGTCTTTGGTTCTGTTTATGTGGTGCATTACATTTATAGACTTGCGTATGTTGAACCAGCCTTGCATCCCCAAGATTAAGTTGACTTGATCGTGATGGATAAGCTTTTTGATGTGCTATTGGATTTTGTTTGCCAGTATTTTACTGAAGATTTTTGCATCTATGTTCATCATGGATATTGGCCTAAAGTTTTCTTTTTTTGTTGTTGCTGAGAGACATACCCTTCTATAGAAGTAAATTGCCTTGCTGAGAAAATTTATGTTCAAGTGCTATTTCTTTTGTGGCATCAAAAATTTGTTTCAAACAATGAGAAAAAAGGAGAAACTCATTATCTGAAATTAAAGCAACAAAAGTTAGTGTCTTAAAAAATGAAAAATATTTGAAAAATATTACTAAGGTTCAAAGATGTTAGAGATATTTAAGAGCCCCTAATGTATCTACCATTTTAGTAGTACATGAAACATTAGAAGCAGAGGCATAGGGGCCCTCATTTCCCAGGAAAATTGATGAGGCAAAAAATAAATACGTAATACCCATTTTCCATAATGCATTAATTGTAAAACATTCATAAACATGATGGTGAACATATTCTTCTTTATGGATTATATAGCAATATTTTAACATATTAATTTTCATTTAAAATCACAGGATGCCAGGGGCTGGGGGAAGAAGGAATAGGGAGTTATTGATTAATTGGTACAGAGTTCAGTTTTACCAGATGAAGAGTTCTGGAGATAGACAGTGCTGATGGTTGCATAACAATGTAAATGTTCTTAATACCACTGAACCGTACACTTAAAAATAGTCAAGGTAATAAATGTTACATGAATTTTATAACAATTTTAAAAAAAATTGTTCCCCCTCAGAAAAAGTCACTAAAAGCACACACTCTGTTGGAACCTCTCATGTTGAACCTCCTGCTGCCTCCTACTTCAAACTCTTCTGTTTGGAAATCCAAATAGAAACTCTTTAGACTTTAGCAATATAACACATTAAGAGGATATCTATAAGATCCAAAATGTGACTATGGGTAGATAATTTTAGAAAACTGCTACTGTTCAGAAGATAATTATTTATACTCACCTAATAATCCTGAGATTATAGTTAGCTCTATAAACATGAACAAAGGGAACATTTTTGAGCAGATGTGAAATGATGTTATTTATTCACTGGTGCCAGTATAACTACATTACCTGTCTCTGACCATCAATGGGTTTTCTCTGGGTATTTTATTCACTAAACATTTGTTGAGTGCTTAGTCAGTATATAGAAACACACATTTGTAGCACTATGCTAGGTGCTTGACCCTTTCTGTTGTATAGGTGGCTTGGAGCAGGTAAGTGGTCTATATTAGAGACTTGGGAACTCTAGAACTGTAAGAATTATCCATGGATAATTCACGGATAACTACTAGAATTATCTAATCGATAATTCTCATGGAGAAAACATGACTGGAGTTTTGCCATTTATTGCAGACTACAGATAGCATAGACCACCCTTGGGTGGCTTTATTTCCTTCTTGATTAGTAGTAAATTCCTTTGAAGTACATTTAAAGGTAATTTGCAGGCCAGGTGCAGTGACTTATGCCTGCAATCCCAGTACTTTGGGAGGCTGAGGTGGGAGGATTACTTGAGGCAGAGAGTTTGAGATCAGCCTAGGAAACATGAAGAGATCCTGTCTCTACAAAAAAAAATAGAAAAAAAATTAGCCAGTGTGATGGCTCACATCTGTAATCCCAACTATTTGAGAGACTGAGGCAAGAGGATCACTTGAGCCCAGGAAGTTGAGGCTGCAATGAGCCAGTGTTTGCACCACTGCACTCCAGCCTGGGTAGCAGAATGAGACCCTCTCTCCAAAAATAATAATAATATAACAGTAAAAAGTTTAAAAAAACTGTCATTTGCTTCATTTGCTGAGATTTCCCCAGAAAATGTTAATTTTGTAATACCTCCAAAGCCACAGTAATTATAAATCCATGTTCGTGAAGACAGTCTAAAAACATCTTAGGTATTTATTTTATGATAAGGCTGGATTTAAAATGCAATTGCTTTTTGAAACAAATGTACCCAGTAATGTATCCTTTGCCCACATAGCCAAATATGACCGATTAAAATACAGAACTGCACTAGGTAACCACAAAACATCCAGATAATTTTTGTTGTGAGGCTTGTAATGATCAATCAAGTCAATGAATACGTTGACTACCATTGCACTAGTCAAACTAGAAAGCAGTTTCAACACCTGCTGCTCCTGAAACACAAAGGGCCCATTTGTTCCTAATGCCCTCATGTTAACCTTTAAAACCAAAAGCAGCAGATAAAAATCCCAGAGTAAATAAATTCTTATGTAAACATGGAAACTATTTTATTATCTGCCCTTTACTTTATTCAGAACCCACCTGCTGGTTTCAAACTCAATAGCTTATTATATTCGGTAGTAACCTTGATTTAAATATTACTGGATTTTACTATTAATAGCAATACTAATAGTATTGCTATTACTAAGTAGCAATGAGTAGAAAAGGTTAATCACTAGATTACCACAAGAACGTTAGTCTCCTTGGACAAGTGTATGGGATGTATTACACACTGAGTTTGGCCCGAGTAATTTATGGCTAACTGACTTTGTTATAGGTGAATTATATCTTAAATAATCTTTTCCTAAGTCACCCTTGTCTTAGTTGGTTTGTGTGTTGCTATAAAGAAATACCTGAGCTGGATATATATATATATATATATAATATATATATATATATACACACACACACACACAAAATGATTTATTTGGCTCACAATTGTGGTATTTCGAAAGTTCAAAACTGGGCAAAGGCCTCAGGCATTTTCCACTCCTGGCTGAAGGTGAAGGGGAATTTGTATATAGAGAAATCACAGGGAGAGAGAGGAAGCAGAAGAGCGGCCAGGTGCCAAGCTCTTTTTAATGACCAGCTTTCACAGGAACTAATAAAGTGAGAACCTACTCACCCACCAGCCCCAGTGAGGGCTTTAATCTATTCATGAGGGATCAATCTGCTGCCTTCATGACCCAGGCACCTGCCATTAGGCACCCATCTCCAACATTGAGATTAAATTTCAACATGAGTTTTAAGAATTCAAACATCCAAACTATAGCATTCTTGTTACGTTAGCTACCCAGCAAATCATGTACAAATTATACCTTAAAAAGTATAGGTTTTAAAAAATGAAAATAAAATATTTCAAAGCATTGTAACATGTGATTGCAGAATCATTTTGACAAGACAGGCTTAAAGAAGAGGTTAGCCAAACTATCAGTTGATGAAGAAGTAAAATGAAAATATAATGTTCCTTATTTACCATACTAAATTCTCACTATTCCCTTTAAATTTGAATTCAAAATATTCCAAGCATGACCTTGCAGAAAAGTTCTCAAAACTTTCTATTTCTACAAAAATTCTATATAATGATTTCTGTGTAATTATCAAAGCTATTCTTTCCCTGACTCAGGCTGAGAAACGGGAGTACTAACTCTTAGCTAGAAGGAGGGAAGAGACAGGGATGATCACAATTTCCTCACATATAACTGTGTGATGAAAGCCACAAAAAACCACTAAAAAGGATAGATTATATAGTTTCAAATACACTTTTCATTTTTATTTAATCTTTCCTGATTTCCTGTAGAGCTGAGATATGTAATGCTTATTTTCATTGCTACATAAAAATCTCAATAAACTTTATACATAGAGTCAAGTGAAAATCCACTTTTGTGGACTAAAAGACATTTCAGTTTGGCCTATGATGTATAAATCTCTCTGTTTCTAAATATAATTTTTGGTATATGTATATTAGTGTCATATATTTGAAATAGAAGGAGTAATACAGAATTGTAGACATTTAATCTAATGCATAAACATGAGTCTTTACTAGGTCATTGAGTCTAAAATGATGTTATTTAATAAACCATAGTGTTTTATTAAGCATTCTTGACATCTGGTGCTTAAAAAAAGGACTTTATATTTTACAGTTAACATTTAAGGAAAAAACATGACTGTAATTTTGCTATTTATCATAGATCACAGATGGCATAGACCACATTTGGGTGGTTTCATTTCCTTCTTGATTAGTTTACATAAAGAGGCCACTTGTTTTCTCTCTTTCTGTGTATATTTTATATAGGATTTGGGCCAAGTCCCAGAAATTAACACATGAACAAAGAAAGGAATGCATTAAATTTAATGTGAAGTTTCTTAATAACAAAATTGGTTATAGACTTTTTCTGGATCCAGTTTAGTTAACAGATTCATTCTAAAACAAGAATCCAAGGAATTTTGCATCTGGAAAAATATTTTAAGTAAGTTTTCTGGAAACAAAACCACAGGGGCCTAAATACTTCCATCTCTTGTACAACTATATGCCCTAGGCAAAGACTTGCCAGTCCTTCTATCCAAGACAGGTTTTTTAGGAGCCTGTGTGCAAGCCAGCAGCTGGGCGTGATGCTGCTGCAACACCTAGACAGGGATGAAGGCTTCTAGGTACTCTCCTTGCCTCTGGCCAGCCCTTTTGCAACCATGAAACTGAAGTATGGGCTTCCCTTTTCCTACTTGCTCAGACTATTTGTATTCTTCCCTTCAGATTCTTTGCTGAGTATCCTGCTCCAACTTGGTCATTGACTTGAGTTGCACTCTGAGTCTCATTAACCCCAACTTACAGCTTCCTTACACTTTCCTCTGGAAAATGTCATGCTTATCAGGAAGCATTAGTGCAAGAGTATAAAACATATGCCATACAACTTTTCACTAGATTTTGTTAGAAGCATTGAAAATTAGTGATTACATTTACCAGATAGTAATAACGGAAATGGTATGCTATAAGATGCTCTATATGACACAAAAGCTCAGACTGAAAAGCCAATAGATTAATCTGTGAGAAATAGAGAGATGGGAGTGTTAATTAGCTCAAAATCAGACAAGTTTTATCCTCAGAATTCTTTAATTCTGAAAATAAGACAGAAATAAGATGTAGGAATATATATAAAACACCACTAGAAAGCAATTAAATGCAGAATTTATTACAATGCAGAATTAATTGAGATAATAACTACAATTAATTTTTAGAATACCATAAAGTTAGTGAAAGAGGTTGTGTATGCTGTTGAAAACTGACTAGATTAGAATAAAATGAGTTCATTTTTAAATTAAATTATCATTATTATTAAATTTTTACTGGCACATAATAACTGTACATAGTTATGGAATATGTGATGTTTTGATATGTGTACATTGTGTAATGAGCAAAACAGATTATAATAGCATATTCAGCACCTTAAATATTTATCATTTCTTTGTACTGAGTACATTCAAAATCTCCTCTTCCAGCTTTTTCAAATACAATACATTATTGTTAACTCTCCCCTTCTCCCTCTTCTCCCTCCTCACTACACTTCCCATCCTCTGGTAACCACCATTCTACTCTCTACTTCTATGAGAACAACTTTTTTAGATTTCATGTAAATGACATCATACAGTATTCATCTTTCTGTTCCTGACTTATTTCACTCAATATATTTTAACAGGTTCATCCATGTTGCCACAAGTGACAAAATTTTTATTCTATTTTTTTATGGCTGAATAATATTCTATTGTGTATATATATATACACCGTATTTTTAAGTCCATTCAACCACTGAGGGGATTTAGGTTCTTTACTTACCTTGGCTGTTGTAAATTGTACTGTGACAAAAACAGGAGTGCAAGTATATCTTTGACAGATTGATACCATTTTCTTTGGATATATACCCAGTAGTGGGATTGCTAGAGTATAGGGTAGTTCTATTTCTAATTTTTTTGAGGAACCGCCACACTGTTTTCCATAATGGGTGAACTAATTTACATTTCCCATACCAATGTGTAAGAGTTCTCTTTTCTCCACCTCTTTACCAGCATTTGTTACTGCTTATCTTTTTGATAATAGTCATTCTAACCAAAGTGAAGCGATATGCTACTGATATTTTGACTTGCATTTCACTGATGATTAATAATATTGAGCATTTTTCATGTATTTCTTGGCCATTTGTACGTCTTCTTTTAAGAAATGTATAGTCAGGTCTTTTGCCAATTTTTTAATTGAGTTTTTGTTGTTGTTGAGTTGTTTCAGTTCCTTATATATTTTGGATATTAACCCCTCATTACATGCATAGTTTGCAAATATATTCTCTCATTCTGTATGTCTCTTTGCTTTGTTCATTGTTCTATTGTTCTAAATTGCTGTGTAAAAAAAAAAGGTTGAAGTAATCTCATTTGTCTATACTTGCATTTGTTGCCGGTGCTTTTGAAGTTTCTATCCATAAAAAAATCCTTGTGTAGGATACTTTTCATAGACATTTTCTCCTGTGTTTTCTCTTCTAGCAGTTTTGTAGTTTAGGGTTTTACATTTAAGTCTTTAATTCATCTTGAGTTGATGTTTGTCTATGGTAAGAGATAAGGGTCTAGTTTCATTCTTCTACATGTGTTTAACCAGTTTTCCTGACACTATTTATTGAAGAGATATTCTTTTTCCCATTTTGTGTTTTTGGCATCTTTGTCAAAAATCAGTTGGCTGTAGATGCACGGATTTATTTCTGGATTTTCTATTATGTTCCATCAGTCTATGTGTCTCTTTTTATGCCAGTGCCATGTTGTTTTGGTTATTAACACTTGGTAGTATATTTTGAAGTCAAGTAGTCTAATGTCACCAGCTTTATTCTTTTGCACAATACTTCTTTGGCTATTCAGGATCTTTTGTGGTTCCATGCAAATTGTAGAGTTGATTTTTCTATTTTTGTGAAGAATGTCATTGGTAATTTGTTAACAATTGCATTGAAACTCCAGATTGCTTTGAGTAGTACGAGAATTTTAACAATATTAAATCTTGCAATTCATGAACACAAAATAACTTTCTATTTTTTGTGTCTTCCTCAATTTTTTGCAGTTTTAATTATAGATATATTTTGCTTCAATAGTTAAATTTATTCTTAGGTAACTTTTTTGTAGCTATTGAAAATGGTAGTCCCTTCTTGATTTCTTTTTCAGATTCTTCACTATTGGCATATAGAAATACAACTGCATTTTGTATGTTGATTTTATATCTTGCAACTTTATTAGTTCTAATAGTTTTTTGTGTGAGTATAGGGTTTTCTATATACAAAGATCATGCTATCTGCAAACAGGGACAGCTTGATTTCTATTCTTCCTATTTGGATGCCCTTTATTTCTTTCTCCTACCTGATTGCTCTAGCCTGGACTTCCAGGACTATGTTCAATCAAAGTGGTGAAAGTGGGCACTTTTGTCTTGTTTCAGATCTTAGAGAGAAAGCTTTCAGCTTTTCCCCTTTCTGAATGATGTTGGTTGTGAGTTTATGTATGGCTTTTATTATGTTGAGGCATGTTCCTTCTATACCAAATTTGTGGAAAGGTTTTATTTATGAAGAGATGTTGAATTTTATCAAACACTTCTATTGAGATATGATTTTTATCCTTCATTCGGTTAATGTAATATATCATTTTTATTGATTTGACTGTGTTGAACCATGCTTGCATCCCTAAAATGAATTCCACTTGATTATGGTGAATAATATTTTTAATGTGCTGCTGAATTCGGTTTGCTTATATTTTGTTGAAGATTTTTGTATCTATGTTAATTAGGGATATTAACCTGTAGATGTTTTTGTTGTTGTTATGTTATTGAAATTTAGCTCTGGACCCTAAATGAGATCACAGTCTAGGATCGTAACTTTTTGTTTAGTTATACAAGACATAATGGTTGCACAAGAGGCAGGAGTAGTGGACATCACATAGAAAATCAGGGGAGGTTTACAGAGAGTAATATTTAGGATGGCTGTTGAAGAATATGCTCACTGGGAAAACACAGGCAGAAGGGAATTCCAGGGAGAAGAAACATGTACAAAAAATGGGACAGAAGAACGCATGGCTGTTTGGGGAAATGCAGGCAGCATTTGTTTTTTGTTTTTGTTTTTTAAAAGAGACAGGGTCTTGCTCTGTCCCCCAGGCTGGAGTGCAGTTGTGCAATCACATCGGAGTGCAGTGGTACAATCACATCTCACTGCAGCCTAAACCTCCTGTGCTCAAGGAATCCTTCCACCTCAGCCTCCTGAGTAGCTGAGACCTCGGGCACGTGCCACCAGGCCTAGCTAATTTTTTATTTTTTGTAGATGGGGTTTCACTATGTTGCCCAGGCCAGTCTTGAACTCCTGGGCTCAAGCAATTCTTCCACCTCTGCATCCCAAAGTGCTGGAATTACAGGTGTGAGCCCCCATGCCTGGCTGAAATTCAAGTATTTCGGTCTTGCTGAAATATCAGTTATGGAAAAGAGTGGAAAGTGATAGGGTTTGAAAGACAGAAGTGGGCTAGATAATAAAATACTTTACTATGTTAATGGGTTGAGAATGATTTCTGTGGCGATGAGGATTCTAAAAATGTAAGTTTTAGAATCTAGAAGCAACATGAGGAATGCACTGGGTGTGGGGAGGAAGAGATCGGACACTAGTCAGGGGACTGTTGCCATAAACCATGACTAGGTGAAACATAGGGCCTGGACTCGAGTAGTATACAGAGAGGGTGTCTTGGATGCTTTTCAGGTTTTGGCATGAGCACCTGGTTCATGCTGACAAAGTGACTAACAGGGGAGGTGTTCAAGGGTTTGGAGCACAAGAAAAGTAGTTCTATTTTTATACACATTGAGTTTGAAGTGACTCTGAAGACACTCAGTTGGGTCCGTATAGAGAAGCTGAAGCCCAAGAATATGGAAAAGCAGTGATGGTGCAGCCATAAAAGATGCTGAGATTGTTTAAGGAAAGTGTGGTTGTATCGAGAATAAGAGAGGTAAAAGCAAAAATCCTGGCATGACAGTATTTATGAAGTTGAAGAAATGATTGAGGAAGAGCAGCCAGAGAAGAAAGTTATATGGTATAGACAAAAAAGGGAAGATTAACACCAGCAGGAGTAGGTTAATAGAAACGGACTGAAAACTGACAACTCTGAAGTCACTAAAAGTTGGTAATATGAATGGACCTTGTCAAGAGCCAGAGGATAGAAATTAGAACAGAATAAATTAAGGAATAAACAGGAAATAATTTAATCTCAAGAAACTCAATCAGAAAGGTTGAAGGAAGCAACAGTGCTGGCTTCCTTTACTTTGGCATGGCCAGATGCTCATGCCAAAGCCTGAAAACCACCCAAGACACCCACTCTGTATACATACTCTAGTCCAGGCCCTATGTTTCACCTAGTCATAAGTTATGCCTTAGGGGGCAGTTTGATGGAAGGCTTTTGCAAATTAGAGGAGATTGGGAAATCTCAGTACAGTCAGGGCCTAAGGAGAAGGAGCCAGTCAAGAACACAGGTGCAAATACAAGGGAACAGAATTTCTGCAATGGACCCAGGGACACAGGGTCTACTGGAGAAGAAGATGAGGAGGCTGTGGATAGACAGTTTGGCCATGGTGGGCAGCTGAGAGTTGTGGGGCACACATAGGAGGACCCCTCAGTTCTCTGAGGCATAAAGGCTAGATAAGGAAGGGCTGGAGCTGGCAGTATAAAGGCCAGATAAGGAAGTTCTCTGAGGAATAAAGGCCAGATAAGGAAGGGCTGGAGTTGTGAGGGTGGGTGTCAGGGGAAACCTATTTTCTGTCTGACAGGCACCAAGCGTTTTCCTCTGCTGCACTCTGGCAGTACGCAGACCCTAGCTTCATGCTTACATACTGACTCCAACTAGTCCCTAGTTATTTCACAAACCCATCTTCTGTCCTTATGCAAATGTGAGTACTAGAAATTAAGATTTCTCCCTCTCTATTTTCTTTAAGGCATTATCGTATATTAGAAAGTCTTGGGTTTTTGAATTAGATACATTGGGTTTGAGTCTTGAATCCAGCTCTTACTAGGTATATGCACTTAGGCAACTTTTCTCCATTGTCTGAAACTTAGACTGCTTACAATGGAGGTAATAATATAGACCTCATAAGAATGCAAAGATTAAACTAAAAACTTGTATCCCATCTCTCATCCATAACATGGAGGCCTAGACCAGGCACCTGATATGCTTCTTCTATGCATCATAAACAAATGAGTAACCTGGAACACTGATGTATATCAACATAAAAATGTCTTTTCTTCAACTATTATATTCAGTTTCATCTCTAACTTTAAAATATATTTTCTAACATTAAAGAAACTATGGGAAAGGGCCATTCTATTACATTCCAATTTTGTCCTTCAGTAATCACACCCACCACCTCACTTTCAGGTGTACACAGCAAGAAATCCAAATCAAGAGCTTGGATTGGCTATTACCATATGGCAGGCCTCCTTGGGCAGTACCCCACTGGGTTTGAGGGTTTCATAGGCATATTTGCCTTGGCCTGTAGTCTTGTTTTCACAGCTCAATACTGCCAGCTTTCAAGATTATACAAGATTATAGTGACATATTTTATTTAATGCTTCATTTTCTTTATGAGTAGTTTTGGGCTAAAAACAAAACAAACAAAAACAACAACAAAACATGCTTCATAAGCCTCAAGCCTCTTGGGCCCTGGCTTGTTCAGCTGAATATAGGCCAATAGAGAATAATGGGGTCACACAGTTCTGGACACACAGCACTGGATAATGTCAGATGTTGGATGGTCTATTCCTTTCTCTGGCACCAGCTCAAGTAACTTCCTGAATAAATCCTAAGTGCTTTAAGAAATACAAATGACTCTTAAGAACATGTTTTCTTTCCAGTATAGAAAAATGCTGGCAACGTTGGCTTTTTTTTTTTTTTGAGCATCCTTTTTCATTTTGAATTTGAAAGCCACAGAAAAGTCAGTTGTTTAAGGAAATGCCAATAAGAGATGAAGTATATGAGTAATAATAATAACATAGCACTACTCTTTTATCTGTATTAAATGGAGGTCTAGGCCTTTAAAACTATTATGGACCAAAACATAGTTTAATATCATTTTTAGACAAAACGTGTTGCTGCATGCTACCATTTTAAAAAGAAGATAAAAACATTCTCCAAACATGAAAAGTTTTTTTTTCTTTTAAAGAGTGTGTAACAGGGAGGATTTGGGGCCCTGCTAGTTCAACATTTGTAAAGAACAGTCTGAGTTGTTGCTTCTCTCTTGTTGCAACTTCTGCACAAAGGTGCTGATGTGTAGTGAAGAGATAAAAGGTACATAGCAGAAAGAAGAGGCTTAAAAAGCAAAACCGATAGTTAATGATGTGAGACCTACCAGCTAAACAGTCCTCGAATAATGGAAAGATGATTTGTGTGTGTGTGTTTACTTAGCCCCTCGTTTCCTAACAACTCAAAGGCTTTCTCCTTGTGGCTATGAGAATGCACTGCTCGATCTTTTGCTGCAGGCTGCTTCTGCCCCAGTCAATCTATCTCCTTCTTGATGCTAAGAGCACGCTTCCTGCAGGATGTTCCTGCCTAATGAATGAATTTTGCAGGAGGACTGATGCAGACTGCTTCCAGTGAGAGGCGGGACACTTCCTATACCTGGGTTTAGCTCTGGGACTCTCCACTGGTCAGGCTAAACTTTCTTAGGGTCTGAGAATTCTCTTTCTCTCTCTCCTTCCAAGGGTGTCAGGCCTCCATTGCAGTCTGGAAGCTCTTCTAACTTTCCTTTTTACCTTTCCTAAGAAATCTCTTGCACATCTAATACTATCTTGGTATCTGCTCTTGGCAGACATGAACTAACATACTCATCCACTATTTTGTTTTTGCTTTATCGCTACAAGCAGTTATTTATAGACAGAAAAGTTGAGGCAAAACAAGATTTAATAAATTGCCAAAGGAGATATGATAACTCAGTGACCTATCTCAGCTCTTTCTTAGGACCTGAGGCTTATGATTCCATACAGTATTTCATTTAACAGATATTTATTGAATGACTATTATGTGGTTGGCTCTAAAGCTTATCTTAAGAATACGGAGCTCCTACTGAAAGGTTCTATGCAAGAGAGTGGCATGCTCAGATTTGTGTTATAATCAGATCATGTTGCTACAAAGCAGACAATGAATGAAGGGGAGCAAGGCCAGATTAGAGGAGCCCAATGCGGAGGCTGCTGCAGACATTCCGAGAAGAGATGATGGCAGCATGTGTGACAGTAAAAGAGGCAAGGAAATGTTTAATAAGGAAAATTGAGAAGACTGATGACTCAGTGGATATATACCTTGCACCAAGCCCTGGCCTACACTCTGGGAAGGCAGAGAACAAAAGACACATTCCCAACTGTCCGGAAGGATTTGACTGGCATTTGTTCAAAGATGTGTAAGTAAAGGAACTTTTAGTTCACCCCAGTTGCTTAAAGCCCAGGGACATAATGGAAAACAGGAGGAAAAAACCCAACTCTCCAACAACAATAAAACCAGAATATGGCCATACGCCTAAACCACAGACCATGACACACAGAAGCCATTTATGGTGGAAAGGTCTGCCAACAGCAGGATGCTGAGAGCAGACACAGCCTCAGACTCAGAACAGGATGCAACCACTCCAAAAGTAAGTGTCATAATACTCGAAACTTTATCAATTGATCATTTGAATGGGAAAACCAGTACTAACAGAATTTGGGAAAGGCAGGGAGTCCCCTTATGTGTAGTTCTCTAACACAAAAGGAAGTCAGGGGAGGTAGGGCTAAGGCAGGCTGATGCCCCATATTACCTTGTATACCCAGAAGTGAAGCCAGGCTGAAGGACAGAAGGGAATAATCAAGTCTCAGATCTTGAGACAAAGTCTTGTGCTTTACTGGGCTTCAGGATGAATCAAACTGCCTTCCAGAATAAGAGTTGCAACTAGAGCCTGCCAGCCAAATCTGGCCCATTGCTTATTTTTGTTCTGTTGCAAGCTGGGAATGCTTTTTGCATTTTAAATAGTTAAAAAAAAATAAAAAACAATGAATAATAGTTCATGACAAGAAAGTTATAGGATATCGAAATTTCAATGTCCATGAATAAAGTTTTATTGGAACACAGCCATGCACATTTGTTTATATATTGTCTCTGGCTGCTTTCAGGCTATATATGTATCAGTGTGCTAGGGCTGCCATACAAAATATCACAGACTGGGTGGCTTAAGCAATAGAAGTTTCTTTTCTTTCTTTCTTTTTTTTTTTTTTGGAGACAGAGTCTTACTCTGTTGCCCAGGCTGGAATACAATGGAACTGGCTCACTGCAACCTCTGCCTCCTGGGTTCAAGCAATTCTTCTACCTCAGCCTCCCAAATAGCTGGGATTACAGGCATGAGCCCCCATGCCCAGCTAATTTTTGTATCTTTAGTAGAGGTGGGGTTTCACCATGTTGGCCAGGCTGGTCTCAAACTCCTGGCCTCAAGAGATTTACCCTCCTCAGCCTCCCAAAGTGATAGGATTACAGGCATGAGCCACCACGCCCAGCAAGAAATTTATTTTCTTACATTTCTGGAGGCTGGGAAGTCCAAGTTCTCAGCAGTGTTGGTTTCTCCTGAGGCCTCTTTCTTTGGCTGGCAGATAACCACCTTTCTCTTGTGTCCTCACATGGCCTTTTCTCATTATAAGTGTTCATTCCTGTGTCTTTCTCTTTTTCTAAGGACACCAGTCATATGGCACAGCCCTTATGAATGGGGTCAGGGCCTTTGTAAAAGACATACCAGAAAGCTGCCTTGTCCCTTCCACTGTGTGGCAATACAGCGACAAGCCACCATTTATGAACCAGAAAGTGGGCGCCAAATTTGCTGGCACCTTGATCTTGGACTTTCTAACCTCCAGAATTGTGAGACTGGACTAAGATGAGGGACACAATTCAGTTTATAACAGGCTACAATGGCAGAGTTGAGTAGTTGAGGCAGAAAATGTAAGGTTCTCAAAGCCTAAAACATTTATTCTCTGGCTCTCCATAGAAGAACTTTGCCAAGGATATCCAAAAGTGAGAGAAGATTAGCCCCCAGGGCAAAAGAACTACAAGATTTGGTACAGAGTGTTGGTGACAAGAAAACAAGTAACCCCAGTGCATTTGTACCCAAGCCTTAGGCTCATGTTGTTCCTTAGCAAACAGGATGTCGGATTCAAATTACAAGTAATTATCAAAAAGGAATCACTGAGGGACATGCAAAAAGAAATTTGTGTAAAAAAGTGTGTATGTATGTGGTGTCGGGGCTGGTGAAAACCCAACAAACATATATTACACATAAATTACTAAAAGGAAATCAATAAAAATTCAGAATAACCTTTCTCCATAGTTTCAAAGAAATTATAGAAAACACAATCTCTCTTTATAAGTTTCTAAGCTAAAAAACCATACACTTAATAAACAATGTATTACAAAACCACTCAAAAGACAAAAAGTCAACTGCCAAGCCCTTAGATTGAAATAAAAGAGAAACATAATAATGTTGCAGGTATGAAAATTAACATTTGAAGCCACAAGACAAAAGGATAAGTTAGACGTAAAACATAGCAAAGGAGCCAGGAGAGAGGCTTAAAGAATTTAATGAGGAGTCAAGGAACAAAGAAAGATACAAAAATGATTGTGGTAAAGAGGATAGATATGGAAGAAGAGAAAACCAACATACAGAAAACTGGCTTTCCTGAAGAAGCAATCAACAATAAGGACACAAAGATAACTCAGTTAGTAATGGAACTTTTATGAAATAAACAACCACTTAATTTGTTGCTTGATGGGTCCCACTGTCCTCTAGAAAATCTAATACAAGCAATGCCAAGTTTCAGTGGCATTACTGATATTCCTCTCTAAAGGATGAATCGTATAGGGATCCAGATGAAAATCCTCAAAGCCAGAAAAACGAACTTTCATTTACAAAGATTTGGGAAAAATCTAATTGGAATAAAAAAGTGTCTGTCCATTTAAGATAACATGGGGAGAAATCCCAGATATAGGTGATGGGGAGGAAGGCAGAAAACCACATTGCCATGAATGTACCAATGCAACAATCTTGCATGTTCTTCACATGTACCCCAAAACCTAAAATGCAATTATATATATATATATATATATATATATATATATATATATATATATATTTAAAAAAAATTTTCAGAAACAAGTCTTGGGTTAAAGCAGAACCTTGGCCAGAGATTGCAAACTATGGAGAAATTTGAACTGCACCGGGAATCTTCTAAAAAGAGGCACTCAGAAGAAATGTATAGGCTTAAGTACACATTAGAAGACACTGAAATATGAAAATAAAGGAACTAAGGACCCATTTCAAGAAGATAGAACAAGAGAGACAATAAAACAAGCTTGGTCCCCCCACCCCCACAAAAAAGATATTCTATAAGCCTGAAAACAACAGATAGACAATATTAGGACTGCAAGAATTCAGGAAACATCCAATACACCTGTCTTAGTCCATGCAGGCTGCTATACTAAACTACCATAGACTGGGTGGCTCATAAACAAACTTATTTCTCACAGTCCTAGGGGCTGGCAAGTCCAAGATCAAGGTGCTGGCAGAATTGGTGTCGTGGAGTGCCCGTTTCCTAGTTTATATTTTCACTACGTTCTCACAAGGCAGAAAAGTCAGGGATCTTTTCGGGGCCTCTTTTACTAGAGTGTTGGTCCCATCATAAGGATTTCATTCTCATGACTTACTCACCTCCCAAATGCCCCATCTCCTAAGACCATCATATTGGGGGTTAGATTTAGATTGAGTTTTGAAGTTGACATAAACATTTGGTATAGAGCAGTCACTCCTTAAAATACAAAGATTTTGATAACAAAAACTACTAGAGGGAAGATAAAAAATGAAAACTTAGTAACTGAGACATGGAGAAACCATCATACAAGAGCAGGTGGTGAGCATCAAAAGCATTTAAGTATAGAATCATGGCATTTCCATCATCTTACATGCCTATAGTTTCTATAATTATAATTCACACAGTTATTTAGGCTTTTATTCTGACAATGTCAAAATAACTACATAGAAACAAAACTTAAGTTTGAAGAAGGGGATGTTGGAGAAGGTGTTAATGTGCTCATTTCCTCATCTTTTATAAGAGGGAGTTGAAAGGTATCACGTAAACTTAAAATATGTGGTTTATAAAAGCATCCCAAACCCAACTGCTTAGTGTTGTTCATGCTTTCAGCAAGGAATCTTTTATGACCTGGTTTCCCCTGTGTAGAGAAACTTTTACGTTTAGCAGTTCTTTTAGTCTCACTAGATCCTTTTTCTTATCTCCAAATAAAACTAAAATATAATACATTATGATGAGGATAACATGTAGATTCAGCAAGGCTGCTGTTAACATAGAGAGGGTCTTTATGTAAATTAGAAATCAGAACTCCTGTTGGAAAACAAATTATATATTCTCTCTCTCTCTCTCTCTCTCTCTCTCTCTCTCTCTCTCTCTCTCTCGGTAGCTGGATTATAAAAGGACACCTTCTGGTTACTGACAAATGTGTCTGGATTTCAAACCCCATTCTTCCTATGGGCACTTCTGAGTGAGGAACAATCTGCACAACATGTTTATTATTAGTAGTAGCAGCATTTTTTTTTTTAGATGCAGTCTTGCTCTGTCACCCAGGCTGCAGTGCAGTGGCATGATCTCCACTCACTGCAATCTCCGCCTTCTGGGTTCAAGCAATTCTCCTTCCTCAGCCTCCTGAGTAGCTGGGGATTATAATAGGTATGTGCCACCATGCCCAGCTAACTTTTGTATTTTTAGTAGAGACAAGGTTTTACCATGTTGGTCAGGCTGGTCTCGAACTCCTAACATCATGATCTGCCTACTGTGGACTCCCAAAGTGCTGAGATTACAGGCGTGAGCCACTGCACCAGGCCTATTATTATTTTAATGTTGCTGCCTTTTTTCACTTTTTACAGCCTATTGAGGTACAAATGACATAGGATAAATTGCATAGATATAGTGTTCAATGTGACAAGTTTTGATGTACTATATCCATGAAACCATCACCACAATCAAGGTAGTAAATATCTCTTCCTTCCAGAAGTTTTCTCACACCCTTTTTCCACCTCTCCCATTCTTGCTCTCCCTCCCACCTCCAGCCCCCAAATGACTAAGGATGTGCCTTCTCTCACTATAAATCAGTCTACATTCTTTAGAATTTTGTGTAAATAAAATCATACAGCATTTATTCTATTTTTCCTGTTTCTTTCATTTAGCATAATGTATTTGACATTCATTCATATTATTTCATGTATAATTAGTTTTTCTTTATTATTGAGTAGTGTTCTATTATTTAGAGATAGCACAATCTGTTCATTTGTCTGCTGATAGCAAAAACCTAGAAACAACCTAATTACAAAAAAAGCTGCTATGAACATTTGTGTACAATTCTTTGGTCTGTATTATTTTCTTCTTTATCTCATAGAAGTGGAAAGGTGAAATCATATGATAGGTGCATTTACTTTTTAGGAACTGCCAAGTTGTGCAGATTTATGCTTCCATATTGTACCATGTTCCTTTTGCCTAAAGGACTTCCTTTAACATTTATCGTAGAATAAGTCTTCTGGTGTTAAATTTTTTATTATTTTATATGTGAACTAGTCATTATTTCACTGTTACTTGAAATATATTTTTTCTGGATATAGAATTCTAGCTTGACAGTTTCTTTTCTTTTGATTTTGTTTTTTTTTTTTTTGTGATGGAGTCTCACTCTGTCACCAGGCTGAAGTGCAGTGGTGCAATCTCGGCTCACTGCACTCTCTGCCTCCTGGGTTCAAGCAATTCCCCTGCCTCAACCTCCTGAGTAGCTGGGACTACAGGTGCATGCCACCATGCCCAGCTAATTTTTTGTATTTTATTAGAGATGGGTTTCACCATGTTGGCCAGGATAGTCTCGATCTCCTCATCTTGTGATCCACCTGCCTCGACCTCCCAAAGTGCTGGGATTACAGGCGTGAGCCACCACACCGAGACCAACAGTTTCTTTTTCAGGACATAGACTTACTGCTCCAATGGCCTGCATTATTTCCAAAGAAAAATGCGATGCCATTCTTATCTTATCTTTGTTCCTTTGTATGTAATATATCTGTTTTCCTCTGGCTGAACTAAGATGATCTCTTTATTATTTAGAGATAGCACAATTTGTCTATTAATTTGTCTGCTGATAGACAGATTGAGTAATTACTCTATAATGTGCCTTTTTCAAATTTTTCAAATTTAACAGTGTATTTTTCAAATTTCTTACACTCTGAGTTCATTGAACTTCCTAGTTCTGTGGGTTTAAAGTTTTTATCCAATTTATAAAATTTAGGCCATTATGCCTTCAACAATTTTTTCTGTTTTCCCCTTTCTTTATTCCTTTGAGGATTCTAATTATGGGATGAAGGTCAACAGCAAAAAGAAAGACCGTCTCTGGGTCATGGATTTGGGCTGATATTTTACTTCCTCCTTTGTCCTGTATATATCTCTTAAATTTTAAATATTGAAAATGTTTCCCACTTATTTTTAAAAATAACTGACAACTCATTTCTCAAATACAGAAATTCTTATTCCAATTTAAAAAATGAAACTCATTAATATGCTATATATTTTTCCTAGATTTCTAAAGCATCATGTAGAATCAACTAAAGAAAAAAAGTGTGACCAAAATGAACAACATCTTCCTTGCACTCAGCCAAAATTTCCAGTTCTGTATTTTAAAACTGTATCATCAGCCAGGAGCAGTAGCTCATGCCTGTAATCCCAGCACTTGGGGAGGCCAAGACAGGTGGATCACGAGGTCAAGAGATCAAGACCATCCTGGCCAACATGATGAAACCCCACCTCTACTAAAAAATACAAAAATTAGCCAGGCATGGTGGTGCACGCCTATAGTCCCAGCTACTCAGGAGGCTGAGGGAGGAGAATCTCTTGAATCCAAGAAGCAGAAGTTGCAGTGAGCTGAGATCATGTCACTGCCCTCCAGCCTGGGTGACAGCACAAGACTTCGTCTCAAAAAAACAAAAACAAAACTATACTATCATTTTGAAATTCTGGCAACTTTAAGCTTGCCAAAAGATAAAAACATGTGTGCTATTCATACAATGAGACACTATTTAGTAATAAAAAGAAATGAATTATTAATATAGGGAACAACATACATGAGTCTCAAAATAATTAGGCTAAGTGAAATAAGACAAAAAGAGTACATATATTATTTAATTCTATTTTATAAAATTTTAGAAAATGCAAACAAATGTGCTGTAACAGAAAGCTGGTCACTGGTTGCCTTGGGTTAACAGTGGTGAGGAAGGAGAGATCACCAAGGAGTGTGAGGAAACTTGCTGTGTTGGACATGGTCATTATCTTAGTTATGTGATGGTGTCCTGGGTGCTGGCATGTGTTAAAACTTAGCAAATTGTACACTTTAAATATGTCCAGGTTATTGTATGTTAATTATACACCTCAGCAAAGTTGATTTAAAAATTCATTTTACATTTAAAACAATAAAGCCTGTGATATGTATCTATTATAAAACCATAAATGGGAGAAAATTAGGATATACTGAGCACCTTCTCTGTCCTAGACAACGCTAAGCACTTGTGCTAAGTTTTGTCATCTAATCCTCATATCAGCCACATGAAGTAGGCATTATTAGCACTACATTTAACAAAGGAGGAAAACTAGGCTCAGAAAGATAAGGGTTCCAGAGGGGGATTTCCAAGATGGCATGGTAGGAACAACTCGGGATTGCAGCTCTCAGTGAAAACGCAGAGGGTGAGTCCTAGCCGCATTTTCAGATGGACCTTTGTCGCCCACAGAACGGGGAAATTCCCAGGTGTAAGAGAGACATGGGACACCAGCGCAGACCTTTTGGCTTGTGCAGCTGTTTTGGCCGGCGCCCCAGGACAGCGGCACCCCGCACAAAACTCACTGGTCTGGGTGCCCTGTTAAACCGGCAATCTGAGATTTGGGAGGGAAGATTAACATATCCATCTGATTAAATGGGACTTGGACAGTGAGCCAGACCAGGAGATTCCTGGGAAGCGTGATTTGAGCCGGTGCAGTGGGTCGCAGCACGGGAAATCACACAGATCCCGGTGCCCTATGAGCAGGCGACTGAAACACCTGTGAGAGAGTCAACCGTTCAACTTAAAAAAAAAAAAGAGAGAGAGTAAAAGGACTCTGAGGCAGGGAGCCAGGTGATCAGGCTCGGTGGGTCTCACCCACCACAGGGACAAACAAAATGGTGATTAGAAATGCTCGGGGTTGAGAGTTTTACTGCAGGCTCAGCTGAATCCAGGATGGTGCAGCTCAGTGGGGATGGGGGGTCTGCCACTACGGATGCATTCCGCCCCTACTGAGGTACATGCCCATTGCTGAAGCAGCCTGCCATTGCCGAGGCAACCCACTATAACAGAGAGACTCAGCCAACAGGGTGGGTCCCACCATAGTAGGGCAGAGCCCCACAGCAGCAAAGTGGACCCTGCGGTAGGAGGGTGGAGCCTGGGCAGGAAAATAGTGACTAGACTGCCTCCTAGCTAGGCAGGACAGTGCGACAGATACTCATAAAGAAAGCCCCAAATCCCTGACACAGAGCATCTGAGGAAAAAAAAAGGGGGGGTTTTATAAGTTCTGCTGCAGCAGACCTAAACACACCCGCCTAACAACAGAGCTCACAGCTCAACACTTGAGCTCCTATAAAGTACAGACCGTCTCCTCAAGCAGCTCCCTGACCCCTGTATATCCAAAGAGTCACCTCAAAAAAGGACTAATCAGACTGACATTTGGCGGGCATCATTCTGGGACAAAGATAGCAGAAGAAGAAACTGGTAGCATCCCTCACTGTTCCACAGCTGCTACAGGTGTACCCCAGACAAGCAGGGTCTGGAGTGGACCTCAGCAGTCATACAGCAGAGGGGATAGACTGTTAGAAGGAAAACTAAGTAACAGAAATACTTCATCATCAACAATCTGGGCATCCACTAAGAGACCCAATCGAAAAGTCAGCAACTACTAAGATGACAGGTGGATAAATCCACAAAGATGGGAAGAAACCAGCGCAAAAAGGAGGAAAACACCCAAAACCAAAACACCTCACCTCCTACAAAGGACCAAAAACTCCTCACCAGCAAGGGAACAAAGCTGGACAGAGAATGAGTGTGATGAAATGATGGAATCAGACTTCAGAAGGTGGATAATGAGAAACTTCCGTGAGCTAAAAGAACATGTTCTAAATCAATGCAAAGAAACTAAGAACCTTGAAAAAAGATTTGAAAAAAGATTCGAGGAAATGATAACAAGAATGGACAACTTAGAGAGGAGTATGAATTAATTGAAGGAGCTGAAAAACACAACACAAGAACTTTGCAAAGCATGCACAACTTTCAACAGCCAAATTGACCAAGCAGAAGAAAGAGTATCAGAAGTCAAAGATCAACTCAATGAAATAAAATGAGAAACCAAGATTAGAGAAAAAAGCACAAAAAGGAATGAACAAAATCTCCAAGAAATGTGGGACTATGTGAAGAGACCTAACCTACGTTTGATAGGTGTACCAGAATGTGAAGAAGAGAATGAATCCAAGCTGGAAAACACTCTTCAGGATATTATCCAGGAAAATTTCCCCAACCTAGCAAGGCAGGCCAATACCCAACTCCAGGAAATACAGAGAACACCACAAAGATATTCTGCAAGAAGAGCAACCCCAAGGCACATAGTCGTCAGATTCACCAGGGTTGAAATGAAGGAGAAACAACTAAGGGAAGCCAGAGAGAAAGGTTGGGTCACCCACAAAGGGAAGCCCATCAGACTCACAGCAGATCTCTCGTCAGAAACTCTACAAGCCAGAAGAGAGTGGGGGCCAATATTCAACATCATTAAAGAAAAGAACTTTCATCCCAGAATTTCATATCCAGCCAAACTGAGCTTTATAAGTGAAGGAAGAATAAAATATTTTGCCAACAAGCAAGTACTCAGAGACTTTGTCACCACTAGGCCTGCTTTACAAGAGCTCCTGAAAGAGGCACTACACATAGAAAGGAACAACCAGTACAAGCCATTCTAAAAACATACCAAATGCTAAAAAGCATCAAAAAAATGAAGAATCTGCATCAACTAATGGGCAAAACAGCCAGCTAGCATCAAAATGACAGTATCAAATTCACACATAACAATATTAACCCTAAATGTAAATGGGCTAAACGCACCAATCAAAAGACACAGACTGGCAAATTGGATAAAAAAACAAAACCCATCGGTGTGCTGTATCCAGGAAACCCATCTCACATGCAAGGATACACAAAGACTCAAAATAAAGGGATGGAGGAAGATTTACCAAGCAAATGGAGAGCAAAAAAAAAGCAGGAGTTGCAATTCTCGTCTCTGATAAAATAGACTTTAAAGCAACAAAGATCAAAAGAGACAAAGAAGGTCATTACATAATGGTAAAAGGATCGATACAACAAGAAGAGCTAACAATCCTAAATATATATGGACCCAATACAGGAGTACCCAGATATATAAGGCAAGTTCTTAATGACTTACAAAGAGACTTAGACTCCCACACAATAATAGTGAAAGACTTTTACACTCCACTGTCAATATTAGACAGATCAACCAGACAGAAAATTAACAAGGATATCCAGGGCTTGAACTCAGACCTGGAACAAGCAAACCTGATAGACATTTACAGAACTCTCCACCCCAAATCCACAGAATATACATTCTTCTCAGCACCACATCACACCTACTCCAAAATTGACCACATAATTGGAAGTAAAGCACTCCTCAGCAAATGCAAAACAACTGAAATCATAACCAACAGTCTCTCAGACCACAGTGCAATCAAGTTAGAACTCAGAATTCAGAAACTAACTCAGAACCGCACAGCTTCATGGAAACTGAACAACTGGCTCTTGAATCTTGATTGGATAAACAATGAAATGAAGGCAGAAATAAAGAAATTCTTCGAAACCAACGAGAACGAAGACACAACATACCAGAATCTCTGGAACTCATTTAAAGCAGTCTCTAGAGGAAAATATATAGCAATAAGTGCCCACATGAGAAGAGTGGAGAGACCCAAAATTGACACCCTATCATCAAAATTGAAAGAGCTAGAGGAGCAATATCAAAAAAACTCAAAACCTAGCAGAAGACAAGAAATAACTAAGATCAGAACAGAACTGAAGGAGATAGAGACACAAAAAACCCTTCAAAAAATCAATAAATCCAAGAGGTGATTTTTCGAAAAGATCAACAAAATAGACAGACCACTAGCCAGACTGATAAAAAAGAAAAGAGAGAACAATCAAATAGATGCAATAAAAAACGATAAAGGGGAAATCACCACAGATTCCACAGAAATTCAAACCATCATCAGAGAATACTACAAACAACTCTATGCACATGAACTAGTAAATCAGGAAGAAATGGATAAATTCCTGGACACCTGTGTCCTCCCAAGCCTAAACCAGGAGGAAGGTGAAACTATGAATAGACCAACAACAAGGTATGAAGTTGAGGCAGCAATTAAGAACCTACCACATAAAAAAGCCCTGGTCCAGATGGGTTCACAGCCGAATTCTACCAGACACACAAAGAGAAGCTGGTACCATTTCTTCTGAAACTATTCCAAATAATCCAAAAAGAGGGAACCCTTCCCAAATCATTTTATGAGACCAACATCATCCTGATACCAAAACCCAGCAGAGACTCAACAAGAAAAGAAAACTTCAGGCCAATATCCATGATGAACATAGATGCAAAAATCTTCAATGAAGTACTGGCAAACAGATTGCAACGGCACATTAAAACACTTATCCATCATGATCAAGTAGGATTCATCCCGGGCATGCAAGGCTGGTTCAACATACGCAAGTCTATAAACGTAATTCACCACATAAACAGAACCGAAAACAAAAACCACATGATTATCCCAATTGATGCAGAGAAGGCATTTGACAAAATTCAACAGCCCTTTATGCTAAAAACCCTCAATAAACTCGATATTGATGAAACATATCTCAAAGTAATAAAAGCTATTTACAACAAACCAACAGCCAATATCATACTTAATGGGCAAAAACTGGAAGCATTCCCTTTGAAATCCAGCACTAGATAAGGATGCCCTCTCTCACCACTCCTATTCAACACAGTACTGGAAGTTCTAGCCAGAGCAATCAGGCAAGAAAAAGAAATAAAGGGTATTCAAATAGGAAAGGTGGAAGCCAAATTGTCTCTATTTGCAGACGACATGATAGTATACCTAGAAGACCCCATCACCTCAGCCCAAAAACTCCTGAAACTGATAAGCAACTTCAGCAAAGTCTCAGGATATAAAATCAATGTGCAAAAATCACAAGCATTCCTATACACCAATAACAGACTTAAAGAGAACCAAATCAAGAACAAACTGCCATTCACAATTGCTACAAAGAGAATAAAATACCTAGGAATACAACTTACAAGGAATGTAAGGGACCTCTTCAAGGAAAACTACAAACCACTGCTCAACAAAATAAGAAAGAACACAAACAGATGGAGAAACATTCCATGTTCGTGGTTAGGAAGAATCAATATTGTGAAAATGGCTATACTGCCCAAAGTAATTTAGAGAATCAATGCTATCCCCATCAAGCTACCACTGAATTTCTTCACAGAACTGGAGAAAACCACCATGAACTTCATATGGAACCAAAAGAGAGCCCACAGAGCCAAGTCAATTCTAAGCAAAAAGAACACAGCGGGAGGCATCACACTACCAGACTTCAAACTATACTACAAGGCTACAGTAGTCAAAACAGCATGGTACTGGTACCAAAACAGAGATATAGACCAATGGAACAGAACAGAGGCATCAGAGGCAACACAACATATCTACAGTCATATAATCTTTGATAAACCAGACAAAAACAAGCAATGGGGAAAGGATTCCCTGTTTAATAAATGGTGTTGGGAAAACTGGTTAGCCATGTGCAGAAAACAGAAACTGGACCCCTTCCTGACACCTTACACTAAAATTAACTCCAGATGGATTAAAGACTTAAACATAAGTCCTGGCACCATAAAAACCCTAGAAGAAAATCTAGGCAAAACTATTTGGGACATAGGAGTAGGCAAGGACTTCATGACCAAAACACCAAAAGCATTGGCAACAAAAGCCAAAATAGACAAATGGGACCTAATCAAACTCCATAGCTTCTGCATGGCAAAAGAAACAGTCACTAGAGTGAATTGGCAACCGACAGAATGGGAAAAAATCTTTGCAGTTTACCCATTTGACAAAGGGTTGATATCCAGAATTTACAAAGAACTCAAACAGATTTACAGGAAAAAAACAAACAAACCCATTCAAAAATGGGCAAAGGATATGAACAGACACTTTACAAAAGAAGACATATATGAGGCCAACAAACACATGAAAAATGCTCATCATCACTGGTCATTAGAGAGATGCAAATCAAAACCACATTGAGATACCATCTCATGCTAGTTAGAATGGCAATCATTAAAAAATCTGGAGACAACAGATGCTGGAGAGGATGTGGAGAAATAGGAACACTTTTACACTGCTGGTGGGAGTGTAAATTAGTTCAACCATTGTGGAAGACAGTGTGGCGATTCCTCAAGGACCTAGAAATAGAAATTCCATTTGACCCAGCAATCCCATTACTGGGTATATATCCGAAGGATTATAAGTCATTCTACTATAAGGATACATGCACACGAATGTTCATTGCAGCACTGTTTACAATAGCAAAGACCTGGAACCAACCCAAATGCACATCGATGATAGACTGGACTGGGAAAATGTGGCACATATACACCATGGAATACTATGCAGCAATCAAAAATGATGAGTTTGTGTCCTTTGTAAGGACATGGATGAATCTGGAGAACATCATTCTCAGCAAACTGACACAAGAATAGAAAATGAAATACCACATATTCTCACTCATAGGCAGGTGAGGAAAAATGAGAACACATGGACATAGGGAAGGGGGTACTACACACTGGGGTCTATTGGGGGGAATAGGGGAGGGACAGCAGGTGGGGGGAGATGGGGAGGGATAGCCTGGGGAGAAATGCCAAATGTGGGTGAAGGGGAGGAAGGCAGCAAAACACACTGCCATGTGTGTACCTATGCAACTATCTTGCACATTCTGCACATGTACCCCCAAACCTAAAATGCAATAAAAAGAAAAAGAAAAAAAAAAGAAAGATAAGGTTTCCTCAGTGGGGACTCTGGGGTTTGCATTAGGTCTTATTTCAGATTTGTACCTTTTCCATAGTAGTAGAGGCTTCTCTCAAGGTATTTTTGCCTGCTAGGAATCCTAAGTATTATTAATACTTGTAAATTTGTGACAATATTCTTGCTTATTATAGAATTTACTTAAATATAGGTTATAGTTTAGGCTTTTATGTTGGAGTCACTTTTTACAGGGTATTCAAGATGGAGATTAAATATATGAATTTGTAATACTGGTTTTTCTTTGTTTCTGATTGTCATAATCTGCATGTTTATGCAACATTTAAAACTGGGAATTGATACACTTTGTAAAATGGCAAGGAGAACCAGAAAAAAAATCTAACTTCGAACGAACATAACTTGCCCATACTCTGTTAAAAGTCCAGAATCGTTTGGTTAGCAGCAATATCCACATAGTTCATCTTGCCATAAAATGGAACTACATGATTTTCTCCCCAATTTTTTTTTGTATTATAAGCATGCAAGCACCATGAAGAAGAAACAACTTTGACGTTTATTTTATCCATATTAACACTTTCCAGCCTCCCTCCCACCTCTCTCTCACACAAACCCTGCACTCTGCCCCATCTGTTCTATTCTATCAACCACTTCTGTATTATATGTTCGTTTATTCTGCCGTTTGCCTCTGAACTTGCACTTTTGTTACTGTCTTCCTGGGAAAGAAGTCCACCTTTAAAATGTCAACATTCTTTGAAGATTTGTTTTAATCCTCCCCCTACCATGGTGTCTTTCTTGTTTCTCCTGACCAAAACCAAACAGCTCACTTTCCCCAGCCTTTGAAGTATTTACTTTCTGTACCATTCACTTACCCTTTACAGATCATACACCACATTATTAGTCTGCATGCTGATTTTACTCTTTAATATTTGTATTAGTCAGGGTTCTCTAGAGGGAGAGAACTAATAGAATATATATATATATGCAGGGGAGTTTATTAAGGAGTATTGACTCACATGATCACAAGTCAAGTCCCATGATAGGCTGTCTGCAAGCTGAAGGGCAAGGAAGCCATTCCAAGTTCCAAAAACTCAAAAGTAAGGAAGCTGACAGCACAGCCTTAAGTCTGAGACTGAAGCCCAAGAACCCCTGGTAAACCACTGGTGTAAGCCCAAAAGTCCAAAAGCTAAAGGATTTGGAGCCTGATGTTTGAGCACAGGAATCATCCAGCATGGGAGAAAAGATGAAGGTGGGAAGACTCAGCAAGTCAGCTCCTTCTGTCTTCTTCTGCCTGCCTTATCCTAGCCATGCTGGCAGCTGATAAGATGGTGCCCACCCAGATTGTGGGTGGTTCTGCCTCTCCTAGTCCACTGACTCAAATGTTAATCTCTTTTGGCAACACCCTCACTGACATGCCCAGGAACAGCACTTTGCATCATTCAGTCCAGTCAAGTTGATACTCGATCACTCAGTGTTAACCACCACAGTATTTTAGATTGTTGGAGTGCTAGGGTCCCATCATATACCTGTGTTCCCCTCAAAGTGCCTAATTGAGGGCTTTCTACTTAAATGGTCAATACATATTTGGTGTCTACATTGAATAAGTTAATAGTCTTTAAATTGCTGGAAGTGATGCAGGGTGGGCAAGCCTCCAAATTGGGGCTTAGCTTGGGAAGGTTCTTGACTTTGCCCAGGAAAGAATTCAAGAGTGGGCCTGTGGTGTTAGACAGCAACTTTTATTGAAGTGGCAGAGCACAGCAACAACAGGGATACTGCTCTTTGTGGAGCAGGGCTACCCTGTAGGCAGTGTGCCCAGAGGAGCAGCTCAGAGGCAGTCTGCAGATTTACACCTACTTTTTAATTCACACAAATTAAGGAAGAGATCATGCAGAAATTTCTAGAAGAAGGTGATAACTTCCAGGTTGCCAGGCATTGCCATGGAAAGAGTCTGTAACCCCCAGAGGCTGCCATGGTAATGGAAAACTGACATTGCACACTGGTGAGTGTATCTTCTGGAAAGCTGCTTCTGCCCTGTCCCTGCTTCAGTGAGTTCTCAATTTGGTCCAGTGTCCAAGCCCTGCCTCCAGAGTCAAGTCCTGCCTCCTACCTCGGAAGTGCCAAGAAATGTTAGAAAAAGCAGAGATTAGCTGTATGAAACTCACTAGGATAACATAGTTGGAGATTTGGAGTGTGCTAACCCCAGTTCATGTAACCTGGTGGGAACTAGTGCTTTATCCTTTTTGGGTGTCAAAACATATGCATAGAATTAAAATATTAGGTCGATGGTTACTGAACTATATATCCATCAAATGATGTGAAGGCTGAGATTTTTACTTTAAAGTAAAGCCAGTAGGGGGCTGAGAGAGAATATTGATACAACAAAACTAGTCATGTGTCAATATTTATTGAAATGGAAGATGGATACAGGGTATTTTATTTTATTAGTCTCTATGGTTTGGTCTTTATCTGAATGTTTTAGCAGTATTTTTAAAAGATTTTTCATTAAAGCATTAAGATACGTACAATGAAGATCAAAATATTATCATTTATACAACTTGATTACTGTAACATGTATGTCCCTCCAAAACCTTATTTGTTGAGAGATGACACAAAGGTCCATGTTTGGAAGGAATCTGTTTCCAAGCTGCATTGCCCTTTAAAGCCACCATTGAAACAGTGGAACCCTGTGCTGATCTTATGCTACTATTGTATAATAATATTAAGCATGTCTTTATTTGTTTAAAAAAGTGTTCAGGCTGGGCACGGTAGGAGACTGAGGAGGGTGCGGATCACTTGAGGTCAGGAGCTCAAGACCGGCCTGGACAACATGGTGAAAACTCATGTCTACTAAAATAAAAAAATTAGTCGAGCACGGTGGTGGGCACCTGTAATCCCAGCTACTTAGGCTGAGGTGGGAGAATCACTTGAACCAGGGAGGCAGAGGTTTCAGTGAGCTGAGATTGTGCACTTCAGCCTGTCACGACAGAGCTAGACTCTGTCTCAAAAAAAAAAAAAATTGTTGAATGCCTGCTATGTACTTGATACCACAGGAGGAGGTACAGTTCCTGCCTGCAAGACACTACCATTCTGGCAGGAAAGTCAGATTACAAGAGCCATCAAAACCTTAGGGTTTCCCATCTCCGTAAAAGCACAACCTCAAGCCAAAATTTGGGAAACATCCTTGATTCCTCTTTCCTTCAGTTCATATAGCCAATGTATTATCAAGTCTTGTCAACTCTGTTTCCCCTAAAGTCTCCAGCTTTCTTCTTCTAGCCTTTATTTCCACCATTTTCATTGCTGTTTCCTTTCTACCATTTACCATGATCTGTTGCTTGCATTACAGCAGTTTCTTAATTGGTCTTCTTTCTTCTACTTTTTATTCTTATCATTCATCTTCAAAATACATCAGATAATGCTCCTCCCTATTGCTTAAAAGTCTCTGATAGGTTCCCATTGCATCAGAATGGGATTTATAGGATCTTTCCTCTGTGATCCAAACCCATATCACTCACCTCATTTGCTCCACTAAAGACTGACTAGCTTGCCTAGAAAAGTGACATGCACTACACTAAGAAGCATTTCAGATTGGCTAGAAAAAAACATCTGCCAAATACACTACACTGTATGTTATATATTATCTTTCTTTTGAGACAGAGTCTTGCACTATCGCCCAGGCTGGAGTGCAGTGGTATGATCTCAGCTCACTGCAACCTCTGCCTCCTGGGTTCAAGCAATTCTCCTGCATCAGCCTCCCAAGTAGCTGGGACTACAGGTGCATGCCACCACACCAGGCTAATGTTTTGTATTTTCAGTAGAGATGGGGTTTCACTATATTGGCCAGGCTGGTCTTGAACTCCTGACCTTGTGATCCGCCCACCTTGGCCTTCCAAAGTGCTGGGATTGCAGGCATGAGCTACCATGCCTGTCCTGTTACAGATTATCTTTCTAAGGAAATATAGCAGTGCATGTAACCTCGCACTGGTGTTTTCTTCATAACCAGATTACCATCAGCTATCTCATTAATGTAGTTGACATTACTAAAAAAGTGAAAAGAATATAGATATATAGAAATAAATATAATAATATGGTATGATGGGACTCTAATCCTCCAATTATTTATTGTATGATTCCAGAGTCCCCACTGAGTACCCTTATCTCGCTGAGCCTAGGTTTTTCTCATGTGTTAAATGTAGTGCTAATAATGCCTACTTCATGCGGCGGATATGAGGATTAGCTGACAAAACTTACCACAAGCACATAGAATTGTTTAGGACAGAGCAGTCCTAAACAGCGCTTAGAATATCCTAATTTTCTCTCATTTGTAATTTTACAAGAGATACATGTTACAGGCTTTATTTTTTAATGTAAAATGAATATTTCAAATCAACTTTGCTGAGGTATAATTAACATACAATATGGTTATGATGGGACTCTAACTCTCCAGTAATTAAAAATATTAAAGAGTAAAACTTGAAACATTCAAATAGAAACAAAACCGTAGAGATTAGTATAACAAAATATTCTAATCTAAGTCAATATTCTAAATCAGAATTTATAAATTTTTCTTTCCATTCTACGTGTCCTCCTGTGTGCCTGATTATGATGAAAGAAACTGATATCTCTACAGGCCCTGTTATGAAATATTTTATCTTTAGCTTTTACCTTTTATTGCTCCCTCCATCCAATTAATCTATTGACAATCCTTATAATAGCAACTTCTATGGTTTGAATGTGTCCCCCAAAGTTCATGTGGCAGTCAGAAACTCTACCTCAAATGTGGAGGGGCTGGGAGGTGAGGCTTAATGGAAGGTGTCTGGGTCATGGGGACATTTTCATCATGAATGGATGAATGACATTATCATGATAGTGGGTTTGTTATCATAGAAGCGGCTTCCTTATAAAACAACAAGTTCAGCCTTCTTTGGCACGCTGTCTCTCTCTCTCTCTCACTCTCCCACTCTCTCGCCCTCTCTTTGCTCTTCCACCTTCTGCCATGGGATGACACAGCAAGAAGACTCTCACCAGATGCTCATGTATTGATCTTGCCCAGATCTAGTTTCCAGCATCCAGAACTTTAAGAAATAAGTTTCTATTCATTATAAATGACTCCGTCTCAGGTATTCTTTTCTAGGAACACAACATGGACTGAGACAGCAACTTTCTGTTCTTTCTTCTCCCTATGAGTATTTCTCATCAACAGAATGAGAGCAGAAAGTGACATGGTAACTTCCCTGCTAAGGCCTTCTCTGCCTTCTCCTTCCTGTTTCACCGGCCAGATGCATAGCACAACAGGGCCCTAGATGAAGGCAGCATCATTAGAAAAAAGGAACTTATGTTCCTGAATGTTGCACAAAAGTGAGCTACCTGCTAACCAAGAACATAGACTTCAAACTAATATAGTTGTGTTATTATTTGGGGAACCTAATCGTTACAACAGCTAGCCTACCCTAATATATATGCTTACTACGCATCAAGCACTGGGCTAAGCACTTTATATAAATTCTCTCATTTTACTCTAAGAATAATACTATAAGGAAGATATTATTACTATTCCTCTTTTACACACAAAAAAACTGGAGTCTACATAGATTAGGAAACTTACACAATGCCATAAGTAAGTTTCAGAACCAGCATCCAACCCAAGATTGCCTGATTCTAATATCCCACTCTTAACTCACATTAAATAACCATTTGCCTTTATAATAAATGAATTCCAGTAATTTTAAGAATTAAAGTTGAGGTGCTATGATTTCTCTGCCTTTAGAATATCTTTTTTTTTTTTTCCTGAGACAGAGTTTTGCTCTTGTTACCCAGGCTAGAGTGCAATTGCACGATCTCGGCTCACCGCAACTTCCGCCTCCTGGGTTCAGGCAATTCTCCTGCCTCAGCCTCCTGAGTAGCTGGGATTACAGGCACGCACCACCATGCCCAGCTGATTTTTTGTATTTTTAGTAGAGACGGGGTTTCACCATGTTGACCAGGATGGTCTCGATCTCTTGACCTCGTGATCCACCTGCCTCGGCCTTAGAATTTCTTGAGAGATGTATTCAACATTTTGGCCTTTTAAGTCACTGTAAGTCTAGTTTACATGGAATCCCCTCACTCTGAGTACTGGCAGAAATAATTTAAAAATTGAAATAACTTACATTTTACTCAACAAATATTTAAGAAATGATATTTACCAGGTACTCTCATAGACACTGGGTACATAACTGTGAAATAGAGACACTGGCAAAGAGGTAATATTAGAGTAGAGGGATAGGAAAATTTAAAAAGGTATCATTTGCTCATATGATTCTGTGAAATGGTGAAAGTAGGCATTATTATCCCATTTAATTAAGAGGAAATTGACACATTTTGTTTAAGATTAGTCTAATCTCATACATAGGCTAAAGACAGGACCAGAAGACAGACCCTAGTCACCTGATCACAGACATCCCAAAGAATCAACTTCAAGAAGGATAGGGACAAGATGAGAGGATGTTCATGAGACATGAGCTGTACAGGCTTTAAGGAGCAACTACTGGAATAATATTAAGGTATGTTTAAGATTTTCAGCCAAACTCTTTGGTTTTTTTGATAGGAAAAGTCTAAGAGTATGAAATCCCCCTCGCCATACAGCTGCGTAGAGAGTAGCAGAGATCTACTGTGGTATGTGCTGTAAAGGTCTTGCATGATGTAAAACTAGCCTTGCAGACTGCAGCAGCCGCTCCCTGCAAATGCATTACAGTGTGGCTGATTCACAGTGTTTAATCCTCAGCTTCTAAGCACACAGACCAATTTAAATAAACTCCCAATTCTTTTTTATTTGCTACATTTACAATGCAAGTTTTACTTCCAGAAGGAGAAGGAATACCTAATACTTCCTCAGGGGGCTCTTTCCATTCTAAAACATAAGACTTGCATGGCTGTGTTCCAGAAGTAATTGATTACCAGAGTAGATACATTCACAATTCAGTCATATTGGCTCCCTGTTTTTTGGCTCCTTGGGGGAAAAAGCCACGTGACCAACTGATTTCATGCCCATCTGCAATGCAGACCAACATATTCTCATTTTTTAAAGCAGAACAAAATGGCCTTCCTGAAAAATGTTTAAGGATCCTTTCAAAATGGACAGAAATATTTGCAGCATTAAATTGCCGAGCTGCATTATAGATACTTCTAAACTAAATTTACTATTTCCTAGATAGCTGAAATAGGAAATTAGGAGAAATATGTAGAAAGAATATTCTTTCTTTATAAGTACTTTACATAAAGCCAATTATTCAGAAACAGATATAATATCTATGTATATAAATTCATTTATTAATATCAAATAAAAGCCTGGCAAGTAAAATTATATAGTATACTCCCCCGCTGCCTTTCATCAAATTCTCAAACAGATTGTGCCTTTCTTTTCTATGTGTAATCTGCCCAAGTGTCAAGTTAACCATTTTAAAAATTTGCTTTTCATAACAAGACTTTTTATGGAGAACTTTGTCATCAGTTTATAATTATTTTTCTTTTTTAAGTTTTTTTATTTTTAATTTTTGATGTTACCTAGTGAGTTTATATATTTTTGGGCACATGAGATGTTTTGGTACAGGTATGCAGTGCATTTTTTTTTCTTTTAATTTTTTTAATTTTTAATTTTTGAGGGTAGGTGTTATAATTATTTTTTCAAAATTCAATTATAAACAGAAATATGTATACTAGGGTTTCTCAGTGTTAACACTATTGACATTTGGGGCTGAACCGGTTATCATAGTGGTGGAGGGGGCTGTCTCATCATGCCTTGTGGGACAATTAGCAACATTACACATCTCTACCAACTAGGTTCCAGTAGTACCCTACCCTCAGTTGTGACTTGTCACAAGCCAAAATATTTCCAGAGAGTGCCAGTTGTTCCCTATAGGGGGTAGAGGGCAGGATAGAGGGGGTAGAGGGCAAAGTGCTGCATTGAGAATCACTGACGTATACCTATGTCAGTTATGGAGCTCAATGCAGTTTTCTCGTTCAGAACTGAACACCAAAACATGCAACAATTTATCAGGCAGCAAAAATACACCCAAAAAATCCAATGGCTTAGAAGCAGGTCTAACATTGAAAAAAAAAATATGTGCAGGCAAATTAATATTCATCCTGTGTGTTCTCTGTAGGCCTGGGTCCAATTAAGTCTCAGCCATGACCCAGAGGGATCTGAAAATGTCTAGATTTTAGAATATCTTTGGCTCCTTCCTGATTCAAAGGTATCTGGAAAGACTAATCTACCTCCCATCAGGCAGGTTGGGTATTCTTTGAAAGGGTCTGACTTGGCCTTACAACTCTATCCCGGACTAATGCCTCATAAACATTAGCTGAAATAAAACTATAAGTTATAAGAAAAATTCGGCATAAAATATGCAAGATTCTGAGTTGTCCTTGAACTTGCCAATTTGTTGAGTAATCATTTATCAAGTGGGTGCATCCCATGGGCCAGGCATGATGCTAGACACAGGAGACACAAAAAGGAGTATGATACTATTGATATGGATGCATCTGGTGTTTGGAAAATAAGAAGCACTATCGTCTATGAAGCAACTAACATGCAAAGCTGTCAAGTAATTTACATCATTTGACAGAACTAGTAAGTGTCAGAAGTCACATTTGAAGCCATATATGTGTTACTGAAACACCAGAACTTTTGTGTATGCCCAGTTGCTTGCTGCACAGAAAGCCAATCACTGAGACAATGAGTATTGCCAGGAAAGAGTACTATTGCCAGGATTCAACACCTGAATAAAGCCTTCTTCCCTATCAACAAATAAGTCCAAGAGTTTTTCAAGTTATTGTGACTTAAGTAAATCTTTTATATACCACCTAGCTTTAAAATTATCAATAACATTAAAATAAAAATGCTTTCAAATTGACAGCATACATTTTTGTCTGGGTTTCGTATTTGTCTCTGCTACATATTTTGAGGCATCAGAGTCTGGCAGGAAAGGTTCTAAAAGTGTAAGCCCAGCCAAAACCAAAATAATCTTAGTTTGTGTGAATTTTTTGATAAATAAGACGAATTCACTTTTGTTGACTTAATAAAATAGCCAGGTCTTCTGAACTATTAGCAAAAATCCCCCTGCATTTAACTTTAAGGTTCTTACTTAGGTAAACAACTAATAGTCACAGGTTATTAAAAATTATTTACAAGGAAATAACTTCAAATGATAATAAGTTGGTCTAATATCTCAGTTTTCAGAAGAAATCTAGACAAACTGTTAAAATAAAATAATTGAGTACATATAAATGGGATACATGCTTACAGGTAAACTGTGTATAATTTAATATCCTAAAATTATTTCTAATGCTCCTTGGATATCTGGCTCATTTCCAATTCAGAAAGGGTTATGATACGGGAAACATGTTTCTAAAAACTGGAATGGTTCTCAACTGTAAAATACTGATATTTGATTTGTAGGTTCAGGATTTCTTGCTTCCCAAGATTTCACTAAGACTTAAGGTCACTAAGAATAAGAATTCTAGTTAATATATAATTTTGTATGTAAAATGTGCCAAAGAAGATATATTGTTATTGACAAAAGTTCTACATATATATATATTTAAACTATTGATTGTCTTAGTTTCTCATGGAAGGCTTGTATTTGGTTCCATGAATACTCATTTTGTGTCCTATGCATTTCCAACAATTTATCATTTGCTCTATTTATCTAAAAGTCCTAAGCTTCCTTTGTCAAGCCTCCAAAAATTATAAAAACATACCAGCCATTTAAAACTGTATTGGTTTCGCTTATTTTGCTTACCTCTCATAATCTAGAGAGCTACAAGAGCTTCAAAGTTTTCCTCCCTCAAAATAAAGACTTATTTTTACAAGTTCAAAACATAAATAATGCATTATTTATTTTGTTATTTAGAAAAACAGGTGAGAGTGGAAGTGTTTAAATAGTGTTTTTTTTTTTTCTAAGGTAATTCATTTTGATCAATAACTTCCATTAGTTTCAGTTCTTTTCCTTTAGGTAATGAAAAAAATTGTGATATGGGTACAAAGTTTTAAGATTCAGGAAAGATTGGCCTTGTCCTTAAGAAAATTATATTGACGGCTGGGTGTGGTGGCTCAAGCCTGTAATCTCAGCACTTTGGGAGGCCGAGGTGGGTGGATCACGAGCTCAAGAGATCGAGACCATCCTGGTCAACATGGTGAAACCCCGTCTCTACTAAAAATACAAAACATTAGCTGGACATGGTGGTGCATGCCTGTAGTCCCAGCTACTCGGGAGGCTGAGGCAGGAGAATTGCCTGAACCCAGGAGGTGGAGGTTGCAGTGAGCCAAGATCATGCCATTGCACTCTAGCCTGTGTAACAAGAGCGAAACTCCGTCTCAAAAAAAAAGGAAATTATATTGACTAGGATTTCCCTCAAATTACTTTAATTGTGTTTACCATTATTATAATTCAGTGAAATTCATTTGGATAAGTAAAAATAAAAAATGAGACTTTTAGTGATTTTTGATCCCAAGCAGTTTATCACTGTTGGACCTTCATATATATACTTAGAAACAAAATATGGGCCAGGTGTGGTGGCTCACACCTGTAATCCCAGCACTTTGGAAAACTGAGGTGGGTGGATCATCTGAGGTCAGGAGACCAGCCTGACCAACACGGTGAAACCCCACCTCTACTAAAAAGACAAAAAATTTAGCCAAGTGTGGTGGCATGTGCCTGTAATCTGAGTTACTGAGGAGGCTGAGACAGGAGAATCTCTTGAATCCGGGAGGCAGAGGCTGCAGTGAGCCAAGATTGCACCACTGCACTCCAGCCTGGACAACAGTAGTTAAACTCCATCTCAAAAAAAAAATATATATATATATTTATGTAGAAGTGTTTACTGGCATGATGATTCTAGTGGTAAAAGTTACCTAATCAGTTGTCAGCACTATATCTAAAATCAGTCTTAGCAATGTGTGATGATACTCTTTTAAATAGCTAAAAAGAAATTATTGTGTGTTTGTTCTTACTTTGTCCCTGTTTTGTAGTACATTATTTAAGTACAAGGAGATTATTTATCCTCATACTAAATTTCTAAAACAGATATTTACAATTACCACTTTTGTAATGAAGGAGAGAAAATTTAATTGTCTTGTCTTGATAGGTTTGGCATAGGACCTATGTTTTTGGGCATTAGAATGATAATTATTAGACATATGCAAGAAGTAACCTCACTACTTTAATACAATGGTTTAAAGTGCTGTAGACAATAACTAGTAGACACCAAATAACAGTGTTTTAATTTGTGACATATTAGCTATTTTGATCAAATATTTTGAGCCTTTTAACATCTTGAACAAATGTCCTATTAATTAATCCTTGTGCTATTAAGTTACAGGGCTTTGACTCATGGGTCTGAAAAAGACACTGATTCTTGCTAAATCTTGTACATTTACACCAGTTAAAACTTGTCTTTAGACCTGGAAGAAAGTGACACCAAAATGAATTGCTTTTGTGAGACACAGGGCCAGAAATTAAAACTATTCAATCCTTCTAGTTCCAGGGACTACTGTAAAAGAGGTAGGCACATGAGATTCTAAGACCTGATTTTGACAAATAAAATTAGTTCAAGTCTTCCAAATAAAGGATGGGGACACAGTGCCCAAACAACTGACAAATTAAGAAATGTTACCTCCCTAAATTCCTTAATTAAAATGAGTTTAACAAAATGTTTATGTTTTGTATGGCTAATGGCTACAAGTCAATATCTAAAACTAGGATTCAATTCTACAACCTTACTTTTCAGCTTTTGGTTTTGGGCTCTTATAATGCATAAAGGGTTTTAAAGGTTAATGAGTGCCTGTCATTCTCCATCCTGTCTGGTCTAAAATATTTGCTTGGCTATAGTCTTTTGACTCTAAGTCCCTTGGCCACAGGGGTCCCACTGAGGGACAGGATAGATGCAAGGTAGGTAGCCACACCACCCCAAAAATAATATGGGACAAAATAAAAATTTAGTCATTGATGCCACCTCTGGCAAATCTTGGAAAAGAACTGAGGAATATCAACTTAAAATAAGATCCTAAGCCCCATTCTGACTAAGTGAACCCACTTATGATCAAGGGGACACCAGAAAAACTTAAAACTGAATTGCCAGTTATGATGGGATGGGAGGTCAGACATGCCTTGTTACATCCTCTTCCTTTTGGAGTCTAGACACAACAACTGAATTACAGGTGTCACATTTCCATTCTTCATCCCATTATTCCACACCACCATCCCTCCACATGAAATACAGAAAGATTAATGATCAGATTCCTCATCATTGAGAAATGAGGGGAAGGTACTGAAACCAGCCCAATTATCCAATAGAATTTACATTTATAGTTTCTTTTGAATAAAGGTAGAAATCGATCCTCCAAGTCTTAACAATTGAGAAAGTTACATTTGTCTTATCTGAGTTCCTTTATCAGGAAACCAGCCATCAGGATTCCCAGATTGTATTAAGGAACTGAAATTTACTAGATCACTGCATTCAGACAATAAGACTCCAGACCCCTCATTCATCATGACTGCTTCCTTACCCCTCTCCAATTCCTGCTTTCCTAACTGACCATCTGGTTATTGTTGACCAACTCCTCTTTTTTACCACTCTAATTCATGTTTTCCTGAGTGTAGCCACATTCCTTTTCCACTATATAAACCCCCAATTTTAGTTGGTTGGGGAGATGGATTACATACTGATCTCTCATCCAATGCAGCACCCAATTAAGTCTTTTTCCCTGGCAATTCTTGTTTGTGATTGGCTTCTCAAAATAATCACAACTGTGATTGTTCAGTGATTGGCTTTCTGTGCAGTGAGCAACAGGACCTAGACCAAAGCCTTGGTGTTTCAGTAACACTTTCATACCACTAAGGCATATTGTTTTTCCTAATACCTGCCCAGGCTGTTTTGTAGGTACCAAACCACTAAAATTTCTATTGAGGGCCTAAGTTTTTCAAATCTTTCCTCAAGTATCACCCAAAATATTTTTAACTTACATATTTTTAACACCGATATTAAAAAGTTTGAATATGAACTTAAAGGTCAGAAAAGATATAAATCCTGGTATATTGTAAATATGATATTTGATAATAAAACTGATATTACTTTTTTTTAATGTGTCTAAATTTCATCTGTCTTGATTTCTACCATCACCTACTTAAAAAGTGAAGTAAAGTAAAAGGTCAGGCTGGGCATGGTTGCTTATGCCTGTAATCCCAGCACTTTGGAAGGTCAAGGCAGGAGGATCACTTGAGCCCAAGAGTTTGAGACCAGCCTGGGCAGCATGGTGAAACCTGATCTCTACAAAAATATAAAAAAATTATCCAGGTATGGTGGCATGCACCTGTGGTCCCAGCTATTCAGAAGGCTGAGATGGGAGGATTGATTAAGCTCTGGAGGTCAAGGCTGCAGTGAGATAGATGTAACTATGCCACTATACTCCAGCCTGGGTGAGAGAGGAAGACCCTGTCTCAAATAATAATAATAATAATAATGATAAAGAAAAGCTCAAATTACAAATTGGGAAAGAATATTTGTTAAATATTTCACATTAAAAAAATTAATATCCTAACATATAAAGAGATTTTAATGGTAGGGAAAAATTCAACAGCTCTATAGAAAAATAGGCTATAGAAATGAACATAGTGATTCACAGAAAAGTGGATTACAATGCAAATGGCTTTTAAACATACGAAAAGATTATCAGTCTTGCTTATGGTAACATAAATGCATATTAAAACTACACAGAGTTTTCATTTCTCATCTATTAGATGAGCAAAATGCCAAAACTTTAATAGCATTATATTTTAGCAAGCTGAAAGAGGCACTTCATGCCCTGCTGGTGGGAATGCAAACATGGCATAACCCCTATGAAGGGGAATTTGATAACATGTGGCAAAGCTCCCTGGGTCTTAATCCCTAGATCCAGAAACACATTGATTTCACTTTCCCAAAAATACACAGACAAAAATGCAAAATGACAGATGCATGCTACATTGTGGCACTATTTGCAAAAACAAAAGACCTGAAAAGTCAAATGTATGTCAGCAAAGGACTGATTGATTAAATTATGGCATATCCATGCCATGGAGTGCTAAGGTGTTTGAACAAAGAAATAAACATTCTTGAACAAAGAAATAAAGATTATGTACTGCTATGGAGTTGACTCGGATGTATTGTTGATATAGTTTGGATATGTGTCCTCGCCAAGATCTCATGATGAATTCTAGTCACCAATGTTGGAGATGGCATCTGGTAGGGTGACTGGATCACAGGGGTGGATTTCTCATGGATAATTTAGCACCATTCTCTTGGTGCTATTCTCATGATAGTGAGTTCTTGTGATATCTGGTTGTTTAAAAGTGTGTAACACCTCCCTTCTTGTTGTTCCTGCTCTATGTGAGATGCCTGCTCCCCCTTCTCCCTCTGTCATGATTGTAAGTCTCCTGAGGCTTCCTCAGAAGCCAAGCAGATGCCAGCATCATGCTTCCTGTACAGCCGCCTGTAGAACCATTAGCCAATTAAATCTCCTTTCTTTATAAATTACCCAGTCTCAGGCATTTCTTTACAGCAATGTGAGAAAAAAGTAATACAATTGTTAAATGAGAGGATAAAGAGGGAGAGAAGGAATATATAGTATATTATAGTTTAGGAGAAAGGAATACTCATGTGTATGTACATATGTAACACACATATGCATATATATGGTTTAAAACAACAATGGAAGGATAGTCTAGAATTTGTGTTCAGTGACTATTTATTGAAAGAGCAAGGAAATACAGTGGAATGAAAAGAGATAGAAGCTAGGACTCTTTTTGTGTTACATATTTGAGTTTAGAACCACTAATATCATACAGAATTATAGAGCAATGTTAAATTTTTAATAATTCATAAAAAACAGAAGTGAACTAAATGAAGCTAAATATGTATCCAGTTGGTGACTGGTGATATAACCATACAAAGAAGAAATTGATGTGATTTGCAAAAATGAATATTAACTGTTTCTAGTACTTATGTTGGGTAGTAACAGTGTTGGTTTTATCATTCTGAAACCTGTGTGCATATGTTATGGCATGAAACAATGACTATTATATGATATTCTACCATCCTTAGTGTTTTTTGAGAACCAGGGTTGTTACTATGGGAAAAGAGAAGACAGATACATTATTACAACAGAGAAGTACACTGTAGTACTAAATTAAAATTTAAATCATGAATATAAATTCGTGATTATTTTGTTTTAAAAATGCATTCTTACACACATATACATTTCTTGTATCTATCCACTGAAAAGGCTCAGAAACAATGACTAGTCTAGTAGCAATGAAAATCCCAACTGTGGTTTCAAAATTCCATTTTGACTAAAAGGAAAGAGAACTCCTTGGAGAATTGGAGAAATGACTTATCTGAGAAATAGAAAACGTTTATGATGATCCTGAAAGGGCTTACCATATTTAAAATACAGGAAGCTATTAATAATTATTGGAGTCATGTAATTTTTTAGTAGGGTCAAGATCCAACTTCAAGAGGCTCCCATTGACCAAAGATGGGCAACTTAAAGAAAAAGAACCATATTAGCAGTAATGCATTAAAAGATATCAAATATGTTTAAATCCATTAGTTTCTAGTGACACTAAAAGCAATAACAACTAATAACTCACCACTAGAGGATCTCAGTGGAAATGGTTGTTATTTTGAAAAATGGTAAATGAAAAGACTCAAGCATGAATCCTTCTTTTCTAATATAAATTGTACCAAGACGTATCCAAATAATAGATGGGAGAAGTTAGAATCATTAATTAGAATATACTAATGATTAATTCAAATATACTGCACTAGTTCTATATATCACTATTTGCAATTCCTAAGGTAATAATGGTTCTAGGCATTGATTGACTTCAGCTGCTAACATTACAAAAAAGAAGATAAATAACCAGATATTAGATGTCTCTTAATGAAAGAAGGCAACACCATTTATGAAGTATTTTTACCAAAAGATATTGAATCACAATCTATTTGTGCTTTTAGATGCAACTATCAGTTTACAGAAAACACAGAGGACAATGGGATATGTTAAATGCAATCATCGAAGTCTAGTTTGTTTGAAATTTTAGAGAATATACAACCTAATTTCTTCAACAAATAATTTAACATGAAAAAAATCATTTAAAAAGGGAGAGAACTTGAGATTGTGTGTGTCTGTAAGGAAAGGAGGGGTAGGTGGAAAGAGAGAAATAGTCGTGAGAAGTAAAAAGTTATAATTTAAATTGTGAGGTCTGGCTCCAGCCAACCGAGATCAGACACAGAAGTAAGGATAACCCTAAATGCATAAGGGATAAATATGTCTGTTTTCCTTTGTTCACTGTACTATTGTAGCAAGATAACTAGTAAGGTTCCCTTCCTGCAGTCCAGAGAACAAAAACTGCATTGCTAAAAAGTCCTTTGTCTCAGTGCTAGTTTTTCTTTGCAGCATCGAGCATCTGTTTCCAACACAGTCAAACCTATAAATCAAAAGACTTTAGAGCCATATAACTAATTTTTATGTGTGGGTTTTAGTTGAACTCAGATTTAAAAACACTTAAAAAATCTGGGTTGGAAATATAAGCATTGACTGGATATTTGATAATACTTAAAATTATTGATAATTTTAGGCATCATAATGATATTGTGATTATGTTTTTAAAAAGTCCTTATCTTTAGAGACATACTACAATTTTACCGATGAATTGACACGATGACTGGAATTAGCTTCAAAATAGTATATGTCAGGGAGATGTAGGTGGAAGTGTAGATAAGTGTTGGCATGAGTCAATAACTGTGGTAACAACATAATGGGTACATGAGGGTTCATGGCTACTCTTTCATCTATTCGCACAATAAAAAGATAAAAACATCCACTAATAAGCTTGTTTTTAACAGTTTTGGTAGCTTTTAACAGGTGTCTTTTCTTAAAATCCATTCCCCTTGCCCATCAATATTTTATCCTAATGTAATGAAAATCTATAAAAAGCATTTTGCTGATCACCTATTTATATTTCTGCAACAAAAATAAGTTTATAAAGATAGATTTTTAATCTTTAAAGTTTTTATGCTGTGATGAGGTTCTAAGTGTTTCTTCTGGGTTTAATAATCACAATTGTTGATTGTAATTATTGATCATTGATAATGTATACTTGATTAGAATTTTAAAAATAGACATGAAAAAGATTGATAAATAATTATCAAATATAAAAGCACAATTTTATTTAAATGCATAGTTTAATGTGATAAGGAAAGTTTAAGGAAACTTGATTAAGGGAGGCTTCATGTTTTTAACTGTTCTTTTGTTTGGTACACTAGATCAATATATAAAATATAATTAGAATAAAATTTGAAGTTTGAAGTCTAACCATAATCTAACAAAGACAGTTTTCAAAAAAAATCCTCAGATTAGTTCGTATCTTAAGTTTTTTTCTTTATCTTTTCTTAAAAATTAGGTAGATAGGAGGGAAGCAGAATATCAGGTAGGAGGGAAAAGAATAATAACACTGACTAAAGGGTTTGCATTGATTTGGGGACACCCTGGACCACCCTCCTGATTAGAGTCTGGGTCTGAATTCAATAAAACCTTCAGTATGCATTTCCTTACAGAACTTCACTTAGCAAGGAAGCCACAGAATTATACAGTGAGTCAAGACTGCCAAGACCTTGGGAGTCAGAGGGCACAGAATCAACAAGAACCCACCTAGAGAACTTTAATATAATAAAATCAGGAATGAATTTTAACTGGGGATAAAAATCTAGAATAGCAGTGGATCTCCTAAGACCATGTGGTCCAAATCTACACTTGTAGGTAGCCTCAGAAGTCAATTAAAATTAGAACAGGACAGGTCTATTTAATGCCAGGGCCAAATGAATAAATGAGCAATTAGTAAAGAAGATGGAAGAAAATTCTAACTTGGAAATAATTGATAATCAATTTTTACCATATCTCAAGAAGTTTAAGAGTTTCCAAAAATTGAAATTGGCCCAATTTCCACATAGAAATGATATTTAAAGGTTTTGAATAAATGTGGAAATTGACCCTCCCAGTCTTCTTAAAACTTGAAACTTACATTTGTCTCATCTGAGATTCTTTCTAAGGAAAGCAACCCTCAGGCAAGGGACGGAAAGTTCACCAGATCACTGCATTCAGACAGTGAGACGCCAGACCCCTTATTCATCATGATTGCTTCCTTACAGCTCCCTAATTGTTGTTTTCCCACACTCGTAGTTACATTTCCCCCCAACTATATAAACCCCCCAATTTTAGTTGGTCAGAGAGACAGATTTGAGATTGATCTCTCATGTTCCTCCACTGATGTCACCCAAATAGAAAGCCTTATTCCCTGGCAATACTCATATTCTCAGTTATCAGCTTTCTGTGCTGTAAGCAATAGGATCTGGACCAAACCACTGGAGTTTCAGCAACAAAATCATAGCTATATGAAAAGTATATGATTTTCCTTAGAAAAACAAAATGAAATGAGACATTTGCCTTATATAAAGTGTAAAAATCATTGTTAAAAATATTCCAATATGGCAGGTTCAATAATTCACATAAAATTAGGATGCAGTTGAAACTACCTTTGCAAAAATGATAACATTGAGAACATTAAGACAGTGGAAGAGATCCAGTCGAACCAATTCCATCTTGCCTTTGACCTCCAAACCGCCCTTGGTCACTCCTGGGTGTGAGCCAAGACAACTTTTGGAGAAATTTGGTTTATGGTTTAAATGATAATACTCCTTTCCAAAACTAAACTGTTTTATAAAACTAAAACATGGGAATGAGGTTAGAATTATAAAAATGGCCTGAATTCTGCTAAGAGGTAGGCACAGTTGAATGATTGTCAGCCATTGTTCTGGAGGTCACTGGATAGGTAAACTTCTCCAATTACTCCCATGAATTACATGACTATTGTAGAACTTAAAATTGGCCTTTTGAGATATCTTTTCAGACTTTTGCATTTCTGAAGATCATATGACTGTATCTGGACATGTGACTCATGACTCAATTGGTACTGTAGCCCTCAACCAGAAGCAGACTCAGTGCAGGAGGATCATTTTCCACACCCTGTGATTGCATTCCCCAACCAATCAGCAGTACCCATTCCCTAGTCCCCACGTATTTCTTAAACTACCTTTAAAAAACCCTAGCTTCCAAATTTTGGGGGAGGCTGATTTGAGTAGTAGTAAAATTCCAGTTTCCCATTTAGCTGGCTCTTTGTGTATTAAACTCTTTCTCTATTGTAGTTCCCCTGTCTTGATAAATTGGCCCTATCTGGCCAGTGGGCAAGATGAATCAGTTGCTTGGGTGATTACATAGTCATTTCCAAGTATGGGAGCAGTATTTAGGGAAGATAAAGACATAGAGATAAGGTAATTTCATAAGATAATAATAAAGATATAAATTTATGCTCAATTTCAAAGTTTTAGATCACCTAAATTAAAAAAAAAAAATCAATTTAAGGAGACACTTCATCCAACCATTCATACCCTTTAAAAATATCAGCTAATATTTGAAACAACTAGAATAAGTAAACCACTGCAATACAGGAAGCAGAAAATGGCAGATTCACTTACTGAGAAACTGATCTCTATTATTTAAAATCAATTATTACAACAGACTTGTAAATTAATCCTAGGAATATTTTCTCTCACTCCTACTTGGCAAATTGCAATGCAATTAGTGGAAATGCATTCAGATTGACTTAAATTAAATGAATGTCAAAAATAAGTAGACAGCTAATAGTTTTATTACTGTCTAGTTCTTCTGAAACTCAAAGGCATTTTTAATTACCAAAGTGAAACAGTCCATGATCTTTGAAGTGAAACCAGTTTAAAATAGAAAACATTTGCTTTTAAAATATTTCTGACTTCAAAAAATGCTCCAAGAAATTAGAAAACTATGTCACTATGTAAAACATATGAATATTTAGCCCTCAAACTTAAAAAAAATGCTTTGCTGGCACAAACTCATTAGAAAAAAAAACCTTAATGTTTGAAAGGAGAACAATGTTGATTATAAAGTAATTTCCAGCCCTGAAAATTTTATGTGCTATATGAAGAAAATATTGTGGAAATGGCTAGGTCTTACTAATTTCCTGAAAAAGAGCTGAGAATCTGATCCTCCAAGGGGACAGAATCCCCATTATCACTTGAAATTGAGAGTAAATGAGGTAATAGATATGTGAACCCTTCACATCGTATTAATGCCAATATAAATATAAGATACCATCATTGATAGTACTAGAAGTTGAATTACCATACAACCTTTCAATTTCAAATGATTGCAAGGCCAAAGAAGGTCCATACAGAGATGCAAGAAGAAAATAAGAATTAGGCTGGGCTAAAATAAAATGAATTAACTATCAGGTATACTTTGGTGAATTGAAGATAGTCACAATGTGGAATGCACAAAGTATGCAATTCAGAGTGCTGAAGATGGGAACCATTAGCTGTAGACTTTTGACTGAACTGCTTATAAATCATGGTCAAAGTACTCCTAACTGATTTCACCTGCATGTTGCCATCAGCCCTGACCTAAAGTAACCCTAGGGAAAGAAATAGATTGGAGTTATTTCTTGGAATTTGGACCCAGAGACTCCTAAAGTGCTCTCAAGGGCCACTAATAGAATGTGAAAGGATTTCTCAGTGTAAAATACAGTCACCAAGTAACAAAAGTGAAGGTGCTAAAGTGGGACCCAAAATAAGGCAGCTGCAGAGTTAGGAGCTTCGAATTCTTTCTTTCCTACATACTGATACATTTCAGCCATCCCAGTGGAGGCCTGAAATTGTACATAGTACCAACACCTATATACACTATGCTTTTTCCTACATGTACCTACCAAGATAAAGTTAACTTACAAACTGGGCACAGTAGGAGATTAACAACAATATCTCTTGATAAAATAGAACAATGAAAACAATGAACTGTAATAAAAGTGATGTGAATGTGGTCTCTCTGAAAATATCTTACTGTACTGTATCACTGGAAACTGAAACCCCGGAGAGTGAAACCGCAGAGAAGTGGGCACTACTGTCCTCTTTCTAGCTTTCCTTACTGATGGTTGTTTCTAGTATGTGGTTTGCATGGCTTATATCTTCCACAATTCTGTTCATTGACACACTTCTTTGTCTCATCATGGCCACTCCTCTACCTCACCAACTCTTCTTCCAAAACACAAGCTCTTGCACTTCAACACTGCCTGCCTTTTGCCTGTAGGAAGAAAAGCAGCACATTCAAAACAGTACCTCTACAGTGACCTGTTAGGATTTCTATGACATAGGGAGAGCAGTTCCTCTTTGACCTTTAAAAAGTTTCCTCCACAATAAATTGTGCCGCCTGCCATATTGCATCATTGAAAATATGACATTTTCTATTGGAGAACCAGTTACTCAAGCAAAACCATTTTTCTAAACTCACCGTAGCCTGGAATAACCATTAAAACAATGACCTTTTAGAAAGTATGGTTATCAGTCTCTGTCATATTGTTTGAGCGCTCCCAGGCTCTATGACCCTAGGCAACTTAACCTCCCCAAGCCTTGGTTTCTTCGTCTAGAAAATGTAGACATTAAGAGGCCCTACATCACAGAGTTGTTATGAAGATCAAATGAAATCATCCATATAAAGTTCTTAGTACTCTTTTAGCACAAAGTAAGGAAAATCTTGGCAGCTCCTGTTGCTGTTGCTATAGTACTATTTGTTGAGTTGATTTTGTTATTATCATTATATGTGTAAAAGATATGCTTTTTTCATTGTCCCTGGGCTCTAGTTAGTCCAGTTTTCACAATTATCATCTCACACATAGACAAGGAAAAGAATCCAAAAGTTACAAATATACAAAATTACGTTGGCTACATGCCTTAAAAATGAAGAGACATTAGTATATTTTAAACAGTCTGTGAAAAGAAAAGAAAGAGGAAAAGCTTCAGAATGCGGATGTAAGATAAAGGCTCTAAAATGGGGAGAGACAATTCTGAGACTCTAGGCGAGGGATGGAAGCATGTTTCATGAGATGCCTGTGCACTAACATCATTAGACTGTTTTAATTTGGGCACCTTTATAATCTCTCCTTGTTCAAAAGTGTTAACCTTGGTGTGTTGCAATGCCCTTACTCTCCTTAACATACAAGATCTTTCTCAATGAATTGCGTGCCTTGTCCTCCAAAGCCACGTTCCTCAATCTTGCTTTCTCTTTTAGTGATCATCCACAAACTTCACCAAAGTTTACTTACGCTGCAGTGTGTGATCCATTTGACAGTGACTTCTTCACATTTTGCAACCTGGCATGTGGCCCATCACTCTATGAAAAATATTCTCTCTGTGACCTCTTGCTCAGCTATGTCCTTGTATCTGTGAGCTCCAAAGGTCTGTCCTCTCAGTGCTGGCCTTCCAGCACAGCTTCAAAACATCTAATCCTCTCCTTCCATTGGTGATACCACTCTTCCTTGGCTTCTAAGACACTGCCCTCTCCTGGTTCTAATCTCTATCTCCACTAGCACGAATCCAGAGCTGCATCCAGATGGCCCCCTTAGAGGTCTCCCATGCCTCAGCTCAAGAGTTCCCCCAACCAGACATGCTTCTCCTTGGTGCTTTATTTCTTAATTAATTGCACCTTCATTAACTCTACCCTTCTGATTTAGAAACCTCAGTATTATCTTTAATTTGTATTTATGTGCCAATCCCACATAAAATCAACAATCAAACACAATTACTTCTGTCTGAAATATCTCATTTCCAATATCTGGTTCTTTTCTCCTCAGAAATCTTCAATGGATCCCAATTGCCCCTCAAGAATAGAATGGAGATTTTTAAGGATGAGATCAAAAGATTACGAGGCAACGATCTTCCTTTTGGGCCTGAATCCTCATTATCTTCAGGAATTCTATGCTTTTTCTTCTACTAGACATTTGCTGATCATACAAACACTTTCAAGCTTTTGAATCTTGGTACGTGAAATTGCCCTGAACTGGAATATCCTTTCTTCTTTCCAACTACTGGAATCCTATCTATCTTTCAAGTTCAAATGCCAACTTCTCTCTGTAACCTTCTTTGATATTCACAGAATTCATGCCCCTGTATGCTGTGATCATATAGGACTTCGTGTTAACACATTTAAAGCATTTAAGTCATGCTTATTAACACATTTTCTTTGTCTGAATTTCAGACTCATATTTAATTCCTCAATAAACATCTGCATTGAGTTAACCCTCAAGTCCCTCAAATTCATTACATTCAAGTTGAACGCACCCTGTTGACTGGACTTGGTCTTCCTACTGTGTGCTCTCTGCTGGGAATCACCCTTCATTCTTCCATCTCTTTCTAATCTCACACCCTGCCTAACTGGTTCTAGCTTCTAATATCTTTCTAAAGTATTCACATCTCTTCCCCCACTATTAATAAACTAGTTCATACCAGCATGTTTTATTGTTAGCTTTCTTCTTCTAGTCAATGATTAATCAATTGATTAGAATTGCTAATAAAAAAAGATAAAGTCTCAGTTCAGGAAAATAAACATCAAATTGTACAATCTACATGTAGTCATCTAACCTTTATAGTTTTCTGTCTTCTCTTTTAAATTCCATAAGGCAGCTCACTATAGTAAAGTTTTTTTGTGTTATTAGAAGTTATCTCTTGGTATATGAAGTTAAAAATTAATTTAGTGGTTCAGTATTCAGATATTTTTCTATTTAATTATAATAAAAGCTAAGAAGCCACCATATTATTATTCTTTTTCTTTCTCTGACCAATGTCCAAAAAATGACTTAAGAGAAATTAAATGTTACTTTTATGTGGGTCAAGTCCAGTCCAGTCAACTAAGAAAAAACAGGATACAGACATCTGAAAACAATGTACCCATTAAAACTTCCTTTTACACTTTCTTTTTAAAGTGTTTAGAGTTTAGCTCAAAGTATGCAGTAATTTACTTATTCAGCTTCTAGGGCCAAAATGAAATGTGCTAATTTTATTCATCTGAACAATGGTGCCTTTGCATTTGAAAAGTTCAAGAAACAGCCCTGCACCATCAGGCTAATCACTTCAAGTTTTCTTTTCTTTATCTCTGCCCCTTTTGCTAGTTCTCATTATTTGCAGGAAGATGCTCAGAGAATTACCAGACCAGAAATGCAACTCATTGTATTCCTTCCTCTAAAACGGGTAGAAATCATTTTTGAGATCATTTTCAAAATTGGAACATTGCTGAAAGGAAAGAAACCAAATAGATGCATAACCTTGAGCTTAAGGAAGAAATGTATGTTAAGCAAGCAATAGTTGTGACATAAAGTAATAATATTTCTCATTAAGTAAATTGTTTTTAAACTTTCACATAAGTTTAAAATAGCCAGGAAACGAATTTTATCTGATACGATTATAAATGGAATTAATGACAATAGTTTACAATCTTATTTCAAACGTTTGTTTTTTATTTGTTTTAAGGAATTCCACATGCTTATTTTGCTCTGGGGAATTCAACTGAAATCGTATATTGAAGGATGCTAGTAGGTATGTACTATACTCATGCGGACAGGAGACGGAAATACCGGGTAGAAGAGGGTGGTTCCCCGGCAAAGGCCCCACCCTCAAGCCTGCAAACTCATGGCCCTAAACGAGAACAAGCATTCCTGTTTTCACGCTGCCTTTTGGCCCGCCACACCTCCTATCCTGCACCCATATAAACCCCAAGCTCCAGAGGAGACCAGCAGGCGAGGAGACGGTGAGGCAAGCAGACAGAGAGGGGTACAATGCGGCAGAGAAAAAGAGAAGAGTAGGGACGTCTGAATGCTGAGAGGAATTTGGCTGGGGGCCGTGCAAGAGGAGTGTTGTTACTGGGCAGCCCAACTCCAGGGGAAGTCACCTTCCCACTCCAATCCCCCTACCCGCAGCCCTTCCAGGTCCCCATCCATCCCGCTGAAAGCCACCTCCACCATTCAGTAAAACCTTGCATTCACCCTTCCAGTCCGTGTGTGACCCAACTTTTCCGGGATGCTAGACAAGAGCTTGGAATACAGAAAGCTGTTATATGGCCCGTTGCCCTTGTGAAAAGGCAGAGAGTCCATTGAGCTGGTTAACACTCAAGTCATCCACGGGTGGCCAAGCTGAAAGAGGTTTGTAACACTGAGGTTGCGGGCACCCACCACTAGACACTACCATGGGGCCAGAGCCCAAAGGGCTGACCCTGGCCTCTGCACCTGCCCATCTGCATGGTCCTCCCCTCTCAAGGGATTTGAGCAGCGCACGACCAAACAGGTGAGCCACACCCCTGTCGCATATGCTGCAAGGGGAATCAGGAAAGTCTCCCGTTTTAGTACTACATGACCATGTGACATGCTTATGACATGCTAGAGAATTTGTCAGTGGTAGATGGGCAGGCTGTTTGTAATGAAAATTAAAATGTAAGTTCTATGCTGAGCTCAACTGTTGAAAGGGTAACAGACTTGGAAAATGCCAGATATACAACAGAAAACATTTCTCTGTGGTAGTCCTGGTACCTGGTACCACAGTAGACACTCAACAAATATTTTTGAATAAATGAGTGAGAGAGTTGAGTTAGCTTAGGAGACATTAACATAAAATTGAAAATACTGATTATTTGATTGTCTAAGATCTGAGGAGTCCAATAAGAAAAATTCCCAAATAATGTATTAGGAGAGAACATGTTCTAATCTGGAAAATTTCAAGATTATTGTTTTGTTCATTTCTTTCCTTTTCTTTTTAAAATCTAATGAAAGGAATTAGTAAAAATTCCAAAGAGTCTATATGGTACATTTAATCAGTAATCTGTGAGCCCTTGGGGGTTGAAAATAAAGTATGACCTGTACAAGAATTTAGCCTTACTTTTTTATAGACTTAATAAAAATACAATCCAGGATCGCTGTCTATAAGCCACTTCTCATCAGAAAATGGTTTATAAAATTTATCTGCACATTACAACCTTAGAGATAAATAATAAAATGGAAATCTAGAGTCCAGCCTAGTCTGTTTCTTCATTAAACTTCACACAATGTGATGAGGAGCTGTAGAGTTCTGAGGAATACGTTTTGAAAGTCATTGTCCCAGAGGTTTCTTTTGAGGAACCTGAAAGCAAGCACTTCTGGTAGGGAAATGATGAGAATTGGATACTGTAATAATACAGTTACCATTTACTGAATGTCTACTAGATCTAGGTACTTCGAAGAGCTTATTTCATTGATCTGAGTTAAGTATTATGTCAGAGGGGTGTGAACCAGAGCAACTCCATCTTGAATAGGAGCTGGATAAAATGAGGTTGAAACCTACTGGGTTGCATTCCCAGATGGTTAAGGCAATCTAAGTCACAGGATGAGACAGGAAGTCGTCACAAGATATAGGTCATAAAGACTTTGCTGATAAAACAGCTTGCAGTAAAGAAGCTGGCCAAAACCCACCAAAACAAAGATGGCAACAAGAGTGACCTCTGGTCATCCTCACTGCTAGACTCCCATCAGGGCCATGACAGTTTACAGATGCCATGGCAACATCAGGAGGTTACCCTATAAGATCTAAAAAGGGGAAGCATGAATAATACACCCCTTGTTTAGCATATAATCAAGAAATACCCATAAAAATGGGTAATCAGCAGCCCATGCTGCTGCTCTGCCTATGGAGTAGCCATTCTTTATTCCTTTACTTTCTTAATAAAATTGCTTTCACTTTATGGACTCACCCTGAATTATTTCTTGTGTGAGATCCAAGAACCCTCTCTTGGGGTCTGGATCAGGACCCCTTGCCGGTAACAATTATGCATCTTTTTAATGAGAACGCTGAGGTTCATAGAGGTTAAATTGCCAAAGTCACTCAAATGCTAAGTGCACTTTTGACTACTCAATTGCTTCAAATATGACCCAACAAAAGAACAGGCATCTCTTACTGCATAGATTTTCCAAAGTATCCTTCTTCTGTCGATCAAGGTTCTGTAGGGCTAAGAGATGTACGTACTTCCAAGCTGGTTAGATTTTCCAGAGGGAATCAGCATTGTGTGTGCTTAGGGGTGGAACAGCTAAAAAGTTTGCCATGATCACCTGACTTTTAGGAACCATAAACCCATTATCATAACAGAGCCTCCTCATGGAACCAACCCTTAGACACTGACACAACTCCTTACTCCAGATTCAAGGATCTTGTCTGGGGCTGACCCATCACACTCAACTATCCCAACCCCTCCAAAGTTCCAGAATGAACACAGAGGTGATCTCACATGATCAGTAAAGCTGCTTATGCATTTGTCAAAACCCACAGAATTATGCAACACAGTGAATGTGAATGTAAACAATGGCTTTACTTTATAATAACGTATCATATTGATTCATCAATCATAGCAAATGTAAATAATAGGGCATATTAACATCTAAATAATAGGGAATATTAGTAATAAATAATAATAGAGTATATTCACAGCTAAGGAAAGATGTTAATAATAGAGAAAACTGTGGGTAGAGATGTGGGACTGGGGAGTATTTGGGAATGCTGTATTTTCTGCTTAATTTTTCTGTAAACTTAAAATTGCTCTAAAAACTAAAGTTTATTAATTTTTTAAAACTTAGCTATTTTCTGGAGCAACTGTATAAAACAATGCATATCCAAAAGAAGACAAACATTAAAGTTAAGAAAATTCAAATCTAGAATTTACTGAGCCTCTAACCCTTCAGCCCCACACTTAAACTTGTACATTCAGAGAAAGTGGCCAGTGGCTGGCTGCATTCAAATTCAAAGATAGGGCTGAGTGGAAAACAGCTATGAAAACAATCCACAGGTTGGTGCCAGGTTAATGATCTTCCTGATGAGATCCTAAATGACTTGGTGCAGGTTTCTCACCAGACAGGGTAATAAACTCAAAAAGGTAAAACTACTCTATGTTCATCAAGGTAACTGACTACCACCCAGGGTTAGCTGCTCACTTCAAAGGTCTCTTTAAAACTGGGGCAGAAAGAGCTTCAGTTCTTTTTTTTTTTTAAAGGGTCACTGTATTCTCCACCTCTCATGCTCAAGTGATTCTCCTGCCTCAGCCTCCCAAGTAGCTGGGATTACAGATGCGTGCCACCACACCCAGCTAATTTTTGTATGTTTAGTAGGGATGGGGTTTCAGCAGGCTGGTCTTGAACGCTTGACTTTGGGTCCTCCCACCTTGGCCTCCTGTGTGAGCCAACTGTGCCAGCCAAGAGCTTCAATTCTTTCTGAACTCCAGGTCTAGTGTAGAAGCAGAGCAGATGCTTCCTTCCCATTTGATTCAAATGCCACCTTCACAGTGCAACATTCACCAAACGAGCACTTTAGAACTGAAAACCCTCACTCCGGCCACCCAGTGTGACCTTTCTGACTATCTTTCCACCCCAAACCAACTGGAGCACTTATTGCCATTAATAAGCACACTGCATATTTTACTTACTTTGTTTATTGTTTCCTTGCCTGACTAGGCTAAATTCCAGGAGAGCGGCAATTTTGCTTTTATTATTCTGACCCTCAGCCCCTTAATGCAGTACCTTGCATTTAGCATGTCTCCCATAAATATTTGTTGATTCAAATGAATAAACCACCACTTGGAAGACGGAGTGGGCGTGAAAAGGAAATATAAACAGAACCATCAGAGTTTAAGGTTCTCCGGCTCTACCTCCCCCACCCTTCTGCACGGGCTTTCCCAGCTTATTTTGACGCACTGCATTGGGTTGTCTACTGCCAGTGAGAAGATTGCTGAAGACAGAGCAGTGGTCAACAGGATTGGCTGTTAAGATTATAATCCAGAGGCAACTGGATGGAGGCTTGAGGAAAATAGCTTTTTGACCGAAAATGCAGTACTTTCTGTTTTTTTTTTTTTCACTGTGGCTAGCACAATGAAAAGGACCAGTTGACCACTTAGTACAACTGCCAAGCAGAAAGATTATATGATAGACTCTATAGAGGTCACCATGTCAAGGTTTTCTTTGCTGCTGCACCAAAAAAAGAAATAACTAGTCCAAACCACTTAAACACAGTAGAAAACATAAAAACAAATGCACCCCCAAAGGACTCTACTTAGGGTTCCCACGACAAGCCTTCCAAAATCAACAGTGTGGTCTATCTGAATGTTATCAAAGCTCACTAGCCATGCATTCCCATGACATGACTCAGTGACTCCATTTCCTGCCTGCACTTCCGCTAGCTCTGGGCCTCACTGTGAGCTTGGCTGTCAAGTGTAGTAATGCCAGATACTTCTAGCTGCTCCATGTAGACCATAAAAATTCTTCAGAAAATATACAACATGTGAGAATGATATCAGAAACCAATTTACTTCCCAATTCATCCATTCTTGTAATTGTACCTGCCAATTAAAAAAGTATTCAGAACTCTAGGTTTTCTTGGACATCACTCAAACCAATTACCGTCTTAACCATTTTAAGTGGACAGTTCAGTGGAAATGTGGAATTTCGAACTTGTCTTTTATATTAGAGGCTTCTTAAGAAAATGCTGACTTATCAAATAAGAGCTCCTCTATACATGGTAATATTTGAGAAAGCCTTGAAGATAAACGATAAACATGTACAAGGGGCAGCATGAACTAAAGTTAAAGGCTCGGAAAGCTTGAACACTTACTTCATGTGGATTACTTACTTTCTTATTAGTCTTTTTTTTTTTGAAACAGAGTTTCGTTCTGGTTACCCAGGCTGGAGTGCAATGGTGTGATCTCGGCTCACTGCAACCTCTGCCTCGGGTTCAGGCAATTCTCCTGCCTCAGCCTCCTGAGTAGCTGGGATTACAGGCACGCACCACCATGCCCAGCTAATTTTTTGTATTTTTAGTAGAGACGGGTTTTCATCATGTTGACCAGGATGGTCTTGATTCCTTGACCTCGTGATCCACCCGTCTTATTAGTCTTGAGTCAAATATTTAAATATTTGTGTCTCATATTTTGAATCTTCTAAACAGGATTGAAATACTTGCCATGTATATATTATGTTTGAATAAAGCTAGTAAGAAGGAGGAGGAGTATGTTTTACATGCTTTTAAATTGTTTTGTATTACTCTCTGCTTTCTGTATCTTCTTTATAATGGATGACTTAAAACAATTTTCATCTTGAGCTAATAATCTTTCCACATTTAATGTAATTTTTTTATTCACACAACTATAGTAATATAATCATTATATTATTATATAATATCATGCAATTATAATTATATAATAAATATATACAAATTACATGTAATTATATAATTATAATTGTATATTAACCATATATAATTATTTAAGTAATTTTATTTTTATAATATATTTATAATTTTAATTTATGATTATTTAAATATAATTTATAATATACCTACATAATTTAAAATATAAACATAATTATAATATAAATTTTATGATGTACATATGCATTATATAATTTACATATACATTATAAAATTTATAATTTTATAAAATAAAAATAAACTGTTTATTTTATAAAAAATAAAGTGTATTTACAACGACAAATACATTGTACCTAACATTGCCTCATTGTTATTGTTACTATTATTATAATTGTTAATTTATTTAGAATAATTGGTCAGTTTCCATAATATCCTCCTGGTGGAAACTTCCTCCTGGTATCATTTTTAATGCACAAATCTCTCTCTAACTCATCATGCCATTTGATTATGCAATTTGTCTTCTTCTTATACATGACATAAATATTTATTTAGGTCAGACAGTTGTGTAATATCAATTCCTCTGAATTATCTGTATGCATAGGCACATATAGTATGTTAAGTGTCAAGCACCCAAATGGCTTCCATGTTTAACTCTTTTTGTATAACACTAGAACAGAAGAGTACTTTTATATTTCATGATGATGATTATGATAGTGATGATATAATTTACACATACTCATTGCTGTTTTTAACAAAGAAGAAATATATGCCATTTTGTCTCAACATCAAATGATAAATTTTCAAATTCTATTAGATCTTTGAGTTTTGAAAATCTTTACATAGTTTCATTTCAGGATAAATTTAGGCTATGTGATAAGCTACTCCCTGTTTTGTTGCTATTATCCTACAAGTATTTTTCTCAACTGAACATCAAGTATTTAACAAATGGATAATTTTGTAAGAAAAATCTGTTTGGCTTATTTTCATAGCTTTGTGGTTATTCTTTATGGCAAGAAAATAGATGTTGGGTGTCCTCCCAAATTTTGAGAATGAAAGACAGGCTTAGCTTAATTAGCATGACCTCAAATGAGTCCCATCATATTCCTAGACCTTTAAGTTTCCCAAATCATTAATCTGATTACCATCCTGAAAAAACCGATCTAGTGTGCTCCTCCATGCACAAATGTATGTTATTGACGTTATGTGCTTAATATTAAGATGTAACCAAAAAACATACAGTCTACTTCCTTTCCATGAAGACTGAATTTTGTTCTCTGAGTAATATCAGTCATCTAAAGGACTATATGTACAAGACTGTTCTCAGTCTGAAATTTTGTTTCCTTCAATCATAGTTGAAGCTATGATTATGTCAACCTTGGAAGGTCTCTATCATAATAAAGAAGTAAGAAAGGTTTTCCAAGATCATAAAAATATTTAGTAAACAGATGGTAGTATGAGCCTTTAGTTCTAAATCAGAGCTAAATCACTAAGTCACTCATCCTGGTTATTTTGACACTGATCTATTTATTTCTCTCCCCTTTTTAATATAAAAACCTGTCAAGTTCATTTGGTGGCCAAATTAACTGATTTATTTATTTTATCTACTATCTGCTTTAAAAATCACTATTAGTGTTTCCCTGTCTGTTTTGAACTAATTACTGTGGTTTCAACATCCACCAAGCGCCAGGTACCATTGTGTCTTCTTTTAGGTCCAGTGAGCCTACTCGTGGAGAGTGTCAGGTCTGGTGAAGGTGGAGTTAAACATGTGAGAGTGTCCTGGCATATACAACCCTCAGAACTCTGAAATGATTATAATTTGGAAAATATGCAATTACTTTTGTGGTTCTAGTATCTTACTTTAGTATCATGGGAATTGATAAATACTGACATACAAAACTCTGTAATATGAAGTGAGTTCCTTCACCATGTAGATCCATAACAACCAACTTTTTACCAGTATAACATAAGACATTAGAATAGTGGCTACGAAAAAAGAGCTGTGGTACCAAAGACTGATTTCAAAGAGAAAACTAGAAGTGACTGATACTTCCTCATGTCTAAATCGAAGTTTTAAAAGCATTTAGTTCATTGCAAACAGAGAAAAATAACACATTTACCCTTGAGTCTTAAAAGTCAATATGAAATAGTTACAAGCACAGCATGACAACCGATAACCTTCAATTATAAGAATTTGGAATTCTCCTCTGCTAAGTGTGTACACCGGGTCAAAGTGTTATCTCAATGTTGATGAAAAGGGTTTTAATGGAAATGATATGAGTGAGAGTTAAATAGATCAAAATTCAAGTTCCTCTAATTACCTTACATTACGGATTGTTAGAGCCTCCTTATTTCAGAATATTGCTGTGGGTCATGAATTTGACGTTTTAAAATATTTGTATTTTTGTAATAGGCAAAAGATAAGGTCATAGGACCTCTACTAATATAATGAGAGAAACAAAAGATTAGCTTTAGGTAGAAAAGATAATCAGTGAGATTGAATGAGTTTAAATGCTTTCTATTATTAAATGTACCTGAATTATACATATTAAAAGACAATTTCAAATAACATCTTTGCAAGATGAGATACAAATATTTCTTGTACTAAATAAAAAATGCTAAAATGGTACAGGGAAAAATAATAAGGAATCGAAAGTAAAGACTACATTCTGCTATAATCCAAGTTATAAATTAGTAAAGAAAGGCATTCATTCACCTCATCATATTTTCAATATTGCGTATTTGCATATGCGATGCTTCAGAAAAACTGAGAGAGGAATCTTGATAGTCTCAAATTCTTCCCAACACAACAAACTTATTTTGAGTACGCTGTAGCACTTTAGAAGTCTGAGGCAAGTGAATTACCTGAAGTCAAAAGTTCAAGACTAGCCTGGCCAACACGGTGAAACCTCGTCTCTACTAAAAATGCAAAAATTAGACAGGCGTGGTGGCATGTACCTGTAATCCCAACAACTCAGGAAACTGAGGCAGAATTGCTTGAACCCAGGAGGCAGAAGCTGCAGTGAGCCGAGATCACACCATTGCATTCCAGCCTGGGCAACAGAGTGAGACTCTATCTCACAAAACAAACAAACAAAAACAAAAACAAATTTTAACACAGAGTGAACCTCAGAAATGATTCAATCTGATAATCTTATTTTTATGAATGACAAAACTGAGGTCGAGAGATGTTGAGTTGGTGAAACAAATATATTAGTTAACTTAAGCTGCCATGACAAAATACCATAGACTGGTTGGTTCAATAACAGAAATTTATTTCTCATGTTTCTAGAGGCTAGAAGTCCAACATCAAGGTGCCAATGTGGTTAGCCTCTGGTGAGAGCTCTCCCTGGGTTGCAGATGGCCACTTTGTTGCTGTATTCTCACATGGCTGAGAGAAAAGGAGCTCCAGCCTCTTCTTCTTCTTCTTTTTTTTTTTAAGACACAAAGTCTTGCTCTGTTCCCCAGGCTGGAGTGCAGTGGCACAATCATAGCTCACTGCAGACTCCAACTCCTAGGTTGAGGCAATACTCCTATCTCAGTCTCCCAATAGCTGGCACTACAGGCACCTGCTAGTGTGCCTGGGATTTTTTTTTTTCCACTGTGCCGTCTAGGCTGGTCTTGAACTGCTGGTCTAAAGCAATCCTCCCACTTTGGCCTCCCAAACTTCTCAGATTACAGGCTTGGGTCACTGTGCCTGGTCACCCTTCCTCCTCTAATAAAAACACTGATCCTATCATGACAGTCCTACTCCCAAGACTCTACCTTAATTACCTCCCAAACGCCCCCACCTCCAAATACCATTGCATTGTGGTTTAGGGGTTCAACATATAAATTTGGGAAGGAGGTTCACAAACTATCAACCCATAACAATGGATTGACAAAAATTCAGAGTGAAACTAAGAACTAGAACCTAGGCCTGCTGAAACCCTGGCCAGCCATGTTTTCAAATCAAATTATCAGTTAATTCTCACTTACATTACTTAACTTCTAAAATTAATTGTGTAACTTTTAAAAACATAGTTGAAATAATGCTGAGGACTAGAAAACCAGCAGAGAAGGAAAATGAGATTAACAATATCCTACAGTTCTGTATCTTACACGTATAAAAATTTTTCTATGCCATCTGGTGCCTGTCTCATATCATTTTACTATGTTCCTTTTTAATAATCATCCTTAATGCACCTGAACAGAATGTATTAGAGAGGTTCAATGAAAATTTGTTCTTGCTGCTAAATAAATCCATTTTGGGTGCTCTTTGGCTTGTTATTTCTTCAGACACAATCAATTGAGGGCTTGATGAAATCCTTTCTGCCTCAGACTGTGATGACTTCTAACATTTTGTTTATATATTTAGCAGCAAAAAAAGAATCAAGAGCTGCCAAGTATTATTAAAGTAGAACCAACTACAGCAGGAATTCTATCATGAGGGCAGCATCACTAATGAAGCAAAGCAGTGAGACAGAAAATTCTAACCATAACCCCAGTTTCTAACTCCTCATGATATGGAGACATTGATTCTCTTTTTGTTTTTAAATTTAAACAACAAAGATAATCACCTTGTATTAAGGATTCTCAGATAGTGCTTCAGTATACATGTAATAATTATAAAATGCTTGCTTTTTAAGGCAAAACAGTATTAATTATCATAAAAATACTTTTGGTGTTAAAAAAAACACTTAAAAATAACAACAAACCCTGCCACATCAACTTTCTTTCCTCTACCTACCTTAATTGTTCTACATCTTCTTTTTTTTGAGAGAGACAGAGTCTTGCTCTGTTGCTCAGTGGCACAATCTCAGGTCACTCTGCCTCCTGGGTTCAAGCGATTCTCCTGCCTCAGCCTCCCGAGTAGCTGGGATTACAGGCACCCACCACCACATCCAAGTGATTTTTGTATTTTTTATAGAGACATAGTTTCACCACGTTGGCTAGGCTGGTCTTAAACTCCTGGCTTCAAGAGAACCACCCACCTCGGACTCCCATGCGCAGGGATGACATGCCTGAGCCGCTGCACCCTGCCCCATATCTTCTTATAAAAAATAAATTACACCGCGAAGATGGCAGCAATAGTTGCTCTATTTGAGACATTGCTAGTAAGGTCTTACTTCTACAAAAAAGTCCTTCAGCTATAGCCTGCATATTACTCTGCCTGAAAGAAAGCCTGCTTCCCAAGTACAATTCACAGCAGCTTGGGTGTTCAGTGAGAACTGAATAAAGGAGCCCAACACTCCTCCTCCTAATTCTGTGAGTTTACAATCTAGTATTTGTTGCTCTTATAAGCAAAGACTGGGAATAGTAAATTGATGGCCCAAAGAAAATAAATATCTATTGAGTGTCCTCCATGTGGTCAGCAAAGCATTAAGTTTCACTTTATTATACCATTACACCATTCTTAGAAAAATGTCCCAAATGTTCTACAAATAAGGAAACTGAAGATAAGGCAGTAAAAACTGAAGATTCATTAGTTGTTAATTGGTATAGCTAGAATCCATCCTCAGGTTTCTCTAGTACTAAAAAATAATTTAGTATGTAATTTAGTAATTAAACATTCATATAGAATTCTCTCACATTTAAAAAAAGTCATTTCACAAAAATGAATATTTATATATAGCAGGACATTAAATATTATAAGCCAGAAAAATTATATATGGTTTTGCCCAGATATAAAATATATTACCAAAACATTATTATCCTTTTAAGTAATTCTTAAACAACAAAACATCGTTTAACATAAAAGACAATTTTCAACTTTGTCTGGCAAACGAGTCTGCCAAAGATCAATGTCTTCTGATTTAACCACATTTTTGGTTAAATTTTTTATCCTCAACTTTCATGAACACTTAGAACCAAGTATTTCAAAGTCTAGTTTGTCATGTATTGTTAGAATGACAAAAATGACAGATGAAAATCAGTGGCCAAGCCAAAATAGCACCTCATGCTCATGGGTCCTTTTTTGGTGGGACCTCCCCAAGTATATTTATTTCAGTTCTTACAAGATATAGCTATAGTGTGGTCTGCAGAGTCCTGGGCATATCTGAGATGCTTTCTGAGGGTTTATGAGGTCCAAATTATTTTCTTTATACGACTGAGATGTCATCTGCCTTTTTCATTGTGTTGATATATTTATTAGTGGTGTAAAAACAATGCTGGGTAAATCTGTTGATGTCATAGCACAAGTCAAAGCAGTGGTCCCCAACTGTACCCACAGTCACTGTACTCTTCAATGACGTGCACTTGTAGGGGAAAAAATACAGTGCAAGTTTCACCTAAGAATGTTATTAATGAAGGAATAAAAGTTGTTTTCTTAAATCTCAATGCCTAAGTACATTTTTAATATTCTGTGTGTCAACACAGGAAGGAAGCATTAAAGCACTTTTCTTGCATTTTGCCTTTTGCAAGAAAAGACTGCTTGGGGAAAAGCATGTGTGATTGAGTTGCAAGCTGACTCAGGTACTTTTTTTGTGAAGGACCATTCTTACTTGCATGAACAACTAACAAACTATGCTTATTCAGATGGGGGTGTTTAGCAGACATTTTCTCAAAAATTAATAAAGTGAGTCTATCACTGACAGTTTTTCTTGTCAACAATATAATTCCAGCTTTCAAGAGAAAATTAGAAGCTTAGAAAATTTCTATTCACCACTATGAGCTTGAAAGCTTCCAAATACTTAAGAGACTTTGCTGAAAATGGTGTTGATGAAAATGGATGTGATATTTTTGATGTCATATAATGAAATGTGTCACAACTGGAAGATTTCCATAATTCAGTGAACAAATATTTTCCAAACAACCAAGGCATGCTAACAAAATATCATGTGTAGATAAAAGATACAGTCAAAGGGCAAATTTGACCAATGGATTATAATGTAAGAGAATGTGAAAACCTCATTGGTATGGTTTCAGATTCTACATACGTAGAAATTACCACCTGTTGAGTTTTGGTGTAGTATAAAAGAATACATACGATTATTTTAAAAGGCCATTAAAATACTTCTTGTCCAGGTTTGGTGGCTCTTACCTGTAATTCTAGCAGTTCAAGAGGCCAAGGTGGGAGGATCCCTTAAGCCCAGGAGTTCAAGACCTGCCTGTGCGACATAGTGAGACCCTGTCTCTACAAATTAGCCTGTAGTCCCCAGTTACTTAGGAGGTTCAGGTGAGAGGATCACTTGAGCTTGGGAGGTCAAGGTTGCAGAAAGCCATGATCATGTCACTGCACTCCAGCCTGGGCAGCAGAGCGAGATGGTCTCATAAAATAAAGTAAAATAAAATACTTCTCCATTTTCCAACTACATAACTGTAATGCCAGATATTCTTCCACTCAAAACAACAGAGTTATGAATTGAAGCAGAAGCAGGTATAAAAATTCAGTTGCTGTCTATTAAGCAGATAATACAGAAATTTGCAAAAGTATAAAAAATAGTAATGAAGCAAGTGGGTTTTTTTAATGTAAAACTCTTCTCAATTTTTTTTTGTTTTGAAAATATAGTAATGTTTCGCTAAAATATTCTAATTACATTAACTTTTTTGGTTTATTATTTTAAATAAAATTATGAAAATTTAATTTTAAAACTTCTGATTCAATGTTTAATAAAGTAAATATTAATAGCTTAAAATTTATTAAGGACTCACAAAATCAATAGTTCTTTGGGGTCCATAATAAATTTTAAGAGTTAAAAGGGCTCTTGAGGCCAATGTGTATGTCTTTCATATACATATGAAATGTACACATTCTTATGTGCTACAGAAAGAATGTGTGTTCAGTAATTACAATTGACTCTTGAACAAGGCAGAAGTTAGGGATGCTGACCCCTGACATTGTTAAAAATCCAAGTAGAACCTCTGAGTCCCCCCAAAAAACTAAAATGCTAACACAGCCTACTGTTGACTGCATGCCTTACTGATAACATAAATAACTGACGAGCACATATTTTGTCTGTTGTATATATTACATACTATATTCTCACAATAAAGTAAGCAAGGGAAACTTTTTGAAGAAAATCATAAGAGAAACTATATTATTAAGTGGAAGCAGATCATCACAAAATCTTCATCCTCACTGCCTTCTTGTTGAGTAAGCTGAGGAGGAGGGGGAGGAAGAGGGCTTGGTTTTGCTGTCTCAGGGGTATCAGAAGAGGAGGAAAAACCACACGTAAGTGAACCCGTGCAGTACAAGCCTGTGTTGTTCAAGGGTCAATTGTACATGATAATATGTAAATAAGTCTAAACTGTGTTTAGTTTCTGCCTCCCATCTTTAAAGTGACTTGCCTAATGTAAGGAATGCAGGCTTTTTGATTTAGCACCTTCTTCAGAAGAACCACTCCTCGCCATTCTCAGTGCAAGTGGCAGATCCCACTCTGTGGATCCAGAGGAGGTTGGCATGTGTTGCAGAACTTACTAAGTATAGTACTACATTCCTGAAGAAATGGTCGGGTGGCCCAGACAGGCCAAGAAAGGAATGTTTGTATCTACAATTTTGGTTGTGTTGCTAGCTCTGAGAATGCAGCCTGCGAATATAGCCTGGAGCTGCTGGTGGCTGTCTTTGCTAACAAGTGGAAAAATGATAACAGTGTAGCCAACATAGACAGCAGAGACAAGTGGAAAAAAATGTGTACTGATAATACTGAACTTTATAACCAACATATTTGAAGACTTGGACTTTCTAGTTGGGGAAGTCAAGAAATTCCTTCTATTTAAAGTTTTATAAGCTGAATTTATACTATTGCATTGAAGTGAGCCCTAATCAATACTGTATTTGATAGTTGGAAGTGGAGCGTTGCAAATGACAGACCTTAAAATGTGACATTGGATAAGCTGAGGTGAGAGGGAGGATTCCCCCATTGCAGGGCAAAAGGCAAATGCTGTTCATTGAAAGCAAAGCAGACAGTTAAAAGATGCTTAATGTGTGTCGGAACTCAAATCATATAGTCATGTGTTGCTTAACAACAGGAACAAGTTCTGGGTAACATGTCATTAGGCAATTTTGTCATTGTGGGGACATCCTAGAGTTTACTTACACACAGCTATACGGAATAGCCTATGACACACCTCAGTTATATGATGTAGCCCATTGCTCCTAGGCTACTAACCAGTACAGCATGCTACTATATTGAATGCTGTAAGGTACCTGTAACACAATGCTTAAGTATTTGTGTATGTAAACACATCTAAACAGAAAAGGTATTGTAAAAATATAATCTTATGGGACCACCATCGTAGAAGCAGTCTGCTGTTGACTGAAACATCATTATGCAATACCCGACTTGACTGTAAATATCAAGGATAGAGTGTTATGGAAGTAGGGAAAAGATGCCCGAATTTTGGAAGGTGTTGGCTACTTCTTTTAGCCTCAGTAAGACCATACAGGAAAGGAATTGTCTTCAGTCTAATCTGGCAGTTGCAGAAGGAAAAAGGAAAAGGGATTTGGTCCTTCCTAAGAGTCAGCCTTTTTGCCTGCTCCCAGCCCTCCAAAATGGCCAATAGCAGATAACCATTGACCTTTAGGATGTGTAAATCTCTGCCCCATGCTAAATTTAGTACAGGCAGGAAACATAATGGAAAAAGAGGTTGGGATCCTGGTCAACCAGGGACTTGCTGCTGTATATTCAAAGAGACGAGGTACAACTCTGCTCCAAAAGCCGTACCCGGGAATTCAACCACTGAGGGTCAGGATCTGTGTGATTTCAGCCCATTGTCTCCACATATGAGGTCCAAATGGCTAGAGAGAGGAGCAGAGCATAAAGGCTGATTGCTAAGAGGGAGAATCAGTGAGGTTTGGAACCAGGCTGATGGGCCCTGACTCCACAAAAGTTCTGGCTTTGTTACCATTGCAGGGAGTATTTGAGAAATTAACAGAGCCAACAGCCAACAGATCTGTCAGGAGAGGCTGTGGTATTGCCAGTGAAATTCCAAAGCTCACCGAACAGACCCGAGAATGCCTAACTTACAGGGCAAATTTTCAGTGCCCAAACCCACACACACGGGAAGGAGGAACTGAAATGTTCTAGCTGTTAGAACAGAAACCTCCCAGTGTCCATCTGACAAATACCTGTGCAAGACAGTGGAAAAAGGACTTCCTCCCAGAAAGCAGTGAAGGGCGAGCCAGATTCCTGAACAAAGAACTCCCTCCACTGTCAGGTCAGAGAGTCCTTGCTTTCTTTGCCCAGCAGCATGAGATTATTGTGACGAACTTGAGATCCCTCTTTAGTGGTTGCCCTTCTCTCTTTTTCCAAATGGAAGTTTTATTGCAGTGATGGTGTTTGCTCTCTACCACTGTGAATTGGCAATGCTAAATTTATCCTTTAGCCAGAGGTTGCCAAGCCATGATGAGCTACATTTAGACGAAACCAAAAAAACGTCGTAACTTAGAGATTCTAGAATTGAAGTTGAAAGCAGGAACTGGGTGAGCCTAAGGGTAGTCTCCCTTTAGAGTGGAGGTAGGAAAATTTTTCTGGTAGAGGTATATTTGCATTACATTGGCAAAGGCCACTTTGAGAATTTTATAAATGGAAAGAAGGTTTATATGGATGCTGGCCAGCCAAGGGATGGAAACATAATGAGAGAGTAGTTAACCTTTGTTTTGTTCAGCCCAGAATCTCTTTAGGAATTATGTTTTTCCCATTCTGAGTCCAAGTGCTTTAGGTGGGGATGATCCTACCGCCTGGCTCTAGGACTGCCATTATGGAAACCTGGCCAACAAAGTACCAGATTTCTTCATTCATAGCGATTACATCCAGGGATGGTCACATGACCAAAGCTAGGCCAGTGAAAGCTCTCCCTGGGTCTTCTATTGGAGCTATTGAAAAATTGACTTATTTTTATTTTTATGAGAAATTCCAGCTGCCAGTACAACGTAAACTCAGAACTGCTGCTGGTCATTTTTACCACATTGTGGGGAGAGCCTGCCCAATAATGCAGCCAACACCGAGTTTAAGCAGAAAAAATTATTTTGAATTTCTAAATCTAGTCATATCTAAAGCTAGACTCATAAGCTCTGGTTTTTCAAATTATTTGAGTCAATAGATACCTTTTTTTGTAATTAAATGAAACTGAGTTGGGTTTCTGTCATCTTCAAGCCAAATAATCCTAAAAGCTAAGTAAAATAATTTCTATTTTATTTTAATTCTTTCAAAGAGAAATAATTGAATTGACACCTAAATATTTCTTTCTGTTTAAAAGCTGATGTCGGCCAGGCGCAGTTACTCATACCTGTAATCCCAGCACTTTGGGAGGCCGAGGAGGGCAGATCACTTGAGGCCAGGAGTTGGAGGCTAGTTTGGCCAACATGGTGAAACTCTGTCTCTACTAAAAATACAAAAACATTAGCTGGGCACACGCCTGTAATCCCAGCTACTTGGGATGACTCTTATCATCACTTTGTCCAGGGAAATCACCCTCCTAATACAGATCTTTGTGATCTACTCGGGAGGTTTGAGAATTGCTCAAACCCAGGAGGTGGAGGTTACAGTGAACCAATCTTTGTGACCTTAGGTACCTTTTAATGCCACCCTAGATTACAGCGACTTTTATTTTGTTTCCCCCACAGATTTTTAAGCAACAATTTCTCTACTGAAATGTTATGTTTGTATTAGATGGTAATTTCCCTGGACAAAGTGATGATAAGAGTCAACCATTTACTATTTATTATTTGTATCCTACTTATGTTTAAATAATTTTTGTGTCTCTTTGCAATAAAAGGCACTATGTAATAAAACCATTAAACAACTTAAAAACTAAAAGATCCAAATAATAAAGCGAGGTAAGAGGAAGTTGTATTGCAAATCTTAGGCTGAGTCGCCCTACCAGAGTCAAGTACAAAACTGGTCTGTGAGCTTCTGAAAAGGCAAAGCAAAGTGGATATTCAGAAAGTTCTGAACTGTGGTTATCTTAATCGAAGGGAATATTTCATCAGGAGGGATCACTTGTTTCCACCACTAAAGTTTAAAAATAACTAATTACCTACCTCTTTATACACTAGCCCCATGTAATAAAATTGAGAGTCTTTAACAGAAGCTTCATAAAAGATGCAGAAATGTTCTTTTTATAGCTCTTACAGAAAAAAAGATAGGCTATTAATTAAAGCTGACTTGTTAAACTATAAATCCATAAAGACAACTTGGATGGAGACTTTGAAAAAGGAAGCAGACACAGGCTGTTTTTAGTAATGTGGCTTGATATTTGAGCAGATTTCGGGGAATGTATTCAAGAAGAAAGGGTGGTGGGGGTGGCATGTCCTTTAAGACCATTCTTCCCAATTATCAGTTGACTCATAAAAGCTTGTAAATAAAAGTTACATACACAGCAAACCACTGGAAACTAAAGACTAAGATCAATCATAAGAAATTAAGTGCCAAAAAAGGACTGCTGATTAAAGTGATATCTACATTCACTAAAGATCCTATTATATGTGAGCAAAATTTCACAATGCAAATCAGCCTTGCTTGCTTTTCTTACAAGATAGGGAGTAATAAATACTGTTAAAATGCAATACTAAAAGCTTCCAAGATTAAGAGAGTCTTAGAGAAGTGTTAGAGTCCTTAGAGCAAAGACAAGTGTTTTTTAAATTTAATGTGTTTTTTCACTCTTGTTTTTTGAGATGGAGTTTCACTCTTGTTGCCCTGGAGTGCAGTGGTGCGATCTTGGCTCTGCAACCATCCGCCTTCCAGGTTCAAGTGATTCTCTTGCCTCAGCCTCCCGAGTAGCTGAGATTACAGGCATGTGCCACCACACCCAGCTAATTTTTGTAGTTTTAGTAGAGACAGGGTTTCACCATGTTGGGCAGGCTGGTCTCAAATTCCTGACCTCAGGTGATCTGCCTGCCTCGGCCTCCCAAAGTGCTGGGATTACAGGTGTGAGCCACTGCGCCCAGCCGTGTTTTCACTCTTTAACCAAAGCTTCAGCCCAGGTTAGTATAACCTCAGATTGCCAGCAAACCACTGGAAGCTACCAGACAGTCCTGGAACACATTCTCTCTCACAGTGCTCAGAAGAAACCAACCCTGTGTACACCTTGATCTCAGACTTCCAGTTCCAGAACTGTGAGACAATACATTTCTATTGCTTAAGTCACCCAGTGTGGTTCTTTGTTTTAGCAGCCCTAGCAAAATAATACAACAGCTACACTCTCTTGTTGGTATATTGTCTACAGCTGCTCTCATGTAAAAACGGCAGAGTTGAGTGATTGGAACCAAAACCACATGTCCTCAAAGCCTAAAATATTTACTATCTGGCCCTTTACAGAAAATGTGCTGTTGACTTATCCGATGATGAGATAGGGTGAAGGGTCACCAGGCAGATGAGGTTTATTCTGCCTGTATTTCTCCTTTGAGAACTGTCTGATAATCTTTGCTCAGACCCTCTCTCTTCCACACAGGCTGAAAGTGTCCATCTGACTCACCTGGAATCACTGAGCTCTATTTGGGATAAAAGTAGAAGAAAATAAGAAGACACTTCGGGTCTGAGGCATGGTCTCTGATTTAGCTTGATCACAATAAAGCATTTAATTTTCTCTCTTCCTGATAGCTATACATATTTCTCAATTGATTTCAAATCTGGGAGGAGAGACATATGTAATTCATTGGCTTCCATGGACCTCGACTTCTTCCTCCTCATAGTATAAAGGTGTTGAAAATGCCATTTCCCTCTTGAAGGTTTTCCAAAAAGGAAGTGAGTGCTGATTCCTTTTTAAACCTGGCCATGTACTCTCTGAAGGTGCAATTCTCATGACTAACTTTTAAATTCTGTATCACATAAAACGATTATATTTGCACTCATGCTCACAAAGTTTAGTTTTTCCATCCTATGCCATTATGTATTTATGAGTATTTGTGTGTGCTTGCATAGAACAGACCTAAGTCACTGTAACCTTTCTTAGATTATGAGCTTCTGAGCAGATTCTTGTTCAACTTGCAGTCTGGTTTGTTTAATAGCAACACATTTCTATGCTGTCAATATGTTTCCCCCGTTAATAATGAAGGCCCCACTAGTCCACCGCTAACAACTTTACTCATGTAATGTAACAAAAAAGAGAATTTTCAAGATGAAAAAGACACTGACAATAGCTTTGAAGACTGAGCAAAAAATATTTTAATCACTAATAAAATATATCTAGAAATATACGTGAGAACATCAGCCTCTAATCTATAACCTGTAGCTTGTAATTTACTCAGTTAAGCCATTGATATTTATGGAAAATACCCATTACACACATGATTCTCTCTGACATCAGTAGATGGAGGGACATGGAAGATAATAAGATTAAATAAACAGTTGGGAAAGGACCTTGATGTTCAGGCAGAAAAATCTGGCTGTGATTCAGTAGATGTTCAAAAAGTGTAATGGAAAAAATGGAGACAGTGTTTGGAAGGAATTGTAGAGGTCTTAGCTTAATGATTTGAATGAGAGATGTGTCCTGTTTGGCTTGTGGGAAGGAGGAGCAGGGTAGGCCCTGCCGGGTCTGTTTGCTTGAGAGATCCAAAGATACTCAGAGAAATCACTCATCTAAAGGAAGGATGGCCATGGGGTGCTATTGTAGGGATTGTCGGGCTTGTTACCTAGTTATCTAGTTACCAGTTACATCTGACTCAGCCTCTGTGAACTGCTCAGGGAGAGAGGGTGGCGGTCAAAAGCATGTTCTGCACATGTACCCCAAAACGTAAAACGCAATAAAAAATAAAAAATTTTTAAAAAAAGTGAGTAAGAGTGAAAAGAGCAGTTTCCTTAAAGACTCTGTTGAGGGCAGTGTTTAACAGTAGGTGCCACAATGGAGGCTGGAGGATAGGGCGGGGCCAAGGGCAAGTTCCTACTCAGCAGTTACCTTTGCAGCTGCATGCTAGAACAGCCTCTGGGTGCACCAGGCAAGCGAGACTAAAACACAGGGGCAGCATCAGGATCTCTGGAGGGCTGGCTTCAGCTGCACCACAGTATGGGAGTGACAGATGATACCATGGATTTCCAAACAGAGTCGTAACAAACCAACAAACAAGGAGCCTGCCATTTAGACATAGGTGGACCTGTCCCCCAAAACTCCACTCCCTCCAAGATTCCTTGGGAGAAAAAGAGCCCAAGGACTGGTGGGCAGAAATTGTAGGAGGCAGAGTTTGAATAAATGGGAGTAGAGCCTCGGAAAGTGTCCGGTTACAATTACCGCTTCCAGTTTGTGGGGCCTGAAAACCACCACTTACAAAGATGTAGAAGAGAAGGTGATGTGGAGTAAAGGCCAGAGTACTAGACGCTGGTTGTGTGGAATACCAGCTGTGTGACCTTGGGCAAATTAGTCAAATGTTCTGCCTTCAGTTCCTGTAGCAAAAAAGTAGAATCTTTCGAATGCCCTCACAAGGTTGTGGTAAAGCTCAAATATAGGAGAAAACCCTCTACTTTAATAAAGAGTTATTAGTATAATTACACGGAGTATTGCAGAGCAGGCTCTTTATAAAAGGTTCGGAGTGCACTGATTTACAAGATATGCTGTCAAATAATTCACCTGTCTTCTGGTGTAAAAATGTTTTTGTGTCTTCCTAAGCCATTTCCCAAGGAAGTAATTTTTCTCACATAAACAATTGTCTCAGCAAAACCTAGAGGCACTTGAAATGACTGATTTTAGGAGCATCCGCGTTTGTCTATGTCCTCCAAAAAGACACAACAGGGAAAGTGCAGAGATAGCCGGCACAGGAGAAATGAAGGACAGGAAAGCCTTTGGGGTACTAGAAAGTGGGGCCCATAAAAATCTTGGCCTTATTTTAACATTTCTCAGAATATACAAGAGTCAGTGTATGAACTCGTTGGTAGTGATGGTTCTACTGGGAAATCTTAACTTTAAATTGCCTGCCAATCTTTATTTTGCGTGTCCAAGAAGAGCCATTTATCACTTTTATGAAGCCACTGAAAGCCCACAGTGAGGGAAAAAACTAATTATTGAGTAGTGCATGTCTTCACACTAAATACATAATGAGAGTAATGGGTTGAAGGCTGTAGATATGGGTAGTAAATGTTTCGATAAAACAAATCTAAGATGCTCCTGACAGAAAGGCAGCCCTTCCTCATCTCTACTAATTATTGCCCACCTGGAGAGCAAGTTTCCGACAATTAGTGATGCTCTGTGATGATGGATTTTATCTGATAGCTCGTCTCCACAGTATAGCTTTTCTTTAGTCATCAAAATAATCCATGTATGCATATGACTCTCACTCTTAGCAAAGCACTTTATATATAGACACACACACATATGTAAACTTTGTATGTATATAACATTCTCAGAAACGTTATATATATAATTTACATATAATGTATATGTAATTCATATATATGAATATATCTATTTTTATATATCATAATATATATTCTATATATATAATTTATATATAATGTATATGTAATTCATATATATGAATGCATCTATTTTTATATATCATAATATATATTCTATATATAATTTATATATAATGTATATGTAATTCATATATATGAATGTATCTATTTTATATATCATAATATATATTCATTATATATAATTCATAATGTAATGAATTATATATAACTTCATATATAGTTGGGGTATCACTTAAACACCGGGCAATAATTAAGCATATCAGCTTCACCTGTTTTTCTTACCTTAAGAACACTGAGAACATTTTTGAATGAACTCCACCATCATCTTTTAATTCAAAGTAAAAACGTATCCCCTTACATGCACCTAAAGCCTACTCAGTGAATTCTACCCTGGTCAAATAAATCTTCCCTTGCCAGGCTATTTCTTGGGAATTCCTATCCAAAGTTAATTTGCTTAATTTTTTCTCATTAGTCTTCTTAATGCTCTCTGACTTAGATTTTACAAGATTATCTATTTATTGGTTAAAAATAACAAATGGCTTTGGTCGTCATAAAGTCTTTCCTCTTGGGTCACCACCTAGAGCTTCTCTGTCCACTGCCCACAAGTGGCTCCTGAGATCTTGGGATGTGGCTAGTCCAAATTGAGATATGCCATAAGAGTAAAATACACAACAGATTTTGAGGACTTAGAATCCCCCAAAAGAAAGTTATATATCAAGCCAGGCATTGTGTCTCATGCCTAAAATTCCAGCACTTTGGGAGGCCAAGGAGCAAGGAACGCCTGAGCCCAGCAGTTTGAGGTTGTAGTGAGCCATGAGTGCACCACTGTACTCCAGCCTGGGCAACAGACAAGACCTTGTCTCAAAAAAAAAGGAGGAAGAAGAAGAAAAAAGTAATGTGTCAGTAATTTTTGTGTGATTACATATCAAAATGACAAGACATGGGATATATTGGTTTCAATAAAATATACTATTACAATTAATTGGTTACACCTGTTCTTTTTACTTTGTTTAAGTGGCTGCTAAAATATTTTAAATTACCTATGGGGCTTGCTTTGATAGGCAGTGCTCAGCTTTCAACTTTGCATCCTAGGTCTTTATCACAACACTCCCCATACCCTACTCAAGCTCATCCTGCCCTCTTTTTTTGTTCCATGGACATAACATCACCAATGAGCAGCTAAGACCCAGTTCCTTTTGACTACCTCTACCTCAACCAAAGAAGAGTTCCTCGGCCTTCATTTGTTGGAGGATAGATGTAAGATATTGATGCTACTCATATAGCAAGTACGCTGGTCCTGAAGTTATTCCATCAGAAATTTTAAAAAATGGTTTTCCTTATTCCTGAAATGATATCTTAAAACTTAAACCAAAGTTGGCAGAATAGGAGCAGAATATTCACAGATGTTCCTACTTGTCCTGAAGGCAAAATTGACTTTCTGGAAAATTATATCCAGTAAGACAGTTCTACATGGAGTGAAACAAATTTAGTCCTGATATTCAAGGGAGTGCATAAAGGTTCCTCCGACAATGGAGTGTTAATAAAAATGAATGGCCAAACCGGTTGTGTTTTTCTTGAAGGAAGTTCATAGGCAGTATCAATCCAGCCCAAGGGAGCAATGGAGCCGGATATTTTCCAAGCGTTTGCCATCAACAGCTGGACTTTCTCAACTGTGATTTGCCATTCTTTTTACACTTCTGATATTTTTGGACAAATAAATCCATACACAGACATATTTATAACAAACCATTGTCAATCCATGCTATATACACACCTGACTCACAATAACCAAACTGTACAGAGAACTACCTTCCCTGTGTCTGTGTCTTGTCTACCTACTGGCTGCTCCCTGCCACCTTTCTTTCTCTATCCTCTACATCTGCTTCTGGGACTCATTATTTAAAAACAACAACAACAAACAACGATATTGAAGCCTTTAGGGAGTCAGTAAGACTAGAAGTTGGGGGCAGGAAAAGGCTCTGAAAAAACAGAAATAACTTCCGGGAGCACAGACTTCTAGACAGGGCTGGTCGGCCTGTGTTGTGCCCATTTCTGAAACAGTTTCTTGTGCATTACTTGGTTTGCTTTTATTGCAGTGTTACATTGCCAAAATTACCCCCATTCCAGATTTATTTGGGCTAAGAGAGGATCTTTTAAAAATGCAGACATTTCTGAGTGTGTTAAAGTGTGAATTTATCCATCGAATTGCCCTTCTGCTTTGGACTCACTGCTTGTCTTCCTCAACAGTAAGGATAGCAATCTAATTTCAATATGAAGAGTTAGAAAGCCGCCTATCTGTGGCTACTCCTGAAATCCACCAAGATGACATTTTAGTAGCTCAAAAAGCTATGCCAAACTGCATCTCAAGTTTCCTCCAGCAAAATGATTTGAAAACTAAAAAGATTCAAGAGACCTTATTTTTGTTATGCAAATGTGGGAGGTGAGGTGGGGCACCAATTTATGGTCCTGTGGTCTTAACCATGGAGAAGGAAATTTCTAAGAGGTGACAGCTGTTTGGGGAGGGTGGGGAGGATGACAGTGCTGAGCAGAGGCAAGTGGCACAGTTTGCTAACTCACCTGTCACATTCACTCTCCAGGAACAGCTGTGTAATCACTAAAGAACCTGTTCTTCAAGACACAGCTGTTAATATTTATGGCCAGAATTCACAGTCACTTCTGCACTTTGCATATCTTGATGGAGGCTTTTCTGGATATTTAAAGTTGGTAGGACCCTGCTATTTGTGTATGAACCAAATCCATTTCTCCCACCTGTCAGATACTCCTGCCCATGAGCTGAGCCATTCCAGCGGGTCTTGTCTTCCAGGGGTCATGTAAGGTAAAGGCACATGATGACAAAGATTCTCTGCTTGACCAAACATCTAAACCTTCTCCTAGGCCCATCTGGGCACTTTAGCAAGAACCCTGCTAAGTAATCTTAACAAGTCTGCATACCTGATGTCCCTCGATATCTGATCAGGTTTGTCATGTATCACTAGCCTCCCAAGTGATGTCTGATCACTCTGGCCTGTCTTCAGCAAAAATCCTCTTAGATGGGGTTAGGCAGATTCCCCCTCCCATTGATGATGTTTCCTTTAGGTAATTTTTCTCTTTCTTTTTTTTTATTTTTAAGATGGGGTTTCACCATGTTGGTTAGGCTGGTCTTGAACATCTGACCTCAAGTGATCCACCAGCCTTGGCCTCCCGAAGTGCTGAGATTACAGGTGTGAGCCATCATGCCTCCACCCTGCTCCTTGGCTATGAATTCCAGCTTGCCCATGCTGCATTTAGAGTTGAACCCAATCTCTTCCACACTGCAAAATCTCATTACTGCGATTCCTATACCTATCTTGAAGTGCTTTAACAAGTGCTATTAAATAATTCTTTTAGCAATGACCAACTCAGAAAACCACAGAAACCATCGTTGATGGTTAATCCCTTAATCTCTGTTCCAACTTCATAACATAGAAAATCAACAGTGGGGAAACCTTGAAACATTAGGAAATCATTATTTCTCCTATCTTTTTGTGAGAGATGAGGTATTTGTAATATTTCTAAGCCCTACATAGAGCCAACTCAACACAAAAACAACTCTTGAAGGTTCTATACAGAGAAGTTACTCCAAAAATATTTGCAGGCTGATGTGTTCAAATGTGTTTTTAAGAGCACTGCCAAATGTATATCTTGCTTTACTTGTAAATGTGTATTTTCTCTAAATATCCTCTTATTGTAGATATCTAATCATTTTCAGTTGCCCTCTGGTGCATAACTTCTGCCATAGGTGTGGGCTGCCCAGGTCTGCAGGGTGGAGAATTTATTACGATAGTGGATGCTGCTATCCATTCAAGACAGAGGAAACTTGTGTGATCAGTAGAGGCTATAAAATAAACCAGAACAAAGGCCTCAAATTTTTCAGAAATGCCATGTTTAAAAGTACTTCTTTAATAATTCAGAGGAGAAATATGTCTGCTTGGTAGCTGGGGTGATTTCATGGGTGGATATATCTAGTTAGGGCTTAAAGAATGCAGTGGCCACATGTGGTTGTGACTGCATATTTTCACCCACACAAGTGGGCTATGTTCCTGAGACAGATGCTGTTTTACACAGACATGGCTTAGTAGGTATTAGTTCTGGCAAATAGTCTCCAAATCTGAAGGAGATGGAAGGACCTAAATAGCCTAGAATAATCATGATTTAATCATAAACACAATATAAAGTACTGTGTTTTCCTTTCCAAGACGTTACTTCTAAAAAAAATCATGGGAGTTTATCTTCCATCTGCTGGACCGCTGTGTACATTCAGATTGCCCCTCGAGTAGTACTGCCTCAGCCTGGTGGTCAAAGTCATTCTGCCTTCCCCACAGCTGCTGCCATGAGGATTTGCTTCACATACACTTCTGATCCCTTTGTCTATGCAAAAATCCTTGGAACTTCCCCCACTGTGCATCCCAGGCAGGGATCCATGTGATTGTCATGCATGAAATAATGGTGAGGAATAAGTAACATGAGGCAGGAAGAAGCCCCACACCCCCACCACCGGGGGCTTCTCTTCTCCCGTATTTCCATAGTAACTCTTTTCCAGCTAGAGTAGAAACTCATCTGTCAAATCTCTAGCCCCTGTGCTCTCTCAACTCTACAAAGCCTCCAGATATTCCTTCATTCTTACTTAGCTTCTCTAATTAGATTCTAAGAAGTTCACTGAGCACAGGTGGCCTCTAAATGATAGATAAGCATACTCGGGACCCATGACCTAACTGTCTCATCTTCAACCACTGCACAGTCCTAGTCCCATGGGAACACTGACTCGAGCTGGGAGAGTCCGTGCCCTCAGTATTTGGCAGGAACAGAGAGTCACTTATTTGGCAGTCAGGCTGAGATTCAGAAATGAGCACATGTTCCTCAGACATGTTCTACAGGGCAGTGAATTCCACACATCAGATAATTAATGGCTGAAATAGGGTTATGCAGGCTAGCCTGAGAAATTAAGAAAACAATAGTCTCAGATGAATGAAGGTACACTAGATTGAAGAAGTTGTTTTCTATCTTGACAGAAATTCAGACAATGGCAAGTATTCTCTGTGGGAGCTTCAGAGTTCATGACATTTGAAAGAATTAGAAGTGAGTTGACTCTTCAAAAATTGTTCTTTAGAAGAGGAAAACAGAATCTATTGTCCATCTCCCTAAAGATTCACAGCTAGAAAAGCATCAAATGGGTTACTCTGCCACATGGGTCCCAGCTTGCTCACTGCCTGTTTACAAGTGACTATCTTGCAAGGAATGCCTGTTATAGACAGTGGTGGTGAAAGCAGATAACAGAAAAAGGTGTTGAGAGGATAGGTAGATGTCAGTATTAATACCTAAGGATATATATTTCTCCTCTTCAGTCTCCATGCCACTAAGAATTGACAGATTATGATTTTGTGAAGGAACCAGAAAATTAAATATTCCCCAAATTTTACATAATAATTTATAAAGTTGTTCTGTTCCTAACGTGAATGAGCTAATTTGGAAAAAAATTATCTGCCCAAGCATAATTAAGAGCTTACTATAAAAACAAAGAAACAAGATGAAAAAAAAAAAGACTATTAGGGAAGCAACCAAGGCAAGTCTCAAATGCCTCTTTAATAAATTACGTTCCCTTCAGAGGCAATAGGCAATGAATTATAGCATTAAACTAAAGATAACGGATCTCTCCTTTTTCACTTTCATTGTTAACTTTTAAGAAAGTCAATCAATACCTAATAAATACTTTCTTCTTGGGCTGAGGAATGTTCTAAGTAGGAAGTCTTGTGTAAAAGTTTAATACTATTTATCAGGCATTCTTTATCAACAAGAAACAAAATGTAGATCAGAGTAAACATTAAGATGTGCTGCATTTTTCTTTTTTTAATTGAAAGTGTTGCTTTAAAAAAAAAAAGAGCAGTTTTAGATTCACAGCAAAGTTAAGAAGAAGGTATGAACATTTCCCATATGGCCTGGCCCCTGCTCCACATATGCACAACCCCCCCCCATCATCAACATGCCCCACCGTCCCCTGGAGTGGTACATTTGTTACCAAATAATGAACCTCCATTGACACATCATCATTACACAAAGCCCATAGTGTACAGTTGGTGTTGTATATTCTATGAATTTTGACAAATACAGAATGACATGTATCCACCATTTATAGTATCAAACACAGTAGTTTAATTCCCCCGAAAATCTTCCCATGTTCTGCCAGTTTATCCTTCTTTCCACCTGACCCCACCACCCACAGATTTTTAACTGTCTCCTTAATTTTGTCTTTTTCATATATTAATAGTTGTAGTCATACAGTATGTAGCCTTTTCAGATTGCCTTATTTCACTTAGTAATATACATTATCTTTTTATAAAGGCATTACAAAAGCTCCCTTGTGTATTGGTAGTGACAGACAGTGTGGAGACCCAGACTTGAGAACTGGTTTTGCCCCCTTGGGCCAGTCACTTCCGTTTGCTAGGCCTTGGTCTTCTCGTTTGTAAATTCAGCATAACAGGTATAGCTTCCCTGATAACTTTGCCGTGTTATGAAGATCAGGTTTCTTCTCTAGAAATTGAGGTAGCAATGCCTCATAGCGGTGTTGTAAAGATGAAATAGGCAATGTTCGTGAAGAGCTTAGCATTGTGCATGGAACATATTCCACGTTCAATCATGGCAGTTAATAATGTTATTTTATTATCATGTGTGCTGAATATTGTCCATCTGACCATCTGAAATTATTCTCTTCTTTTCCACCTTGTTCTGTGGGGCACAATTTCTAAAGAATGGATCATCCGTGCTCCTTTCTCCTGACTTCTCCATGGATTCAGCCAGTGGGAAGCCCCAGAAGGAGATTAGAAGACGGGAAGAGGAAGAGATTGGGTATTTATTCCCTGAGCCTCTTCTCTGTCAGGCTGTAGTTTGGTTGTGGCTGTATTTCTCTGTGAAGGTCAAATATCTTGCTAAGCCACCAACATTTTAGAATTGTTGATTTACCTTAACACTGCCCATGTCTTGCTGAGTAATTTTCTTAAATTATCCCTTTCTAGGTAATTTTAAAAGTTTCTCCTGTTTTCTGTCAGGAGGATACATGATGTTTGCCTTTCATATTTATTTGTAAAACTATTATTACTTTTTATATTGTAAAGCAGACAAGGCATCATAAAATCAAGAACTATAAGCAACTGTATACAAAATCTTGCAAATTATTTCTTAAAATCCTTCTATAGCTAACACTGGTCAGGATTCATAAAGGCCTACTTTGAGATTCAATTTTTAAAAAGTGAAAAAAAATTAAAAGATTCAAAAAAGTTATAAATATAACAAAAAGTTGTAAAATGTCTATAGAAAAGGTTGGTCAAATTTTTCCTTATTAAAAGTATACCCCCAAATGCAACAACAACCACAAAAAATCTGTATATTATTTTCAGCTTGATAGAACAAAGGATATTTTCTAAACAAAGTGGATTGAACATTAGTAGTTGATGTCTCCTAGATGTGATTCCCACTCTTATGCCTCTTTTCAGGACCTCCAAACAGTGGGACACAGACTCACCCAACAGGGAGACTTTTTTAAACATAGTTCAAGGAAATTTGCATTTGCAGCATAAATTTTTACTAAAAATGAAAAGATGAAGTGTATACAATCCACTGCCATGGTTACCATGGACTAAGCATTCCCCTTCCGTAAAAGTAATTTTTTCTGATTTTTGTAAAGATTAACAACTATATATGTTCTCATGACAAATTTTCTCATGTTGTAATAAAAAACTAGTTCACACTAATGTCAAGTTTGAAAAAACAAACAAGAAAAATAGATAATTTATGAACATCGCGCTGTTTTTACCTTGGTGAATATCACCGTATGAACAGAGGACACTCATACCGGGGCATCTGGACATCTGTAAGAAAACTAAAACTTACTTTTGTTTTTGGTTGAGCTCCAGTTGACATTTGGCTTGGCACACCATCAAGATTCTGGATGTCTGCAGTTTTAGTTCTACAAATTCCTTTCTTCTAATGATTGTTCTTAGGATTACTCTCCACATTTATAGAATCCTGTAAGAAAAAATTTTAAGGAGGTTTTTTTCATATATAAAGAACTACCCTTAGTCAATAGTACAAGTAAATTAATGACTGTTACATCAATAAAAAAAGTTTTTTAACTGCAATCATTTTGAAAATTGACATGAAATGTAAGAATATTCTTAAATACTAATAATTTTTCCAAAGACTTTTTTTGCTTAGTGAGATCAGCCCCAGTAAAGCCTAAGGGCTTGACCATGTAACTTTATAAACTAAGTTATTGTAAACTCTCAAGATAATTTATAGAACTATATTAGTATTTTCTAAAACTTTTAAAAGCAAAACCAGATGTGTTTATGTATTTATTTTAATCATTTATTTTTTAATTGACAAATTAAAATTGTATATATTTATGGTATACAACGTGATGTTTTAAAATATGTATACATTGTAAAATGGCTAAACCAAGCTAATTAGCATATGCATGACCTCAAATACTTATTTGTGTGTGTGTGTGTGTGTGTGTGTGGTGAGAGCACTTAAAATCTACTCTCTCGGCCATTTTCAAGTATGCAATATATTAGTATTCATTGTAGTCACCATGTTGTGTAGTATATCTCCTGAATTTGTTCCTCCTGCCTAACCAAAATTTTGTATCCTTTGATCACCAAAGGTGTTTTATTTTAGTTTTTTTTCATCATTATTTTCTTAAAGACAGGGTCTCACTCTGTCACCCAGGCTCGAGTGCAGTGGCATAATCATAGCTCACTGAAGCCTTAAATTCCTGGGCTCCAGCAATCCTCCTGCTTCAGCCTCCCCAGTAGCTGGGATTACAGGTGCTTGCCATTACACTCTGATAATTTTTTTTTAGTTTTTGTAGAGACAGGGTCTTGCTATGTTTACCAGGCTGGTTTTAAACTCCTGGCCTCAAGTGATCCTCCTGCCATGGCCTCCCAAAGCACTGAAATTATAGGAGTAAGTCACCTTGCCTGCCTCCAAATGTGTTTTAAAGATTGAAATAATAAATATTGAAAAATTGAAATAATAAAATGATGTTCATATAGAACCACAATAGTCTTCTAAGCCTTATGATTTCAGCCCATATGTTGTAATAGTGGAAAACAATTTATAAGACTATATTTTTGAAGGTAAACTATGCAAGTAAAATTATTTTAAAATATTAATATATTAGTATAAAGAGAACCCTAAAGTTTCTAACTATAGTAAAAGGTTGGATAAATTTTTATCAAATACATGAAATAAGTTTGTCTTTACTAATTCTTCCCATTGCTTGGAAGTCTTCTACATCTCTCTATGTCCAAGTTATCTAGAAACCTCTATTGCAGTGTTCTGTCTCGGCATATTCCGTCTGGAGAAAGTACCAGTTCTGCAGAAGCAGGAAAGGTTGGAGATGGACTAATTTTGCTCATAGATTATCAGAGGTTGTTTTTTGGTGAGGGGGAATCTAGAATAAAGCAACTTGTACATGAATCTAGCACTACCAAATACTAGCTACCTAACACTGAAATTAATTTCCTCAAATCCTTTTGTAAATTAAAAAAGAAATTTTTATTGGGGAACACAACACACAGTGGGAAATATCACCTTGGGTTACGGTATGTCCCGCCTGCCAGAGAATGTCCATTTGCGTTCTAATCTTCCTGGGCTGCTTTATGGAACTTTTTCTTCTTCTTGGAGCTGCTCTTGCTGCCAGCAGCCTCTTCAGGTCTGCTGCTGACCGGCTCCTCTCTGGAGAATTTCCTCTTTTCCTTGGAGACACATCTATTGCCTGCCCCTTTGGAGTCATTAACTGTTTCCTCCTTGGGTAAAGATTTCTTCCTCTTGGGAAGACGGGCTGCCAGCGGTCTCTTCAACATCACTACTCATCAACTCCTCGGAAAAAGATTTCTTTTTCTTGGGTTTGGAGAAAGAGACAGATAGGTCTTCCACTCCATTCTTCTGAGGAACCTCCTGGGGCTTTTGCTTTTTCTTCTTTTTGGGTTTTTCACTTACCTCCTCACACTCCTCTAGAATATTCCCAAAGTGCTGGGATTACAGGCATGAGCCACTGCTGTTGTAAGTGTGTACTATGCTACAGGGAAAGGTATTCTTTCTCAAAATGGCATTTGCTGTGCTCTATTGCTGGTATATAGAAATACAACAGATTTGTCTTAACTGATGTTGAATCCATAAATACTTGTAAGCCTTCTTATTAATTTTATTAAATATTTTATTAAAGTATATACATAGTAAAATACGCTTTCCTTGGGAATTGTCTTTCTAATCTTTTTTTTTTTTTAATTGAGACTGAGTTTCGCTCTTGTTACCCAGGCTGGATTGCAATGGTGCGATCTCGGCTCACCGCAACCTTCGCCGCCTGGGTTCAGGCAATTCTCCTGCCTCAGCCTCCCGAGTGGCTGGGATTACAGGCACGCACCACCATGCCCAGCTAATTTTTTGTATTTTTAGTAGAGACGGGGTTTCACCATGTTGACCAGGATGGTCTCGATCTCTTGACCTCGTGATCCACCTGCCTTGGCCTCCCAAAGTGCTGGGATTACAGGCGTGAGCCACCGCGCCCGGCCTGTCTTTGTAATCTTATGTCTAGAACTAATGGCAGTTTTGCTTCCTTTCTATTTCTTGTACCTTTATTTTATTTTCCTTATGACATTGGCTAGGACTTCCAGTCAATATTGACTAGTGGTGGTCAGAAGAGCACATCCTGATCTTACCACTGGTTTTAAAGAGAACACTTTCCATGTTTCTCCATGTAAGTATAATGCAGTTTTTGGTTCTGTATTAATCAGGTATTAATAGTTCAATTTTATAATCAAAATTTTAAGAGAAAATATGTTGAATTTTACCGAATGCTTTTTTCTATTAAGATGATCAGATTTTTCTCAATTTCTTAATTACATTCATTAATCTTATAATGCTAAACCAACCATACATTCCTGAATTACATTATCAAAGTACCCTTCTAGTTTTTAAGATTGTTTGTAACAAATGTTATAATAAATAACATAAGTAACATTTAAATGTTATATTCATTATGATAAGCATACCCTTTACATAGACTTATCAATTAACTCCAGTAATAGATTTATAATTATTACAATTATTAAACCATCCTTATGCTCGTGAGATCAACCGTGTCTGGTTTTGACAAGCAATTCCTTTCAATTCTATTGAATTTGGTTAGCTGGTGTTTTCTTTGGTATTTTTGTAGCCATATTCATTTTTGTCCTCTGTTAATTTTTCTATCAAGAGGATATAAGTCTAATAAAATAAATATGGAAGCTATGAATCCTTACAAATAAGTTATATTTGTAATATATAACTAAGCCCTTAGCACAGTAACTGAAACAGGGTGAACACCCAATATATATTTGTTAAATGATGACTTAATTGCTTATTTCCATGGCTTTCTCTTCCTGTTTATTCCCTAGGACCATATGTTTTAGTTGACTTTTATAGCCACCATACCAAGAGGGTAAAAGAGTAGTTAGGAATGCCAGTTGTGGAGCTAGAGCTCTAGGTTCAAAGCCAGGCTCTGACAAAGTTGTGTGACTACAGACTGACTAGTTGCTTTTTCTCTCTGTATCTAAGTTGCCTCCTCTGTAAAACTAGAAGTGGTAATGCTTTGTAGTCTCTGGATTGTAAGGAGTTTATAAGGGTAAACCTCTTTTAAATGTGTCTGGCACATTCTAAGTGATGAGTTAATATTAGCTATTATTATGTTAGTACATGACAGGTAAATTGATAAAATAATAATGAAAATGTAAAGATAGAGAACAGGAAGATAATACTTGCTGTGCCTGTGGGCTGTCCTGAGGATCATGTGATGTGAACTTTAAATAATGACAATGGTTTGAAGTGTCGTTTTTAGAGTCATTATAAATGGGGAGCCCCAGTAGTTAAAAGAAGAGAACTGTTTTCTTCTTTGACAAAAAAGTGACACAACTAGAAAAATATTTTATTAGGTTTTCTTCCTTAGTAGAAATTTTCTCTTATGTGTTAACCTCTTCTATATTTTTTCAAATACATAGTTTTAAGTTTAATTTAATATCTTTGTACTGCAAAATAAGTGACAAGAATTTCCCATCAAACTTCGTTGCTTCTTGGATATAATCTCTTGATTTTACAAACATTTTCTTTTTCCTGGGTTTTTAGCCATTGCTTACACTTTGCAGTTCATATATTACTCAAACAATACTTCTTCATTTGCTCCTTTCCCAGGCTCCTTCCCCCACACAAAAACATTTGAAAATACTATCCTTATGGTCATTCTGTAAAGTTGCTATGAATAGGTAATAGTCTACTACAGTCAACTTTACTGATATAATAAACATTGAATAGTTTACTATATTCAACTGAGCAATGAAAGAAAATCAATTATGATGAAAAGAAAGCCAATAATAAAGTTATCCTTTTATATAAAAAAGAAAGCCAATAATAAAGTTATCTTCCTAATCTTTGCCCAAATTTCACATGAAAAGAACTGAGGAAAAAATTTCTCAGTTAACATATTTCTATGTATGCAAATACAGCGAAGAATCAAATGGTAGACTGTCCAAGCCAGGAGAAATAAAGAGTTGATTCCTTTACTCATTCTGTTCTTTTCAGAATAAAAAAAAACCATAAAAATACAGATAGGTAACCCCCTTATTTAAAAAATTCTAGGACGTTTCTAACATAATTATACAAATTTTAACTTTACATGATATTTAAAATTATAGCATGTCATTTTAAAATTTCCTGATTTACAAAGAAGAAACTCAAATGATTTGGAAATGAAAGGCTCTCAAGTTTCTAGACAAAAGCACATTTATAAAGAAATATCCATATTTTAAAACATTTGGAATACTATCAACAATCCATTAACTGACCATTAATATCCAATAGCCATAAGTAATGTAACGTTATTTTTTGGTCCCAAATAAAAATGAAATGAGCTGAATGTCTGAGCCTAGCACAGACTGAAAGTTGTCTTTGCCATTTATTCTTCAGGTAGTAGATTTGTCCTGTATCTCAAAAAAGAAGTTTGTGTGATGAACCTCCAGAGAACATTCAAAACGTGATGAAGTTTAAACACGTATCAAAGTTTGCCCCAGCTAAGCTAATATACATTATAGTCTACTATATGCTCTACACACACACACACACACACACACACACACACACATTTTTTGTGAGATGGGATCTCCTCTCTCAGGCTGCAGTGCAGTGACGCAATCATAGCTCACTGAAATCTCAAACTCCTGGGCTCAAGCCATCCTCCAGCTTCAGTCTCCCAAGTAGTTGAGACCATAGGGAATGCCACCATGTCTGGCAACTTTTATTTTTTTTAATTTTTGTAGAGATGAGGTCTCACTATGTTACCCAGGCTGACCTCAAACACCTGGCCTCAAGGGATCGCTTGTCTCAGTCTCCTGAAGTCCTGGGATTACAGGCATGAGTCACCACACCTGGCCCTGAGCTAACATAATTTGTATTGAATTTATCTTTAACAATGTTTCTAATCTCAGATGTTCCTATAACTGAGACTAATTTATTTCTCCTGCTATATTAGCAAGAAAGACACCACATGATTCCACATCTGAGAAATAAGAGGCTTTCCAGTTTTTCATACTTCCTAGTGCTGGATACAAGATTTCTCTTTTTGATCATAGTAACTATCTCTTTAGTGCTTATATTTAGTGTAGTGAAAGTAGGCTGCTGCCTAAGTTCATATCATGATTCCTCTGCTTACTATATAGGAAACCAGTAATAAAATTGTCTAATTTTCTAATTCTAATTTTTGCCAAAATTTCATGTAAAGAGGGTAACTTGTGATTTCAGCCAATTACTTAACCTCCCAATGCCTGTGCCATCTCATTGGAATTAATGGGGATATTAATAGGATTTACTCATAGGGTTTTATTTTTTGGCTCATATTTTATACAAGATATTGACAGAGCTTCAGAAAGCCAGAGATCTACCTGTCTTATGTACTTTATAAGAGCCATGATTAAGCTCTTTCTGACGAGTTGAGTACTGAAAAAAAAAAAAAAAAAAAAAAGAACCAGAGACCGAACATAACAAAGAAAGTTAGTGCCATATTGATTGAATAACCAAATATCTCTTCCAAATCCCATGTTGAAAATGCATAGAAATTAACAGAATAAAACATGAGATGTGAGAATACAGAAAAGTCATGATGATGTCCAGTTCTACTTAAAAATTAAATATGCAACCAGATTTTGTAGTTTTATGCCTTTATTTTCACTTGTACATAGCTGATTTAGAAATCTGAATCTTGTTCCTGAACCCAATGGTGTTACAACAAAGTGTATGTTTGGAGCCCTCAATTCCTGTCTCTTCTCATTCATTCATTCATCCAGCCATTCATTCATTCATATGCCAAGTGTTGTCCCAGGACTGAGGAAACAAAAATAAATATAACCTATTTTCCTAAAGAACTCTAATCTAAGGAGAAAGGGTCATATAGACAGATACTATCAAAAGGATTTAAGCCAAAGTACGTAAAAAATGATATGGGAAAAAAGACAAAAAAGCAAATAATTCTGCCTAGGGGAAAAGGAAGTGTTCATAGAGGTGATAACCTTTAAACTAAATTTAGCAGGAAGAATAGCAGTATTTCAGGGGAAGGGAATCCCAAAGGCATGAAAGCCCAAAAAGAATACAGCATGTTCAAAGAATAGTGAGGATTTTATCTAAGTCCATCTGACGGTGCCTAGGGGGTACTGGCAGAAAATCATCTGTAGAAGGTAAATGGGGAACCCCAGATAAGAAGCTACATATTAAGGAGTTTGAAATTTTGCTGTAGGTAATGGAAACCCTATTAATTTTTTAATTGATGTGTTTTACAACTGAGAAAGTGAAAAAAGATAAGGAGCCTATGTAAATATCAAAGAGTTAAAAAAAACATGCATAATAACTGCTGGTATCCCAACATTTTAAATTTGAACTTAATTCTCCCTTGTCTCTGCTCCCGATTTTTTGGTGAATGCTTCTTCAAAATCTGATTTTTATTGTGAAATAAAGGAGAAATACAGAAAAGCACACACAAAACACAGGTACAGCTTCATAAATTAAGGTGAACAATCTTCTAACTACTACCGCTTCAAGAAGTAAAACTTTGCAAGAACTCCTCCGACCGAGATCCCTCCAAACACCCCATATCAATGGCAATTCTCCTTTCCCCCAACCATGTCACCATTACTGTGGCTCTTACAGTAATTATTTCCTTGCATTTTTTATTATCACTGAGATGCATCTTTAGGTATTCATGTACACCTTAGTCATTAAAGTGTAGTCCTGCCCTTTTATACATTTTTTGATGTGTTTTGTATTTTCAATTGTAACTTATTTTTGTTATAGTTTATCTTTTGAAAAAATCCAAGTTTTCCTAATCTGAATTTTGCAAATTGCATATTCAATAGCACATTTCAACTTTTTCTTGTCTTCTGTTTTTCTGAAAACCAGGAGCTAATTAAGATCTGGGTTTAATCCCTTTAACATAACTATAGGTAGTGTTGTGTGCTTCTATCAAGAGGTATATAATGTCTAGCTGTCTTTTTAATGATATTAGCAGCTAGTCATGTGAAATACCTACATGTATTCATTCATTAGGGGCTGCAACACAGTAATATGTTAATTCTTTTTTCATCTATGAGTTGGAATATGTTTATACAGAGGTATTTTCCCTCATTTACTATTTGACTATGCAGTGTTACAGTCATATAGGAAAGCAGAATACTTCATCCTTTCCTTCATTTATTTGTTTTCAAGATAATGAATTGGTTCTCTATTGATATGGTTTGGCTGCATCCCCACCCAAATCTCATCTTGAATTGTAGCTCCCACAATTCCATGTGTTATGGGAGGGATCGGGTAGGAGGTAGTTGAATCATGGGGCAGGTCTTTCCTGTACTATTCCTGTAATAGTGAATAAGTCTCATGAGTGATGATTTTATAAAGGGGAGTTTCCCTGCACAACCTCTCTTCTCTTGTCTGCCACCATTTGAGACATGCCTTTCACCTTCCACCATAATTGAGAGGCCTCCCCAGCCACATGGAACTGTGAGCCCATTAAACCTCTTCCTTTCATAAACTGTTCAGTCTTGGGTGTGTCTTTTTCAGCAGTGTTGAAAACAGACTAATACCACTATTATGGTCTAAAGGCAATCAGCTGTTTTTAGTAAAAAAGTATCCTTATGAACCATGGATTTAAATATATTTAACAAGTTTCAATCCACTGCAATTATTCTTGTGAATGACATTCAACTTGTTCTATCCTTGGCCGGTGGGTGCCTTGCCTGAGACCCTGGTAGTGTTTGATAGCTTCCTTGCCATAGTATGACAAGCTGTTCTAGATTCATCTTGTATATTTTCTTCCTTATGCCTAGAAATACAAGTTTCTCCTAGAAGCCCCGGTTTCTTTAAATAAGAAATTATCTATCTCAAGAACACAATCGAAGCAATAGGGATAGTCATTACCACTCGGTTGGTCATTGTTTCTAGGTGTTTTCAATGGACATAGAGATAGGAAGAGAAGAGTGGTGAGAGAGAGAAACTTCATTAGTTCATATCCAATACTGCCAATGTAAATTTAAGACTACAGGACTTTTAGTCTCTGATCTATTATATCTGTATCTCTTTTCTTTCAAACTGAGAATCTTGGTTCTCAAGGACACAGACAATGATAGAATATTCCATTATTACTCATTTGTTTATCTCATATTATACACATAATAGTCTCAAAATAACAATCCTAATGCTACCACCAAAAGAGTACTGAAAATACCAAAAAAGGCTTTGTATTTGCTGTCCCCATTCTCTCTTGTCCCATCTTTTTAGTGATTATAAACTATTTTCTCTCTCTTAGCCTTTATTTAGCCCTAGTTCTCCTATAAAGTCTCTATTGCAGCTCAGCCCAGTCCGTAGGCTGTCACTCTGCTCACTTCACCTGAAGCTCATTCTCTAGCAGACTCTTCAGAAAGATCTCATGAGTCCTTGTGCCCTTTTGCTAAAAAGTAAGTTTTGCTGGACACAAAACGCTTGGCATATACTTTTTTTCCCTTGAGAATCTCAATTATGTTACTTTATTTTCTTTTAGCAGAATGAATTGCTATTGAAAAAAAGTTGAAATTTATCTAATTATAATCTCTTACAAATCATGTGCTTTTTTTCCCCTCTAAATATTCAAAGGATTTAAAAAAATTAAAACTCAGTAATTGTGGTAGAATATCTTGATGTTATAATTCTGGGTTGATATTTTTAGGTGTACAGTGAACTCTTTCAATATGTAACTTTTAATCTTTTTTCAGAAAAGTTTTCTTGAATTATAATTTTTAGCATTCCTTCTGGTCCCTTGATTCAGTTTCTTTTATGGCTGTTCTTGTAAAAAAAATTTCCATCTTGAAGTCTAAAAGCATTTTTATTTTTTTTCAAAGCTGTAATGCTTTGACTTCTACTTGTATGCTATCAATATACCTGGGATAGTATGTGTGTAAAATTCCTTTCATGAAAACAAGAGAGAAATTTATGTCATTTGGATATAAAAAAAACGTTATACTTCTGAGCAAGTGTTTATTTGTATTTCATGTAATTATGAATTAATCTGATTCATATCTGGTGTCTAATACAGACACGAGGAATCTAAAGGTGTAGCAGTGGTCTTGTAAGATTACTGTATTTCCACAAACAACTGGGTCAAGGAAGTCCAAATGGTTCTGGTGGACCAGATCATCTTCCAGATGAAGAAATCAGCCAAGAAATTTCTCCAAAGGGACTGGAGCAATGGGATCCCAACAGCAAGAATGTATCAGTCAACCTTGGTTGGGAGCAAGGGTGGGATGAATGTATCAGTCAACCTTGGCTAAATGTTGGCTTAAGTTCTAAGTGGCCAGTGGGGAAAAAGGCAAATCTGGGAATTGTCACTGGAGATTCCAGGCAGAGGAACATAAGAGGTACTTTTATAGTGTCAGTCAAAGCCCCAAGAATCCAGTTCCAGATTGTTAGAGTAGTAACCATGCAAAGCTGGGTCTTTTCCCGAAGTCCTTTCTACGTGGTAAGTCCCTGGAAGATAAGACACTGCAGGTAGCAGACTGGATGAGGAGCAATAGAGCAAGATAGAAAAACAAAGTAGAAATCACCCCATAGGCCTGCCCATAGCAGGTGTCAGCAATGGGAAGCAGCTTTAAATTTGGTAACATTATGGAGCTATGTGATTTTGGTCTGAAAATTTAAATGAAACTGTTCTTGTGCCAAAAGGTAACTAAAGAAGAAATCATTCGAAGTAGAAAAGAAATATTTCTTGCACACATTTGAAGAAACAACAGTAAGAAAAAAACAAAGCTTTTTTGTTTACCCTATCAAGTTGATTCCATTCAATAAAAGTATTGCGCCTGGTAAATAAGTGGATTTAAGCTTATATAAATTGAAAAAGGCTAGGAAGTACATGGTAAGATCACATGCAATTTAAACCAAAGCCTTTGTTTACCATTTTATGGTATTTGATGTCAATAAAACTTTCAAACACCTGAGCACTTTCTTCCATGGAAACTTTCCCAGCCATTCTGAGTATGCCTGTGAGGACTGGATATAAAGTTCTAGGCACATGCTCATCCCTTAACAAATGCTGAATGTTATTATGCATTTCTCTGCTTTCACAGCACACTTTATCCTCAGGTGTTTCCCATTACAAGAAATTGTCTCTTTTCTTTAATTACTCTCAAAGTTCCTACAAAGGAAGGAAATATCTTATAATTACTTTATGTTCATCAGAATACTGGTCAGAACTTTGTGGTTAGAATTTTTCAAAAGTAACTGACAACTGATCAATAAGTAGAGATAAGTGAAGTGATAATATCACAATAGGAATGCTCTGGGGCAAGCAAACAGAGCCTCTTAGCAACCTTGAAATCACTCTTTAGTAGCTGGGTGTACTTTTCACTTTTTTCTATAGTCTCAGATTTCTCATCATCTATTTTATGTCCTAGAGTCTCCTACCATAAACTATTAGGTCTTTACAAATTATTTTGAGTTATCAGAGTTTTAGAATATCTTCTCTGGAATGATACTCAAGTTCAGTGAGAGCAACATGACCTAACTGGATGATGCACTGCTCTGTGTCAAGTTTACGCTAAGTAGTTTAAGAATACTGAAGAAGTAAGACAGAAAGAGGTGTGTGTTTTCTGTCTGGTTTTAAATGTAATGCAACAGATAGCCTTTGAAATTCAACATTTTAAAAAAGGTCTCTTGCTTATCAAATATTTAACTTAGTCATGTAATCTTTGTCTTAGAGATATTGGAAACCACATGCTTTTTTTCATAAATGTATTTTGTGATCATGTACAGTGTTAAGCAGGAGAAAAGGAACTTTTTCTAATGTATGTTTTACATATAGAGTGCACTGTTAAAATACTATTAAAATGATTATACCTTTCAGTGGCCTTTGTATATATGTAACGTCTTAATCTAAGTGTCTAATATAAGCCCTATGAGAGTAAGGATTGTGCCTATTTTAACACTATTTTATAAAAACTTATATTCCTCTTATTATTCAAGTTATGGGTATCTACCATCCAAACTATTTATTACAAATAAAACATTAACCCCAAAGATGAAAAGTAGAAAAAATTAAAAGGTACCATTTTCTTGACGAAAGAAGATATTATGTCCAAATTCTGGACATAATAAAAGGAGAACTGGGCTGGGTGCAGAGGCTCAGGCCTGTAATCCTACCAGTTTAGGAGGCTGAGGTGGGCAGATCACCTGAGGTCAGGAGTTGGAGACCAGCCTGGCCAACATGGTGAAACCCCTCTCTAATAAAAATACAAAAATTGGCTAGGTGCAGTGTCTCACACCTATAATCCCAGCACTTTGGGAAACTGAGGTGGGCAGATCACAAGGTCATGAGTTCAAGACCAGTGTGGCTAATACAGTGAAACCCCAACTCTACTAAAAATACAAAAATTAGCTGGGCGTGTGGCACACGCCTATAGTCCCAGCTACTCGGGAGGCTGAAGCCGAAGAATCGCTTGAATTCAGGAGGTGGAGGTTGCAGTGAGCCAAGATCACGACACTGTACTCAAGCCTGGATGACAGAGCAAGACTCTGTCTCAAAATAAATAGATAAATAAAATAAAAAAAAATACAAAAGTTAGCCTGCTGTGGTAGTGCATGCCTGTAATTCCAGCTACTCAGGAGGCTGAGGCTAGAGAATAGCTTGAACCTGGGAGGCAAAGGCTGCAGTGAGCCAAGATCATGCCATTGCACTCCAGCCTGGGTGACAAGAGCGAAACTCTTGTCTCCAGAAAAAAATAAAAAAGAAAAAAAGTTTTCTTCATTGCATAAATCTCAATACAAGTAGCCAAAAATAAAAGCAAAAGTGTAAAAAGCACTGACTGGAAATTTTAGCCCCACGTCTTCATTTAAACTTAATATTGATGATTTCAAAGAAGTTTAGAAGAGATACATACAAATATTCTTGAACTATAACAATTTCAAATCAATACAATTAAGTAAAAGATATTTTGTATTTTAAGTTTTAACACAGATAATCGAAGGCAATCAATTAAAGATAAAATTGTATTTTAATAACTTAAAAATACAACTTCCAGGAAGAGATGAAAAACATCAATTAACTGTTTTGATTTTCAAAACAACTTAATTGTATTAATTAGAGATACAACAAAGTCATGCTCCAAAGGAGGAGAAAGTTCTTAGAACATGTTGGTTGTTTTGAACCAAGGTCAACTTTATTTTGAACATAAAAACTTATATTCTTTCTCTTTACACAAAAGCTGAAGCTAATATGTTCTAGCCCTCAAATGTGACTATTTGTGCTTTGGGGATAAAGGGAACTTTGCACCCTTATTTATGGCTTCTTCTTGTTTCTTTACAATAACCCCATTCAGGGAAATAAAAGGCATATTTGTTTTACCAATTCCATCTAAGCACATTATAAAAGGCAAAATGACAGTCTGAAAATCTATACTTAAATTACTGGAATGGAAAAGGACTGAGTGATCCCTTACAGAACACACAGAGGTCAGACTTAACACCCCAGCTAGTCCTCATCATGATCTGGAATAAGGGCATTGGTGATTTCTGAGACATGAATAGAGCAGGGTTATGGGAAAGCTACTCTAGATTTGACATTTCATTTTCTGTGTGTGCATGTAAATAAATTAAATATACATGATTGTCAAACCTCAGTGACACAGTTAGAGAACTGAAGACTCAAAGGTGGAAAACAAAACAGTAAAACGGTGAAGCAAAGCAGAAATGGCAAATAAGACAACTAAATTGTATTGGCCATTATTTAACATGCTATTATATCATACGTATTTTTAAAACCAGGAATTTATGAAATTTAGTGTAACATCATTTGACTGTTTTATCATCAATAACTTTTTATTTTAACTGTTCCAAGCTGCATTTCTTTATTCTATAAGTTAGGAAAATGAAAATGAATAAAAAAATAATAAAGAAAATGAAGTTCGGGAAATAGAGTATTTGATTCTCAAATATACTCTCCTATCATGGAAGAGTTTCATAAATCTGAGAATATTGTAATATTACTCAGTCCATATTTACTGCATAATGATTATGCTCTCTTGATAGGGTAAAAATTAGATAAACATTAGGGATGCATATGAGAGTTGACTTGATAAAAACTGAAGCCAATATCTTACCTTCAAGGCGTTTACAACTCTCTCTGGGCTAGCACAATCTGAAAAGCAGAATTAAAAGGGAAAAACTGGCAGATTACTCTTTTAATGAACACTCAACTATAAAACAACCTAGTTTTCCTCTTTAAAGAAAGAAGAAATTGCTTCTGCCAGCTTAGTGAACAGAATTTCCCTGTGATGCCTGATGACAGTCTATCCTCTCTAAAAGGCAGACTAATTATTAATACACTGGGGCAGAGTTCAGGTTCCATTTTGTCATACAGTCTTAGTGAAACTGCCTCATTATATTGTTCTATTGGTTTGTTAGTAACAAAATTCCCTTGCTATTCATATTAGAGCTACTTTATATTAAAATTTCTTCCATATTAAATACACTTTTTAATCAGAATTTCTTTCAGGTTATTTTATCATAGTAAAAATTTTATTTTAGGTTACAAAAACAATTTCAGGATTCATTAAATAGCAGCAAGAGAACAAATACCACAAAGTATTACACTTGAACAGTATAGATGATACAATTTTCATGACATTTCTGATCATGGCTTTCAATAAAATGAACAAGTTGTTTACATGGCTGTGAGAGAGATTACTGTTTCACTAGTTTTGCATACTAGTGCCCCATTCAGCATTCACTAGGAGTCCAATCAATGTTTACTGAATAAAACAAAGTAATGAGCAGAAATCTTGAAATATTGTGGGTTCCAAAATACTGCTGCTATACGGACAAGTTATGACTAACATTTCCCCTGGAGTTAAAACTGTCTTTTTGTATAGATAATTTTATAAATAATAATAGAAACCATTATGCATCAGACATTTTACAAACAATCTTTTTAAAATCAAACCCTGGCAAGTAGATATCTTATTGGACACTTTAGGAAAACTGAGGCTCAGAAAAGTTAAATAACTTGCTCGCATTACACCCAGGCAGAAAGTAGGGGTCTTGGATTAAGTCCTGATCATTCAATCTTTCTACAGTACACTCACAGACTGTGGGCAATGTTTTATATAATTATTCCTTGAAATTACAGTAAAAAACCCAATCTACTCTTGGGCTGGGCCAGGAAGTATGTATTTCTTACTGGCATCCCCGCCCCCCACCAAAAAAAAAGGAATGGAAAAGCCTGACTAGAACATATGCTTGTATTTTAAGAGTACCAAAGGTGACAGACTGAATTTACAGTTACAGCATCGTCATTTTGGCTTGCATGGAAACACAACTACCCTGATCTCTTAGCAAAAGGAACAGAGGGTGCTTCCCCATGCAGAAGACAAAGTCAGGCTAACTCTAAAGAGAACTAGGGGCACTGCCTAGGAATTCATCTGTGGCAAGGGGGTATCACTGCCAGGAGGCCCCATAAACACCTCTAGAAGTAAGACGAAAAGTCACTCCCATGTCTTCTGTGTTATTTCTGATATTCAGAAACAAAAAGTGACACTGGTTCAGAAAAAAAGAGCCTATCTTTATTAGCATCAAGACTCTCATATTATGAGGATTTTTTTAAAAAAGACAGACCCCACCTCTGAACTGTGAAGAACTAGGGAAATCTGGGTAAAATACAAAAATGATCTTTTTGATGGCATCTTGAGAGCGCAAGATCCCAAAGAAGGGTGCAGAGAAGTCTGCCATATTTGACTGTTTTTCCCCCTACCTTATTCATCTATTTGGAAGTTGTTTCAGAGGCTGAGAAATCACACAGATAATGGCAACTAAGAAGCAGAGAAGCTGAGAAGAGCTTCCTTTCAGGAGTTCACTGATTAAGAAAACAAAAATGAGAGTTCAGGGCCCATCAAGGAGGGAAGGCATAACACCACGGCTTTTAGCTGGGACACAGAAAAAGCCAGCCCAGGAATAAGAATGAACCTGAAATAGACCGGATCTAACAAAGACTGAAACGCAGTCTGAAATAATCTCAATTCCATATTCAATTAAGGTGCTCTGCCCTTAGCCTAGCTTCCTAAAAGAAGCAAAAGTAAATCCTTTATAGAAGTAAAAAACATCACTCAGAGTCCATTTTTTTTTTCATAAACAAAGACAACATTTCATCAAGAATTTCTGGGCATACCAGGAAGCAGAAGGCAAATATAATAGAAACAAGATCCAAAGATGATCCAAATATTGGAGTTAACGGGTACAAACTAGTGAATTTATTACTACTAGAGATGTAGAATCCATACATAAGAAAATTCCAGAACTCAAATAAAATGACTCAACAAACTGAAAATTTGAATTAAAAAAATACACTTAGAATAAAAACTATGAAATACGTAGGAAGAAATTGAACAATGTATGTGCAATACCTGCATGCTGAAAATTACAAACAGAAATTAAAGGTCAAAATAAAGGGAAATATATGCTATGTTCTAGATTTGAAAACTCAGTATTTTTAAGATGTCAGTTCTCTCCAAGCTGATTAATAAATTTAACAGAATCCCATTAAAAATCCCAGCAGACTTTTGTAGAAATTGAAATGACATTTTAAACATTTATACTAAAATGGAAAAGACTTTGAATAGCCAAAGTGACTTTGAGAAAAAAAAAAACAAAACACTTCCACTATCTGATTTCAAGAAGTATAAAGCTACAATAACCAACACAATGTGGGATTACATTAAGAACAGATATATTTATCAACAGAATTGAATAGAATAGAAATTCAGAAGATTAGATTTTTTATAAAGGTGCCAAGATAATTTTTTAAAATAAATGCTACTAAAATAGAATTCTATTTTGAAAAATATGAGTATCAACAGTTACTGTGCCATACTAAAAATCTAAGTAGATCCTAAACATAAGATATATTGTGAATCTTAGAAATGAGAAGATTTTATGAATAGCTTTATGCTAATGAATATTTGGATATGTACAACTGTATTTCTATTCTATTCAATTCCATTGATAAATGTCTTTTTTTAATGCAATCTCACACTGTATTGATTACTGTAGCTTCACAGGTCTTGAAATTCCTAGAAAAAATACAACTTGCAAAAACTGCTCTTTAAAAGATACTATTAAAAATTGAAAAACCAGGCCACAGACTGGGAGAAAAATATTCACAACATATACTTCTGATAAAAACAGCATACATATAATATGTAAATAACTCCTACAACTCAATTACAACTTAGTTTTAAAATGGGCAAAAATTTTGAACGTAACACCTACTTAACAAAGACGTGTCACCCCTTTAAACTATAGTAGTTCCCCCTTAGCCTCAGGGGATATGTTCCAAGAACCTAGTGGATGCCTGAAACTTCAGAGTACCCTACCCTGAATATATTATGCACATATTTCTTTCTCTTTCTTCGTAATTTCACAGAAGATTGATTCTTACCAACCACTTGGTTCCTAATGACCTTAGGTGATTTCTTAAGTTGAGAACTTCCACCTTTCCACTTAAAGGAAGCACTTTAAGGCTGCTTTTGGCATATCCAAATTGCCAGTATCACTACTATTGGGCCTTGGAGACATTACTAAGTAAAATAAAGGTTATTTGAATCCAAGTTCAGCGATATGGTGACAGTTGATAACTGTGATTGTAGATGCTGAACAAAGGGAGGATTCACGTCCTGAGAGGCACAGAAAGTGGCAGCATGAGATTTCATCACACTACTTAGGATTTCTAGCAATTTCAAATTTATAATTTCTAAAATTTTCCACTGAATATTTTTGGACCTCAGTTGACATCAGGTAACTGAAACTATGGAAAGCAAAACCATGGATAAAGGGAACTATTAAAGGATGTTTGATGAGTGCAGACACAAATAGATTCAATCGTAGGAATATGAGAAAAGTCTCGGCTTGGGCTCACACTTCTTTCTTCAATAATGTATAAGGGAAAGTCATTAGTTGAGGAGGAAGTTGATAATTTGAGGAGGGAAAAGAATGAGATATTTGGATTACAGAAGGAAAGGGCAAAGTCACTAGAGAAAAGGAGTAGGAAAGCTGATCAGTATGCAGAGGCAATTTAGGTGTTAAGATCCCACTAGTCCGCCGAACAGTTAACCAGTCGGGGCCAGGCTCAGAAAAGACAAACGCATGCAGGAGTTCATCCATGGTTTGAGTTTTGCCAGGCAAGTGCTAAACGTGAGGGATACCAGTGGAGCGTATTTGCAGAGGAGTGATCTCAATGCCACTACTTCTGAATAAATGTGTATCCTTTAAACTCTGACGAGCCATGTTAGTGTAACTTAGTAGTAGAATGGTAGCAAAATGAAGCAATCCCTCAATTTAAGGTTGGTTATATACAGTGGAGAGAAAGATAGGAAAGTCTAAAAAAGCTAAAGTAAACAATTAAATGGGATATAGCCAAAGCTGAAGTATGTATTGATAAACCGATTCTTTATTCCACACGTGATTTTGAGGAATAAAAGCTATTTTGCCTTCTTCCAACTGACTCTTTCCAGACCTATTACAGCTTCAGCTCTAACCTCTTTTACATGTTTTCTAGTATCTTCCAACATTTTCCACTTTTCTTTCCCCCTGGATATCTTGCCTCCTTCTTGCCTTGTTTCTGACAAATCTTTTTAATGACATTGCAATGTCCTTTTGGCTTTTACATAAACAGATACCATGGTACTCCTCAAGTCACAGCAGGGTTCTTTCCAATACTATCAAGACTATCAAAAGGTTTTAGCAGAAAACAATTTAATACCCTTATTTGGCAACTTTGGACAATCGTTCTCATATCCCCTGGCCCACTGCTGTTTTTCTTTCAAAATATCTACTTAAATGCCTATATTCCCTTACCTCTGGCTTTTACAAGTATTGTTTTTATATAGGGCAAAGACTGCAAAGAACTCTGAAATCCAAAGATAAAAGTGTTTACCGAGGCTGAAGAAATTTTCCAGAACTGAGCACTTTGCACAGCTGAAATTTTTAGAATTAGTTTAAAATTAAACAGGGCAGATGCAAATTCATACAGATTTCATTTCTGCAACACACTTGGTTGTTTCCTTGCTGCATCTAAAAGAAAAAAAAACGCACTTTCAGAAACTACTATGGTCCATCTATTAAAACTGGTTTTCCTCTAGAAGGTAAAAGTGAAAAAGTGACAAAATTTTCCTTTGGAACCCATCTAGAGGCTTTCCTTTCGTTAAAATTTGATAAAAGACCAAGGCCACACCACAAAACACAGAATATAAACCTGTGTATTGACAAAAATAAACTATTCAAGGTAACTCCTTAAGAGAATCGCTTCCTAAAAGGTTAAAAAAAAAAAAAAAAGGTTTCTCAAATAATTTTAAAATGTTTTTGGTCCCACATGAAGAGTCTATTTGTCCGCTGACCTTTTATTCCTTGTGCCATCCCCACTTTCTCAGAATAAATTCTTAAAGATGAACAGACGGGGGGAATCAAGCCGGTTCACTAAGATTTAGAGGGGAAGGCTGGGTCCATCTCAGCACTGGGACCGCACCCAGTCAGCATCTGGATCGCTAAGGACTAAGAAGAAAGTACAATTCCAGTTTCACCTCTTATGCCATTAACTTTCCACAAAGCCTTCCAGAAAACTGACTCACAGCCAGAAACCCAAACCCCGGGATCGGGAGCTAAAACAAAACCTATTACGCCACCATTTCCTCCCCGCCTCGCCAGTAAACGCGCAAAGATGTAGAAAGACTTATACGCAGGCGGCGGCTACGTCCCCAAAGTGCGCAGACGCAGGGCGAGACCCCGCCCCCTCGCGCTCCCGCCAAGACGAGGCGCGCGCACCGGCAACCAGCGCCGGCAGGAGTCGCCCTGGGCTTCCGCTTCGAGGTCCAACAGTGGCCGTTCGGTTCCGGTTCTGGCCCCGCCCTCACGCGGGAACCCTCCAGAAGTCTTAATATCCGGGACCAGAGGCCGGCCCCGGCACACATTTCCGGCGACGAGCGCAAAGGAAGGAATCTGGTGACGCCCCTTCCCGTCTCCCCAACGGCCCAGGCTCTGGCTCTCGGTGCGGCAGCGCCATCTGGTGCCCACTCTCCCGCCATCAGCGAAGGGGGCACGCGCCCTTCTCTCGGAACCTTCCAGAGAAACCGCGGCCCCCGCTTGCCTTTCTCCCGCCTTGGACGGGGAGGGACCCGAGTCTCCGCCCCGCCGAGTTCCCGCGCGGGAGGGACTTTGCGTCGACTCTGAAGCGGAAGCTGCCTGTACGAGGAGCTTTGCAAACCCAAAATAAAGCAGAAACTGGGTTCTTTCTCTCTTTCTCTAGTTTTAAGTCCAAAAAAAAAAAAAAAAAAAACCGGTTTCCTTTTCTTTTGTGCTTCCTTATGCGTTGTTCCTGAGTCATTCCCAGTCTTCCCCGCATCAATTCTTTAATCTGTGAGGACTAAAGATGGCATGAGCTTTGTGGCTTACATTGGCATCTGCTGTAAAATCTTTTGTTTGCTTTCACCTATTAAAGCACTGCTGTAAAAGCCTGCTGTGTATAGGTTAGGAACCCATCGAGAGAAGCAGAGTGTAGTAGATAATTGGCTTTAAAATAGACTATGGAAGTTTCAGAAAAGACAATGTAGATTTGTTTGCTTGTCATGTTTCTTTTAGGTAATCAGAGAAAGGAAAAATAAGTCCCCCAAAGTTAGCAAAATCACATGGTCTTTTAGGAATGAGTTCTTTTTTGTAAACCTAGATTTCCTGTAAGCTTGGAGGACTAACAATGTTCTTTTTAGTGTTTTATTGTAATGGTGCTGTGGATATCAAAATATATGGCGAAAGTTAAACGAATTTCTCTTAGAATTTATACAGCACATATTAACTTCACTGTTCCATTGTATTCTCCTATAGTAGTGGTTCTCAAACTTGAGCATGCATCCAGATTCTCTAGAGGGCTTGTTAAAACAAATTGCTGGGCCTCAACCCCAGAGGTTGTAACTGGGAGGGAAGATTTGGGGATAGAGCTGGTTAAGTGTAGCTCTAAAAAATCTCAGGTGATTCTGATGCTGTTGGTACTAGGACCACACCTGGTATAATTTAGAGTTCAGGATTGCTTTGTCAGTAATGCTTTTTGCTATTGCAGAAGAGACGGTACTGAATTATACTGGTGATACTAAGCCTGCGTAAGTCAGTCAGTAGTGCTTTTGACTCCGTGGATGGGTAGTATTAAACTAAACTCTAGAACCAGGAAAGAGCTTCCTAAATGAATGTTCACAGATTAAAGCAACTATTTCATAGAAATGTATTCTGTATATGATCATGTGATAGAGGGTGCTGTAATACCAAATATACTAAATATTTCAATTATTATGGAGTAATATCTGTTCTTTACATTAGCGGTTAAATACGTAAATTAGAAATGACTAGAAATGAGGACAAAACAGTTTAAACAAACATACTAGTTTTACCCTTTGGAAGATGCCAGATTTTTTCAGTCTTTTGCATTTCCTCAAGTTCCCCTGTTTTACTGAATTCTCTACTCCCAGCCCTACCATGCCATTTATAAATGTACACAATGCTTTTATTATGAAAAATGATCATCTCAGAACTTGTCTCATCTTTTCAGGAGGGCTTTTCTCAATTCTGTTAAATTCTGACTGTGCCACTGTCTTTGACACAGTAATTAAATCATACAGTAAAGTGCGCTGCACACTGGAACTTTTATGCTTGCTACAAACAGAAATACAGATATTGTTAGATAAGTTTATGTTCATTGTAAAAATTTTTTTCTAAAATATAAAAAGTTTGGAATGTTTGCTCTACTGTAACTATTATAAAAATAATTGATAGAACTACAAATTAATGTATCTAAAAATCAATGAAGACAACTGAAATGATGTTTTTGCAGTAATTTAGTAAGGTTCCATTAATCAAAGCAATTTTAGTAACTTTATTGAACTTATTGAAGGAATGGATTCATTTTGAGCTTTGAAGAATGGATCCATGATGTTTAAAAATGTAAGTTGGCCAGGCACAGTGGCTCACGCCTGTAATCCCAACACTTTGGGAGGCCAGAGCGCGTGGATCACGAGGTCAGGAGATCGAGAACATCCTGGCCAACATGGTGAAACCCCATCTCTATTAAAAATACAAAAATTAGCTGGATGTGGTGGTGCGTTCCTATAATCCCAGCTACTTAGGAATCTGAGGCACACAAATCTCTTGAACCTAGGATGCGGAGGTTGTCGTGAGCCGAGATCGTGCCACTGCACCCCAGCCTGGCCACAGAGCAAGATTCCATTTCAAAAAATAAAATAAAAATGTAAGTTGTTTATCACCAAATTATATCAGATAAATAAGACCGTACCTTATATGTTTTTATAAAATTAAATGTTATTCACACTTTCTTGTTTTTATCTGTATATTTTAGATACTTTATTCCATTCGATTATTTAATTGTATCTCTTTTAAGAAGATTATTTGAGATTGTTTCAGACACTGGGTTCCCTAAATCGGTCTTGCTCTAAAGCAAGGTTATGGGCTTTGAGAGTCCATATGGAAATACACAAGGCTCATTTTCTGTACTTACATATGAATGACCCCAATTTCATAGATTCAATTATTCTGACAACTAAAGGCTTCTTAGTAGTAACCTGCTGTGTGTGTCATTCAGGCTTACTAAATTTGGTATTCATAGACTAAAATTACCACAGATAACTAAGGATTCTAATTCAGTACTCCATTTAATTGTTTGGTGCCACCAACTCTTGGCACCTTTGCAAACTGCTCTGTGTGCACACATGCAGGCAATCTGGACTACCCATACTATTCAAAAAGAATACTTTCTGACAGTTTATTACCAAGTTACAATGAGATGTTAACTATTCTTGATTATTGCTGTTCTTCCACTTACTACATTTTTAGAATTATGTGAATTTTAACATTTGCACATTGTTTTGTCCTTTTATAATTGCTAGCTATTATAATTTGGCTGTTGTCTTCTACTTCTCAATTTTATTTAAATCACTAAGTGTTACTTTGTTTACTGGACTTAAGTGGCCCCCACCCACTCCTCTATCCTGAATGAGCCTTCATGAAAAGAAGAAGAAAAAGGTTGAGAACAACCACTGTCTTAAAACCATGGTATTTCCCTAATAGGCTACTACCATGTGTTTGGATAATTATTGATGAATCATTTAAATCAAGGAAGGAAAGGTGCATGTTCTTTGCCTCATTTTAAACCTACTTTGTAATAAATTCACTAATGAAGCAGGGAGATATGATGTAAAGCATACTTCAATAGTAATGCTATATTTCATATACCTGCTGTATTTTGGGAGCATTATTGCTATCATTTGGTTTGTTGGACCCCTCCAAATCCGACGTTGAAATTTGATCCCTAGTGTTGAAGGTGCGGCCTAATGGGAGATGTTTCAGATGTGGGGGTGGATCCCTGACACATGGCTTGGTGACCTCCTTGTGATAATGAGTGAGTTCTCTGTTTGTTCCTGACAGAGCTGGTTGTTAAGAGCCTGGCACCTCCCTCCTATTGATTTTCTGGCTTCTCTGTCTTGCTTCCTCTCTTACCATGTGATCTCTGCACATGGTTCCTCTTCATTTTCAACCACAAATGGAAACAGCCTGAGGCCCTCACCAGAAGCAGCTACTGGTACCATGTTTCTTGTACAGCCTGGAGGACTGTGAGCCAAGTAAACCTTTTCTTCATAAATAACCCAGCGTTAGGTATTGCTTTATAGAAAAATAAATGGACTAAGGCAATTGTTAAATAAATTAATTTTGATTGACTAAATTAGTATTTTATGACATTTATTTATTATGGCTATTAATATTATAATTTATACTGGCTAATTTAATCAGTAAACACTCCATAAAATGATACTGTAGTTTACTTTCAACCAAGAATTGGTTGAGTTTGATACAGGAATTAGATTAGGATTCCCACATCAAATTTTTATTCAAAAATAATTTCTATTATTATGTAGAAGTCCCCTTTTCTGATTTTTTCTATTTTCTAATAACATAATATGTAAATGGATGTATAATGAATATTTGTGGCAAGAAGCATTTGTCTAAGACGAAATGAGAAATAAGTTGGTTCAGCTGTTAAAGGTGTCTTGGATGTTACAGCGTTTTAGCAGTGTATTTGCTATAATTAATAGACTTATTAATACTTTTAATTTTAGCCTAATAGTACTGATAGTCACATTTTGACTAAGTATTGGACCAATTTTCTTTTCTTTGTCAGTCAGTGGTATTTGAATCTCTGTAGCCCTTATACTGTCCTATTTCTGAGTTACAGTTCTCAGACTTTCTAATCTTTCAGTTTGCCACATTTTAAATCTCAAACTACCTATCATTTAAACTAAGTTATTCTTTGGAAATAAATTTGAATTGACTATTATGCTAAACTCATTTTAATAACCATGCTCCTTTGTGATGAGCCAAGTTTATTATTATGTTGTCAAATTAATTTTTTTTTTTTTTTTTTTTTTTTTTTTTGAGACAGTCTCACTCTCTCACCCAGGCTGCAGTGCAGTGGCACAGTCTCCACTCACTGCAACCTCCACCTCCCAGGCTCAAATGATTCTCCTGTCTCAGTCTCCTGAGTAGCTGGGATTCCAGACAAAATTGGTATTTTTTTATTTGTAATCAATTTAAGCCTAATACATGTTCTAATGACAATTTTTATATTTCACATATGGATAAATTATAACAATAATTCTTTTAAAGTAAGAGTATTGATGCAGATCATACTTTTTTCAGAGTAGCACATTTTAAGCACCTGACACTTGCTGTGGATAAAATATTTGAAATGTTTAATAAAATGTTGAAATAAGTTTACTAATTTGAGCTCTTCCAATTATAATACTTTAGAAAAAGTAAAAAAATAGTACATTTATGTGTCTTTTAAGTATTCACAAAAATAATCATTTCCCAGCAGACGTTTTTTGGCTTTTATGACATACTGTTTTCTTACTCTTTTGGCCACGTATTGATCAGAATTAGTCCTTAACTTTACTAAACAACTGAATTTAGTTTGTCAGCTTTCATGGTTGGGTTACACAGATATAACTATTGTGTTAGATGAAATTTGATTTGTTTAAGCAAATTTCTATGAAAAGCTTTGTGTTTCAATAGTGTCTCCCCAATGAACATTCCTACTGTATAAAATTTTAAATATGTGTATTTACATATTTGTACTTTTTTCACAAATGTGGGAATTTAGGATACTATGTTGTAAAAATATGGTAATTTTTCTTGAAGATAATTTTTTTAATTACAACAAAACATAGGGCCCTGAGAAGAAGAGATAAAACATATGGAAAAGCAAGTATATAGAGATAATTTTGTAATGTAACCTTGAGAGAGACATAGAAAACTGAGACAAAATAAGCCAAAGGAAAGGAATTAGGGTGTGACAGCTTTCGGGGAAGACCAGTGTTCTGCTGTGGTCATTTATGCATTGGCATTAAGTTCCGTTGAATATGCAACAATGAATTTAGAAGGATTTTAAGATTTAAGAATATCTCAAAGTGCACTGGCATTTTATTCTTCAATTTTCCTAAGCTAAATAAGGTAACTGAATAATAAAATTTAAAAGCACTGGTTATTTCATGAAGATTAAAAAACATTCTTAATTTTTATTTACAAGAAGCAAAAACATATTCATAAGAATCTTAGATGATTAGTAGGTTAAGGAAATAAAAAGTATAGCAACTGTGCTAAGACATTTGGATTTTCAGGTTCTAAGAGCTTAATATGAAATAAAAAAGTATCACTGACATGGTAGGTATTGTTTCAAGGATAGTCTGTGTTTTTTCCCTATGGCTGTCCACATAGCTACACCACACTACTGTCTTATACTTACAAGCAGGATATTAAATATTAGTACAACATTAGTTCTTACCTTTAAGTGATTAGTTCTTACCTTTAATTCAGACCTTGAATTTGGTCTGAAAACTTAAATACATAGGTTATAAGTTTAAACTTTTTAAAAAATCAGACTGTCCTTATAGAGACTGCTGCAAAGCATAATATCCTAAGAAAACCAAGTAAATTATTTTAAAGGGAAAAGGATTAGTATTCAAAATGAGAAAGGCTCAGGTTTGTTTTTTCCCCCTTTCAACAGAATCTAGGATGGCAAATGACATGGGAAATGCCACCTCAAAATCTAGACAGAGTAGACACAATCAGTCTTGCATACCATGGGTCACAATAAAGGAGCCATTACAGCATCGTAAACATTGTTGCCAAATGAATTGGAATGGGTTTTGGCAGCAACAGATTAACCACCTTCCAGAATATATAACTTAAAAATTCATTTGTAAGCACACAATCCCTTGACCATTTTTACATTGTTAAACATCTTATTACCCATCTTTAAAAATATTTCAAAGTCAGTAATATTTTCAGGTAAGCCTCAGGTATTTGTTGTAATGCTTTGGTTAGACTGAAAAGATTTACAGTCACACAAAATCAGAGCCTTTCAAATAAAGCCTCACATAATTAAATGCAATCTTGTGTTTGATTTGTGTTATTTCCATCTCTCTTTATTCTACAATCTGTTGATAATAGCTAGGTGACTTAAATTCTTTGGACTGATGATAGCATATATTTTAAATGCCTTCAGGGTAGGCATTACTAAATTTTATAAAGGTGTTATATCTCTCAGAGGCCACTGTTGCCAGCATTGTAGTAAAATTGTGTAAGAATCTTGTCTATGTTACCACTTTAGCCTTTTTACTTCTTTTACTTTGGTATAAAAATTCATAAGCTTGTAAAATTATTAATCCAAATAACTTGGAATGATTTTTTCTTTTTTATTCTGGATTTCTAACAGATAGATGTTAGCCTTGCATGAAGAGGAAATCCAGAATATTGTCGATTTTGGTTAAAAAAACAGAAAACACAAGTCTATAGGATTTATTCTAGGGCTTAAAATCTTTGCAAAAAACATGGACATTTTGGCCAAACTAATAAAAATTATTTGCTTGAATTCTTTTTTATTATTTTCATTCTGCCACTATTTACTTCCAAATTGAAGATGTTTTTCTCTTACAGACTCTGTGATCCCTGTGATCACTTTTAGAAATGTTATATCTTCTTATTTTCTAACTGTGTTACTTAGAAATGTTTCATTTCCTCTATTGCATTTCTTGTCTTTTAAAAAAAAGACTTTGTGAGTATCTTTAGATATACGTTTCAAATTGGATTTTAAAACTCTGTGCCAGTGTACCTGCCTGAAATTCTTTACTGCCTCTGCCAGTGTGTCAAGTTTAATACCATGAACAGTCGTGAATAACTTCAGTCTGCTCCTCATTTTAAATCTTCCTAAATTAGTTGCTTTGTAGAGCTATTGCTAATCCCTTGCAATCCAGAGATATAAAAAATATTATACTCTAACACTTAGTACAGCACAGAGATGATTTACAGCATTAGTCAGACAATTCCGAAGATGTCATCATTTAATAATGACCCCACTCTAGAGCTGTTATTGTACTACATAATATGACTAATGTGCTGTCATTTCTTTCTGCTTAAACTGCAGCCACAAGTTAAAAAGTAACACATTTTGGCCTTCAGTTTTCTTAGCCTTAGAGAACATGTCATCTTTTTGAAAATTTAGCAGCTTATTTCACTTCAGCTTTTTCCGAATATTCATATCTGAGATAACAGCTCCATTGCTGAGGATAGTGAATGAGTTATAGTTTTGAATGTTACTCAATTCTGAACATCATTTAAATGCTACCTTTTTTGTACAAGATATAGATCCAGTGTAAATATTGCTTGAATGTATCTGGTGTGGTAATATTTGAAGATATGGGATCCAGATTTACAAGATCCAAAGTCAAATCTTCACATTTATTTTAGCAATTTACTGTCTTTAAAAAAAAAACTAGAAAAGTTTATTTCTATCATCTGTAATTTTCTTTATGGCAATATCCTCAAGGGACTTAACATCTGTTGATTCTCCAGTCTGGCTGCCTGCATCTTTTTACCTATATGACTTTCCTCACATTTTTCTCTCTGCCTAGAATAACTTCCATTTCCACATGTTCAATGTCTATCCAGCATTTAGGCTCAGGTCATATGATACTTCCTTCAGGAAACCTTCCTGGATTTCCCACAAACAACAGTAAGTTTGTTTCTCATCTGAAATTATGTGGTAATTAACATATATCTTTAACTGTGCATATTTTCTAAATAGGCAAAAGTAGATGATGTACATAACACTAAGTATTCTAAAGTCTAGTGGTCCTGTCTTATTCATCTTCATATGCCCTAGAGTATCAAATAGGTCCTCAGTCCATGTTTGTTGAATAAATAAAGTATATATAGAAAAGTAGTGTTCATTTTGGGGAAAGGGAATTACTTTACCTAAATTGGTGGATTAAAAATTTTTTTACAAATATGCTATGTAAAATGGTAAAATATCAATAATTAAAAGCAAAATTATATACATTACAGAGAACTTCCTTGAATTAGTTGAGGGGATAAAGAAAACAACAGAAGAAACCCTTGCCACGAAGGTAAAATTGTAAGCATAAGCTGTTGGAGGATTGAATGTAGTAAGATATTGCTAAGTTTATGAGGTTTGATTTTTAAAAAATCAGTTTTGTCGCTTTTGGCCACAAATGATAATCAGTTACCTAGGAATCAGTTAAATCAAAGATGTGAAAGATCTCTACAGGGAAAACTATAAAACACTGATGAACGAAATTGAAGAGGGCACAAAAAAATGAAAAGCTATTCTATGCTTATTAGTTGGAAGAATTAATATTGTTAAGACAAGCAGTTCACAGATCCAATATAATCCCTATGAAAATACCAATGATATTCTTCACAGAAACAGAAAAAAACCATAAAACTTATATGGTGCCACCAAAGACCCCATAGAGCCAAAGCAATTCTGAGCAAAAAAGACCAATGCTAAAGGCAACCCACTGCCTTGACTTCAAAATAGACTAAAGCTATAGTAACCAAATCAGCATAGTACTGGCATAAAAGCAGACATACAGACCAATGGAACAGAATAGAGGACTTAAATATAAATCCACACATTTAGAGCCAACTCATTTTCAACAAAAGCACTAAAACATACAATGGGGAAAGGACAGTCTCTTCAGTAAATTGTGCTGGGAAAACTACATAACCATATACCAAATAATGAAACTAGACGCCATCTTTCACCATATACCAATATCAAATAAAAATAGACAATTATAAGCCTGATGAAACTCCAGAAAGAAAAGTTCGGGGAAATGCTTCAGGACATTGGTCTGAGCAAAACAGTTTTGTGTAAGACGTGAAAAGCACAGGCAACAAAAGCAAAAATAGGCAAATGGGATTAAAACCAGCCCAAAAGCTTTTGCACATCAAAGGAAAGAAAGTAAAGAGACAACCAACAGAATGATAGAAAATATTTTCGAACTATCCCTCAAAAACAAGGGATAAGTAACCAGAATATATAAGGAGCTCAAACAACTTAGAAGCACACACACAAACAGACCTGATTTCAAAAGGGCATGGCCAGGCGCAGTGCCTCATGCCTGTAATCCCAGCACTTTGGGAGACAGAGGCGGGAAGATCACCTGAGGTCAGGAGTTCAAGACCAGCCTGGCCAACATGGTGAAACCCCATCTCTACCAAAAACTAGCTGGGCTTGGTGGCACGTGCCTGTAATCCCAGCTATTCAAGAGGCTGAGGCAGAAGAATTGCTTGATCCTGGGAGGCAGAGGTTGTAGGGAGCCAAAATCATGCCATTGCACTACAGCCTGGGTGACAGAGCAAGACTCTGTCTCAAAAAAAAAAAAAAAAAAAAGGCTAAAGATCTGAACAGACATGTATCAAACAAACAAAACATACAAATGGCCAACAGGTATATTTAAAAATGTTTAACATTACTAATCAGACAAATGCAATTCAAAAACACAATAAGATATGTCATCCCAGTTTAAATGGCTTTATCAAAAAGATAGGGAAAAATGGATGCTGGTTGAGGATGTGGAAAAAGCAGAACCATGTGTACTGTTGGTGGGAATGTTAATTAGTAGAGTCACTATGAAAGGACTATGGAGGTTTATCTAAAAGCTAAAAATAGAACTACCATATGTAGTTTTACTACTGGATATATATCTCAAAGAAAAATCAACTTATCAGAGATATCCAAACTCCATGTTTACTCCAGGGCAAAATATGAAATCACAACAGCCAAAATATGAAATCAACTTAAGTGTCCATCAATGAATGAATGGATAAAGAAAATGTATGCCTACAATGGGAACATTAATCATCCTTAAAAAGAATGAAATATTGTCATTTTCAGCACCATGGCTGGAACCAGAAGTTGCTATGTTTAGTAAAATTAGCTAAGTAATTTTACTAAGTTAAAAAAAAAAAGATGATTATTGCAGTTCTCACTTATATATGGGAACTGAAAAAATATGGATTTCATGAAGATAGAGAGTGATCAGGACTTACCAGAGGCAAGGAAGTGTAGAGGGAAGGGGAAAAATAGAGATTGATTAATGGGTACAAATATCAGTACAGTGACTACAATTAATCATACATTTCAAAACTAGGAGAGAAAAATTTGAATGTTTCTAGAGTAAAGACAAAATAAGGTGATAAATATCTCAATTACCCAAATTTGATTATATGAATGTATCAAATTATCACATATCCTGAAAAAGCATGTACAACTATTATATGTTAATAAAATATAAATCAGCTGGGCACAGTGGCTCAATCCTCTAATCCCAGCACTTTGAGAGGACAAGGCAGGCGGATTATGAGGTCAGGAGATGGAGCCCATCCTGGCTAACACGGTGAAACCCCATCTCCATTAAAAATACAAAAATTAGCCAGGCATGGTGGTGGCCACCTGTAGTCCCAGCTACTCAGGAGGCTGAGGCAAGAGAATTGCTTGAACCTGGGAGGTGAAGGTTTCAGTGAGCTGAGATCATGCTACTGGACTCCAGCCTGGTGACAGAGTGAGACTCCATCTCAATATATAAGCATATATTCCTCTCTCTCTCTCTCTATATATATATATGTATGTATAAATTTAAAAAGAAAAATATGTGTTTTGATGAAATGTGTAATATGTTTGGCAACTTTAAATAGAGAGCTACACTGGTTAACCTGAAGGAAAGCAAATTTGCCATGAATTTTATGACCTTTGCATAGCATTTTGATAGATAATTATTTGGGCCTTCTAATCCGGAAGTTGAGAGAAGAACATCAGTTACCTGTAGGCTCATACAGATCACTCACCCTGCCCAAGACTCTGCCTCCAAACAGGTAAGAAACATGTATCACAGAAGAGCGTGGTTACTGGCTTTAACATCAACCAATAGCCAGGAACTTGATCCAACATATCCTGGCTATTCTCTTCCTACTCTAATGAACATGTTCCTATTTATTCATCCTTCAAGGTTGAAATTGATGTCACCTTCTTTGGGAAGCTTTCCCAAGCCTAATTAATTACTTTATCCTTTATGTGTTCAAAGCACTTCTACCTATATCTGTTAAATAACTTAATCCAGTAGCTTTTCCATTATCTATAGTTTCACTTCCACAGTTTCAGTTACTGGTGATCATTCTTCAAAAATATTAAATGAGGAATTCCAGAAATAAACAATTCGTAAGTATTAAATACTATCTTATGATGCCTGTGACATTTACCTCACTTTACCTCATTACATCAGCATTTTATCCTCTCAAATCATCACAAGAAGGATGAGTACAGTACAATAAGATATCTGGAGAGGCCACATTCGTATTCACTTAGTATGCAGGATTGTTATAATATTCTGTTTTATTATTAGTTACTTTTGGTTATCTCTTACTCTGCCTAATTTGTAAATTAAACTTTATCATAGGTATGTACATATAGGAAGAAAGCATAGTATATTTAGGGGTTGGTACTATCTGAGGTTTCAGGCATCCACTGAGGGTCTTGGAATGTATGCCCCATGGATAAGGAGGAACTACTTTAAAATCTCTGCATGATCTCTAATTGTCTGAGACTCAAAGTCTAGTTTTCTGTACAAGTCTACCTTCTAGCCCAGTTTCTGGCACTTGTGAAGAACCTGTATAGGCAAGGACTTTTCCCTTTTATTACAATCATAGTACTTCATCTTATGATAAATATATTCTCTCCTCTTTTGAAGTTTCTAATTTTCATTTTTGTGGCACCTGCAAAGAAGTGTAAAAGATCAGATGATCAAGGACACAGTGAATAGAGCCAGATTCCCATGCTTCTTGAAATTTGTTAGAGAGAAGTGTGAAATTTGGTAAGTCAGAGAAACCCAGATTCCCAGCCAGAGGTCTTTTATAGAATTAGGCAGTAGGGGGACCACTGCACTCAGGTGCAACCTATTGCTAGGAGATCCTTGCTGTGTCTAAATTCCATCCTGCCACAGTCAGTTTCTTATTTCATCTAGCTTACAGCAGGCCTGCCATCACTTACTGTGTTAATAGGTTCTATCACGCATACTAAATAATTTTGTATTTTGGCTTCAGTTTTCACTTCTTTCCGGTCATCGAATTTGATGGTTCAGTAATTTCTTATTCCTCTACACCTTAAACAAGTCACAGCATGCCCTTCTAATATTCCCATAGTGCAATTCTTATGCTTTACCCCACTCATCAGTCTTTCTCTAAAACTTTGTTGAAGCTTTACTTGGTCCTGGTTTAAATATGCATTGCTGAAGCAGAATGCTTTGATCCTATTAGGTACTCATACTCTCCTCAAATACCCTTTGGTCCAAGAAATAAATACAAAGGCCCAACTATTTTTGTCTAAAATTCATAACAAATACTCTGATAGAAACAACAAACACAAAATAAAACTACAATGGCTGAACTTTACCTGGAGAGTACAGTAAAGAATCATGACATCTCTGTGAAAACAACAGTAGCCCAGGGGAAGTCAGAGTTTAATAAAAGTAATAAACACAAAATAGAACTTACAGCAGCCGAAACAGTAAAAGGTGCCATTTGTCACAGAACACAAATTGACAGAAGAACTAAAGCTTGGTACTATTTAGATCACATAAAATGAAGTTTCATATAATTAATGGCCCAAAGTCCACATTCATAATGGTGGAATTGTAGTTGATAATTCTTATCTGTAATTGACAAAACTTGATATGGGCAAAAAGTTTTCCATGAACCAAATCCCTATTCAATTTACAGAAAAGTGATAGCATTAGAGCATTTTAGACAGACAAAAGTGAACAAAAAAGCAAATGGTTCAAGTCTATTCAAGCACTGAATAGACGATTCATCTAGTAGTTAAATTCATTTAATGAAATTCACTCTGAAATGTATCTTTTCCGCAAAAATTCATCTATGTCCGTATACTTATTGAAACACTTCTAATTTTAAGTATGGGGTCAAAACATCTCCATGTCAAAATAGCTGGATCAAGATGCTGTATGCCCATTTCATGCCAGAAGTTCCTCCATTATAGCCACTGATGCTTCCCTTAGAAGTCTGTATGTAGGGCCTGGAGCGGTGGCTCACACCTTTAATCTGAGTACTTTGGGAGGCTGAGGTGGACAGATCAAGAGGTCAGGAGATTGAGACTATCCTGGCCAACATGGTGAAACCCCTTCTCTATTAAAATACAAAAAATTAGCCAGGCGTGATGATGCATACCTGTAGTCCCAGCTACTCAGGAGGCTGAAGCAGGGGAATCGCTTGAACCTGGGAGGTGGAGGTTGCAGAAAGCCAAGATTGCACGACTGCACTCCAGCCTGGTGACAGAGCAAGACTCCATCTCAAAGAAAAAAGTCTGTATGTAAATGATTCGGGACTTCACTGGGCCAAATGTCACTATTAATAAAATAACAATGTATTTATGGGTTTGCTTTTCTTCTTTAGAAAACGAGAGATTGTTTTTATGGATAATGGTATTTAGGGTTTTTTTTTCATTGTTTAAAGGAAAGGTTAATATATTTTAAAGAATTGGGGAGAAAATAATGGAGAAATTAAATTTACTCTGCCAAACAGGCATTATCCCTGAGAAGTAATTCCATCTTATTCTGCAACATAAATCTTTCTTTCTTTCTTTTTCCTGAGACGGAGTTTCGCTCTTGTTGCCCAGGCTGGAGTGCCATGGCATGATCTTGGTTCATTGCAACCTCTGCTTCCCTGGTTCAAGCGATTCTCCTGCCTCAGTCTCCTGAGTAGCTGGGATTACAGGCAGGCACCACCATGCTCAGCTAATTTTTGTATATTTAGTAGAGATAGGGTTTCTCCATGTTGGTCAGGCTGGTCTCAAACTCCTAACCTCAGGTGATCCGCCTGCCTTGGCCTCTTAAAGTGCTAGGATTACAGGTGTGAGCCACTGCACCCGGCCCAAATCCTTTTATCACAATGTATATTTCTACGGGGACTACTTTGATCTTGCTTTGGTACTTACAGTAAATCAAGATAAAGACATCAGTCTGCTTGGACTTGTAGAGAGGTAGCAAACAGGTATGGAAGACCTGGGATCAGCTTCAGAAATGCTCATGATGCTTGGGCACCCTGATGTGGTAGTAATGGCACATAAACTACTACCTAGCCTACTTGGGTCAAAGGACTTTTGTAAAAATCTGTAAGATATTTTGCACTCTCCTGTGGCAATTATTTGTTAACAAAATGCTGGAAGGAAGAGCTCTAAAGCTTTTTAAAAACATATCTGTCCCAGGGATATCAAATATTTAAGAAAAATAGTTTAATAACAGATAAGCTATCAACTTAATTTCATTTGACCTCTAATCCAGTTTTGTTACCTATGGTGTTCTCTGACCACACAGAGCTTCTACTTCCACTGGGCACTTAAGAATTTCTTTTTTGGACTGTTGATTGTATCGGAAAGTCTCAGGTTATAAATAGGAGATTAAACAGTGAACACACTAGATGTATAAAGTCATTAGCTCAGTATGTTTTTAAGCCTCACATAATTTATAGAATTTACATTTAGCTATGTATTTATTCAAGGGAGATTTGTTAACCTACATTTCAGAAAGATTTACTAACTATATATGTACATCAAATTCAAAGTAGCCTTATACATGTGAGCTTTATATTGGACAGAATTGTTCTAATGACATACTAAGCCAGATGATTGAGTTTTCCTATAGAAAACTTGTAATTTTTTCAACTACCAATAACCATTACCCTCTTTAAAAAATGGCTTCACAAATATGACAGTGCAGGAGAAGACTCATATGAGAACTTCCCAGTGGGTAGACTGGCCATTCTAATCTGAGTGCAAATAGCATTAAGCAGAGTTTATTTAAGCTTAAGTCTAGAAAAGTATTAAAGGGGGAAGATATTAATTTATGTACATGATCTGTTAAATGGCTAGTTTAGAGATATCAAATAATCTTATATATTATTTTATAACCATGTTATTCTTTGTGAAAAAGTAATAAGGACAGTATAAATTTCATGGCTACTCTCCATTCATACCTTGTTGATAAAAATGTAGATTGGTTGAATACTTTGAAGAGCAGTTTGGCAATACTGGATATGAGTTGTAAAAATAGGTAACCGTTATAACATGAAGATCTTATGTAAATCAAGAAGAAAAACTCACTTGCAGGAAGCCTTCTTTAACCCCTTGCCTGGGCTAAATGCTCTATTCCAAATAAATAATTTGTAATTACAGGAGGGCTTTTATGTGCAACTATGAAATTTTTAAGAAATTTTAAGGATTTAATAATCATAATTAGGGCTTGAAGTTAAAGGGAAAAGACATTAAAAAAGGTAAAAGTAAGCAGAAAGAAATCTGCATATAGAGGTAACATCTCAATCAGAAGAAAGGTTAGAAAAAGACCCACATCAATTAGGAAATGGTAATTACACTAATACTTCATTATTAATTTAAATTGTATTGATGGACTTTTTTGACTTATGAGGAAATGGCAACAGGGTAGACTATTAACTAAACTTTCAGACAGAAATATTAATTTTCCCTTTGATCAATAGCTTAAGATATAGATAAAATAACATGAATAAAGAGAACTATGCTTGTTCAGGTTAAAAATTTATTAACCAGCAAAGGTATGAGAATGATATAATGGACTTTGGGGACTTAGGGAGAAGGGTGGGAGGGGGCTAGAGGGATAAAAGACTGGATGCAGCGTATACTGCTTGAGTCACAGGTGCACTAAAATCTCAGAAATCGCCACTAAAGGCCTTATTATATATGTAACCAAAAACCACCTGTACCCCAAAAACTATTGAAATCAAAAATTTTTTTATGATCCAAAGGGAAATATCAGCTTGTGGTTATATTCTAAGTACATCCCGTTTAAAGTAATGAATATTGTGTCTCATCTGACCCATTTAAAGGTAGGCTTCCTTGTGCCACTGTGTATCAATAAAAACATCTATGAAAGAGCATGGGGGAGGAAGTCAGAATCTCTAAAAGCTAGCTACTCATTCTTATGTGCAAGTTAGATTATTTGGAGATTTGGTTTTTCTATCATTGGGTAGTCATACTATTTATGCTTTTGATATTAATAAGAAAACTTTAGACATATCAGGACACTCTTAGATGATTTAAACTTAATGTTACTAATTTGACCCTCATTCAAAGACTCACTAATGAACTTTTTGCCCTTACTTTTCTTGGCAAGAACATTTAAACTGGAAATGATTGGAATCATCATTGAAGCACTTATAAGAATCGTTCCTACTGTAATTAGCTTACAACTCACTACTAGGTAGATTGCTATTTGTTCAGTTTTGCTCCTTTCTGCTTTATTTCCAACATGTTTCCTGAGACTGTCTTGGTAACGTAAATCTTTCTTCTTTGTTAGTCCACAGTTTGCTCATTTTGGAAGAAAGCTCCTGACCGAGGTTTTGTTAGATGTGTTTCATGAAGGGGCAGCTGTGCTAAAGCATCACTGTCCTACTCTTCTCCAGACTGATCAAATGAAGCATTTGTTATATCATACATATGGAGTTCTCTACCAACAGCAAAGGCCATTTAGTCAAGGTTGGAAAAAAATACTGTGTTGGATTTTTGCTCATGGTTTGTAGTTTTCTTTGAAGCTCTGATTTGAAAGATATACAGAAGGATATGGCTTGAGGGAAGAAATACATGTATTATCCTCAACTACTCCTATGCTGATACCATCAGGTATCCTGAGTTGGAGGCACTGCACAGCACTTTGGGTATCCTTGAGGAGAAATCCTTTGGTAGAGACTGCAGTCCACAAGGATTGGCAGAAATTCCCAATCTGGTGTCTGACAGCTCCTCCTGCACATTTGAATTTACTGGGCACGTGTCAGACTCCTGAGGGAAAGACATCTGCTGCTCTCCAGAGAACTGAGATTCCATCACAATGAATTTTATTTGTTCAAGAATGACAGCTAGAATTACCTTTATTTTAAGTTGGCTTGGCAATTATAATTCATGCTGTGGCCTGTCACAATTATCAAGGTGAGGATCTCCTCACAAAGTAAACCAAGTTCTTTCAATCTGTAAAATTAATCTCAATTCAACTTATTTTGAGTTTATTTATTTGCTTTTGGGAACAAAAGAAATATCAAGTGTATACATAGTTTAAAATTAGATGCAGTAGATGTTTATACTGCCTGTATTTTTCTGCATACCTTATGCTATATACTAGTTACCTAACTCAAATACTCAAGTCTAAGAGTCAGAGTATTGGAAGGGACTTGGTCCATACTTCCTAGTCTTCTGAGCCAGCAAGGCCATACTTTGCCCCATCATTGCCTGCCAGCAGTTATTCTATATTCAAGTTCAGATAAACTTGAACAGTTTCTAATGATAAAGAGCAGGCTCAATATCATATCCCTCCTTACAAGAGGTGAATGTGCTATATGGGGTCCAGGGATGAGATGTAGCCTGCTCTATACCAGGTACCTGCAAGTCACAGAAATTACTGCTTGCTATTTGACTATATGTATAGCTGGATGCTATGATGGGGAGAATATTTAAGAGGACCTGGAAACATGTCTCTTCTGGGACTTAAGAATGTGTGGGCTTCTGAGAGTAGAGCAGGTACTGAGAAAACCCAACTGCAAGGATAGCTAAGAAAAAAAATAACCAGGGAATGCTAGGCCAGGGTCCTGAGGACCTTAGGTTAGCAGTCTGTGGGAAACAACAAAGCCTGGAAAATATTAATTAAATTGAACACCAGAAACAGAGTTAAAGAATTATATATTTGCTTCAGTAAGAAGGCACCTGCAAGATCTCTTATTTTCTGCCTGCATAGTAGCATCCTAATCTTCAACTGTTAATTGTCCCTGTCACCCTTTCTGGGTACCAGATTTTCTTACTTATAATGTGTTAAATCAACTTTAGCCTAAAGCTTCCTCTTTACATATTTTGAGTTCAGCCTAAATATTTCTCTGTACATTGTGAATCTTAACAAGTGGAGGTGTAAACAGACCATAGTCTACACTTGTGCCAATCACTGAGTTTTGGCCAATCAAATGTAGCTGACTGTTCGAACCATGTTCAAGTAAGGCAAATGCCAAGTTGTAACCAATCCATCTATTTCTGTACCTCACTTTCATTTTCTGTATGTCATTTTCCTTTTTCTGTCCATAAATATTCTTCTACCACGTGGCTGTGCTGGAGTCTTTGAGCCTACTCTGGCTTGGAAGCTGCCCAGTTCATGAATTGATCATTGCTCAAACTATTTTAAATTTATCTGAAGTGTTTTTTTTTTTTTTTTTTTTTTTTTTTTTATCAAATGCAGCTTCCTTTTTCAATGGCATTGATTACAAACTATTTTTTCAAATATCTTTTATACTATGTTCTAAATGCAGTCAGCCCTCTGTATCCATGAATTCCACCTCCATGGATTCAGTGATTGAAAATGTTCAGAAAAATAGTTCCACAAAGTTCCAAAGAGCAAAAACTGAACTGGATACACGCCAAGTATTATGTTGAATCCGTGATGTAAAGGTATATATTAGGTATTATAAATAACCTGGAGATGATTTAAAGTATATCGAAGGATGCACACAGGGTTAAATGAAAATACTAGGCCATTTAATATAAGGGACTTAAGTATTTTGTATCCTTAGGGGATCCTGAAACCAATTCCCATGGATATTGAGGGACAACTTTAATGCACAAGTTGACCTAGGATGTACATCTAATTTCTACCTTATCCTAACAATTAAGGAATCATGGCTTGGTGCCCTCTGATCTTTTTCACAAGTTAAAATGTAAGCCTTTATGGCCCTACGTGAAAGGTGATGGTGATATGGGTTCCTTCCCTAATTACAGGAACAGTCTAGACTACTGTAGCCCCAGACCACTACTGTGATGTCCAGATAATGCATTTACCTAAGAAAGCATCTCAGCTCACAAACTAGAAACATTAAAAATATAAATTATAATTGATATCTATATAGAAAAAAAGTGTTACCATTTGGATCTACGTAAAAATTAAAAGTTCATGGAAAATATGTGCTCTAGTTAAGTATCTGATATCATACATGCCAACCATCTATTTAAAGATCTTAAACAAAAGCATGAGGCCCATGTACCATTGCATAGATGCTGTATATATGCAAAATATGAAAGTATTTATTCTATTATAAAATATGTAACAATATTATTAAAGTCTCCATAAGGCGATAGAGATCCTGGTGGACTAGACAGGGAACACAAATTACATGGCTAAAAAGCTGGCTGTACTTGGGTGTACAAAAAGACCTGTTTTTCCTGAAAAGTCGCTGCACATTTCTGATAACAATCAGACTATATTATAGTGACAGACATTAAGGTTTTGTTGGTACATGTTTTAAAGTAAGGAGGTATTCAGACAGAGAATGTTTCAGGGAGTATAAGCAGAAAATTTATAAGTTATCTCATAATAATGTTAATTTTATTAAAAAATATATTATTCCTTCTTTTGTTCAGTTGAGGAAACTGGATTCAAGAAGTATCTAGATTTCTGGGATCCTCTTCTTGGGCTTTACCTTTATCTTACCACCAGTATCCTGTGATGTGTCTTCAGGCATTTAATTCCCAGAACCTATTATGTACAACACTGGTGAACATGAACAAATTTTTTAAAGGTATTTTTATAGTATATTCAAAAATAGCACATAAACTTGTGATTTCAGTTATCTGTTGAAGATATAGTTAAAAAGAAAGCTTGAAGCTTGTCCTTTAAAAATAAATAAATAATAGTAAAGATAGTACAGGAGTGTGACAAAAATCATGAATCTTGCTTTAAAAAATGACGGAAGTTTGGAAAGCAGTGGAAGAAAGGTGTACAGGGACCTGAGTGTGGGGAGATGCGGATGTGTCTTGCTTCATCGCATGCTGCAGAAATCCATTAGTATGAAGCACCTTAAAAACCAAGTACATCTTCAGTAGTAAATGTTATTCTTCCTAAACTACCATAAAGTTTGTTATATTGATGTGAAATATAAAAATCGACAAACTTTTTAATACATGAGTAAACACACTAAGTGAAAGTATGGATCATCTCATGGGGAGGATTTTGGAGATTTAGACATCAGTTAGACCATTTCTAGTGTTTATCAGATTATAGGTACTTTCAAATTATATTGACTAAAAAAATTTTTTTCCCACTGTATTTAGAACTATGAGAAAATAGGCCAGGCTCATGCATGGAATCCCAACACTTGGGAATACATCCTATGCTCACGGATTGGAAGAATCGGTATCATAATGACCATACTTCCCAAAACAATCTACAGATTCAGTACTATTCCTATCAAAATACCAACATCATTTTTCACAGAATTAGAAGAAAATAATCCTAAAATTCATATGGAATAAAAAGAGCCCCAATAGCCAAAGCAATCCTAAGCAAAAAGAACAAATCTGGAGGCATCACATTACCAGACTTTAAATTATACTACAAGGCTACAGTAACCAAAATGGCATGGTACTGGTAGAAAAGTAAATACATAGATCAATGGAATAGAGAATTCTGAAATAAAGTCAAATATACCCAGCTAATCTTTGACAAAGCATATGAACATATAAATTAGGGACAGGATGCCTTATTCAATAAATGGTGCTGAAAAAATTGGATAACCACATATAGAAGAATGAAACTGGATCCCTCTCTCTCACCATATTACAAACTGTAATCATCAACTGTAAATGGATTAAAGACTTAAATTTAAGAAGTGAAACTATAAAAATTCTACAAGAAAACCTAGAAAAAAAACTCTTCCGGACATTGGACTAGGCAAATAATTTATGATTAAGACCCCAAAATCAAATGCAAGAAAACAAAAATAAGGAAATAGGACCTAATTAAACTAAAAAGCTTCTGCACAGCAAAAGGAATAATCATCAGAGTAAACAGACAATCTAGAATGAGAGAAAATATTTGCAAACTATTTATCTGACAAAGGACTAATATCCAGAATCTACAAGGAACTCAGACAAATCAGCAAGAAAAAACAATCTCATCGAAAGTGGGCAAATGGCATGAATAGATAATTCTCAAAAGAAATTATATAAATAGCCAACAAAAATATGAAAAAATGCTGAGCATCACTAATCATTAGAAAAATGCAGATTAAAACCACAATGAGATACCACCTTACTCCAGCCAAAATGGTCATTATTAAAAAGTCAAAAAATGATAGATGTTGGTGTAGATGTGGTAAAGAGTGAATACTTATAAACTGTTGGTGGGAATATAAATGAGAAAAACCTCTATGGAAAATGGCATAAAGATTTCTCAAAGAACTAAAAGTAGATCAATTCGACCCAGCAATCCCACTACTTGGTATCTACTCAAAAGAAAAAAAAATCATTATGTCAAAAAGACACCTTCATGCATATGTTTATCGCAGTACAGTTCGCAATTGCAAAGATGTGAAACCAACATAAGTGCCCATCAGTCAATCAGTGGATAAAGAAAATGTGGTATATATACACATGGAATCCTACTCAGTCACAAAAAAGAACAAAATAATGTCTTCTGTAGTAACTTGGATGGAGCTGGAGGCCATTATTCTAAGTGAAGTGACTCAGGAATGTAAAAATAAATACAGTATATTCTCACGTATAAGTGGGAGCTAAACTATAGGTACACAAAACCATACAGGGTGGTATAATGAACATTAGAGACTCAGAAGGGGAATGATGGACAAAAAATCTATATATGGAGTACAATGTACACAACTAGGGTGACAAGTGTACTAAAAATCTCAGATTTCACCACTATATAATTTGCCTATATAACCAAAAGCCACTTGTACTCAAAAAGCCATTGAAATATTTTATATATAGAGAGATAAATAATTTATACATATTATATATAAACATATCTGATAAAGGACTGATATACAAAATATACAAAAGAAAACTCTTAAAGCTCAATGATAAGAAAGCTCAATTTAAAATGGGGAAAAATCTGAACAGACACCTCATTAAAGAAGACATGCAGATGGCTAATAAATATATGAGAAATTGCCAACATCATATATCTTGAGAGAAGTGCAAGTTAAAACAACAATGAAATACCACTATACACCTATTAGCATGACTAAAATTCCAAACACTGACAACACTGAATCTGACAAGGATGTAGAGTAACAAGTGCTCTCATTCATTGCTGATGAAAATGCAAAATGGTATAGCTGCTTGGGAAAACAGTTTGACAGTTTCTCACGTAATTAAACATACTCTTAATATGAGGTCCACCAACTGCACTCCTTGGCATTAACCCCAAGGAATTGAAAAGTTATATTTACACACAAAAAATTGCATATGAATATTTATAGCAGATTTACTCAGAATTACCAAAACTTGGAAGCAACTAAGATGTCCTTCAGTAGGTGAATTAATAAGCAAACTATGGTATAGTCATACAATGGAATATTATTCACTGATTATCAATCCCCCCAAGAAACATGGAGGAAACTTAAATACATGCTGCCGAGCGAAAAAAGGCAATCTGGAAAGGCTGCACACTGTGTGATTCCAACTAAATAACATTCTGAAAAAGGCAAAACTACGGAGATGGTAAAAAGATCAGTGGTTGCCATGGGCTTAGTGGGAAGGGACGGAGGGATGAGCAAGTGAATGGAGAAGGCATTTTTAGGAAGGTGAAACTATTCTGTACAATACTATAATGGTGGGTACATAATACATTTGTCAAAACCCATAGAACACACAACACATCATAAACCTTAATATGAACTATGGACTTTTAGTTAATAAATTATGTATCAATATTGGCTCATCTATTTTATTAAATGTACCACACGAATGAAAGATGTTAATAATAGGAGAAATGACCAGTATTGTGGAGGGCAGCAGGAGAAAGAGAAGGGTATATAGGAACTCTGTATTTTTCACTTATTTTTTCTGTAAACTTGAAGCTGCTCTGAAAAATAAAGCCTATTCAAAAATCTGTATGATTCAAGGCCAGGTTGGCACATATTTCATCTCTATTTATAAGCAAGATACACTTATTATGGTGTAATTATTCAGAATTAGAAAACATACGTACATATACACCTGTTTATCTCTCCCAGGGTAATACAAAAATGTATCCAAACTATAAAAATTAAATGACTACTTCTTAAGAAACCCAACCCATAAAGAATTAGAATATTCTTACAAAATTAGTTTAAATTGTCTTGAAGACATTATATTTATGTTTTTCTGTTTAATTCAGTACTTGCTAATCTAGTTTAAATAAGGATATTTTGATTTATTAAATATATCCTAACCACAATGAGAAAATGTTTTGACAATTAATTTTAAAATTAGCCATTTTCTCATGCTTATTTTATCCATAATTTAGCTTCTAAGAACAGAGGATGATTGTCAGAACAATTCAGTAATTAGTATTTATCAATCCTTCATTAAAACTCTAATCCTAAAATATAACAGTTATAGAAAAAGATCTGCGTAGACAATCACTCAATACTTTTCCCCCCATACTTATAAAGTAGATCTGTAAAATACCAAATAAAAATGTTTGAAGAGTTTCAAATCAATGTATTTTTTGAGGGTGGAATGAATTCCCAATGGGCCCAAGATCAACTCTATAATCTGTCTTGGTAGTTAATTATTATAATAGACTAACCCTATTACATTCTATGTAAAAATAATACTTGACCAGCAACATTCATTTGAATTTGTTAGTTCTAAATGCGATTTTATTTCTGTTGCATTATAAAAACTGGTATTTCAACTTATGTACTCTTCATCCTATTTACATAGATTGTATATACTTAATGTTAAGCTATGAGTATTGTAAATATTATAAATACCAGGTAACTGATTTATGTTCTAGAACAACTCGAGAGGAATTATTATTTTTGTGGCAAAGTACTTCAAGGCAAAGGTGATAACAAATATCAAAAATAAGTGATTTGATGAAGAGTTATGTTTCATGACAACAGTGCATGTACATATTAACGGGTATTTGTAGAATGAAAGACTGGATGAATATATACTCCTAATTTAATAAAATGATAAAGGAAAGTTACTAACATTTACCGAACATCTACTATGTACTAAGCACTCTGCGCACTATCACGAAACAGTACAGCAAACTCTTATTACACAAAGAATTAAAGATGAAAAAGGCTAAGTAGCTTGCCCAAGTTTACACAGCTATTAAGTGGTGGAGTTGGAATGCAAACTGGGACTGTTTCTGACCCTTGTTCTTACTTTCATTCCTTCCATGTTGACTAATAGAGATGAGTACTAAGATCTGAAAATTTGAAATCATGACATCCTCAAACATGGGTAAAAAATCCTCTCTTCTCCTAGTTTTGGGATGTACTCTGTGCCCGCCAGAAGAAGGTAGAATTAAGAGCATGCCAACAATTCTTAGAATACTGCAGTGAGTATATCTACAAATACCTGTTAATATGTACATGTCAAGCACTGTTGCAATCAAACATAACTCTTCATCAAATCATGTATTTTCTATATTTGTTATCACCTTTGCCTTGAAGTACTTTGACACCAAAAAAATAATTCCTTCCAGGTTGTTCTGGAACATATATCATATTTTGACTTTTCTTTGGTTCAACACATCATGAGCTACCAGGCCTGGCCCATAATTCTTTATATTTTCATTCATTTATCAATAGATATTTGAGTTATTTCCATCTTTCAGTTATGAATAATGATGTTATGAGCATGGATGTACAGATAGCTGTTTGTGTCCCTGCTTTCAATTTTTTTAGGGTAATGCCCAGAGGTGAAATTGCTAGATCAAATCATAATTCTATCTGTAATTTTCTGAGGACCTGCCATACTATTTTCCATAGTGATTGTACCATTTTACATTCCCACAAGCGGTGTGCAAGGGTTCAATTCTCCTTATCTTTACCAACACTTGCTATTTTGTCGTCTTTTCTTTTTTTATAGTAGCCTTCTGTATTAGCCCATTCTAACATTGCTATATATAAAAAAAAAAACTTGAGATAAATTCCAAAGAAAAGAGGTTTAATTGGCTCATGGGTCTGCAGGCTGTCCAGGAAGCATGATGTTGGCATCTGCTTGGCTTCTGGGGAGGCCTTAGGAAACTTGTAAACATGGTGGAAGGCAAACAAGGAGCCATGGCCAGAGCAGGAGCAAAAAAGAGAGAGGGTACCACACACTTTTAAACAGCCAGATCTCATGATGATTCACTCCCTATCATGTGTCTGTAATGTAAGCACTTTGGGAGGCTGAGACAGGTGGACTGCTTGAGCTCAGGAGCTCAAGAGCAGCTTGAGCAACATGGTGAAACCCAGACTCTACAAAAAATATGAAAATTCTCAACACCATTTATTAAATAGGGAATCCTTTCCCCATTGCTTGTTTTTGTCAGGTTTGTCAAAGATCAGATGGTTGTAGATGTGTGGCATTACTTCTGAGGCCTCTGTTCTGTTTCATTGGTCTATATCTCTGTTTTCACACCAGTACCATGCTGTTTTGATTACTGTAGCTTTGTAGTATAGTTAGAAGTCAGGTAGTGTGATGCCTCCAGCTTTGGTTTTTTTGCTTAGGACTGTCTTGGCTATGTGGGCTGTCTTTTGGTTCCATATGAAGTTTAAGGTGTTTTTTTCAAATTCTGTGAACAAAGTCAATGGTAGCTTGATGGGGATAGCATTGAATCTATAAATTACTTTGGACAGTATGTTCGTTTTTATGATATTGATTCTTCCTAACCATAAGCATGGAATGTTTTTCTATCTGTGTTCTCTCTCATTTCCTTGAGCAGTCATTTTTACTTCTTGAAGAGGTCCCTCACATCCCTTGTTAGTTGTATTCCTAGGTATTTTGTTCTCTTTGTAGCAATTGTGAATGAGAGTTCACTCATGATTTGCCTCTGTTATTGGTGTATAGGAATGCTTGTGATTTTTGCACATTGATTTTGTATCCTGAGGCTGTGCTGAAGTTGCTTATCAGCTTAAGGAGATTTGGGGCTGAGAGGATGGGGTCTTCTAACTATACAATCATGACATCTGCAAATAGAGACAATTTTACTTCCTCCTTTCCTAAATGAATACCCTTTATTTCTTTTTCTTGCCTGATTGCCCTGACCAGAACTTCTTTTTTTTTTTTTTTTTGAGATGGAGTTTCACTTTGTTACCCAGGCCGAAGTGCAATGGCACGATCTCGGCTCACTGCAACCTCTGCCTCCTGGGTTCAGGCAATTCTCCTGCCTCAGCCTCCCGAGTAGCTGGGATTACAGGCACATGCCACCATGCCCAGCTAATTTTTTTTTTTGTATTTTTTTAGTAGAGACGGGGTTTCACCATGTTGACCAGGATGGTCTCGATCTGTTGACCAGGATGGTCTCGATCTCTTGACCTCGTGATCCACCCGCCTCGGCCTCCCAAAGGGCTGGGATTACAGGCTTAAGTCACCGTGCCCGGCCCCAGAACTTCTAATACTATATTGAATAGGAATGGCGAGAGAGGGCATCCTTGTCTTATGCAGCTTTCAAAGGGAATGTTTCCAGTTTTTGCCCATTCAATATGATATTGGCTGTGGGTTTCTTGTTAATAGCTTTTATTATCGTGAGATACGTTCCATTGATACCTAGTTTATTAGCATAAAGGGCTGTTGAATTTTGTCAAAGGCCTTCTCTGCATCTGTGGAGGTAATCATGTGGGTTTTGTCTTTGGTTCTGTTCATGTGATGGATTACATTTAATAAATGGTGTTAAGAAGAATGGCTAGCCATATGCAAAAAGCTGAAACTAGATCCCTTCCTTGCACCTTATACAAAAATTAACTCCAGATGGATTAAATATTTAAACATAGGACCTAACACCATAAAAACCCTAAAAGAAAACTTATAAACATATTTTCATATTTTCTGTAGAGTCTGGGTTTCACCATGTTGCCCGGGCTGCTCTTGAGCTCCTGAGCTGAAGCAATCCACCTGCCTCGGCCTCCCAAAGTGCTTAAATTACAGACACATGATAGGGAGTGTATCATCATGAGATCTGGCTGTTTAAAAGTGTGTGGCACCCTCTCTCTTTTTTGCTCCTGCTCTGGCCATGGCTTCTCATTTGCCTTCCACCATGTTTATTCAGGACATAGGCATAGGCAAGGACTTCATGACTAAAACACCAAAAGCAATGGCAACAAAAGCCAAAATAGACAAATGGGATCTAGTTAAACTTAAGAGCTTCTCTGCACAGCAAAAGAAACATCATGAGAGTGAACCAGCAACCAACAGAATGGGAAAAAAGTTCTGCAATCTACCCATCTGACAAAGGGCCAATAACCAGAAGCTACAAAGTCTTCAAATTTGCAAGAAAAAACAAACAACCCCATCAAAAAGTGGGTGAAGGATATGAGCAGACACTTCTCAAAAGAAGACATTTATGTAGCCAACAAACTTATGAAAAAAAGCTCATCATCACTTGTCATTAGAGAAATGCAAATCAGAACTACATTGAATTATCATCTCATGCCAGTTAGAATGGTAATCATTAAAAATTAGGAGACAACAGATGCTGGAGAGGATGTGGAAAAATAGAAACACTTTTACACTGTTGGTGGGAGTGTAAATTAGTTCAACCATTGTGGAAGACATTGTGGCACTTCCTCAAGGATATGGAACTAGAAATACCATTTGACCCAGCAATCCCATTACTGGGCATATAACCAAAGGATTGTAAATCATTCTATTATAAAGACACATGCACACTTATGTTTATTGCAGCACTGTTCACAATAGCAAAGAGTTGGAACCAACCCAAATGCACATCAAAGATAGACTGAATAAAGAAAATTTGGCACATATATACCATGGAATACTATGCAGCCACAAAAAAGGATGAGTTCATGTCCTTTGCAGAGACATGGATGAAGCTGGAAACCATCATTCTCAGCAAACTGACACAAGAACAGAAAACCAAACACTGCATATTTTCACTCATAAGTGGGTGTTGAACAATGAGAACACATGGACACAGGGAGGGGAACATCACACACCAGGGCCTGTCAGTGGGGTGGGAGGGGGATTAAGGGAGGGAAAGCAGGGGGTGGAGGATTGGGGAGGGCTAACAATAGGAGAAATACTTAATGTAGATGATGGGGGGATGGATGCAGCAAACCACCATGGCACATGTGTACCTATGTAACAAACCTGCATGTTCTACACATGTACCCAATAACTTAAAGTATAATTTAAAAAAAATAAAAAAGTCATTCAGGTGTGGTGGTATCATGCCTGTAGTCCCAGCTACTCAGCACCCTAAGGTGGGAGGATCACTTGAACCAAGGAGGCGGAGGTTACTGTGAGTTGAGATTGTGCCACTGCACTGTGGCCTGGATGACAAAGACAGACTCTGTCTCAAAAAAAAATGTAGTTTATATATATATATATATATATATATATATATATATATATATATACACAATGAAATATTATTTAGCCTTTAAAAGGAGAGATATTCAAATTCTGACACGTTACATCATCGATGAACTCTGAAGATATTATGCTAAGTTACATAGCCAGATATAAAAGGAAAATATTGTATGATTTCACTTATATGAAGTACTTACAGTAGAAAACTTCACATACAGAGAAAGGAGCAGGGTGGTGTCCAGGAACTGGGGGCAGAAGGAATGGAAAGTTCCTGTTTGATGGGTATGAAGTTTTAGTATAGGCAGATGAAAAATTCTAGAGACCATTGGTGGTAAAGGATGCACAACATTGTGAATGGATTTAATGTCACTTAAGAATGACTAAAATAGTAAATTGTATCATATATATGTTTTACTGCAATAAGGATATAATAAAAATTTTAAAATCAGGTAAAAATACAACTGAAAATGATCAAGAGATTCACATATCAGCACTCCTTGATTTTTGTGTGTGCAGAAGCTGATGCCATAACAGCTTAAACTTCTGAGTTAAGAAAACACACCTAGTTAATATGGCATAGCTAAAACTAGAACCCCATGACCCTGAGGCTCCAAAACCAGGGGATTTCCATTATCCCAGGGTTATCCCCCTTTCCTGCTAAGTTTCTTATTTCACTTAGCCACTTTGATTCCTAGTCTTCTCAGAAAGCTCTGGCATGTCCCCAGGCATGATTCTATATAACCACAGCCTGTTTTTTGATGATCATTGGCATTTTTGATACATGGCCCTTTCTAGAAGAAGGGGAGGATTGCTAACCTTCCAACAAAAATACTAGCGGATTTCCAATTCTCAAAACTGCATTACTTATGGCTGGATAATATTCTGAGATAGGCTGGCACAGTTTGACATCTGGAATACGGTGTCTTAACCCAGCATGCCAATGTAGTGAAAAAGCCAGGTATCAAATAAGCACAAAGACCAGTGATCTGATCTTTTCCTTTCTTGCTAATTTCTTGTTAAACTAGATGACCAAAGTCCTGCAACATATTTTGACAAGGGGTGATCACAGCAAGCTTATGACCCTGATAGGCTGATCCTAGCACCTGCATTCATCCCTGTTGGACTCCCCTGCCCCGTCCTAGCTTAGGTGAACCTGCTCTGACATTGGTTCTCATGGGAGACTCCTGCCAACCATACAAAATACTGGTATGTGACAGCAGTCCTACTCATGAGTACCCCTATTCAATTTTCTCTTAGTTGGCTGGGCACGGTGGCTCATGCCTGTAATCCCCACACTTTGGGAGGCCGAGGCTAGTGGATAACCTGAGGACAGGGGGTTGAGATCAGCCTGACCAACATGGTGAAACCTGTCTTACTACCAAAAATACAAAAATTAGCCAGGTATGGTGGCAGGCACCTGTAATCCCTGCTACTCAGGAGGCTAAGGCAAGAGAATCACTTGAATTCAGGAGGTGGAGGTTGCAGTGAGCCCAGATCATGCCTTTGTACTCCAGCCTGGGCGACAGAGCAGGACTCTGTCTCAAAAACAACAACAAAAAAAATGGGAGGCCGAGGTGGGTGGATCACGAGGTCAAGAGATCAAGACCATCCTGGCCAACATGGTGAAACTCCATCTCTACTAAAAATACAAAAAATTAGCTGGACATAGTGGCATGCACCTGTAGTCTTAGCTACTCAGGAGGCTGAGGCAGGAGAATCGCCTGAACCCAGGAGGCAGTGGTTGCAGTGAATCAAGACCATGCCATTGTACTCCAGCCTGGGTGACAGATGAGACTGTCTCAAAAAAAAAAACACAATTATCTTAGTTTTAGGCACTTCCCTTGTAGTTAAAATCTTGCAACATTGGTGTCATCATGTGACTATGGCCCCTCCGTAGTGAAATTATGTAAAGCCCATGTCTAGGAGCAGACATCATGGAGTTTTCTTTACTCAGTCTCTACTCCTAAGATCAGTCTGCAAGCTTGGTCTCATTTTGAAGGTTGAGAAACAGAGACTCAGATTTAATAAGTTTTATCATATTCCTTATAAACAACCCATATAGCTTAAGTCCTAACCTCTCACACATTCTAATCATGGCTGGCCCATAAGCATTCCTTCAGCATTCCGAACTCCAGATGGTCTTCCACAGCTTTTCCCTGTCTGGAGCAGTGCTTCTCAAGCTATAACGTGCATGGGAATCACCTGAATGGCTTGATAAAATGCAGATTTTGATTCATAAGGTCTGAGATGGAGCATAAGATTCTGCATTTCCAACATTTTTCCAGATGCTGCCGATGTAGCTGAATCCAGATAGTAACCTGAGAAGCAAAGCTCTAGAACTGTGCTTCCCAGCAAGGTAGTCTTCAGCCACAAATTGTGATCACACCCTTGAAATGCACTAGTATGAACTGAGATGTGCTTTCAATGTAAAAGACACACCAGATTTTGAAGACATAGTCTAAAAAGAAGTAGATAAAATATCTCACAATTTTTATATTGATCACATGTTGAAATAATATTTTGAATATATTGGGTTAAATAAAAAGTATAATTAAAATCAACATCTCCTTTCTTCACCTTTTTAAATTAAAGTTTAGAAAATTTAAATTTATATATATATATATATATATATATATATATATATATATGTTTCATATTGTATTTCTAATGGACCATCACTGCTCTAGAGAATTCTCTTAAGTCTTCTCTATACATTTATCATTTAGCACACACTGCCTTTGTTGTTAAAAGTCACGTAAGCACATCTTGCTGGCTATACAGTGAGCTCTTGAAAGTCTTGGCTTGTATATCATTGCTCATTTTGTAAGACTATATTTTATTCCTCCTTGTAGCTACAGCCCCCAAAGAAGTACCTACCTTCTAATAGATTCTCAGTGATCATTACAGAGTAAAATTTGAACCCTTTTGAAATTTTGCAGTGCTTAGCACAATGCATTTCTAATAGGAGGTCCCAGATTAAGGCACGGGTCAGTTCCAGCCAACTTCCGTGCTTTATTCATGGTGTTTATGGATTGCCTGACCTGCTGTCCTCTCTGCTAAGGGAATTCTCAATAACTATAATATAAACCTAATCAAAACATAATTATGAAGGCAAACTACTGTAAAAAAGCTATCATCTAATGCATTCCTAAAAGAGATTTGGGGATTATCTGCACCACTGGTTTCCTCCTTCAGGATAATTAAAAGTTGATTGAAAGAGAACTGCTTAAAAATAAAGAAGCTGACTGTTTCTTTTACAATACCATTGTCATGATTGAAACATGGAACCTGAGGAGGCCTTTGGCTAGATTTAAGGTACCCATCACAAATATTATGTCAAACATCAAACAGGATTTAAGAAACATTTACTCACCTTCAATTTGAGGTTCAAGGGTCACTTCCTCCTGGAGTTAAATGTACTTCCTGATACATCTTCATTCATCCCTTATTCACTCATTCATTCACTCACTCACTTGCTTATTACTTATTCACCCCCTCACTTAACTCACAGGCTCATTCTTTCAACAAGCAACTTTCTGGGTACCTATAATAAACCAAGGGCTGGTGATTTCAGCACTCATAAACTAGTCTAGTGTAAGAGACAGACATATAATTTCTTAAGTAAAAGGGAGTTTCCAGATCATCCTCTTTGCTTACTAATCTCTGAACTGAATCTCATACTTTGCTCTACTTTTCTGACCATTTATACATTAGTATCAACATATAAATAATTTCAAATGTTTTTTTTAAAACATACCTAACATTGAAGACAATTTGAGAATTGAAATCTATTCTTTTCCAACCTGCAATTTTTAAGTCTCCTGGTACTTGTATAACACAGCAATACTATGGAAAAGAGCTCCTTAAAATTTAACATATACGACTGTTATATTCTAACAAAGTCTGGAATTTTGCATTCATTTCATTATTAAGACATGCCTGGTTCTTGGCCGTAGCATTCTCCTCCGTATTCTCACCTTACCCACACAAGAGCTGCAGTTTCCCTGCAAGGCAAGGCAAAGCCAGATGCACAATCAAAATCGTTGTTTGCAAGGACTCAGACAGGGTGTTCACAGGCATCATCCATTTACCCTTTTCCAGAAAGGAAGGTCCAGCTAATAGTGATTATCTGAAATCACATTTATTAAAGCAAACTCTCTCTGTTGGAACTTTACCTTATTTATCATGTAAAAAAAAAAAGATGAAGTGCTAGTTTGGAAACTCATTTGCAATAAGAAATGTGTATTTGCATGTGTAATATGCATATATCAGCATATCTGATATATGATGGGACTATATATCTCCTGCCACAATATAAGTTCTTATCTTTTTTAGCACTGCACTCCCCAGAGTATGCTTAAGAAAGTTTTCTAAATTGAAATGGAATCTACGACCTTATAAGCTAGGCATGACAGAAGCAAGAGGCATTTTATTTCTAGGTCTCATTTCATCACTGTCATCACAACAAATTTAACATTCCGTATTTTCTGAGAAAAATAATCTATTTGATATCCCAGTGTAATCATATCCTTGGAGAAAAGGGATTCTGTTCATTTTTCAGGAGCCACACATGGCTGTGCATTTGGGGAGCTCTCTGCAGCTAGACTTTATACACAGCAGTCATTGATCTAGTGGTGACATTGGAACAGGATAAAATTAATTTCTTGCCCTGAGAAATATGGAAGGAAAAAAAAAAGAAACATAAAAATCTATTATTTGGACAGCTCTAAGCTTTGACCTACTCAACAAAGCTAATGCAATAGTGATGTTCGCTCATTAATTAAAATTCTTCTGGTATGAGTTTTGTATTAATTATGTATTTTATATTCATATTATGCATTACCTATTACAGGCTTGTGTGCCCACAGCACTAATGCCAGTAATTAAAGATCTGTTGGCAGCCTGCTTTTTAGCAACATGGTTTTGAATCATAGGAAGCTGAAATCTGGCATACGATTTGTCATTCATGCTGAAGTGGCTTTTTTTCCCTCCAAAACGCTATTAGAATTAGTTCATGTCATTTTAGTTAAAAAGCAACGAAGCCAAATGGTTTGCTGCTTTACATTGGCTTTGGGATCAGTGGATCAATTTTAAAATTCTGCCTTAAAATATAAATTTTTGGCTTTTCATACATATGAATCAAATCCCTTTGGTATTCAAAGAATAAAAATTATTCTTTAGTTTGTATCAGTTTTAAAGCTACTATATTGTATCATATGTTTATTTGTTTTAGTCGTAAAAAAAAATAGACCCAACAGGTCTCTAGACCTGAGGCCTGGAGAGTCTGGAGTCCTGAGATGATCAGGAGGAGACACTGTACTGTGCAGGTGCTCAGCAATGGGAGAGAATTCCTGGGCCTCATGCCCTCGCCAGGGGTCAGTTGTTTACAGGAGAATGAGAGACTCCAGAGATCAAAGATATGGTTGTGAGCCCAGAGGATCCAACATTTTGGAACTAGAATGCTCTTTTGAGGATTTTTACAAATTATTCTATTATAAGGACACATGTACACGAATGTCCATTGCAGCACTGTTTATAATAGCAAAGACTTGGAACCAACCCAAATGCCTATCGATGATAGACTGGACAGGGAAAATGTGGCACATATACACCATGGAATACTATGCAGCCATAAAAAATGATGAGTTGGTGTCCTTTGTAGGGACATGGATAAACCTGAAAACCATCATTCTTGGCAAACTGACACAAGAACAGAAAATCAAACACCACATGTTCTCACTCACAGGTGGGTGTTGAACAATGAGAACACGTGGATATAGGGAGGGGAGCATCACACACTGGAGTCTGTGGAGGGGAAGTATGGGAGGGACAGTGGGAGGTGGGGAGTTGGGGAGGGATAACATGGGGAGAAATGTCAGATATAGGTGACGAGAGGATGGAGGCAGCAAACCACATTGCCATATATGTACCTATGCAACAATCTTGCATGTTCTTCACATGTACCCCACAACCTAAAATGCAATAAAATATATATTTAAAAAAAATTCTTTTCTTTTATAAGGAGTAAAATAAAGAGGTTAAATACTTGCTTAAGATCATAGGGCTTATTAAGAACTAACTCCTGATTCCTTCCCAGGCCAATTTTCTGACACCAGCATATGCTGAGAATCTGAGTAACTTAATGAGTTGAAATAGTTTTAATTCGATGTGAAAGTTTTCAATGTAATTTAGCAAATGCTTATTGAGTACCTTCTACAAAGTGAGGCTAATGCAGGCCTAAAGCCCAAACCCTCTCAATAGTTCTGGGAAACAGACTAGAGTGGATTAGAAAGAAGGCAGGAGGACTAGGTTGTATCAATCCCTCCAGAGCCCCAACACATCATGGGGAGAGGCTGAAGGCCATGGGGATGCAGAAATGGAGGTGGGCACCTAGGAGAGGGGTGGGAAGAGTTCCAGAGATGCTTAATGGGTGCAACAGGTCAATATGCCCTGGCAGAGGAGCTGATACATGTGTCTCTGTGAGCCAAGGCTGCCAATTATGTCAATTCAGCCAGTTTATGGGGCAGAAGATGTGGAAGACGTTTACTTTATTTTTCATTTTTTATTCATACAGCACCTAGCTCTGTTGCCCAGGCTGGAGTGCAGTGTTGTGATCTCAGCTCAGTTCAACCTCTGCCTCCTGAGAGGTTACACTCGTTCAAGCAATTCTCTTGGCTCAGCCTCCTGAGTAGCTGGGACTACAGGCACCTGCCACCACATCTGGGTAATTTTGTATTTTTAGTAGAGATGGGGTTTCACCATGCTGTCCAGGCTGGTCTCAATCTCCTGACCTTAGGTAATCTGACTGCCTCAGCCTCCCAAAGTGCTGCTGGGATTAGCACTCTGGGAGGCTGAGGCAGTTGGATCACCTGAGGTCAGGAGTTTACTTTTAAGCTGTCAGAATTTATCTGAGCTTTTTCACCCATAACCTTGAAAGAAAATTTTCTCTGGAACAATGGAGACCCAAGGACATACATGCAGAGATTCAGCCCCATGCCAGTCTTGCCTTCATAAGGAAGCTTTAAGAGGCCCTGCTCAATCCTAAGAAAACACATTCTTTGACTGAAGTATTAAATACCAATAGCAGTTTCTCCTTGTTCCTGAGATCAATCTCTCCCAAATTGCTGCATTCCTATATATTTTCCAACATCTAGATTGGATTCCTGTGTCAGGATTCACCTGACAGGACATCTCATCTCTCTAGAGATGGGATCAGTCCCCATCTCCCTCACCCAGGGCTGACATAGTCCCCTGGTGGCAGTCGCCTAAGCTCTTCAAATAGCACCTACTTCTAATCCCCATGGTGTTATTCCATCTAGCCATGAAAATACACAGGACACCCGGGCCTTGCTGAAAGATCCGATTATAGGCTTTGGATTCAGCCAGACCTGCCAGCCTAATGCCACCAGAGGTCTTGTTAGAAGGCCCAGCCCTGCCAAGGCTCTTTCTCCCACAGTGAATCATCTCTTCTGGTCGGATCACAGGATCTCACAGAAGCTTTAGGAGGATGACCTACTAAAACTGTCAACTTTCAAGTTTGTTTCTCACTAGACCTTATTCAAATATTTGGGTGACTCTTTAAAATTATTTATTTTCTAAAAATTGTGGCTAAATATACATAACAAAATTTGTCATTTTAATGATTTTAAAGTGTACAGTTCAGTGGCATTAAATATATTAACATTGTTGTGCAATCATCACTGTCACCCATATCCAGAACTTTTTATCTTCTCACACCGAAATGCTACCCATTAAACACTAACTCCCCATTCCTGCCTCTCCTCGGCCCTGGCAACCACCAATTTACTTTCTGTCTATAAAGTTCCCTACTCTAAGTACCTTATGTGAGCAGAATTATGCAGCTCTTGTCCTTTTTAACTGGTTCACTGAGCAGAATGTCTTTAAATTTCATCCATGTTATGGCATATTGCTCCCTTTTTAAGGCTGAATAATATTCCACTGTATGTGTGTACTGCATTTCTTTATGCATTTCTCTGCCTATGGACACTTGGGTTGCTTCTCCCTTTTGGCTATGGTGAAGAATGCTGCTGTGAACATAGGTGCACAGATATCTGTATCCCTGCTTTTGTTTCTTTGGGGTAGATATCAGGAATGGAATTGGACATATGGTAATTCTAGCTTTAATTTTCTGAGGAACTTCCAAACTGTTTTAGGATTACCCTTTAGACCTGACATTGAACAATACCATTTTCCATTCCCGCTTCTTCATATAGACATAGTTCAGAGATAACAGTAAAATGATTCTGAATGCATGCATGCTTATTGAGGTTAGGAGAGAAAGTTATTTCATTATTTTTAAAAGAAGGCTTATGTGTGTTGAAGTCTGGGCAAATAAAAGTATGTCAGAGCCTATTAGAAAATAAAATCAAAACAAATACCTGTTACCTACTCAGACCGAACTATGTAGATCATCTAGAGAACATGTCAGCTAGAGCAGTCCGCTAAATGGTTTGCACATTGTCTCACTGGCATAATATGATGCTTTTTACATAAGGACAGTAAAAGTTGAACATTAAATGAATCTGCCGGGCGCGGTGGCTCATGCCTGTAATCCTAGCACTTTGGGGGGGTTGAGGCAGACAGATCACGAGGTCAAGAGATTGAGACCATACTGGATAACATGGTTAAACCCTGTCTCTACTAAAAATACAAAAATTAGCTGAGTGTGGTGGCAAGTGCCTGTAATCCCAGCTACTAGGGAGGCTGAAGCAGGAGAACCACTTGAACCCAGGAGGCGGAAGTTGCAGTGAGCTGAGAACATGCCAGGGCACCCAGGCCTGGCAACAGAGTGAGACTCTGTCTCAGAAAAAAAGAAATAGAAAAAGAAAAAAGAAAAGAGAATTAAATGGATCACTAGGCTTAAATGCTTTTTTAAAAGAGAAAATTTAAATTATAATGAGAACAGTTTATAAGATTATAAAAATTGTTAATGCATAAAAAGATACCCTTATTTAAATTATACCTAAGTCTTTCTAAAAATATAGTGAAAATCTTCCATCTAAGATACTTGGGATATGCACATATAGGTGAAATCTACTTTTAAAAAATGACTTACTGTGTACGCTAAAGAATGGATTCACTCAGGGGAACTCAGTACCAAGTTATGGCTTATTGCAGAATTATAAATCAGCAATTTGGAAAAGTGTTGTGTCAGCATGGCATGGTTTTTAGCCATTATGAAACGGGTAGGTTTGAAATCTCATGATTTAACACACATCGAAATAATCTTTTAAAAATTGTTGCAAGACACCTCTGTTAAAACAAACAAAGCAGCACAGCTTCTAACTGTATTTCTACTAATTGTCCCGACGCTTACCATTAGGAGAAAAGCGTGTTTATTTCTCTGCTGTTTACCGTTTAGATTGTATTGATCTTGGGAATTTGTAGCCTGAGTTTAAAATCAGATGCTCTTCCAGATATGAACCAACTGACTGAAGTCCAAGAGATATCAGTGAATCATTATCCAATATGTGATTTCATAGATTGTCCTAAGCTGTGATTTATTAAGTTGGTGGCTATTGTCATTAAGGATTTCTTGTGTATGGTAATAGCATATATTCAGCATAGAGAAATGAAAAGTCATATTTGTTTCATTTTGTTTCAAAGGCTAATTGTTGGTGTTTTCATCATTTCTATGATTGGCAAAATGCCCCAAGTGAAAAAGTTAAATCATCAAGTTATATTTTTATCCTTACAAAAAGTATTAAGTATTTATTCCAACAAACTCCATTGTGTCATGATTTAAGTCATGAACCTACTATATACATGGCATAGTTGAGTGTCATCGATACACACACACACACACACACTCATACATATTTAGTGATTCATAATAATTATACACATTTATGGGGTACATGTGATATTTTGATATATGCATTCAATGTTTACTAACCAAACCAGGCATTCAGGATATTTATCACCTCAAACATTTATCATTTCTTTGTGTTGGGAACGTTTCAAATCTTCTGCCAATTTTGAAACATATAATAAATTATTGTTAACTACAGTTACTCTATGTGCTTTTAAATACTAGAATTATTCCTTCTATCTGTATGTTTTATCCATTAACCAACCTCTTTTCACCCCCTGGCCCTTCCCTTTCTCTGATACCCATAATTCTACCCTCTGCCTCCATGAGACCAACTTTTTAAGCTCCCCCATGAGTGAGAACATGCAATATTTGTCTTTCTTGCCTGGCTTATTTCACTTTACATAATGACTTCCAGTTCCAATCAAGTTCCTACAAATGACAAAATTTCATTCCTTTTTTGTGGCTGTATAGTATGCCATTGCATCTATATACCACATTTTCTTTATCTGTTCATCCACTGATGAACACTTAGGTTGGTTTCACATCTCGGCTATTGTGAATAGTGCTGCAATGACCATCAGGTACAGGTAACTGCTGATATACTGATTTTCTTTCCTTTAAATAAATACCCAGTGGTGGGACAGCTGCACTGTACTGATGTTCTATTTTTAGTTTTTTCAGAAGACTCCATGCTTTTTTTCATAATGGCTGTAGTATTATAATTTAAATTCCCAATAGTGTATGAATACCTTTTCGTCTGCATCCGTGTCAGCATTTATTATTTCCTGTCTTTTTGACAATAGCCACTCTCATTGGGCGAGATACTATCTTCTCGTGGTTTTGATTAGAATTTTTCTGATGATTAGTGACATAGAACTTTTTTTTTCATATACTTGTTGGTCATTTGTACATTTTCTTTTGAGATATGCCTATTCAGATCCTTTGCCTATTTTAAGTGGAATTGTTTGGGTTTTTTTTTTTTTTTTTTTTTGTCGTTCAACATTTATATTATTACTGACCATTACTTTAATGTGTTTCTACATTATTGGTTAAGAGAATTATCAAGACTTTTCTCATTTCATCATACAACCCTGATTCTACTAGGTGGTAGGCAGAGCCCTGGATGCTGGTGAAATACAGATAAATAAGACTGCACCTTTCTCTTCAAGACACTCAACATCTAGTTAGGCAGAAGTTGGATAAATGTTGATGACCACTGTTTGATAGATTTAAACTATGATATATTGTACTGACAGAAAAATAAATGAGTGCCTGAATCATGCTTTTTGTTCTACAAATTTTCTTCAAGAGCTTATTAATCATACCATCCTTGCCACTTGACTGCAGCCTCTAGGACAGTCCTGAGATAGCCATCAAAGTGTTCATGGTCTCTTTTACCCTAATGTCAATGTCCTTTTTTGCTAAGCCAGTAGTCTCACTGTTTCTTGGCTTCTACTCCTAGAGATCTGAAATCCCATAATCGACTAAGATGGCTCCCTTTGAACTTAGTCCTCCCTACAACTACTGCACAGTAAGATCAGTCTGGTGTGTGGTTGTGAATGTTCTCCAGGGACATTCAATTTGAGGATAAAAAAAAACAGTATCAAATTCTGAATCAAACTGTTCTCAACTGTCTGTGAAGGGAAAAATCTCATGGTTGTGCTCTTAGGCTGTAACTCAAATGAATGATTTTAGCCCTATTTGGGTGCTAAATGTCTCATTTTAAATTCATGTGTCCCATTAACACTATATTACAATTACTTGTTTATGCATCTATCATGCCTATTTAGACCAAGATTTCTAAGTATAGAAACAGTATGGTATAATACAATGTGGGAGAAAAAGTCTTAGTATTTTCATAATTTCCATCAGTAACTACCATTTTGATTTAACACAACTGATATTTGCTTAGTTTTATGCAAAATATGAGCAAAGGCATCTTCAGAAAACTTTGCTGATTTTAATTAATCTGTAACATATAATCTTCTTAAAAATGATTTCACTTGAAATGCAAACACAGCTTCATGACAAATCCCTTAGCTCCTAAATTACCATCCCTAAACTTCCAAACAGAAATTCTGTGGATGCCACGGGGCGGGAGCCGGGCAGTTTTCATCTTTGGATCACTAACTTGTAAATTCATGCCAAGAAGGCAGTAGGCTCTCCGTATTTCCTAAAAAATTTATGTTCAAAAGAAATCTGCATATCAAGAGCTTTCATTCTTTATAAGGCACTAAGAAATATTCATGGTTTGCCACGATGTAAGAAACTTTTTGGAGTGATATCTACAAGTAGGGAATTTCAATTGTGAGAGTTTTAATTTAAAAAAAAAATCCTGCAGTTAGTTTCTCTTCCAAACTTCCTTGAGAAACAGCCCCAACCATATCATATTGTGCTGGGCTTTATTTCAGGCATCCTAACGCAAACTAAGGTTATTTCTGCCCTCATTAGTTTATTTGAAAACAGTAAGTAAAGAAACCTTACATTCCAGCCTTAAGACTTTTCAAGTGTTCCATGAACTCCCTCTGCACTCATTATACTTCTAACACTGGCACTAGATTCCTATATGGAATTTAGAGGCTTCCAAAGAACATCTGAAACTCTTAACCTGAAATCAAATGAGCAGTTTGAGGATCTCAATAACACCCTAAAAACAATCTCTACACTTTTATTTATTTTATTAACACTTTTCTATTTTCATCAGTTACTTAATATCATTATTTATCAATTTCCTTATTAATAAAAGAAAACATTCCTAGGAGCTTTGGTGAAGTGAATTGCCTGTATTCCGCTCCTCATTAAGCTTTTGGAAGGTACCTTGGACAAATGAGCCTAAATTACCGTGCCTGCCAACAGCAAATATTTTCCACCAGAAGGCCTTTTAAAGGAGAAATTTAGGTCAAAAGGCAGCAAAATTTAGAGTTTACAGTGACTACTGAACTAGCTCTATGAGAGAGAGTGAGAGGAAGAGACAAAGAAAAAACTTCTTTATAAACATAATGCCAACTAATAAATGTGGAATGAATTGATAAAACTAAATCAAATTCCCATTTTATACTTCTCAGTATGAATAAATGATCCAGGCTAATGATGGATTATAACCATTAGCTGAAATGTTGTGAAACTGTTCACATAGTCACAAAGTTCCTCAATGCACGTTACTTACAAATTACAAATAAAAAACACCCCTTTATACCGAAGAGATCTGGCATGCACCATCTTAAAACTACATGATCAAACTTGCTCTCACCCACAGGGAACCCATCTGACTTTATTTGCCACCTGATGGGATGCAATAAGTACTCAGTACCACCTACGTAGTTTTCTTGCTAAAAACCATAACCTCCGTCAAATTATGAAGAATGTGGAACATTCTTTAAGACACTGATCTGGATTCAGAAAAAGTGAACGTTATGAGAAACAGAACAGGGAGAATACCGATCCTGATGGAGTGATCAAGCAGACTAACAGCAGCAACAAAAGCAAAGTGCAAATCTTGATTTGACCCAAGATTTAAAAAATCTATAAAAGATAGCATGAAGACAATCAAAAAAATTAAACATAGCCTGTGTAAAATGATAATCAGTGTATTTAATTCTTATGAATAGTTAATGGTATTTTGGTTATATAGAAGAAAGTGTTAACTCTTAACTACACAGTCCAGCATAAACATATGTTTGTCTGTTTTAGATACACGTGTATGTACACACAGAAACACAAATACATACATAGACAGGGAAAGCAAATGGGTGAAATGTTTATTTGTGAATCTTGGTGAAAGGTATATGGTATTTCAATTCCATTTGTTAATATTTCTGCAGGCTTAAATTTTTTCAAAGTAAAAGGTAGGGGAAAAATAAGAAAAGTGATGTACACTTTTTACCAAAAACACTGTATGTCAATACCCTCATAAAAATTATAAATCAGCTTTTTTAAAAAAAGTCTCATTTTTTCCTTTCTCTGCCATTTCATATGTGTGTGACCGTGGATGAGCTATTAGGTTCTGAATACGTTTTTCTAATCTGTAAATCGAGGACATAATGCTCATTTTAAAGAAGAATAACGAGACCAAGAGGATCCTGAAACTGTGTTTGCACATCTCCTCCTACAGACTATGGTATGAAAGGAAAAAGTGCTCATGTTACTTTTCTCCTCTCACCCCTTTCCTTTCTCAAGAAAAACTTGGATCAAACAAGGGAAAATGTTATGTCCATCTTTAAATAACAGGAATTCTACTGTTCTTGTCTTTTGGCTGGTGATGACGTGCAGTTCCCAGGGTGGAAGGTCTGAGATGGAAGGGCTAAAACGTGGCTGCCCTATGATCATTTCTATTGTTGCATCACAATACAGGAAAAGGGTTAAATTCAACCATTTTTTTCCACATTTCATAAAATGGTTTTTTTCTGCTGTGGCCAGCAGACCTTGATTTCTGTTGCTAGGAAACCCAGAAGGCACTTTTTAGTCCTCATAGAAACCATGTTTTAATGCAATCACTTTCACTGACTCTTTATTGGCTGTTTTGCTTGATCCCAACTCAAAGAACGTTCACATCAAACCCTTACAAGATGAATCTGGTAGTGTCAAACTATGCTAGCCCTGGGGGCTTAGAGGAAGTGCCTCAGGGGTTTCCTGGGGTAGGAGAGGGTGGGAGGCACGGCCAATACTGCTCCCCACTTCAAGCAGAGCAATTCTACTTTGATCTGCTTTTTTTTTTTTTTTTTTTTTTTTTTTTTTTGAGACGGAGTTTCGCTGCTGTTACCCAGGCTGGAGTGCAATGGCGCGATCTCGGCTCACCGCAACCTCCGCCTCCTGGGTTCAGGCAATTCTCCTGCCTCAGCCTCCTGAGTAGCCGGGATTACAGGCACACACCACCGTGCCCAGCTAATTTTTGTATTTTTAGTAGAGACGGGGTTTCACCATATTGACCAGGATGGTCTCGATCTCTTGACCTCGTGATCCACCCGCCTCGGCCTCCCAAAGTGCTGGGATTACAGGCGTGAGCCACCGCGCCCGGCCTGATCTGCTTTAATGTTAGGCTTTCTTTGAAGAAAGTGCTTCATGGGAGGGAGTATTTGAAAAGCGTTGACCTAATCTAACACAAAAGAAAGCTGAATCTCTGCTAAGTGACTTGCCCAAAGTTACCCAGTTCACAAACACCAAGACTTGGATTAAACTTGAATGTCCTGACTCCAGACCTCTTTCCATTACCCCACATTTGCTGCTATTCCTCACCATGCCTACCTGGTCCTTCCTTTCACCGTGTTCCAGAGCTCCCTGGCTCGACTCCGTGCTCAGAGCTGTGAAGGACAGCAGATCTTGGACGGCTGTGTTGCAGTGGGCCCGAGACTGTTGGCCCTTGGATATTTTCCTGAGGATGCTGCAATCTCTAGTTAACTACTGACAGCACTTTCCCCAAGTTCCATTCAGAGAGGATGGATTTCTTTAAGCAGTCAGATGGAAAAAAACTTTTTTTCTACTGTGACTGTGCACATTTGGGAACTTGTTCCTGAGAATAGGAGGATTTGGCTCAGCAATACTGGGGACGATAGAATCTGAACCACCTCCTGTGACAAACACCTAGAAATGTTTTTAAGCATTTTAAAATTCCTAGTAGCGCTCAGAAGATTGAAAGAGAAAGTTTCAAGAGCAAAGCAGGAAAAGTCAGAGCACAAGGATATGACCTGATTTTGCTTCTTTAAGAAGGTGGGGGGGGCAGTTTATTAACCCAATTCAGGTGGTGTGGGGGGGCAGTTTATTAACCTGATTCCAGTGTCAACGTGAATTTAAGGACAGCAGTTGAGACATATTCAAGATGGAGGTGAAGCCGATCCAACAGTCCCATAGACTAGTGGTCCCCAAACCCAGGGCCATGGACCAGGTGGTGCAGCAGGAGGTGAGCAGCAGGTAAGCAAGCATCACTGCCTGAGCTCTACCTCCTGCCAGAGCAGCAGTGCTATTATATTCTAATAGGAACATGAACCCTATTGTGAACTGCACATGTTGGGGATCGAGGTTGTGCGCCTTATGAGAATCTAACTAATGCCTGATGAGGCGAAACAGTTTCATCCTGAAACCATCCCCAGTGATCCCCCAACCTCTGGTTGTGGAAAAATTGTATTCCACGAAACCAGTCCCTGGTGCCAAAAAGGTTGGGAACACTACCACAGACAGTTGTTTTGGATAAACATAGAAACTGACCCTCTGGTCTTAAAGCTTGAAACTTAGACTTGTTTTATGAGTACCTTCCTCAGGAAAGGATCCCTTGAGCCTCTCAGAGTATCAAACAGGCAAAATTCACCATATTGCCACATCCAGACAATGAGATACTGGACCTCTCATTCATCATGATTGCTTCCTTACCCTTCCCTAGTTCCTGTTTTTGTTTTTGTTTTTACACGTTGTTGCATTTCTTCCCTGCTATATAAACTCCAAGTTTTAGCCATAAGGGAGATGGATTTGAGGTGTCAATGTCATTTCTTCCACTGTAGCACACAATTAAAGCTTTCTTCCTTGGCAATACTTGTTGTCTCAGTCATTGGCTTTCTGTGTGGCAAGCAGCCGGACCTAGACCAAACCCCTGGTGTTTTGGTAGCAGAAGGCTGGAACTGAACAAGCTCCTAACTCCTGATTTACATAAAGTTGGGACTTATGAGGGCTGAACACACAACAAAAGGGTAAGCCAGAAACACTCAGCACAGGGTGAAAACAAGGAGATTTCTCTCTTCATGGGTAGGTTCCACGTAGAAGCATGAAAATTCTACTGTGAGAATTCATAAGTATGGGCCTTATGGATTTAGAGAACAAACTGATGCTTTCTAAATATCAGGAACTCTCCCCTAACCTAGCCAATTAATTTTAAAAAATTGATGAAAATCAAGTGATAAATCTAAAAGAGTACATTTTGGAAGCAGAAGCAAATACATTTTTGAAAAAAAGTTAAAAAATTTTACCCTGAATCCCCATAGTTAAAATCTCACAGAAGTTACTTTAGAATCAGACCCACGTGTGCTGTGTGATCTCACAATCCTAATTTTTAAAACTTTAGGAAGAAAAAATCCACCAGTAGAAAAGTTTAGAAGACAAAGCAATAGCACATTTAGAGTTCCTAAAATCCTAGATAATATAACATTCTGGCAGATTAGAAAATAACTTTTAAAAGAATTAAAGTTACCAAAAAAACCACAAAGAAATAATAAGGCACTCTTACAATTAAGTAGATTAAAATATGTAGATAAAAAAGCCAAGTAAAATGTTGAGAAATAAAAAGGAATCATTATATTAAAAATCAAATTGACAGATTAACAAAGTGAGAACGGAAGCAGGAATTTCTGAATGGCAAAATAGGTCTAAGAATGTTATGCAGAATTGACTATCAAGAAACAAAGTAGTTAGGAAATGTGGAGGGTAGAATGAAAGTCAGCAACACATGCCTAGCTGGAAAGTCAGAAAGAAATGATAGGGACCTGAGAAGTAGAAATCTCTAAAATTTATGAAATTTATAAATCTTCAGATTCATGTAGCACAATGAATGCCAAGCATAATAAAAAGAAGTTTGCACCTAGATACATGATAGTGACATTATAAACACGAAAGACAAGGAGATCTGAGGGGAAAAAAGAACAAATATTATATCAAGAGCAAACTTCTCCAAAGCTATACTGGAGGATAGAAAAGAATAGAATAACTTAAAAATGCTAAAAGAGGCCGGATACAATGGCTCATGTCTGTAATTCCAGCGGGAGGCCAAGGCGGGCAGATCACCTGAGATCTGGAGTTCAAGACCAGCCTGGCCAACATAGAAAAACCCCGTCTTTACTAAAAATATGAAAATTAGCTGGGCTTGATGGTGTGTGCCTGTAATCTCAGCTACGTGAGAGGCTGAGGCAGGAGAATCGCTTGAACCTGGGAGACAGAAGTTGCAGCAAACCAAGATTGTGCCACTGCACTCCAGCCTGGGGTACATAGAGAGACTTTGGAAAAAAAAAAAAAAAAGAATGCTAAAAGAAAGTGTCTACAAAGCTAGACTTCTATATTTAACTAAACAATAACTATGAGTGCGGTTGAAATATGGACATGTTCAGACAAAAATATAAAGAGTTTTCTACTCACAGATCTTTGCACAAAGACATACCAAATTTGACTGGGTGTTGTGGCTCCCACCTGTAATCCTAGCACTTTGGGAGACCACGGAGGGAGGATTGTTTGAGTCCAGAATTTTGAGACATGCCTGGGCAACACAGAGAGACCCTATCTCTACCAAACATTAAAAACTTAGCTGGGTGTGGTGGTGTGAGCCTGTAGTCCCAACTACCTGGGAGCCTGAGGTGGAAAGATGGCTTGAGCTCAGGAGTTTGAAGCTGCAATGAGCCATGACAGTATCACAACATTCCAGCCTGGGTGACAGAGCCAGATTCTGTTTCAAAAAAAAAAAAAAGAAAAGAAAAAAAGGTATTTTATCCAGACAGTATGTTGCCCAGGCTACTCTCAAACTCCTGGGCTCAAGCAATCCTCCTGCCTCAGCCTCCTAAAGTGGTGGAACTACAGGCATGAGTCACTACATTCAGCCTTGTTTTATTTTTTATTTACTATTTCTTCTTGAGTCAGTTTTAAGTTATAGTTTTTTAAGACAGAGCTTCCAATTTTATTAAAGACCAACACTTTTGTAAAATACAAAATTATATATTTCGATGCTGCAGCATGGTAACAAAAAATGCTGTAACAGGTTTTAAGCACTCACTCTCAATTTCTGTACTTATTTCATGGCAGAGTGGCAAGAAATAATTTGCAGATCAGTCAGCTGATCCCATTTTGAATGGCACTATTCTAGGAAAAGTGCTATTCAAAGCACTGTGCTTGTCAAAGTTTTCAAATCTCTTAATAGAGTACTGTGGATGATATTTGCATATTAAACATTGCTACTGATGTGGTTATGTTGTTTTATCAATTGTAATATTGTTTATTTCCACTGTTTTTCTGGATACATCAGGCCATAGTTCTATTTCACTAGTCTCTTGAAAGAAACAAATTTGGGATGTTGATTGTCTTTACTGCATTTTTGTTTAGTTGGATGACGAATGTGCTTGTGAAGAACATGGACTCTAGAGTCTGGTGTATGGGTTTGAACCCCAATTTCTCTACTTACTAGTTGAGAAAGTTACTTAATCTCTTCATGCCTCAGATGCCTCAATTGAAAAAAGGCAATAATACTACCTACATATAAGGTTATTGTAAGAAAGAAATGGGTTCATATATGTGAAACATTTAGAATAGTTCTCAGAATAAGTTCTCAAAAATAATATTAATTTTATTTTCACTATTGCATTCATTGCTGCTTTTCTTTCTCTGATTTCCTTCCTTTTTTTGTATTTACTCTGTTATTAATCTAACTTCTTATGTAGTATACTTTATTATCTTTAATCTTTTTCAATATGGGCATTTTAAGACTGTCTACTTTATATAATTACTGCCTTAACAGAATCTCAAAAGCTTTGATATGTAACATTATTATTTCATATAGTTTTTGATTTCCATTGGTGTATTAGTTTTCTGTTGCTGCTGTAAAAAATTACCACAAATGTAGTGGCTTAAAATAACACACGTTTTATAGTTCTATAGATCAAAAGTCTAACACAGGTGTTACTGGGCTGAAATCCAGGCGATGGCAGAGCTGTGCTCCTTTCTGGAGGCGCCAGGGAGAATTCACTTTTTATCTTTTCAAGCCCTCTGCACTCCTTGGTACATTGCATCATTCAGACAGCTTCTTCTGCCTTTCTCCCAGACTTTTTAGGACCCTTTTGTTTACACTGGATGCCCTGGATAATCCAGGTTAATCTTGTTATTTAAGGTCAGCTCATTAGCAGCCTTAATTCATTCTGCTACCTTAATTCCTTTTGTCATGTGACCCAGCATTTCACAGGTTCCAGGGATTACAAAGTGGATATTTGGGGACAATTTTTTTTTTTTGCCTACTACAACTGATTTATACATTTTTAAGTGTCTCAATATATGTGAAATTCTTGGTTGATTTTGATTTTTAATTTTAAAGCACGGAAGTTACAGAATACACTAATAATAAAAATAATGATAATAACAAAAACATGCTCTTTAAAATCATGAATGAGTTGGTTTGTCAGCCATCATTGTTTCTTGCTCTGTTGCCCAAGCTGGAGTTCAGTGGCTTGATCTCGGCTCACCACAACCTCCACCTTCCGAGTTCAAGCGATTCTTCTGCCTCAGCCTCCTGAGTAGCTGGGACTACAGGCACACACCGACATGCCCAGCTAATCTTTTGTATTTTTAGTAGAGACCAGACTTCACTGTGTTAGCTAGAATGGTCTCGATCCACCTGCCTCGACCTCCCAAAGTGCTGGGATTACAGGCATGAGCCACGGTGCCCAACCCATTGTTTCTTTACTGACTGTGCAGATTGGAGGCAGGAGAGGGTAAAAAAATTATACTGATTAGAAAGGAAGAAGGAAACATTCATTCTTGATATTGTTGTCCACACAGTTAATCTTAGAATTTATTCAAACTATTAGAACAAATAAAAAATGTTAGATTGTATTTAGTTGCAAGATATATTATTTTTTCATTACCATTACTAAGCAACAAATAATCAGACAATATAATTTTAAAAGGTACAATTTATGTTAATAATAAAATCTAAATGCTGCCCAGAAAAAAAAGTAATGAAAATGTCTAATACTTCTAAAGAAAACTTTTTTTAGAGATAGAGTCTCACTTTGTCACCCAGGCTGGAGTGCAATGGCACAATCCTAGCCCTTGGCAGCCTCAAATTCCTGGCCTCAAGTGATCCTCCCACCTCAGCCTTTGGAATAGCTGGGACTACAGGTGTGTGCCACCATACCCTTTATTTTTATGTTTTTTTTTTTTTTTTTTTTTTTTTGTACAGATGGGGTCTGGCTATGTTGCTCAGGCTGGTCTGGAACTCCAGGCCTCAAGGTATCTTTCTGCCTTGGCCTCCAAAAGTACTGGGACTACCGGTGCAAGCCACTGTACCCAGTCCAAAAAAACATTTTTAGAAGACATGCAGGAAGAACTTATTAATAGAGAGATGCATTGTTTTTGTGATGGAAATACTCAATATCATAAAGATGCAAATTCTTCCAAAACTACTTTATAAATTTAATATATTTTCAGTCATATTCTCAATAGGAATTTTTAAGGATCTGGACAAGCTGATTCTGAAATATTATGAAAGAGTAAATGGCCAGTAAGTGCCAAGAAAATCTAGAAGAAAGAAAAATAAGAAGAGGGAAAATAAGGAGAAAATACATATTTTATTATAAGACTTTATAAAATTTTATGATTGTGAAAGAATAGGACTGATTCAGAGATAGACAAATAAATCAGTGAGCAAACCTAGAAATCAGCCCACAAAATACGGAAACAGAATATGACAAGTAGTATCATAAATCAGTGGTGATAAGGTAGACTCTTCAACAGATGCTGTAGAACAGTTCATTACATACACAAAAAAAGTTTAATCCCTGTTTCATGATACACAAACTCACATTCCCAGATTCAGGCTTAAAGACTGAAATTAAAAAAAAAAAATCTTAAAGTAAAGCATAGAGGAATCTTTATAGAACTAAAAAAGGATGAAAGATTAATACATTTAGCTATACCCTTTTTAACTATATTAAAATTTAAAAGACACCATAAACAAAGTGAAAAGGAAAACTTATAGGAACCATATATAAATTTCAAATGTATTTTTACAACCCTACGATAACACAACAGAAATGTTGCAACATACATAAATAGGCAGTTTAAAAAGCAAGAAGCTCAAATGGACAATAGCATATGAAAATATGCTCAACCTGTCCGGGTGCGGTGGCTCAAGCCTGTAATCCCAGGACTTTGGGAGACTGAGGCAGGTGGATCACGAGGTCAAGAGATCGAGACCATCCTGGTCAACATGGTGAAACCCTGTCTCTCCTAAAAAAAAAAAAAAAAATACAAAAAATTAGCTGGGCATGGTAGCGCGTGCCTGTAATCCCAGCTACTCCAGAGGATGAGGCAGGAGAATTGCCTGAACCCAGGAGGCAGAGGTTGTGGTGAGCTGAGATCGCGCCATTGCACTCCAGCCTGGGTAACAAAAGTGAAACTCCGTCTCAAAAAAAAAAAAAAAAAAAGAAAGAAAGAAAAAAAAGAAAATATGCTCAACCTTACTAGTTTTCAGGGAACTGAAAATTTAAACAGCCAAGTACCACTTGAAACCATCAAATCAGCAAATATGATGAACGGGGTGTACCAAGTTTTGGTAAAAATCTTAAACATTGCTGGTGAGCTTGAAAATTAGCACAGCCCTCTTGGAGAGCAATTTGTTATTATTTGGCAATGTTGAAACTGACCTATGGCTCAGACATTCTACTTCTAATTTCTTTAGGGTCTACTCCCATATGCACTAGGCATGTGTGCTAGTGTAAATGTACAAACATGCTAATTGTATTCTTTGTAATTAAAAAATGGGAAAAAGGCCAGGCAAGGTGGCTCATGCCTGTAATCCCCGCACTTTGGGAGGCTGAGGCAGGCGGATCGTGAGGTCAGTAGATCGAGACCATCCTGGCTAACACGGTGAAACACAGTCTCTACTAAAAATGCAAAAAAACAAAAACAAAATAAACAAAAAATTAGCCAGGCATGGTGGCATGCATCTGTAGTCTCACCTATTCCGGAGGCTGAGGCAAGATAATGGCTTGAACCGGGGAGGCAGAGGTTGCAGTGAGTCAAGATCCAGCCTGGGCGACAGAGTAAGACACCATTTCAAAACAAGGGAAAAAAAAGTGTGTGTGTGTTGGGGGGCGGGGGAGTTGTGGGGAAATGCATGCTGTTGAATAGAATGGATTTTAAAAACAATTATTCTTATTGAAAAGTTCATTAAACAATCTTAAAGCTAGATTTACTAACATTCAGAATGACAGATTCCTAAAGTGGCAGGTTAAGTGCAAAATATAAATTGTAAAAAGATATTTAAAGGATACGATTTACACAAATTTAAAAATGATGCAAGATCGTATTTAAATAAAACCATGCAAGGAAAAAGTAGGAAAAAACGTGTGGGAACAATACAGGCAAATTTAAGCAGGTTCACTCTGGGGAGGAGGGGGATGAAGGTGGGGCCTTACTGTATCTTCAAAGTCTTACTTTTTACAGAGAAAAAAAAAAAAAAACAAGGTCTGTTTCCATCTAAATATCTTGGTGATTATATATTTGTTGTACTTTCATTGTTAAAACTAAAATCCCTCATTTTATTTTGCATTTTGAAAAAGGAGACACGAGAAGTTATCATGGACTCCCTGGGCACAGCACCGCAGGCGGCCTTGCCAGTTCTCCCAGTCCCCAGCTGCTTCTGCGCCTGCGTGGAGGCCCCACCCCCGCCCCCCGCGTGTTCCCAGGGGAATTGGCCCAGCCTGGGTATCACCAGAAGCTAGCCAAGCTGCTTTGCCTTCAACTCCCAACAGTGACCATGCAGCGGTCAGCCTGAGACCACCAGGAGGAGTTAGTAAGAGCTTATTCCGTGGGGGCACTCACTGAGGCTGGTGGCCGGGAAATACCAGGTGTTTTGTTGGTTTGGGTTTTGTTTCGTTTTTATTTTTCTTCCACTGAGGTCAGGACAGAAGCAGGGACGCAGTGCTCAGCACTCCCAGCCCACCGCGGGCCGCTGCACGGAGAGCCCCCTGCCAGGGTCGCCTGCTCACGCCCGAAATCCGCTCCTGGCGCGCGCTCCCGTCCTCCTCCTGCTGTGACTAGCGTGCATGGAAGGGCACAGTGGTGGCAGAAAGACTTGTGGCGAGAAATCAAGACCCACAGGAAGTCATAAGAGAAAAAGCGTTTTGCTTAAACTCCACCCACTGACCTTTTGTGGGTGAGCTTTCGGTGAAAAGGTAGCATCCTCAGAGCTCTTAGAGAGATGGCTTTGTAACCTGGGGTGAAGACACCGCTTCCAAATATAATTGACGTGGCTTTCCTGCCTTAATTTGGGGTATCCTTTTTCCACCACATAATCTTCCCTTTGTCCGCGCTGATTCCTGTTGGGTTTGGCAGGGCCTGCTGCTGGCAGGCACCTCCGTGCTGACTGCTCCGCGCTCCACTGTGCTGGGCCTGCTGAAATAGCAGAGAGCGCTCCCTCTCCCCGAATCAGGAGCCAAATGCCACACCGATTGTGCAACTTGTCTCTGGTTACCAGGAAAACGTAAAGAAATGCCAATGAAGCAAAAAGGTCGACTAAATCCTTTCCAACGCTTGAACAAAAAAGGTATTTTTAGGGCCCAAGATTTATGGAAGTCAATTCCTCTATTCCTCGCCAGACTTTCAAACCTCCTATTCTTTGCACTACATTATTTGAATAAACTGTAAATACCCTTAGTTGCTCTAATAGCAGGTCCATATTGTGCAAGGCAGCCATGGTCTGAAGACCTTGTTGAATTTGAAAGGCAGAAGTTCCGTTCCTGGCACGTAAACTTGAATCAGGGCTGTAGTTAAGAGTGCCAGTTGAGGTCCGCATTTTGACAGCTAGACAAGCAGGTCATTTATTCAAAACGACTTTGAATCCATGCCAGAGTCAAATGCAGTCCTTTGTAAAGCCCAGCAGGCTTGAAATAAAAACTTCGTAACTGACTTGATTAGCGTCCTGCATTTTAGGGGGCAGGAAAGTACTTATGATAAGTTGGAAATGGAGACAGGGTGGGAAAACCTGGGCCTGGAAGGATGGCTTCCTCACGGGGGATCCCACCACCATATTTTCCAATTTGTGTCTTGAGGGAAACTTTATATTTTTTGCCGAAAATATTATCTCCTTGTGACAAAATCCCAAGTCTGGGAAGAGAACACAAACGGAATGAAGAACATTATGAGATCTATGATGCCTCCTTAAAAACCCATGGGCATCGATCAATCCAATTTATTGAATAAATCTGTACCAGGTGCTGTGTTTGGTTCTAAGGGGCTAAAATGACTAAGATACAGAACTAAAGTAGAACTATTAGGTTCCTAATAGCATAGTTCTTTCCACTGTAGACAGCCCTCTTCTTGCAAGGGTCCCTGCCAGGGCCTCCCCTACCCTAAACAGTGCCTTGGTAAAAATTAGGAAAGTCACCCTTTCCTTAAGACACGTGACTTTCCAACAGTGCCTTGTAAGAATTAGGCAAGTCGCTAAGACATTTGAGTTTCCTCTGGTGGAGAATTGCAAAGAAAGTATGCACAAACCTACAATGTGAAGGATGCCTTCCGATATGTGTATGCCTTTGTTTAGGGCATGACCTGACCTATCTGATCATCAGACATGGTGATCCACACTCAAGATGGGAAAGAAAGCCAGGGAGGGGCACAGCCTCCTGGAAGCCCCTACTCCCTGCCTCATCCAGACCTTGTTGCAAAAACCACATCATTCTTCAACACTTCTCTATGAAGCATCACTTCAGGGAGGCTGTTTTCTTTTTCTCTTGTCTGTCCCCCTTCTGAGAATATACCCATTCACCCTGACCATCAGACAGACCTGTACATATCAACCCAATGTCTCACTGAAGCTCTCTCTCAAAGGGCTCCTGGGCCCCATGCAAACTTAGAATGGAGTAGACATCTGTTTAATGTGTTGCAGAAAATATCAGTGAATGGAAAACTCCTGTGGCGTGGACTGCTCAGAGTACACAAAAGACCCAGGACTGTTGTAACTTCACAGATGTCCTATCAAAGGCTCATCTAGCTCCCCACCCTCCACCCCCCCACCAAATAATTATGCAAGTAAAAATAGTTAAGAAGTCACCTAAAGGCTCATCTTCCAGTCATTTTTTCCTCTTTAGATCAGAAAGAACTCTTTTGAGCAACTTCAAAGTTCAAATTGCAGTATTAAGTTTGAGTTAAAATGGGTCCTCTCTCTTTTTCTCAGAACTGTACTGAAATGAATGTGCTCTGCTAGATCCTGGCATGCACTGGAGATGGGGATCAGCTCAAAAATGAATAGGATGGTTCCTGCCTTCAAGCAGCCAAGAGGAATAAAAATACTTTGCATTTGTAATTTCCAAATTGTTTTCACATATATTATATCACAACACCTATCGCAGCTTTGAGAGGGAGACGTTACTACATCTATTTTATAGGCAAAGTGAATGAGGCTCAGAGAGGGTGAGTCTAAGCTTACACAGTAATGAGTAGTGTAACTCATTACACAGTAATGAGTTGAGACCTGAACTCTACTCTAAATCTAATATTTCCCCATGAGTACAGGCTGAAGCTATAGTCCACAGAGCAAAGTAGTGTGATAAGTGTCACTTTAGTAGTGCAGACAAAGTTGTGGGCACAGAATTAGAGGGAGAAATTCTCCCTGAGAGTGCAGTAAGGTGGGGTGAGGAATGGGGAAATAGAAGGGAGAAGAGTTAGGGTTGAAACTGGTGAATCGCAGAGGAGGGGCAAATGGCAGCAGGAATGGCCTGGCCCAGTGATGCACCCAGAAAGGAGAAAGTCAGGCCTTGGTGAATGTCGAGTGAATAACCAAGCACCATTGCTCTGGAAGCTTGTGGGCTGGTCTCGAGGCTTGCAGGCTGTCAAGCGCTTGAAGTGAGACAATGAAGGTCCTGACAGGACAGGCTTTGAGCATAAAGTGATTTCAGTGGATGTGGTGGATAAATGTTAATTTAGCAGCAGGGTGAGAAAGGGATTATCAGAAGGGATGGGAAAGGACACAGAAAACCTTCTAGGTCTTCTTAGGGCCAAAAGTGCAGGTGTGGGGATCTCAACCCAGGCAGCAACAGTGGGAGCAGAAGGCAGGGGAGAAGCATGAAATTACAAGAAGCACATCTCAGCTCTGTTTTAGGGTGTTCAGAGGGGGACTTCTAAATGCACATGAACATAGTTGTATTCTTTGTCAGTGGAGAGATCCTAGCTTTCAGACATCCTCTTTTGTGGAAGCCAATTATATTTTTTAAAATTAAAGCAGATTAAAGCAGAGCTGCTCTGGCTGAAGAGGGGCACTTGGATGCCTGGTGCTCCAGCTTCCAGACGTGGAGCCCTCAGCAACCATCTCAGCTTGAAAATCAGAGGTCCAGTGCTCCAGCAAGAACCAAAGGCTACCTAAATGGACCGTATCTCTACGGATACATTCTCCATTGTGTGTGTGTGTGTGTGTTTCTTGAAAAACTAGAATTCGATTATTTCCTACTGTCTGTGATTGATTGCAACCAAATATTGCTATGTAAAAGTTTCAGAAACCTCAGGACCCAGAAAAGTATCTGGTCCCTTTGAGACTGATGTTGACCCTACTTGCATTTTCAGCCAGCCAGTGGGCAACAAGTGTTCTCTCAGCATGGATCCTGTGTCCACACTTCTGTATGTCAGGGGTGCTGCACTGACTGGCAAGGTCTTGGAGCTCAAGAAGCTTCTGTATTAGTGGGGGACACAGGCAACACATACATGTGAGCAAATAATAATTTTAGATATAATCGAGTGCCATGAAAAAAATAAAACAGGGTTATATGATTGAGAGCCAAGGAGGCCAGAAAATCTGAGGAGGTGGTGTTTGACCTGTGAGACGCTCCCAAGTTGATCTATGAGGTACATTTCAAACAGCAAGGCCAACAAGCACCAAGCCCTTGAGCCTGGTGCTTACTCAGTCTGCTGGAGGGTCAAAGACAAGGCCATGGGGCTGAGGAGTGGTGAGTGAGTGCAAGAAGGAGGGAAGATAGGGTTCTCATTGGGCAGGCACCAATCACACACACAGGACCAACCAGTAAGATTTCATTCTAAATGTTTTTGGAAACTGTCAAGGGAATGAAAGGATCCGGTTGACATGGCAGGGCTCACCCAGGCTGCCAGGTGCACAGTGGACTTTAAAGGACAAGAATAGAAGGAAACAAGCCAATTAGGAGAGGGAGGATGCTAACTTGAACAACAATTGCATCAATAAGAGAACAGGGTTAGAGATATATTCTGGAGGTAGACTCAACAGAACTTACCAATAAATTTAAGTGGGATGTCAGGGAACAAAAGCAATCCACAGAAACCCCTGTGTTTTTGTCTGGAGCAATTTAGTGGGTGGTGGTGTCATTTACAGAGATGGGGGGACTTGAGGGTGGAAGTCGATTTGGCCTAGGGCAAGGGTTGAAGCTTGTGGGCAGAAGCTGTGGTTCTGCTTTGGCTCGGAAGTAGCAGAAGTACAAGGGGAGATACTGAGTGTGGACAGCTGGTTGCTGATACTCGGGAAAATTGGGCTGGACATATGGAGTCTTAAACTTAAAGATTCATAAGCACTGGGCCGGATGCGGTGGCTCACATCTGTAATCCCAGCACTTTGGGAGGCCGAGGTGGGTGGATCACGAGGTCAAGAGATTGAGACCATCCTGGTCAACATGGTGAAACCCCATCTCTACTAAAAATATAAAAAATTAGCTGGGCACGGTGGCGTGTGCCTGTAGTCCCAGCTACTCAGGAGGCTGAGGCAGGAGAATTGCCTGAACCCAGGAGGCGGAGGTTGCGATGAGCCGAGATGGTGCCATTGCACTCCAGCCTGGGTAACAAGAGCAAAACTCCGTCTCAAAAAAAAAAAAAAAAAATCCATAAGCATTATCTTTGAGTGCTTACTATGTGCTTGGCACCACTCATTTACAAAAAAGTGTATTTTCCATTGTTGGAAAAGTACTTCTCTGCTGAGAACTGGCTCTCAGAATAGCACAGAGCTAAGAACGAACTGGGTTGTGCCTTGGGCTGGATAGTGAGATTAAACATCCCACGTGTTACCAAAAAGAAACTTTCCAGGCCAACCATCTGGCATCCTCTGCAACATGCCAGATCTTTGGTGCAAATCTCTTTAAAACAACAACAAAATTAAGCTTCTGCAAAACATGGTGCTGTGCAAATCCAATGTTGGAGATATCACCATGACATCGAGGTTCCTTTCCAACAGCGTCGCTCTGCACCCAAACAAAGAACCTTTCAGCATGGTTTGCATTTAACCTCAGATGGAAATAACTGTGTGGGAAGATAAATTACTCAAGCGCTGTAAGTACTATTCGGACCAATTAATACTAATTGTATATCTATAGTATCTCCAAGTGTTTAATTTCTTTGGAATAATGCTTGATGTTGCCAGTCCTTAAATGAATCAGCTTGATGTCGAGAATGCCACGCCATCATTATTTGTATCGTTTGTATTATTTATGTTGTGTTGCATTATTTAATATCTGCTAGTTTTGTCGAGGAAGGTAGGCCAAGTATATTAAAGACATATTTCTTGACAGAATTAGATTTGCTTAAGAAAGAGAAAGACGGAAAGACAGGAAGGCAGGAAGAGAGAGAGAGAGAGCAAGGAAGAAGAAGGAGGAGAAGAAGAAGGAGAAGAAGAAGGAGAAGGAGAAGAAGAGGTGAGGTGAGGTAAGGTAAGGTAAGGTAAGGTAAGGTAAAAAATTCGGCAAGAAAGAAAGCCCTTCTCTAGCAGCCTCACCTAAAGTGAGATCTCTAGGGACAGTATTGTGCTGGTGGTCTTAGTAGTCAGCAAGAAAAGGATAATAGACAATAAAGAAGTTCTGCTCTTCCACATATTTTCCATTCTTCAAATGTGAATTTCAGAAATCTAGACTGGGAGAATTATCCATGTATCCATTTATCCATCCATTTATTCAGTCACCACAGAGAAAATATTTTCAGCCATGGTGGAGACAAGGCATGGGAAAAGTGTGCTATCCCAGGCAGACACTGTCTTAGGCACTTGGGTACTTGTTCATTCTCTTTAAGTATTTATATTGTGCCTACCACAGGCCATGCAGGGTTAGGCTCTGAAGATACACTTCTGAAAATGATAGAGATATACATAGCCTCTGCCCTTAAGTTCGTTTATGCTGTAGTAATTTAGTAATTACCTGGGCATTAATAAATCACAAAATACCTAACAGAAAAATATTCTTTATTTTAATTGAATCAGAATCCATAACAAGAGGACAGGGGTCTGGGAAAAAGGACAGGTCAGGAAAAGTTTCCTGGAGGAAATAATGTTTCTTTTGAGACCTGAGTGATAAGTAAAATGGACCACACAAGGGGACTTGGGTACAAAGTAAATGTCCCTAAGGAACTGTGAAGCCAGATGTGAAGATAGGGCACATCTGTCAATAGGTGGACCACCACCCAATGTTATTAGTGCCATTAGCGTGGTTCAAAATGGAACTATAAGCATTGAATGCTTTTATTCTTAGTTTAGCTTCTTTTTCCTGGGTTTTGTTTTATTTTGGTTTTACTTTTTAAAAACAATTTTAACTGCCTGGGGCTGAATCATAGTTTGTCAAGTAGTTTGTGACCATCAGTGGACTCAATAATATTACAAGGCTGTTGTGATGACTAAATGAGATAATCGTGCCTGGTGCCATATACAGTGTATATTGGGCACTCAATAGGTTGGTCCCTCCTCGTGTACATAAGCAATTTGTGCATGTAAATGGCATAGCAAAGAGGTGATATCAGAGACTACTTAACAGTTGAAGAGGCATTTGACTTATATTACTATCAAGGGCACAGAAACAGAATGTTATATACAGGGAACATTATACTTAGACTGTACCATAATAAATCCTTCTTGGATTTTGAATCCTTTTTACTTTCTCCTGTGCTGCCAGAGAAAATTATCTGCTTTGAAATGGCTCAAATAATTAAGGTCAGCTCCCCCATATCATCGTTGTTTTTCTTTAATCCAACTGATTAGTAAATTACATCTTCAAAGAGCATTTGCCATGTTGGATAACATAATCATAGTAGTAACAGCAGGTGGTTAAGATCACGGGGCCATCTCAAAATTCTATGGTCAGAAAATTTTTGAGTGTGCACTGAGGACCATGCACTGGGGTAGCGGCTTGGCTTTACTTTGAAGAGGCCCCATGAAATTCCAGCTTTCACAGAGCTTATCACCTGGGAAGCCAGATAAGATGATGAATATGTAAACATAAAATAAATTAGACTGGGATATGTTTTCTTGAGAAATTAAAGCATGATATTATGATAGAAACTTGGCACAGGTGGTCCTATTTTAGATGGGGAAGACCTCTCTGAAATGGAGACATTGGAGTTGCGTTTCAAGTGATATAAAGAACCATCTTCACAAAAAGTGAAGATGCAACAGCAAGGTTTCTAAGGCAAGAGAAAGCTTGGCATATATAAATGATGAACAGAAAAAGGATTAGTGTTGCTGAAATGAACATTCTAGTTGTTAATCCAAATGATAGGATACTCTAAAACGACTCTCCCAGAAAAGTATTAACTATCCATTGATGGATTTCATACTTGTTAGACTTTGCTTCATTATGATATCTCTGTAATAGGATGCTAGATCATCCTGAAAAATCTATCGATTAACTCTAACAACAAATAGTTATTGAGCAACTTTCATGTGCCAGGCACTGAATAAATCAATGAACAAAACAAATAAAATGTCACGTCCTCATGGAACTTGCATTTAAGTGAGAATGAAACACAAAACAAAATTTAAAATGGGTAAAATATAAAGTATGTTAGACTGTGAGAAGTGCTAACAAGAAAAAATAATGTTGAGAAAAGACTTAATACATTTCTTCTACCCATCCCTTCACTAATCCAAATGTATATACATCATTCATATGTGCACCATGTATCTTACATTGATGGCTTGCTTACCATAAGCCAGACAGATATTGAGGATACAAATTAAATAAATTGTGAGACTTCCTCTTCTATCTATGATATAGTTACTCCAGCCAGATTTGCTCTCTGGCATATAATAAAACTGGAGAGAAAAATACTGAATCTTTCCACCATTGAATGACAGGAGAACTGAGGCAAGGAAATGTCAGAGGAGCCCCATATTTGTCCTAGCTTCTTGCTGGGGCATGTTGTGAACTGCAGTGCAGGGAGATAGAGCCCAAGCAGTGCACAGTGCTTTTGTTGAGCTGAGAAAGCTAAGTTAAGAGTTCACAACTGCAGAAGCATCTGGAACTCTCAGGGCAGGGTACTGGAAAGGTGGGTTCTGAGAAGAGCTGGGACCCTAAGAATCTGTGCATGTGTGTTTTATAGATTCTTGGCCAAGGGATATACTATGCATTCAGAGGAAAAAATTCCATGAGTCCTTAAAGAAAGGGATTGCTTCAGGGCTGAAAAAACAGACCACGAAATATTAGAAGCCATGTAAAGTTAGACAGATTTCTGGAAAAGTCAGTGTGACAAACATCTCTGAGAATCTAGGGTATTTAGTTCAGACCCCAAAAGCACCACAACCTGTAAACAAAGACCACACCTCAGATAAAGGCCGTCCGTACCTTAGGACTAAAGACAAAACTATACTTAATCAGCCCTAACAAAGAACCAAACTGAGCTTGACAGAACAGAGAAGATTCCAAGCAGTTTACTTATTTGCCAGACAAAATAATACTCTTTAATAAATGACACTGCAAGCTACACAGGCTCTGTTCTCCAGTATACTATAAAGCTGGAGAGAAAATATGAATTTTTCCATCACTGAACAGCAGGGAAAACTGAGATTAGGAACATGTTTGAGCCCCATGTTTGTCCTAGCTTCTTAAGCAATGTAATAATTGACTTTACTTTTAATGAACGTAATTAATTTAATTTTAAATTTAAATTTTTTGATAAGTTAAGACTACATTATTGTAATTCTTAGAACACCCACTAAAGAGACAGCTAGCTGAAAGTATAGGTGTAGATAAAAAGCCAACAGAGAATTTTAAAAGAATACTAAAAATATTTGATTTTACGAAAAAGGTAGTGTAAAAAGGGTAAGAAAGAGGGTAAGAAGAGTAAAAAACAAACAAAATAAATGGAACAAATGTAAACTAATCAATAAGAGGATAGATTTGAGCCCAACCATGTCAATACTAATATTAGATGTAAATATGTTAGAGGCTGGGTGCCGTGGCTCATGTCTATAATCCCAGCACTTTGGGAGACTGAGGTGGGCCAATCACTTCAGCTCAGGAGTTTGAGACCAGCCTGGCCAACATGGTGAAACCTCGTCTCTACTAAAAATACAAAAATTAGCTGGGCGTGGTGGTGTGCACCTCAGCTACTCAAGGGGCTGAGGTGGGAAAAGCTCTTGAACCAGGGAAGCAGTGGTTGCAGTGAACTGAGATCGTGCCACTATACTCCAGCCTGGGCAACAAGAGTGAAACTCTGTCTCAAAAAGAAAAAAAAGTGTGGTTATGTCCTTCATCAAATCCATGATCATAATTGGAGATTTTAACACCCCTATTTCTGTTATTTATACAACTAATAGACACAGACACAAATAGGAATATAGAAAATTTGAAAAATGCTATCAACCCACAAGAACTAATCGACATTCAAAGAGCAGTTTACCCAACAACGCAGAATACGCATTCTTTTCAAGTACACGCTGCATTCACCAAGATAAACCTTGTCTTAACATACTTCACACATATAAAATCTTAAAGTAAGATTAAATCAAAAATAAATAACAATAAAATATACAAATAATACATCTAGAAATAAAAAGAAACAATATAGAAATAACAGTCGTATGATATATAATATATAATATATAAAACATACAAATATTTGCATAGACAAAAATACAATACAAAATAAAATATATAGAAATACTACAAATTGTTGGAAATTTGAAAACACATTATATAACCTATGGATCAAAGAATAAATCCAAACGAAAATATTAGAAATCTTAAAACATATTTTGAACTAAATAATAATGAAAATGCACAGTATGCTAAAATTTGTGAGATGCAGCTAAAGAAGTGTTTTGAAGCAAAGTTATAACATTAAGTGTTCATATTAGAAAAAAGTTGTAAAACCAATAAGCTAAGTCCCATTTAAGAAGTAGAAAAAGAAGAGCATGCTAAACTTAAAGTAAGTAGAAGAGTGAAAATAAAAACGAGCAAATAGGGCCGGGCGTGGTGGCTCACACTTGTAATCCGGCACTTTGGGAGGCCAAGGTGGGTGGATCATGAGGTCAGGATATCAAGACCATCCTGGCCAACAGGGTGAAACCCCGTCTCTACTAAAAATAAAAAATTGGCTGGGCATGGTAGTGTGCACCTGTGGTCCCAGCTACTCAGGAGGCTGAGGCAGGAGAATCACTTGAGCCCAGGAGGTGGAGGTTGCAGTGAGCCAAGATCACCCCACTGCACTCCAGCCTGGTGACAAAGCGAGACTCTGTTTCAAAAAAAAAAAAAAAAAAAAAAAAGCGAATCAAATGAAGTAGAAAATGTGTAAACAATAAAGAAAATTAATGAAGTCAAACAATTTTTTGAAAAAAATAACATTGATGAGCAGTTAGCAAGAAAGACAGAAAATACAAATTCCTAACATCTGCAGTAACAGAAGAGCAATTGCTGCATATCCAAGAATAGTGACAATATATTATAAGTTTCTTTTAATAAATTTGATAATAGATAAAATTAACAAATTCTTTGAAAAACTCATTTAAATAAAATACTCAAAAAATCATTAAAATTCTGAGAAGTCTGTATAGATTAAAATAATTGAATTTAGAATTCAAAACATTTCCACAGAGAAAAACTGCAGGACCAGGTGGTTGCACTTACCATTTATTTTTTTCTTTTCTTTTTTTTTGTTTGAGCCTGAGTCTCGCTCTTGTCACCCAGGCTGGAGTGCAGCGGCGTGATCTCAGCTCACTGCAACCTCCACATTTCGGGGTCAAGCGATTCCCCTACCTCAGTCTCCCAAGTAGCTGGGATTATAGGCACCTGCCACCACGTCAGGCTAATTTTTGTAAGTTTAGTAGAGACGGGGTTTCACCATGTTGGCCAGGCTGGTCTCCAATTCCTGACCTCAGGTGATCCACCCACCTCAGCCTCCCAAAGTGCTTGGATTACAGGTGTGAGCCATTGTGCCTGGCCTGAACTTGCAATTTCTATCACTTTTTAATAAAAAACAAAAAAATCAACCAATTCCACCAAATGATGTTAGAGAATAGTGGAAGAGGAAATACTTATCAACTCATTTTATGGGGCTAAAATCACCCTCTTACCAAAACCTGACAAAGACATTATAAAGACCACCATCCTCATGAACACAGACATCAAATCTAAATCTTTAATCTAGTAAATTACTCTAATACCATATAAACAGAACAATAAATTGACCAAATGGTCAAGGCATAGTGGCTCATGCCTGTAATCCCAGCACTTTGGAAGGCAGAGGAGGGCAGATCATTTGAGGTCAGGAGTTTGAGACCAGCCTGGTCAACCTGATGAAACCCCATCTTCACTAAAACAAAAATTAGCTGGTTGTGGTGTCACTCGCCTATAGTCCCCTCTACTCGGGAAGCTGACGCAGAACTGCTTGAACCTGGGAGGCGGAGGTTGCAGTGAGCAGACACTGTGTCACTGCACTCCAGCGTAGGCAACAGAGGGTGACTCCATCTCAAAAGTGAAATAAAATAAAATAAAATAAAAATAAAAATAAATTGACCAAATGGGGTTTATTTTGGAAATAATCAGTATGATTAATCAGATAATTTACCACATTAAAAGAATAATATAGCAGCAGAAACATCTTGATATTGAAATATGAAATGAATGTTTAATGCCATTTTCTATGTCACAACATCCACAAACATTATTTTGAGACCCCGGTATAAAACATAAAACCATAAATCTTATAGAAAATAATACAAAGTATTTTTGCAACTTTGAAGTGGATGAAATTTGCCTAGAAAACACACAAAACGCCCTAAATATAAAACAACGATAAATTGAACCTCATTAAAACAAAAACAAAAAAAGTCTGTTCTGAAAAGGCAAGTCACAGACTGGAAAAAATATTTGTTTTCTTTGTATGTGTGTACATACAAATATACACACACATATGCATATTTGATTATCTACCTGTCTATATACTAAAAAGACAACCAAATCAACAAAAAATAAACAAAAGTTGATACTTGACAATAGAAGCTGTAACAAGAGCCGATAAACTGCTGAAAAGATGCCCAACACCATTTATTATTAGAGAAATGCTATTAAAGACACCGAGATAGCCTTTTACATGGGCTAGGATGGCAGAATATTCAGCAGACTGATAAAACAGAGAGATGCAGAAGAACTGGAGCTGTCATATGTTGTTGAAGAATGTAAAATAAATCACAGCCATTTTGGCAAAGTTTGGCAGTGTTTTTATGAAACTAACATACATACTACACCTTCCAGCAAATCTGCTCCTAGAAATGAGAGTGCATGCCTACAAAAAGGCTTATTCAAGAATATTCAGAGCCACTTCATTTATAATAGTTATGAGCAGGAAAAAACTCAAGCAACCCAAACCAGTACCAACCCAAATGTCCTCCAACAAGAGGATAAACTGTGGTGTGGTATATTCATACAACGCAGTACTAATCAGCAATAAAAGCAAATGAACTACTGATGCATGTGCTGCTAAGATACTGACTAAACGTCTGCAAGAGTGATCCTGGACACGTGGGCCCTGCCGCGGGCAGAGTGAGGCACTGTCTGTGTTGTTCAGTGGATGAATCTCCCCTGTGCTCGTCACCACCGCGGTGCTGGAAACAGCACTGTCAGCTTTTGTTTCGTTTTGTTTTTCTCATCTCCCCAGACCAAGAGTTCCTTGAAGTTGGCAGTGGTCTTCCTGCCCAGCACTGGAGACCTAGCACAGACTCAGCCAACATTTATGAAAGAACAAGGGACATTCAGAGGCAGCTTCTATTTCCTTCGAGCCTCCTAAGGCTAGTACAATAGCTATTTAACAATGTTTGTTAACCAGCAAGTGAGCGTCACCATTTGGGTGTAGGTAATTGGAAAGCTGGATAAAGTTTCTATCTCACCAGCAGTTTGTCTGGATTCGTTATAAACAATTTAATCCAGGGCAACTTGCCCAAGGCCACCCAGCTGGTCAGGTGTCAGGTGTGGGATGTGGGTGACTGGCTGGTTGTTCTTCTGACCTCACTGCAGCTGCCTCCTATCATATTATGCTCAAGGACTATGGCTAAAAGTGGTACTTCCGTCCAGGCAGGGCAAGTGCAAGCTGTCAGAATCTGTACAAGGAGGATGTCATCCTGTTCGGCTAGGGCACCTCGGAAGCAGTGGGAGGTGGGGTTCCTCCCACTCGCCATCCCGAGGGCAGCAGTGGCAGTTCTTTTGCTTCCTATCCCTTCTGAGGGGCAGAGCAGAGCCTTTTCTGAGAACCAGGTCAGAGCAAGCCTGGGCACAAGAGTGAGCAAAGGGGGGTCAGAGACATTTTAGCTTCTTCATGCTTGAGAAAGAAATAAGAATTCATCTTCTCAGAGACAAGGGCAGAGGTAGACGCCCAGCCTGTCCTGAGCGGCAAGGATGACCTTGGCAGTACTCTAAGCTGTAGTCCAAACCTGGGCATCTGACCTAACACAGAAAATCGACAATAATATCTAAGAGCACATTCAGACATTAGGTTAATTCTCTCTGTTACAAGGTAACTTCATTTACCTAATGGTATGCAAAGAATTCTTAAATGTATATTTGTCCCAGAGTCACTAAAAAAATCCCATTTAAAATTATTCTGTTCTGATTTGGCCTTTTATTCTGCCTCTCATAGAATGTAAATATAAAACTTTTATGTGAGAGACTCTTGGCATTGTCTATGGATAGAACGTAGCTACATCAGAAACACACACACACATATCTGCATGCGTGCATACACACACAGTAGCTATTTCAGAAACAGATGTGACCACTCCAAAGACAGAGGAGGAAAGGGAGGAATGGGAGATTAGTTTAAGGACAGAGTCAAACTATCGAATCTTTTCATTCTCTCAGCTACACAGATCTTGTCTTCCTTCAGTCAAGCCCATCTCTGAAACCATTCTATTATTTCTACCTTATCTTTAGCTACACATGAATCTAATTATACAAAAGATAATAATGCATAATGATCAATGCATGGGTTGAACCTCTAATATCTGAGAAAGTAGTTGCTGAAATCTTCACCTACCTTATCTATCTCTCTAATCCATCTAATAAAATGAAAACCAAATCAATAAAAACAAGCACAATAAAGCTGTTATTACGTGCATCTCCAGAGAAAGCTATTACTGCAGGTGATTCTCTTATTTTAGAAAGTGAAGGAAAACATTTTTCTGTGAGTGGGATTATATAATCTTTACCTACTTTAGGAAGCCGACCTAAGAAACATGTCATCTACTCTTCTTCTTCATCTTTGCAAGTGGTGCTGTGTGCCAGCAAGCTGAGCACTGCCATCACTATAAGAGAGAATATGAGTGAATCCAACATACATCCCAAATTGAGAATAAGAAATCTGGAATGTGGAGGCTCGCCTGTCTATGGGTCCTTGTAGAGAAGTCTGTATTTTGATTACGTTTGCCTGTTTGCAAATGACAAGATTTGTCCTGCTTTAGCAAAAAAAAAAAAAAAAAAAAAAAAAATTAAAAAAAATATATGTGGCCATCAGAACAAAAGAATCAATAAAAGTTTGAATAATCTAATTATGAAGTTGGTTCTGATAAAGTGAAATAGAACAACGTGCTGCAACCTTCATCGATCATTGTTCCTGTCATCACTTTCAGATCGTGACATCAGCTTTTAATCACAAACGCTAATATTTTATCGTATATTTTCTACTTAAATCTAGGCAGTGTTAGCTTGGCATTGACTTTTCCAAATAGCAGAATCAGTGATATTTTGGATGATATAAAGGGTATTTATTCTTCCACTAACAAACATTATGTAAGTACTTACTATGTCCGTAGCATAGTGCTATATTGTAAGATAACTGTCTTCAACATCCAGGAAGGGTTAATCTCTCCACTTGTAGATAGGTACATCTATGCTGTAACATATGTATTATGTTCTTGGCCGGATACAGTGGCTCGTGCCTGTAATCTCAGCACTTTGGGAGGTCAAGCGAAGTGGATCATGAGGTCAGTAGTTTGAGACCAGCCTGGCCAAGATGGTGAAACCCTGTCTCTACTAAAATAACAGGTGCAGTGGTGGATACCTGTAATCTCTGCTACTCAGGAGGCTGAGGCAGGAGAATCACTTGAACCCAGGAGGTGGAGGTTGCAGTGAGCAGAGATTATGCTACTGCACTCTAGCCTGGCAACAGAGCAAGACTCTGTTTCCAAAAAAAAATAATAATAATAAATGTACTATGTTCTTTTCTGCCTAAAGATCAGTTGAGATTGTCCTTCATGTCCATGGGCATGGTCCAAATGGTGGAGAGGCCACAGTGGTCATTTCTGAATGTCAGCACCCAAGCCTGTCCATTGGCCTAGCCCTTAATTTATGCACATGTGTCATTTATGCCCCAACCTTTGGGGCTGCACAGTTGGGATCCTACCTTTTCTGAGGTATAGCAGCCGCAGTGGTGAGATGAACATCAAAGCTACTGGACAAAGTCCCACCACTGCAATGTAAATCAGCCTACATTTATTTTGCCTTGGGTTGCAGGGCAGGTCCCCAATTCAACTGCTCTTCCATGTGAGGCTACCCCAATTCCACAGGCCAAACACCATAGGAAAGCCGATATTATGTTCAGAAGTCCTGATTTCACTTTTAACTATACTTCCTTGGTAAGACAACAATAACATCAGCTCATTAGTAAATAGACAAATAACACAAATAAGACAGTCATCTTTCAGTTTAACAAGGTAATGCATTTGCATAAGTATATTTTTCTCATTCCTAGACTTTCTTCTAAAACACACACACACACCCCACATACACATCATGGACACACATATTTCTAATGTTTTTCTTTTATTTATCCCAGAAATTCAACTAGGGATGCCCTATCTCTATTCTTTCTGCTCTGTACCTGGCACGAATTATTCATCAGTATTAATAACTGCCTAGTCACTTTTCATCCAGTCATGTTTGTTCCCTCCAGATCAGAAAGAACCTTTGTGACCAACATCAAAATTTAAGTTGAGGTATAGGTACGAGTCAGAATGAGTTCTTTTTCTCAGAATTGTATGGTAAGGAACTTATTCTAACAGGCATTAAGGTAACTAACTTTGGTTTCAGTCAGTAGGAATCTCACATAATCAGAAATGAATCTGACAAAATTCAATCTGTTCTGTGTAACCAAGAGACACCTTAGAGAAATCGAATCTCTTTGAAGGACTGAAGTAGGAAGGCTAAGAAGGTACACCTGATTAGCTCTTTCTTTCACTGTAATAGGCACCTGAACCTCCGTGGCACAGCAGACAGAATGAACAGAGACTTTTCAATTAGATAGACCCGCATTCAAATCCCAGGTCAGCCTCCTACTGGCTTTTGACCTTGGGAAAGTTGCACCACTCTTCACCAGAGTGCCAACCCCGAGTTTCATTCTCTGTCATCTGGAAATGGAAATAGCTACAATGGTAGTGAGGGTTACATGAGATGATATTTGCTCAGTGCCAGTGGTCAACAGCAGATAGCAATTATGTGATTACAATTACTGGGGGACCTTTTCAAAAAGAGGGTCGCCAGCAGCTTCTTAGCCATGTTGAGCTTGATTGTGTGTGAAGGCAGAGGCCTGGGTGTTAGCTGTGTAAGTAGACAGCTCTGCTTCTCATATGCCTTGGGTTGCAGGGCAGGTCCCCAATTCAACTGCTCTTCCATGTGAGGCTACCCCAATTCCACAGGCCAAACACCATAGGAAAGCCGATATTATGTTCAGAAGTCCTGATTTCACTTTTAACTATACTTCCTTGGTAAGACAACAATAACATCAGCTCATTAGTAAATAGACAAATAACACTTTAACTGGAAATCACTGGACACTGTTACTTAGAATGTTCAAGAAGAGGGCTCTAAGTGTCTCTCCATTTAAACTAAAAATAAAATTGCCAAGAGCTTCTCTTATGTGTTGTCTTCTTTAGAAGTGAATACAATGCTTCCAGCCAGATGTCTTTTAGATTCTAGCTTGTTTGTTAGAGATTTCTAGATAGAGCCAAATTTGTGGGTTCGCCTTAACATAAATACTCAAATGATTCATAAGGATTTTTTACGGGGCTTTCACTTTAGAAACTAATATGCATATGTTCTAGAAAAAACACTAAGCTTTGAGATTAAATCTATTTTAAATTAGGGAAGTGGTAAATACGAGAATTGTGCATGATACTATATGGCATTCCTTGTTATAAGCTTATATCCTATAAGCTGATGTTTTTAGATGTGTAAGAATATAAAGCAAACAGAAAAGAAATACTGCTGAAATTTAACTTCATTTTTTAAACTGTCAAGAGCCAAGGAACTGCTGGGCAAAAAATCAATAGTGTCTCATTGCCTCTTTCCCTGACCCTTCTCTAGCTGAAACAATATCTCAGGGTGCAAATCTTTAATTCTCATGTGGCAACACTCTCAGGTTTGCAAAGTTTTCTAGATGAGTAATACAAGCTCAGCATCATTTGGTTTATGAATATAAAAAAATAAAACGCAAGTCCAAGGCACATGAAAGCCGTTTATTGAATCTTATATAACTTACATAATACATTATGATAGTCCTTGTTATTCCTTCACATTTACATAATTTTTGTATATTTGTAAAAGTCTTCAAGCTTGCTTTTATGATCTGTTTCTCACAGCTGCCCTATGAAATAAGTGTAGTAGCTTGCTTTAAAGCAAGGTGCCAGAGGAATAGAAAAATGAAGTATTTCCCAGAGCGACTCAGCAAAGCAGCTGCTGATCCAGATTGCAAATTCCTGGTCCCTGCGTCCCTCCCTCATTAGCCAGCAGGTCGCAGCTCCTTTCATTTTTTTGCATCCTCACACACTCCTTTTCCTCTGCTTATTTTAATGAGGCCCCTGAGACCTTCTTTTGGCCAGCTTTCCTACCTCTTCACCACTTTCCTAGCCCCTATGAAAGCTTTTCTTTAAAGCCTAGGGAAAAGTTAGTTTGCTGATACTTCTTCCAAATTGGCCTGCTGCCGCCACCACATACTGATTTTTCCCTTCAGAGGTGTCGATTATGTACCTTGTGTTCAGAGATTCAACATAGCCACTCTCCAAGATGCAATGTTAGGCTCTGAACCACATTCCACCAAGTCTTTAGTGACCGACACCCACTTTGACTTGCTAATAGTTTTATCCAAGGGTTATGGGTGGGAAAAATAAAATGAAGAGAAAGAATAAAAAAACAACAAATTTGTGTCCTTTATAGGGACATGGATGAATCTGGAAACCATCATTCTCAGCAAACTGACACAAGAATAGAAAATCAAACACCACATGTTCTCACTCATAGGCAGGTGTTGAACAATGAGAACACATGGACACAGGGAGGGGAGCATCACACACTGGGGTCTGTTGGGGGGAGCCAGGGGAGGGACAGTGGTGGGTGGGGAGATTGGGGAGGGATAACAGGGGGAGAAATGCCAGATATAGGTGACAGGAGGATGGAGGCAGCAAACCACATTGCCATGTATGTACCTATGCAACAATCCTGCATGATCTGCACATGTATCCCAGAACCTAAAGTACAATAAAAATAAAAAAATAAAAATACAGCTAAACAACAACAACAAAAAAGACCCAAGTCAGTGGAATTGTATCTTGCTCTTCATAGTGCTGGATATAAGCTAGCCAGTAGAGCTACCTGCTGAAACACAAGTTTTCTTGTACACCTTCGGTGCTGAGAATCCATGAGTCCCACCATCCTAATCCTTTTTCACCTTCCCTCATCACCTCCTTGGCCATTATGTGGTAGATGCAAGAAAGACATTTCTTTCTCTTCTAACACGTTTCCCATCCTTATCTTACTAGTATAGTTACTGAGGTAGAAAGATTCAGATCTTCTTAAGCAGTAATTAACTCACTGGCATTCATTATGAATCCCTTTGAGATATGAGCCTGTATTAAAAAAAAAAAACAGTCTTTGTAAATTAGATCCCAAGTTCTGCTGTCAGCCCAGTGTGTATTATGTACTAGTGTAAATAATCAGTGCTCTGTCCAGCCCTGGAAACTGTTAAATAAATCACACAGTTTTATGAACTTACAGCAAGACTTACTTGGTAGCCTCTTACACAATAATCCTTGACTAATGTAAGCACTAGGGATTTGTAATACTACATGTACTTTTAGTGATCTTCTAAAATATGTCTCCCTCCTTCCTTCTGAAGACATGGAAGGTGATACTCATCTATCTAAAACCATTTATCCAGTTCTCAAAATAATCAGGTATCATGCTGAATTAAAACCAAAATTGCCTGGAGTATTCATAAAATCAGGTAGATATATTTAAGAGTATGATTTCCATTTCCTTTTCTAAAAGAACTTAGGATAGCCTCTTCATGTTCTTACGTTGGTAAATCATGCATGAGAGATATGGTTTCATCATCCTGGTGATTGCAGAAGTGCTGAGCATTCCAGGTCATAATCCTGATGCTTATACCTCATGGTACAAGATGTGTGAATGCAGTTAGGAGCTTTAGGCTCAAAAGTGCTGAAACTAGCAAATAACCTAGAAGATTTGTGTTTGTTTATTTTAATCAAATATCTATGTTATATTTGTTGAATTTGATTAATTGAAATTTTAGATGTCTGGAGTAGAACAAGATGCTATTAATATATGCTGTGATTTTTTATTTCCTTAAATATCTATGTAAATACAAAAGCTTCCAGTAATCAAAATACCATATTCAGAGATCAGGTTAAAATGTTTTCAAGGTATCTGATGAGCACACAAAAGTAATTTGTGTTCAAAATTCTGGTTACAATAGTGGTAAGAAAGAATGCTTCATGGTAACACACTTCCACTAAATTTGAAATAAGAAGGAAAGCACCCATCATAAGAATTTAACTAGAGTTTATTAGATAATAGTCACAATTAAAATTCCTGATCATAGTGTTGTGGAAGGAAGACAGTTTTTGCCATTTAATGAAATCATTAATTACTTTGCATTTACCAACTTTATTTCACAAATGGTGCTCAGTGATACCCGTTGATAGTAATAACATCCATCTGTAGTTAATACATAAAATCAACACATGTAGGCAATTTGCTTAAAGCCAAAGAACACATATGAGTAACTGAGGCTAGGCTAACACATGAACTCTCGAGCTCTCATAAAATCACATTTCCTGGGCCATTCCTTTTGCTTGCTCTCTATGGAAAATGTTCCTGTACATTCTAGCCTTAGTGAGCCAGTTCATCACCAATATTCAGCCCTACTTTGACCGGCTATATTATTTATATCTGTGAGTCTATGGTATTCTTCCAGAATTATGTAATTATAGTTTGATATAAATTATAAGGTGACCATGAATTATTCACAAAATCATTGATAGGCCAACTTCCCTTCCACTATATCTCTATTGTACATATATGTCTTTCTATCAACTTGGGTGTATTTAAGGGACTTTGCTCCAAAGTATCTCTTAAGACCAGCAAATGGGTTGGAACCAAAGTGGAAGCAAAAGCTTTGGGTGCTTTTGTAGAAAAAACATATTCACAAAATTATCACTTAACCATTTCTCTTGACCATTTCTCTTCACTAGTGTATATTTTATTTTCTAACTTTCTTATTTGCAAGTTTTACTCTGCTAGAAAAATGTATTTCAGAGGGAAATAAATTGATTAACTACTTTACTATAAGGATAAAGTCTCATTGTTTTTCTACAGATTGATCACTATGTCATGATGGTCCACACTTTTTTTCATTTTTATTTAAGAGACAATACGCAAGACATAATTTCTTTCAAGAGGACAGTGATCATTCATGGAACTGAATAATGATCAATGAAATGATAACGCAAGACCTGAATAAACATAGAATTAGTGCTAGATAAGGTCAGTGCTGTCACTTCAAAAGGGCGCAAGTGTCACTAGACCAGGCTGTTATTTTTCATTTTGCTCAATGGACCTATCTTGAAATTCTCCAAAAATTTATTTAATTCCTACTAAGAGGTGTATGTTGCAAATAACAATAATGATAGAAAGTGCTTGATAATGTTAGCTGTAGTATTCAGTATGCCATTTACTGCATTTGACCCTTCTGGGCACTTAGAAAGCCCTCACCTTCTAAATTCCTCTTGTCATCCGAATGCTGCCTAGTGCTAAGAAAAGATTTGATTCCTTCCTTTATTCACTTGATATCCTCTTTTTTATGGTACATAAATGGAAGTTCTAAATGAATGCTAAAGATTCATACTAGATTCTTGTGAATGGAGTCGCAGATCACCTCCCCTCTGCCTGAGTCACAAGATCGACTCCAGGTGTACCTAACACAAAGAAACAACGTATGCTGGGCTCTAAAGATATACACATATACTTAGTCATTATCCAGTTTAGTGGGTATTAAATTGCGGGCAAAAAGTGGAAGAAAATGCACATTTTCTGCTAAACGTCCTTCATAGATGGCATCTGTAGCTTCCTTTTCTGTATTTCGCTCTACATGAATGATGGGCATAACTCTTAAAATGTAATCACTGCACATAACAACTAGGTTGTATTTGATTGCATCTTCAGAATAATGTTAAAAAAGTAAAAGGCAGATGTTATTATGTACTTTCCTCTCAGGCTGGTTCCAAGTTTTTTTATTCAACAATTTTATGTGAAAGGCAATCAGAATAGAAAAATGTAGCATGGTATCTAAGGTCACAGGGAGAGGGTGATGTGAATCTGCAAACAGCACCCCCATTCTTGCCTCTCCGGAGGCCGAGGGCAGTGTTATGAAATGAGTAGGCACAGAAGAGGGCTCATTTTCCTTCCTGACCACCCTCTTGGGGTCCCTGTCTGACCTCTCTACACTGGGCTTTTAGAAAGCCACAGAGATGACTACAAGACCACATTTGTTTGTATCTTTCAGTCAAAAGGATTCTTCAGACAGTCTAAACACTACTCTTTTGTCTAGCAGAGAACAAAACTACATTTGATGATTCAATGATCATTTTTAATGTATTGAAGAGAAATTTTGTTAAAAGATGGCCATCATATAAACATGGATTGTTTAAATAACCTCATTTTTCTCTTATAACAGAAAGATTTCTTACGTACCTTATTCATGCTACAACCTGATTTATAAACCTGACTGAAGAATTCTGAGTGGCATCCATCTATAGCATCTGAAAGCTTTTGCCAAAGACATGTCAGAACTCCTTTAAGGAACAGATCACCCCATGAATTACTGACTTATCCAACCTCAGTTACCTCACAGTTAAAGTATGCCCTCATGATCTAATGGGAGAAGCTGTTCAGTAAATGCATGGAATAGTTCTCATTGTTACCAGTGGGTGTTTCCCAGAACTTCGAAACTTTCTAAACACATAGCCACATGGTGTTTTCAAAGTTCGATTTACAAAATAAATAGACATCTGAAAGAGTTTCTATTCCAAAGCTTTTTTTTCCTTCTTTTTGGAGAAGTTATTAGATTTGAATAGATACCTCAAAGCCATTTCTGTCATCAAAATTCTTCTTTCTTAGGTCTAAAATCCTGAAAGGATCCTTGATAGGCCACTACACTACTTCTATGTTATACTGGAACTGAATGATCTAAGTTACTGTTGCTTTTTGGTAAACATTGCCCTCCCCCACCAACCCCTCCTCTCCGCCAACCCCTTCTGTCTCTGTCTCTGTCTCAGTCTCTCTCTCTCTCTCTCTCTCTCTCTCTCTCCTTCTTCTATTTCTCTCTTGCTTGGCTGAATTACCCCAGTGGCAGAGAGACAAACAGCATTCATTGGTCTCCAGGGAAAGTGGAATCGCTGCAAATGAAGAGTGGATAGAGGTGGTGAACCAGAGGGCACGCTCTGTGTTGGCCACAAAGTCTGTGGCCTTGTGTCATTTCCCCAGAATGTCCCCTGCCGATGCCTGGCAGTGGAAGATCGGCAGTGAAGGGCCGGCAAGAGGCAGCTATGCACTTGAAAAGCTAGCTCTTGGCCTCCCTGTTACAGGTGGTCACGATGTACTAACAAACAGGGGCGCATGAAAGAACAGCCAGTGTCTCAGAAAATGACAAAACTGTATCGACAAGTTTGTTTAATCCAGTGTGGTAGAAAAGGCACAATTCCAACATATATCATTTAGAATTGAATGTCGTTAACCTGGCTTTGTTCTTTGGAAGAAACAACTTTAAAAAGCTTTGGCTCTAGAAACAATTTAAACAATTAACACAATGAAGAAAAGGTTTAAAAAAATTTTTTTACAATGAAAATATACATACCTTTGTGTATAGACAAGCCCCCACCCATTAAAGTTATCCTGTAACATAAAGTTTATTAAACTGCCCCACAGACGAGAGGCACTTAACACCTGTGGACAAAAGGGAGTTACAGAGGCTGCTTACAAGGTGGAGAAAAGCCTGGGATTGAAGGAGGAAAAAACTCAACATTTACATGGAAAGACTAAGTCTATAAAAAATAAAATAGTGGGTCTTTGAGTGAAAAAAAAGAAAAGAAAAGAAAAGAAAAGCTAGCTCTTCTTTGGAGATACTACCAAAGGGGGACATTCGAGACTCATTCAGCTTTTAAAGGCATTTTTAAACCATATATGAAAGAACCAAATTAGATATGGCTCGCTTATGAAGTAAACCCAGTTCTTGCCTTTTGCTTTAAAAAATTCTTCCCTAGGCTCAGAGAAACTTTTTAAGTGCCCACTCTGTGGACCCTTCACTCCATGTATAGGATATACAAAAGAATAGCATAGCAGAGCAGGGCACTGACCATGGCGCTAGACTGCCCAGGGTTCAAATTCCAGTTTCTACCATGTGCTGCTCTATATTCTTGATTTAGCTTCTCTAATAAATGGAAACTAAATACCTACCTCACACAGTTGTGAGAAAATGGATATAGAAACACTTAGCAGCCAGGCATGGTGGCTCATGCCTGTAATCCTAGCACTTTGGGAGGCTGAAGTGGGTAGATCACAAGGTCAGGAGTTCGAGACTAGCCTGGCCAATATGGTGAAACCCCATCTCTACTGAAAAAAAATACAAAAATTAGCCAGGCGTGGTGGCAGGCACCTGCAGTCCCAGCTACTCAACAGACTGAGGCAGAAGAATTGCTTGAACCCAGGAGGCAGAGGTTACAGTGAGCCGAGATCATACTAGTGCACTCCAGCCCAGGCAACACAGTGAGACTCAATCTCAAAAACACCTAGCATGGGGCTGGGTGTGGTGGCTCACACCTGTAATCCCAGCACTTTGGGAGGCTGTAATCCTAGCAACCTCCTCCCAGAGGTTGAGGAGGGTGGATCATTTGAGGTCAGGAGTTCAAGACCAGCCTGCCCAAAGTGGCAAAACCCCGTCTCTACTAAAAGTACAACAATTAGCTGAGCATGGTTGTGGGCACCTGTAATCACAGCTACTCAAGGGTCTGAGGCACAAGAATTGCTTGAACCCAGGAGGTGGAGGTTGCAGTGAGCTGTGTTTGCACCACTGCATTCCTGCTTGAGTGACAGAGCAAGACTCTGTCTCAAAAAAAAAAAAAAAAAGCACTGAGCAGAACTTAGCAGAGATCATCACTCACAGTAAATATAGTAAATCATGCTCAGTATATGGTGGTAAAGTTGATTGTGATGATTTTTGTCACTTGCTTTCTCTTTAATCCTCTATTTTTAAAGAACACAAAAAATAAAATTTGTCCTTGCTCTCCTAGAAAGGTGAGACTTTGGAGGCTCAGCAAGTTTGCTCGCGATGACTCTTGCTGTGATTGCATTTTGAGTAGGGAACACGTAAAATTCATTATCCAAACCTGGATACTTTGAAGAGTGAAATGGAGTGCGAATGCAATGGAACACTGGGGCAACAGGCATAAACTGGGACTCTCCCAGGAAAACTGGGAGTTTGGTTATCCTAATTACAGGACTATTCAAGAAAATTGAAATTCTAAACCTTATTCCTGTTTCAAAGTCTGAAGCTCAACTGGAGGCTAAGGTGCTAATTTTCTCAAAAGTCTATTCCTGTGTCTCCAGAAGAAGAGGAGATAATTGCGCTTGCTATTTTATCTTATACTTGCTATTTTACCCAGACACTCTATTTTTAAAACATGAGTCACAACAAGAAAGCATTATTGCTACTTTTATATTCCTAAGTCAGAAACTTTGGCTGGATCATCAGGACACTGGCTCCATTGCCCTGCTTGGATTATCACAGTCTTGGTCCAAGTTATGCCACTTACACAACCGGGGAGCTGGTTCCAGGGACCTCTGAGATGTCTAAGGGTTTAGGATTGTTTTTAGTCCCCTGGAGTATTATCATGTAACAATGTCAGTGGTGTTACCTTTTCAAAACTCAGATTTTGCCTCATTTTGGAAGCAGAGTTCAGTCTAGGTTGTGAGGAACACACTACTCCCGAAAGCACCATGAAGGAATGAACAGTACCCTCACTTATCTTTATTTGGAGGGTTTTATGTGCCAGACACTATAAATCTGTGTAACCCCCACAGCAAACCTCTGTAGTAGGTACTGTCATCGTCTGGAAAGAGGGGTCACTGAGACACAGAGAGAAGGTAAATGACTAATCAAGGTCTCATGGCCAGTAAGCTGAAGCATGGCTTCAAATGGCGAGAGTGGGACTTCTCTGGCCATGCTCTTAACTCTGAGCCATTCAGCAAAGTCTGGTGGCCTGAAGGAGAAGAAGAGGCCTCCACATTTCCACCATCATATTGCAGGAAATAAAATTTATTTTGATCTTAGAAGCTGAGAAAGTCATATCCATGGCCCACACCCTCAAAGTGCTACCTTCTGGCCAAGGGGGTAAATGACAACAAAACTTGTCCTAAGACCGGTAAACAGCCACAGGGTATATTTTCACACACAGCCTTCTGAAGACTGCTCTTTCCTTTGTGTAACTGGAAAGGTCTGGATATCAATAGTATTTTGAATGCTCTCTGTGCTCCTTGGGAACTCATTTCAAGGGCTCACCAATCTGCGTTGCATACCAACATGTGACCCAGCGTTAAACTAACATGTCATTTTCTATCAAGCTTCTTAGCAGTTAACACTTATTATTCTGCAGCTCATTCAAGGGCTATGATAATTACCTTGTCAAAGACGGGAAAAAATAGTTTCTCATCAACACATACATTTATCCTATGGAAAGAAATTCAAGGAAGTTATAATTAATGCTAGCCCAGATAATTTGCTTCAAGGAAATAATTTAAAAACAGGAGTTAAATTGACTTGAATTACATTGCTATGTAAAATTCTTACAAAATGTAAAATAAACGGGTCTGTTTTGAATTTTAATTTTTGCAGAGTCAACTTTATTAGTAGGTTAAAAATATTTCATGAAACATCAGCTATTGAACTCAATTTTCCAGATTTCTTTAGTCATTTGACTCGCTTCAATCACAGCACCAATACTGTCTTTTATTCTGTTGATGAAAAGAGTCAAAATCTGTAAAATATTTGAAGAGACTTATTCTGAGCCAAATACAAGTGACCAATGGCCCATGACACAGCCCTGGCTCTCCTGGAAAGGAGGGATTTGGAAGCTCAGCACCTTCTCTCACCATGACTCAGAAGATCCTGAGAACATGTGCCCAAGGTGGTTGGGCTATAGCTTGGTTTTACACATTTCAGTGAGACATCGGACATCAATAAATACATGTGTGATATACATTAGTTCCTTCTGGAAAGGTGGGACAACTGGAAAGAGGGGAGCCTTCCAGGTCATGGGCAGATTCAAAAATTTTCTTATTGGCAATTGGTTAAAAGAGTTATTATCTAAAGACCTGAAATCAATACAAGAGAGTATCTGGGTTAAGATTAGGAGTTGTAGAGACCAAGGTTCTTATACAGATGAAGCCTCCACGTAGCAGGCTTCCGAGAGAATAGATTGTAAATGTTTCTTTTCAGACTCAAAAAGTCTGTTCTATCAGTCTTAAGGTGTCTGTTTTAATGTTAGTGCTGGTCATCTGTGCCTGAATTCCAAAGGGAAGGGAGTATAATGAGGCATGTCTGACCTCCACTTCCCATTATGTCCTGAACTAGCTTTCTGGATTAATTTGGAATGCCCTTAGCTGAGGGGAAGGCCCATCAGTCACTTGGGGGTTTTAGAATTTTGTTTTTGGTTTATAATTTTTATGTTCAAAGCTGTTGATTTTAAACTTCTAACCAAACTTGTGGGAATGCTTTATTTATTCATTTGCTTATGTACTTTTTAGCTAACTTTTTTTTTGGGCATGTAATGACCTCAATTTACAAATTCTTTTAGCAGATATTTGTGAACCAGATATTTTTCTAGGTGCTGGAGATAACGTAGTGAATAAAAGTGTGAAGTGTTCTGCTCTCAATTTGTTTGTAGTCTAAGGGGAAAATAAGAAATAAGAAACAAATGAATAAGATAATGCCAGATGATGACCAATGCTGCAAAGTCATAACAAGGGTGGAGACGATGAAGAGTTGGAGAGTAACAGGAGGAGGGTGCTTAAGATCAAGTGGTCTGAGAGGCCTCTCTGAAGAAGCATTAGAGTGGAATTCGGTCATGGGAATACTGGTACAAAGGCCATGTGGGACTGAGGGAGAAGCAGGTCTCAGGCCTTGAGCATTTGCTATCTGCCAGGGCTGTCTGGGAGACAGGCGATTCAAAGTTTCACAAGAACAGCCATGGTCTTTGCCCTTGTGAAGTTTATTGTCTGCAGGAAAATAAAGTCCTGCCTCCAAGGAAGTCCTGATTGGTTGAGAAAATAGGTATGTAAATAAGTCATTGTAATATAAAAAAATTCTCCTAGTAGCTACCACCATGGAAGGAGAAAGAAGAGTGTTGAGATTCACTCAGGGTGGTTGGCAAAATATTAAGGGAAATATTAGGTAATGTTGTAAGATTATAGTTTCAAACCTTTTAGAAGGCCAAAAGGTTTTCATTAAGAGGCTGAACCTTAGAGCATTAGGTCATAAGGGGAAGATGAAAGATAACATAAGCTTCCCCAGTCAAGTCTGTTCACCCCACATTCCTTTGTCTCAACTCTGTTTAGTCATGTAAACTTTGTGCCAGATGGTCCTCTCAGGGGGAGGTTGAAAAAAGATTACCTGTTAATGGTGTTTGTTCAAGGCCCCAGAACCAAAACCTTTTATCATGCATAAAACCACTCTTTTAACCATGTTAATCATCTACAAGCGTGTTGACTTAAAACTTCTGTTATTAAATCTATACTGGATAAACACAAAGAACAGTGAGTAGGGGTCAAGCAGCTGCAATCGCCCTCCGAGAGCAGCTGATGACCTCCCTAGCTCACTGGATCACCATACTCTGTATGTTTAAGTGTATTTATTCATCCACCACTAAGTCAAGGTCTGCAGGACAGACCTCCACAGGTGGTGATCAATGTCTCAGAAGGAAATGGTCTAGTCTCTCTGGTATTAAATTATATTCAGCCCAAAGCTGCCTCCTTACATATTTTAAGTTCAGATTAATGGTTTCTCTGTACATAGTGAACTGTAACCTAACTGGATGTGTAAACAGACTGTTACTTGCTCCTGTGCCAATTGCCAACTTTTGGCCAAAGGTGGCCAGCTGTTCAAATTGCATTCAAATAAGGCAAAAGCCAAACTGTAAGCAATCCAGCTGTTCTGTAACTCACTTCCATTTTCTGTATATCAGTTTCCTTTTTCTGTTCATAAATCCTTTCCAACCACATGACCACAGGGAGTTTCTCTGAATCTATTCTAGCTGGGGGGTAGGGGGACTACCTGATTCATGAATCATTCTTTGCCCAGTGAAAATCTGTTAAATTGTACTTGTCAATAGGTTTTTCTCTTGACATTGGGTAGGGCAATGGGTGAGAGGAGACCTTCTAAAGGAATTTGTAAATGTCCCTGTTCAGAAATGTGATTTGAGGAAAGCTCTTAAGGCACCAGGAGGAAGTGAATACATGAGAGTCTCCTGGTTGGGACTGATCCCAATCTCGTATCTAGGAGTTAAGGGAGAGAAAAACACTGATAGTAGATGAAAAATAGGAATTGTTTTTCTTTTTTCCTTGTTTTCTAATAAATGGAAGACAGGGAGAGATCTCTTGTCCTCCCTGAGGTTCCAAGTAACTGAAATGAAGCACATGAATAGGAGAAAAGGCATATACATTTATTTAATGTGTGTACATGAGAGCCCTCAGAATGAAGACCCAAAGACACAGGGGGAATTGTTCATTTTTATACTTAGGTTCAACAAAGTGTGCACAGCCATGTAGAATTAGAATTGGACACAAAGGGTATGGTCTAATGCTGACAGACTGAGTGGGGAAACCCAGCAAGTCCTGTGTCTAGAGTCTGCTTGGCCTCTATGAGCAGCATTCCTGCCTTCTGAAGATGGGGCAGGGCTCTCTCTAGAATAGGGTTCTTATGGCCTACAGTCAAACAAGGGAAGTCAGATAATTTTTTTTTCTTTTCTTTTTCTTAAACAGAGACAGGGTCTCACCATGTTGCCCACGCTGCTTTCAAACTCCTGAGCTTAAATGATCCTCCCACCTTTGCCTCCCAAAGAGTGCTGGGATTGTAAATGTGAGCCACCACACACAGCCCAGATAATTTGTTTATGGCCAGTTTGTACACAGAAAGGCAGAAGGAACTTTAGAGCCATATTTTAGGTTTAATGGCTAGCTTTGGGAATAAGGGTTCTGGTTTCTATGACCCACCTTGGGGAAGAGTGCTTCTAGTTTCTATGGCTAGCTTTAGGAAAGAATGGGATTAAGAGACAGGAGGTCTTCAGAAGGTCAGAGAAAAAGTTTTGCCTCCAAGACTACATCTGAGGGTCTTCATTTTGGAGTATTGTTTTCTGAGCCCCAACAAGCCCATACTTTACTGAGTGTCTTCTGTACCCCTAGAACCATGGTGGATGGCTGTTTTCTCTCATTTAATTTTCAGAAGAAGCCTGTGAGATACTGATTATTATTCTCATTTGCTCGAGATCAGGAAACTGAATTCCAGAAAATCAAGCGGCTGGATCGTGTCATTTGTGGTAGCAAATGTTTGGTCTGCCCTGTCCCAGACAAACTACTGGGACAGAAATGGACAGGATTGTGATATTTTTGTCATGCTAACATAAAAAGGAAAAAGAAATACTGACTCTGAGTGTTAATTTTAAGCTACAACTATTGCATAACAAAGATAGATACAACTTTTATCTACCAATGGTGGTGTTCATTCTAGACTCTAGGCTCTTTTAAAATAGTAATGTGTCTTCTTCATCTTTGTGCCTTCCCTTCTTTTCTTTCCCATCTCCCTACTGAAAAACCGTGTATTGATACAGAGTACTGGCAAGAGGGTAGTTGGATGAATGACTAAATTAATGAAGAAGAGGGTGATCGAGACACTCTTTTCTGATGTTCACCTAGGAGAGAACAGTAACAGTCTAGCAGGTAAAGCTTGGGAGGCAGGGAATGTGAATAAATTAGAGCTCAAAAAACAAACACCTGTATTTAACAAATGCTTAAGTGAGGGAGGTGTGCAGAGAGAAGGCTGCGTTCAGTAGCCAATTTAAGAAAGACAATCAAGAAGTTCCATGACCAAGAGAATTGGAGCGAAAGTCGGTGGGCCTGGGGAATATTTCTGGCCAGGGAGAGTGAGTCTGTGGCAGCAACAGGGCACAGCTGCAGGTCAGGTTGCTCAAAAGGATCACGCACTTCCTGTGCTCCAGGCCCCCTGCAGAAACTTGTCTCTCCTTGAAGCCTTCCGAACATTCCACGAGGTGACTCCCAGGAGCCCTGTTTACAAGTTAATCAGCTGAAGCTTACAAGATCCAGCTGCTTGATTTTCTAGAATTCCGTAAACTGATCTCAAACATCCAAGAGGCCTTGAATAACTTGCCCTGAGTCATACAGCCAGTAAGTGGCGCAGGTGGGACTTGGCTGACTCCAGCGTCTCCTGCTCTGTCTACCGCCCTGTGTTTCCTCAAAGGCCGGATGACAGTGGGGGCTGTGAGATCCCCAGATCCTGCAGAGGATCTCTGGGAACAAACAAACAAACATTAAAAAAAAAAAAGGAAACCTCCCTACTTGCTTCAGAACAAATAAAGCTGAGATCAAGGAGGCCAGGTTTGGACTGAAGCAAGAGGTCAGGGTGAACTCACACACAAGGACAGTTACCGCACAGTAAATATTTATTAAGCAATCACCCTGACTGAAGGCCTGGAAGAGATGTATCACTGCTTCCAGCTGCTCAGGAAAGGAGAGCCCTGCAGCTTTCTCACAAATGTGTGTGCATGTACAATACCAAATGTATTGCTGTACCTTGAGATTCTTTTGAATAGCAGTGAAATCAGTTGGGTACTTTACATAGTGTGTGCGCGCGCGGGCACACACACACACACACACACACACACACACACACACACACACACGAGGACTTTTAGGAAAAGCTTGACTGTCTTCTCTGGTTCCTCCTGCAGAAATCTTCAGCAGTCGCTGACACCTGAAAGAACGCTGCATATTTACCTGTTTTGCCTCCATAAGGGAAGCTTCCTGCCCACCACACCTTCAAAAGGAATGACCTTCAGGCCTTGTCCTTGGTTCCATTTGACCCTGTTCCTAGGGTGGGCATGTGGCACTGGCAGCCAAGCCAGCAGCTGGCTGGAGACTCACAGTGTGGCCCAGAATAAAGTGAGGGCTGAGTCAACCAGACTATCTTGGGAATATGAATTGAGAAATACAGACTTGAGATCAGTCTGTTCATGAGATACAATAAAGGAAATTAGTTTTGGAGAAAGTTCTTTCTCAGGAACTCTCCTGCTGCACACCTGGTTTGGTTTGGCTTTACAGGTCAGCAGATTTCCAGCTGGGGAGGGGGTGCCAGTCTGCCAGGGGGCAGGCATCCTCACTTCCCCCGGGCGCCTCTCTCGCCTGTTATAAGTGCTGGAGAGCAGCTCACGCTGCACACTTTCTTACACTTCCCCAACAACTTTCCTAATTCAGACTACTCTCTTGCATCCGTGAACTCTCCATGTCCTCCCTGCTTCCCCCAGGAGATTCCAGACATCTGCTGAGAGAGGCTGGATGGGGAGATGGGCTAAGGTTCAAAACTCCAGTTTGGACACCTCTTAGCAAGGGCTGGAGGTAGAAGACATCTCCTCCAGGTTCTTCTTTAAAAAAAAAAATTGAGGATTCTTCCTGCTTGGTAGCTTCAGTATTTCAGATTTAACTAAAATTATGAAACAACAGGGAAATTCCCAATTGGCAACCTTTTCCAAAAAGATGGGAGCTGAACCTGCACAGCTGGGAAACTTTAAGCACAAAAATAGACCACCCGTGTGCAAAACAAGGCAGTGCAGGAGAACTGGGGAGGTTTAAAAGCGTGAGCTCCAGAAGCCCACAGGACTGGGTTCATGCCTGGTCTGGCCATTTCTTGAGTGTGTAGCTTGAGACAACATTAATGTCTTTCTAGCCTAACTTCTTCATCTTTAAAATGGAGAAAATAATAGTCCATTCAGATAATTATTACAAAGTTAGTCCAAGTAAGCAAAGCTACTTACGAAAGGAAGAGCCCTGGCCCTTGGGGGTGGGATGTGAACGGTGCCCGATCTCCAAATGCCAGGAAAATGAGTTGGGTACTTTGCACCATGCACACACAGAGACACACAACACTCACATACACATACAGAGATGGCAGATGTTCAGGAAGAGCTTCTTGGCAGAGAAGAGACAGAGCAAAATAGAGATATGATGAGAGACAGAGAGAGTTAAAGAGGTGTCATGGGGACATGAAAGAGGGAGAGAAGTCATTTCCTAGAGCTGACAGCAGACAGCTTTCCTCTTCCAGCTGTTCTTCCACTCTAAGCCTATAGTTGACTAAACAAAACAAAAACCCACTAGCAACTACTTGTAGGTGAGTCTCTGTTCCAAAAAAAGCATAATTAAACCAATGAGCAGCCTCCTGAAATGCTCCACTCCCTCCCCTGGGAGTCTCTCTGGACGGATCTGAGGATGGTTATTCTCTGCCACACATACATCTATAGAAGCAGCTAGAACTCTAGGGATCTCCCCATCCAGGTGCCAGTGCTGTTCTTGAGGTCAAACTTGAGAAAAATCTTCCATAGAAATGAAATAAAGAAGGGGCCAGGCATAGTGGCTCATGCCTGTAATCCCAGAACTTTGGGAGGCCGAGACGAGTGAATAACCTGAGCTCAGGAGCTCGAGACCAGCCTGGCCAACATGGTGAAACGCCATCTCTACTAATAACTTAAAAAAAAAATTAGCCAGGTGTGAAGGTATGCACCTGCAATCTCAGCTACTTAGGAAACTGAGGCAGGAGAATCGCTTGACCCCAGGAAGTAGAGGTTGTAGTGAGCCAAGATTGTGCCATTGCACTTCAGCCTGGGCAACAAGAGTGAAACTCCATCTCAAAAAAGAAAGAAATGAAAGAAAGAACGAACAGTTATTTACTGACCAAAAGGGAATTTGAACATACCAATGCTCTCTGTAAAACTGCCTGAAGAATTGAGCATCCAATAATTTCAAACAATGTACAATATTCTCTAAGCTGTGCACAGCAGCTTAAACATGGGCTTTTCTAGGAATAATGGCACTCAAATGTTGAGATGGCTCCAATATACCAATACACAGGGGATAGGCTTGCATCCGCATCATTAGAAAATAAAACCTTCATGTCAGAAATAGTAAACGCATGGAAACTTTCTTTCTGGGCAGAGTCTTGCCATGGCTCTGTTACAAATACTTCCGTAGTACTTCTTTGTGGTAGATTGCTTGCAAAGATGGATGCAACACTCCCTTGCAATGTGACCTCGCTTTTCCTCCCACCAAGAGGGGAGGTCTCTTTCCCTTCCCCTTGACTCTGCTGGCATCATGACTTAGGTTGACTGATCAGGATAGGATGTGGCAGAAGTGAGGGTGGGGTCTACAAGCCTCTACCCAAGATGTCTTGCAGCATTCATTTTGGTCCTCCTGCAGGCCCTGAGACCTCCATGTACAAAGGCCATGCTTAGCCTCTTTGAAGACTGGAGACCACAGGGAGAGAAAGGCCTCACCGACAGCCAGGACCAGCCATCAGCAGTGAGGCCATCTTAGACAGTTCACAGATGGCCAAGTTGCCAGATGATGTGTCTGTAGGTGGATTCACCCAGCTGAGCTCAGCCCGAAGTGCTCGCCCACAGAATTGTTAGTGAGTAAATAGTGTGTTCAAGCCACAAAAGTGTGGAGTGTTCTGTTACACAGAAACAGATCATAGACTCAAGGATATACCACTTTCCTCATTGTAAGCAGGTGCTCTTTTAGCTATGGAGTAGGAAGGAGGGCAGCACATTCACAAAACCAACCGGGGGAGGAATCTGGGAAGCCAAAGTCTAAGGGGATTATTGTGTAAGGAACTTATTATCATTAAAAATAATTATTGTTTAGCCATGTGAACAGCAAGGGTTGGCCTTCAGTTCCATCTCTTAAAGACAGAAGTGGCCAGGTGTGGTGGCTCACGCCTGTAATCCCAGCACTTTGGGAGGCTGAGGTGGGTGGATCACGAGGTCAAGAGATTGAGACCATCCTGGCCAACATGGTGAAACCCCTTCTCTACTAAAAATACAAAAATTAGCTGGGCATGGTGGTGCGCACCTGTGGTCCCAGCTACAAGGGAGGCTGAGGTGGAAGAATCCCTTGAACCCAGGAGGTGGAGGTTGCACTGAGCTGAGATTGCACCACTGCACTTCAGCCTGGCAACAGAGCAAGACTCCATCCCCCAAAAAAGAAGTAAGTGGCTTTAGAGTGGGGTGGCAGACTTACTCTTGCAGCTGTTTGATTTGTACAAAACCTTGCCCACAGGAATGTCTTTGGGGGTCAACTCCTCCTTAAGCCAGGGTGTCACTTAGGATGGATCTTATTTGCATGTATAAGCAGCAGCAACACCAAGGGAATTTCCCTTTTCTTTCCCATCTGCCAACTATTGCAACTAATTGAGAATCCTGTGACATTTTGGTTGCAGAATATTACCCAGAAAACACATCTGATTAATAAGGGACACAGGCTGTTGTCACAGAAATGGTAATGTTTTTAATGTGGATAAAAAGCTTATCAAAGCAAATGCAAAATCAGTTAATCTGGTTAAGTCCAATTCCAAGATTAAAACCTATGACTGTGCACAGGCAGAGAGCGTGGCCCAGGTGCATGCTTTTGACTGCCAAATAGGTCCTGTTCTTTTTCATTAAATGACTACACTGGACTATAGCTAGTCCTTACCCAGTTCATTTTGCTTTTTGACCGAGGAAAATAATCTCCGTGGTATTCATATAAGATCTTAAAATGCAACGTGGTAAAATAAATATCCTGTTGCTCTTTTTGTTTGTTTGCACCTTTCTATCAGTGGTCCCCTAAAAGGAAAAATCATTCTGCCTCAGGATATACACGGGAAAGTCGGGGGAGGACACTAAGCACTCGTGGGTTCAGTGTAAAGCAATCCAAGGACTCTAGAAAGTTCTGCAAATTCCCACATGTCATGGCTGTGGCTGCTCAGCACTTACCTAGGCTCTAGCAGACCTCAGCAATGGGAAAAGTCAGGGATCATGTCTCTAGGGATAAAATTTTACTGGCTAATTTGTGATGTCACACAAAGGATTTTGCTTTGCCATAGGGATGAGACACAGACATCAAAGCCATCATTTTTCAGCTTTTAAATCACACACAAGTTTGACTTTTTTAAAATAAAATTTAGGTCAACTGTAACTATTCAGAAATTCTGGCCAAAGGGTGGGAGGTGAGTGTTAAGATATTATATTCTTGCAAAAATTCAAATCAGTGAAATGTTTTATGCAAGTTCTATGAAAAAGCGAAACGTATCATAAATACGATATTTTATTTGTTAGCTTTTAAATAAAATCTTTTTGAAAGAGTAATATTTTATGAGAAATTTAAAAATTCATTGGTACAAAAATTAATGATAAAAAGAAATTACTTCATACACAGTGTGTTCTCCTCTTGTACCCAACAATTACAAAAAGAAGTATGCACCTCACCTAAAATATAAAATAAAAAACTCTGGCCAGGCACGGCGGCTCACACCTGTAATCCCAGCACTCTGGGAAGCTGAAGCGGGTGGATCACCCGAGGTCAGGAGTTCGAGACCAGCCTGACCAATGTGGTGAAACCCCATCTCTAGTAAAAATACAAAATTAGTTGGGTGTGGTGGCACACACCTGTAATCCCAGCTACTTGGGAGGCTGAGGCAGGAGAATCACTTGAACCCGGGAGGCGCAGGTTGCAGTGAGCTGAGATTACATCATTGTACTCCAGCCTGGGCAATACGAGCAAAACTCTGTCTCAAAAAAATAAATAAGTAACTTTTTTTGAGAAAGTTTTCCACCAGTTCCATAAATTAACTTAAAATGTATCTGCATTTTACTAATGTTGGACAAGTTCCTCCTTAACTTTGATGTCTACAGTTTACAAGGGCCCTGCTTGTAGCTGCCTTAGAAGGGTGTGATGGCATGTGAAAGAATTGGATCTCCTTGGAAGAAAGGTGGAATCACACAGAAATTCAAAATGTTTTCCTTTACATCCACATCTCATGAGACTCAAAAAAAAATGTATCTCCCAAAACATTAATCTCAATCACACTAGTAATTTCTATAATTTACTTCACTGTAGAAAAAGCATATATTTAATATTTAGGGTTTAGAAACAGCTCCCACTGTGCCTTTTCCCCAGCTGTACACTGTCCTGGATGACAGCCTAGTAGTTCAGGTCAACAGAGGTCATTCAGCAGCCCCTCCCCTCCATGCCTCTTCCCTATCTCAAATAAAATATTTAAACTGAATCATGTAGTTTGGTTTCATAAATTGATCAAATTGTTTCAATACTCACCTAAACCCTATTTTTAAAAAAACACTATACAGTGAAAGTCTCATTAGGAGGAAACCATCTTGAAGGACATTGAGCAAAGAGTTTGGCATATCTCGGCTGTTGAATCCCTGTTCATGATATGATTATGTATTTAAGACACAGTAGGTGGAACAGATCTAGCAAAGGTTTTGGTCCATTGAATTCCACCTTAGTGTTTGGCAGAATAGGCTCTAAAAGCTTTTTCTGATATATGTGGAAAATAAGCTAATGTTTCTCTTTATTGTCTTCCTTCCTCAATATTTACATTGTTGTGTAGGAATAGGAATATGTAATAAATATACAATCAAATAACATACAATTAAATAATCAGGTATTCAGTGAGTGAATACACTCAGTTTTAATACAGTCTCATCTCCTATGGGGCATGATAAGTGCTCTGTTCTAGGATATAGGAGACTTAAGATCTGTTTCCATCTGCTGTGCATCCTTGGAGAAATGAAATAAAAGCACACTCATAAGCTGAGTTGTATTTTAATCTTCGTGACAGCCTCTTGAGAAACAAGCCTATACAACAACAAGTACATTATAAGCACTAAAAAGGCATATTATACATCTTATATTAAGTGTCTCTAACAACATACACAAGATGAAATTATGGAAAGTAACTGAGGAAGGTAAGAGGTGGACAATATGATCTCTGTTTTCCAGTGTGGAAACTGAGTCTCAGAGAAATTAACTGACTTGGCACAGCTCACAAGCTGGATGAGCAGAGGCAGGCTTTGAATCCACGTCTCTCAGACTCTGCAGCCCAAGCTCTTACCTGCTACTTTGGATTCTAGTACAGTGGTTTCAGCAGGTCTGGGGTTAAATCTTAGCTATGCAGACTGGGTAAGTTACATTACTGTTTTTCGTGTTTGAATACTGGAATACTGCTATTTAGTCCAGGATATGGGAAGGATGAAACGTAGCATGACATGGAAAGGATTCCCATGTAGCAGTTTCTAAGTCAATGCTAGTTCCTTAATTTTCCTCCTTGCCTAGGCCTCAGTTTCCTTCTTCATGTAGTAAGGAGGTCCCTGGGGCTTTCCAAACATCAAAGAACAGCTGGTTCAATCTTCTCAACTTATAATTAAAAAAATTAAAACTTGGCCAGGCGCGGTGGCTCAAGCCTGTAATCCCAGCACTTTGGAAGGCCGAGGCGGGTGGATCACGAGGTCAAGAGATCGAGACCATCCTGGTCAACATGGTGAAACCCCGTCTCTACTAAAAATACAAAAAATTAGCTGGGCATGGTGGCGCGTGCCTGTAATCCCAGCTACTCAGGAGGCTGAGGCAGGAGAATTGCCTGAACCCAGGAGGCGGAGGTTGCGGTGAGCCGAGATCGTGCCATTGCACTCCAGCCTGGGCAACAAGAATGAAACTCTGTCTCAAAAAAAAAATTAAAAAAAAAAAAAATTAAAACTTAGAGAAGTGACTTGCCCCAAATCATAGCTAGTTAGCAAGGATTTTGTATTCTCTTAGCAATAGTTTTTATGATGCACTTAAAATGAGACTTGGACCTAATCTGAACAAATTATCCAGAATCCTGATACTCTACAGTCCGGATAATTAACAAAATTGTAGTTATTGTACTTTGATTGTTTCGCGGGTTTGGCCCAGCTTAGCTAACACATCCTTATTACATATTTACTGCTAGGCGAAAGTCCCTTCATAGTTGTTTTTTTCAGTCTGAATGCATGTCTCTTGACTTTTCTTGGCTTTCTACTTCTCATCTTTCAGGTCTAGGCTCAAATATGATCGTTTTGAGAGGCGTTCTCTAGTGGTCCTAATCAGCTTCCCCAGTTACTTTCCAGGATGGCATCTTGTGTATTTCATTAGAGACACTTAATATCATACCTTTTTAGTGTTTATAATTTACTTATTTGTCATTTCTCTGGCTACACCAGAATATAAACATCATAAAGGGATCTTGCCAGCATTTTTTTCATTGTAATATCTCCTGCCCTCAGCCAGAGCCTGTCACATGATAGGTTCAGAATAAATATTAGTTTAATGACTGTCTCCATCTGCTACCTTTCCTCAGAGCACTTGATGTCAAAACACTTTAAAACAGAGGTGAAGGCTTGGTAATTTAACTTTTGAATAAAAAACAAAATCGACCTTGGTAGTTATGGTAAAGAGATAACGAAATCTTTATCTCAGGCAAATAGAAGCCAGCACATTCCATTGCCATGAGTGACTCTGACTTTAAAGACAGTTGGAAGCAATAAAAATAAAACCAAAACCACCCCAATTAATACAAAATAAAAATTAATAGTCATTGTGAAATATAGTTTGTCCAAAGTTTTATTCTTAGTATTTGTCATTCTTTCTAAACATTTGGCAGGGAAAATTCACATTCCCTTTATTCCTGGCTCATGGGAATTACTCTCAGCCACTTGAGCACCAAATCCAGACACTCACACAAAACAAACTGGAGCCTCAACTACTTCTGATTGGGGATGAAGCGTGACAGTCACGTTTTTATTTGGTCCCACTCCTGAATGTGACCTGACTCCAGTTTATAAAACATTACCTTTTAAAGTCACAAACTTTTGGCCCTTAAACTTAGAAAGCTCTGAGAGTTGAATTCTTAAACTTTAAAGAAAAACTTGTGTAAGTCCAACTCAGTAATTGGTCCTGCAGGGACTAAACAGGAGCAATGCCACAGAGGAAGGTGTGTGTGCTGTGATTTGAATGTGTGTGTCCCTCCAAAATTCATATGTTGGGACTTAATTCCCAAAGAGATGATGTTGAGAAGTGATGCTACTGGAAGGTGATTATGCCGAGAGAGCTCTGCCCTCATGAATGCAGTTAAGTCCCCTTGTAAAAAGCTTATCGTGAGTTCCAGACCCCGCTTTCTGCCTTTCCACCATGTAAGGACACAGTGTCAATCCCTTCTGGGGGAAGGCCATCTTAAAAGCAGAGAGTAGCCCTCACCAGACACTGATCTTGCTGGCACCTTGATCTAGGAATTCCAGGCCTCCAGAACTGTGAAGAATAAATTTCTGTTGTTTCTAAATTACTCAGTTTTGGGTGGTTTGTTACAGCAACACTCATGGACTAAGACAAGGTAGATAATATGAAGGGTAATTCTGAGCTTGCTCATGTCTACAAATACTTGCTTTTATCACAAAGCTTTACTGAGCAACTTCCTTATTATGTTTTAAAAAGTTAGGAATGTCGCAAGAAACATAATATTTTAGCTCTGAGATCCGTTCTTAATAAAAAATTGTGATTTTAAAAAACTACTTTTGATATCCACGGGTATCTCACAGTTGTCTCAAATCACTCCCCAACATGCTTTGATGAAAAATGGAAGTTTATGCCCTACAAGAGTTGGGAGACATCAAAGAAAAATAATCTAAGCTCTTTACCACTTCTGAAGTATTAAGTTGCAATGTGTTCAAAAACTAACATCATTATCATTCCAGGTTGCATGGGATAGTCCCATTCCATGCCTCTAATCCATGCATAATAATTATTTACACCCTTTTCATTCTTAAAAGTATCTGGTTTGGGCAACAAATTATATGATTTGATCATTCTAACAACAGCTCATTAAACTTTGAGATGTTTGATAAAGGGGAAAGTGTCTTTTTAATCTGTTTCCCTAAAGCCTAATATCATGTCTGGCACATGATTTCTATGGGGTTAACAATAGCTATAAATTCCTTGGTGTTACTCTCATCTGGAGGTGAACTCCAGTTCTATTCTTTATGAATATCAGCCAGACTGTGACTACTGTGCCTGATAGAGTATGTTGGAATTATGCTGGTTTTGAGCATACCTTTTACCCCTTCTCTAGGAGTCTAAACCACTCTGCAAGAAATCCTTCCACACTGCTGGTGACAGTAAGTAGAGAGGAAAATGAGAATGGGCCTAGGTGAGCTCACCTTCCTGTCTCCCCAGCAAGGCATCAGGCATGTGAATAAAGCCACCCTGGACCCTTCAGGCCAGATCAGCTGTCTGGTGAATATCAACAAGTGATCTGAATGAATGACAGTGTCATGTTAAGCAGAACAGTGTCATGTTGAACAGTGCCACGTTGAGCAGAACTGCCGAGGTGATCTCTGCCTGAATTCCTGACCCACAAAATTATGATCTATAAATGCTTGTCATTTCAAACCATCAAATATTTGTTCTGAACAATCAAAAACCAGAACGACAGCCTTCAATAAATCTTTCTTGAACTGAACTGACCACAATGCCGCAGAATTTGGGAATTTTTGATCATGATGTTTGTACAGATATTTTCCCTTCTCAGCTTCAGCTCAGCATAATTAGGTTCATTCAAAATAGAAATGAGAGGCAGTAATTTTGATAATTTAACTTAATGTCAAGTTTGACTTAGTATCAAGTTCAAATTTTGGTGAAGATGAATTTAAGCCACAATTTGATGATGGCACCTGTGATAAAGTCACATATAGACTTTAATAAATCACAATCTCTAGATTTCTAAACGATAATCATAGAAAATTATTCTATAATTTTTCCCCATACATTTTATTCACAATCTATTCCTTACATAGGTACAAAAAGCAAAACTCTTAACAGCTACATAATTCCATAGGATATAAAAACACATGAATTCCCAAGCTATTATTGTCTCCAAAGCCAATTTAATAGAGCACAAAAATATTTTCATTAATGACATACACTGAGTCAGTTATAACTGGTTCTAATTTCAATAAACTACTTAGGAGAAAAAGTCTTGGTCAAATTCCCTAACTTCTTTGAGCTCTGGTTTCTTTAACTGTAGATGGGGAACAGTAATAGCAACTTCCAAAAGTTGCAGAGTAGATTCAACGAGACAAGGTGTTGGTCAAAAATCTGGTATCTAGTAAGTAGTGGTATCTATTTCTTAATGATACTACCTATATTTTTAATTTTTGATACATTAAAAATGACCATAATATACAATAAGGTATATGTCTTCTTAGGACAAATTTAACAAAAATAGTGCAAGACTTGCACAGTGAAGCAACTATAAAACATCACTGAAAGAGATGAAGATGTATATAAATGCAGGGATGTCTCATGCCTCTTGGACTAGACAACTTAATATTGTTAACATAGCAATACTCCTCAAATTGATAAAGAGATTCAATGTAATCTCTGTCAAATTCCGAGATGTGTGCTTTGCAGAAATTGAGAGGCAGATCCGAAGATCCACAGGGAAATTCAAGTGATACAGAATAACCAAAACACTCTTGAGGAAGAAGAACTAAGTTACAAGACTCCAATTTCCCTATTCCCAAACTTATTATAAAGTTGCAGTAATCAAAGCAGTGTGGTAGTGACCATAAGGATAGACATATAGACTAATGGAATAGCATTCAGAATCCAAAAATAAACCCATACCTCTATGGTCAATCAATTTTTGACAAGGATGCCAAAGCCATTCAACAGGGGAAAGAACATGCCGAGACAACTGAATATCCATTTGCAAAAGAATGGAGTTGGGAAACTGCTTTATATCATATACAAACATTAGCTTGAAATGGACCAAACACCTAAATGTAGGAGATAAGATTATAACCCTCTTAAAACAAAACATAGAGGAATAAATCTTTGTGGCCAGTTAGGTACTAGTTTCTTAGATATGTCATGAAAAGTACAAACAGCAAAACAGAAAATAGATCCATTGAACTTTATAAATATTAAAAATTTTGTGCTGTAGAGGACACTATTAAGAAAGTGAAAAGATAAACCACACAATTGAGGAAAATATTTGTAAATCACTTATGTGATAAGGGATTAACATCCAGAATATACAAAGAACTCTTACAACTCTCCAATAAAGGGATAAGTAACCCAATTTTAAAAATGGGCAAACGATTTAAATAGAAATCTCTCTAAATAACATATACAAATGGCCAACCCACATATGAAAAGATTTCCAGCAGCATTAATCATTAGGGAAATGCAAATCAAAACCACAATGAGATATCACTTCACATTAGAATGGTTATAAAACAGACAACAGCAAGCATTGGTGAGCATGAGGAGAAACTGAATCCTCTAACACTGCTAGTCAGAATATAAAATGGTTCTGCCACTTTGGAGAAACTTTGATTTCTGCAAAATGTTAAACGTAGTTACCATATGACCCAACAATTCCACTCCTAAGTACGTACACAAGACAAATGAAAACATGTACATGCATGTTTACAATGGTCCAAAGAGTAAACAACCCAAATGTCTATCATCTGAGGAACTGATAAAGAAAATAGAATAAGAGTATTATTCAACCATAAAAAGAATGAAGTACTGGCCAAGCGTGAGGGCTCATGCCTATAATCCCAGCACTACGGGAGGCCAAGGTGGGTGGGTCACCTGAGGTTGGATCAACACCAGTCTAACCAACATGGAGAAACCCCGTCTCTACTAAAAATACAAAATTAGTCAGGCTTGGTGGCAGGCCCCTGTAATCCCAGCTACTTGGGAGGCTGAGGCAGGAGAATCACTTGAACCCAGGAGGCGGAGGTTGCAGTGAACCGAGATCGTGCCATTGCACTCCAGCCTGGGCAACAAGAGCAAAACTCCATCTCAAAAAAAAAAAAAAAAACGAATAAAGTACTGATACATGCTACTACATGGATGAAACTTGAAAATATGCTATGTGAAGAAGCCAGACACAAAACAGTACATACTGTATAATTTCATTTACATGAAATGTGCAAAATAGGCCTATCTATAGAGACAGTAGATTCATGGTTGCCAGGGCCTGGGGAAGAGGAGAATGGGGGCCAATTGCTACTGGGGCTGGCATCTTCTTGGTGATAATGAAAATGCTCTGGAATTTGTTAGCGGTGGTGATTTAGCAGTGTTGGAAATATCCTGAAACTACTAAATTTCATACTTTTAAAGTAAGTTTTATAGACTGTGAATCGCATCTCAAAAATTCAAATAAAGTAAGATAAAGAGTACTAAAATATAATCTATCAAGAAGTAAAACAGGTACATTTCTGTGAACTCTTCTGCCATGGTTCAGAGGCTGTTAGGCCAATTCATAACCTTGGTTAGTCAATCAGACATGGAAAGTCCTGGAAATACTTCTGTCTGATTTTTGTACCCTACTGGGTCTTCTGTACGGGACTGAATGGAAGGAGGCTTTGATAGAAAGAATAACGTGCCAGCCTCAGATTTGCTGCTTCTTTTCTCTCCAGTGCCTGGCCCTGTGGCCCTTGACAAGCCGCACCTCATGGCATGAGTCATTTCTCTCTTTGGAGTATTTAGAGTCTGCTTGTCCCGTCCCTCACCCCTGGAGGAGTGCTAAGAACTAAGTGCACAAAGTAACCGCATGGCATTTTACAAATCTGAATACTTCAGAAATACAAGCTAAGAATCCATCTTCCAGTTGACTTTAATGGCACAAGCAGACCTAATCCCTAATGTCTTTCTAAATTCTAAAGTAATTATTAGTGAGAGGTTAACACTAATCTAAATGTTATTCTTTGTGGATGGGCATAAACAACAATAAACTTTTCTTCTGAATCACATGGACTCAAATTCTGGCTAAGTATTATGCAACTGAAATGAGAGCTGAGATAATAAATTGTTTCTTCAGAGAACAAATACAATTATTGGCAAGAATTAATGGTATTTTTCTATGACCAGCTCCAATACATCAATCCAGGGGGCCAATACACTATAGTCGAAATGTAACGACAGGCAAGTCCATAATAAATGGTGACTTTGTGAATCACGGGGATACTGTCAAATTAATGCATTCTCAGTTTTAGTCTCCCCCCTGCCAGCCCATTCCAATCCTAATCTCTCCAGGGTTGAGTGATCACTCCCTCATTTAATTCCATTTGTATATATTTTTATTGAACCGGAGACACTTTATTTCACCTATTTATGATAATTTCTGTCCCTTAGTACTAGATGTAAACTCTTTGGAAAACAGAGGCTGTGTTGTTTCCATCTTTGACTGCCAAGAATACTATATAGTAACTGGAACGTTGTAGATATTTAATAAATGCATAAATGAATGAATTCACAATGCAAATTGTTGGCAAATTTATATATGAGCACAGGATAGCAACAGCCAAAAGGAAGTTCTGAAACTGGTTCCCAGAATTGCTGCTGTAGTGCAGGCTTGAAATCCTCAGGGAAATACCACAGCTGACCCCAGAGAAATTTGCAAGAACATTTTTGAAAATGGGAAACATATTAGAAGCCGAGGTTCTCAGTGGCAAAGAATTTAAGCAAGTTACCAATGCCACCACTCTGGCCACATCAGCCACACACCTTTGCACCTGCTCTCCTCCCCACCTTTCTACTTAAGTGGGCAACATCTTCCCCACTCCTTATCCCACTTTCTGGCTTAATTCTTCTCCATAGCAGTTATCACTATGTATTCCAATGATTTTTAAAATTTATTATTACCTGTCTTCCCTCCTACCTCAACAGAATCTAAACTCCGATTTGATATAGTCTGGTTTTCTCTGCTCTATACCCAGTGCTAGAAATAGTCACTGGACGTAGTAACTGCTCAAGAAATAATTATGGATGGAAAGAAGGGAAAAGGGGTAGATAGGAGGGAAAAAGAGGGAATGAAAGGAAAGAAACAGAAGATCAATCTAAGAAATATTTAAAGGTCTTGAAAGCTTTTTACAATGTTTAATATATTCAGGTAAGCTTCTGGTTCACAGATTTTGTTTGCCTTACAAATATATATATATATATATTTTTTTTTTTTGAGACGGAGTTTCGCTCTTGTTACCCAGGCTGGAGTACAATGATGCGATCTCGGCTCACCGCAACCTCCGCCTCCTGGGTTCAGGCAATTCTCCTGCCTCAGCCTCCTGAGTAGCTGGGATTACAGGCAGGCGCCACCATGCCCAGCTAATTTTTTGTATTTTTAGTAGAGACGGGGTTTCACCATGTTGACCAGGATGGTCTCGATCTTTTGACTTCGTGATTCACCCGCCTCAGCCTCCCAAAGTGCTGGGATTACAGGCGTGAGCCACCGCGCCCAGCTGCCCTATGAATATTTTTAAAAATTAAAAATCTGGACACTTCCCATATAAATATGTATTATGAGTTTCTCCCAATCAAGTCTGGTTAAACTAGGTCTAGCTCTCATTCCTCATTGGTCATGTAGACATTAATGGCAGCTTTAGTAGGGGCATGGACCAGAGTGACGTAACTTGCCAGAGAATCTTTAACCAGGAATGGAAGTTGGGATGATTCCCGGGTTTACTGACATGCCAGGATAATCTTGTTATGGATGTGTAACACAGAGGTCCTCAGAATAATTTAGATTCCTATGGAAACTCATATTCCCAAGGATATGAATGTCTTTTTTTTTTCTTTTTTCTTGTTTTTTGAGACAGTCTTGCTCTGTCGCCAGGTGCCAGGCTGGAGTGCAGTGGCACAATCTTGGCTCACTGCAACCTCCACCTCCTGGGTTCAAGCAATTCTCCTGCCTTAGCCTCCCGAGTAGCTGGGACTACAGGCGTGCGCCACCATGCCCAGCTAATTTTTGTATTTTAGTAGAGACGGGGTTTTACCATCTTGGCCAGGATGGTCTCGATCTCCTGACCTCATGATCCGCCCGCCTCAGCCTCCCAAAGGAATTAAAGGTATATAAATTCCTTTAGAGTCATTAAAATCCTTCAAAATGTTTAGGTGTAACTGTCCAAAGGCCATCTCGCCTCCTCACTTTATAAGTCAGTGAGTAGTTGTGCTCACTATTCTACATCAGCCCAATCAATGTGAAGGCTTTGTTCAACCTACCCATTCATACTACTACTTACTAGTAGTAAATCTATTACTTCTGATGACTATGGGTATTTTTCTATAAAGTAGATTTTCTATTTTACGGTGTCTAGTGTATATTTTGACTGTGGCAAAATATACATAATATAAAAACACTCTTGTAACCATTTTTAAGTGCACACTTTAGTGGTACTAAGTACATTTGCATTGTTGTGCTACCATCACCATCAGCCATCACCAAACGCTTTCATGATCCCAAACTGTACCCATGAAGTCATACTTCCCCATTTCCCTTCCTCCAGTCCCTAGTAACCACCATACTACTTCCTGTCTCTGAATTGGATGACTCTAGGTACTGGCTTAAGTAGACTCCTACAGTTTTGGTTCTATTGTGTCTGCTTTATTTCATCCTCGAGGTTCATCCATGTTGTAGCATTTATCAGAATTTTCTTCCTCTTGAAGGCTGAGGAGCATTCCATTGTATGTACATAACACATTCTTCCATCCATAGACACTTGAGTTGCTTCCACATTTTTGCTATTGCAAATAATGCTGCCAGGAACATAGGTGTGTACAAATGATTGTTTAATGTGGTGCTTCTAACTTTGCAAAGTGTTTTTGTGTCTATAATATCATAACCCCTCTGAGATAGTTAGTCTTTTCCTCTTCTAGTAAAAAAGAAATCCAAATTTTAAAAAGTTAAATCACTTGTCAACTTAGGGACAGTTTCTGACTCAGCCTGGAGTATCTTTTTCTCAATATACCTTTCACTTTTCATCCCAATGATCCTTCACCAGCTGAAGATACCAGAGACTGTGATATTGAAAATATGCATTATTTGGTCTTTGTCCCCCTTTCCTAGAAACAACTCCTAAAATTCTTAGAATCTTCAAAGTGACCCTAAGACCAAGGCTAGTAGTCTTGGTAGCTAAGACTACTTTTAGTATGCTAAGACCATCACTAGCAGCTCCTCGGTAGTTTTGGGATGGGGGCTGATCACCAGAAAGACCAAGGCATGATTAGAGAGGGTTGGGACTTTCACATCTACTCCCCAATCTCTGGGAAGGGGAGAGGTGCTAAAGGTTAAATTGATCACCAATGGGCAGTGATTTAATCAATCATGCCTACGTAACAAAGCTGCCATAAAAAAAAACACACAGAGGACAGGGTTTGGAGAGCTTCCTGCTAGCTGAACACGTGGAGGTTCCTGGAGGGTGGCAAGCCCAGGGAGCACATGAAAGCTCTTTGCCCTCTCCTCATACCCCTATGCACCTGTTCATCTGCATCCTTTTGTAATGGGTCAATGTGTTTCCCTGAGTTGTGTGATCCACTGCCGTTAATGTAACACGAAAAGGTGAGTATGGGAACTCCAATTTATAGCCTGTTGGTCAGAAGCACAGGCCACAACTTGGGTGGCTGTTGTTGTTTTTTGAGATGGAGTCTCACTCTGTCACCCAGGCTGGAGTGCAATGGCACGATCTCGGGTCACTGCAACCTCCTCCTCCTGGGTTCAAGCGATTCTCCTGCCTCAGCCTCCTGAGTAACTGGGACTACACGCCCACACCACCATGCCCAGCTAATTTTTGTATTTTTAGTAGAGACAGGGTTTCACTATGATGGCCAGGATGGTCTCCATCTCCTGACCTTGTGATCCACGTGCCTCAGCCTCCCAAAGTGCTGGGATTACAGGAGCGAGCCAACATGCCCAGCCAACCTGGGGCTTTTGATTGGCCTTGGAAGTAGGAGCAGTTGTGGGACTGAGCCCTGAACCTATGGGACCTAACACTGTCTCAGGTAGAATAGCACCAGAACGGAACTGAATTGAAAGACACCCAGCTGGTGTCTGTTACAGAATTCCCTGCTTGCTTGCTTGCTTGCTTGGTGCGTGGGGAAAACCCATGCTAAATGAAGTCAGTAGGCTCACATTTTGGGGTCAAACTATGTTTTAAAATCTATCTTTCAGGCATCAGTTGCAGCTGTTTTTTCTCTTAAAAAAATAACATGCTGAGCTAACGAAGCCAGACTCTCTCTCCATTACTTCTCAACTATGCCATTTACGCTACAAGCTAGGAAACTATGTCTACAACCAAAATAAAGGATTTAAGTCCTGATTACTCACAGGCTCAAATCATACCTGATATGGTTTCACAAGCTATTCTTGGAGAACAATCTTTATTAAATTCCAGACATGCCAATGCCATGTTTGAACGGAGAGTCTGAAAAGTTGAGAGCTCCTCAGAGGAACACTGATGGAGGGGAGAAGAGGCCAGGTAGGCAGGTGTGGCCAGACCAGCTCTGCTCTGCTTATGAGACCCTTCCCAACAATAATCCAGCCCAAGCAGAGCCATGGTTTTCATGTTAACTGATTTGTACTTGTGTGGGTTTTCTTAGCTGAATTCATGTTTTGTTATGTCAATAACAATAAGCAAGATTTTTTTCAGAAATAGTGCCATTATCTGTGCTAGTTCTCAGTTTCTTGCTATTTAGAAACGTATTTCTATCTGTCAGAACTTCTCTAAATGTTAACATTTCTCCAATTGCTAAAACCTCTCTAACTCTAATAATTCCGCATCAGTAGGAAAGTTCCCAAATCTTACGTTTTTTTTCTGACTTATTTGCCTTTGGCCTGCCCTTGCTGGTACTGGTCAGGTGTAGACCACTGGTGAAATACAGCCAATTCCTTTGATAGAGACATTTGGTGGTGGTTCTCTCTGTACTGTCAGGGAGGTAGTAACTATTTGATTTGTACTGTGTGTGTGTTTGTTTTTCAAGAGACAAGATCTTGCTCTGCTGCCCAGGCTGGAGTGAAGTGATACGATTATAGCTCATTGCAGACTTGAACTCCTGGGCTCAAGTCATGTTCCTGAGTAGCTGGAAATAGAGGTGGGAGCCACCATGTCTGGTACATTCCTTTTTTCTTTTTCTTTCCTTTTTTTTTTTTTTTTTGAGATGGAGTCTTGCTCGGTCACCCAGGCTGGAGTGCAGTGGTGTGATCTTGGCTCACTGCAACCTCTGCCTCCCAGGTTCAAGCGATTCTCCTGTCTCAGCCTCCTGAATAGCTGTGATTACAGGTGTGTGACACCACACCCAGCTAATTTTTGTATTTTTAATAGAGACAGCATTTCACCATGTTGGTTAGGCAGGTCTCGAACTCCTGACCTAGTGATACACCCGCCTTGGCTTCCCAAAGTGCTGGGATTACAGGCATGAGCCACCATGCCCGGCCCTAGTACCTTTTTTATTTTTTGTAGAGATAAAGTCTCACTATGTTGCACAGGCTGGTCTTGGACTCCTAGCCTCAAATGATCCTCCTGCCTTGACCTCCCAATGTACTGAGATTACAGGTGTGAATGAACCACTGTGCTCGGCCTGTGCGGTTAGATTCCTAATGAGTTTCACTTTCTTAGTAGGGTTGCCAAATATAGCAAAGAAAAATATAGGACATATATATAAAGTTAAATTTCAGATAAACAAATAACTTTTTATAAATAGATTCCATGTGACATTTGGAAGATACTTATACTGAAATATTATTTATCTGAAATTCACATTTAATTGGGTGGCTTGTATTATATCTGGCAACACGATTACTTAGATTTCTTCCAGGAATGTCACTCAAAAAGTAGGATCTCATAGTGTCATCAACAAATGCCACTTATCATGATAGCGTCTGAACTTGGTTATATGGAGTGACCTAAATTGAAGGATAAACTGCAACGTCAGGGATACGGGACAAGAGATAATGAGGACTTGCCTCTCAGCTGTGGTTCTCCTTTGGAAGCAGAAGCAGACATCAGTAGTTTACAGTCCCAGGTGGTTAATCTGAAACGCAAGATTTGTGAGACCAGCCCAGGGAAGAGGAAGTAAGAAGGCAAGTCCAGATCTGACACATACTAAATTTTGTTAGTCCTGAGAACCGTAGTGTGTGTAGAGACTCTACTAGTGTTTGAGTCTGTTCTCACGCTGCTAAAAAATACTGCCCAATATTGTGTAATTTATAAAGAAAAGAGATTTAACTCACTCTTGGTTCCACGTGGCTGGGGAGGCCTCAGAAAACTCACAATCATGGCGAAAAGCACCTCTTCCCTGGGCGGCAAGAAAGAGCAGTAGGGCAAATGCAGCCACTTATAAAACCATCAGATCTCATGAGAACTCACAAACTATCGCGAGAACAGCATGGGGGAACCACCCCCATGATCAAATTAGTTTCACTGGTTCTGCCCTTAACACATGGGGATTGTTACAATCAAGGTGAGATTTGGGTGGGGGCACAGAGCCAACCCCTATCAACGGGGGAGTGTACATATGTGTGTATCTATGTATGGGAGAGCAAGGGAGGAGGGGAAGGAATAGGAATATGATCTCCTGGCAAGAAAAAAACTATGATTATATTCTAATATACATGGAGGCTCACAAATATCTTATCATTAAAGTAATTTATTTCTTGCCCACCCCCAAACTATCTATCTGGGTTCCCCAATCAGTTTAGAGTCGTTAGACTTTTGTATATTTGATTGTATGTAGACACTTTACAGCATGTATGAAAATGAAGTCAATATTTGCTTTGTTTTGAAAATGTTGTAATGGAAAGACCACCGGAATGCATGTGTTTCCACTCCTTTCCCGAACAGCCTTGGAGATCCAGGGGAAGTGTGCGCCTGGCCAAGGTGCACGTTACATCTGATTTTCTCCGTGACGCTCCACATATCAAACACCTGCGCTGTAACTTCACGTTCTACAGTTTTCAAGCCAGGGCCGCAAGCCAATCTAGTTCTATTGAAAAAAAGCCTCCCCTCTTTATCAAACTGCAAACGACAAAGAAAAATCTGTGGGAGCACGGAGTACACCATGCTCTATACCTCTTCTCTAGTTGCCATGAGATGGAAGATCACACAAAGTTAAAATAATTTTTAAAGCTGACACCCATTAATTTGAAAACTGCCTTAACCCCATTGGTCAAATAGGTAAGGAGACATAAACTTTTCCCAAGGAGGAAATATTAAAAGCTAATGAATACCCTCCCCCCAAAAAATTTTGTTTCCATAGCAGTAAACAATAATGCAAGTTAAAATGAGACCGTTTTCTCTATAATCTTAGCAATGTCTTGAGAACATATCAAATTCAGTGTTGGTGAGAGTGAGGTATATATACCCATTCACTGCTAACAGCAGTTTGAACTGATAAACCTTCCTAGAAAATAATTTTCTAACATCAAACAATATTACTTTTTATTTTTCTTTTCTTTCTTTCTTTTTTTTTTTTTGGAGATAGGGTCTCATTCTGTTATCTAGGCTGGAGTGCAGTGTACAGTGCTGAGAACATGGCTCATTGCAGCCTCAACTTCCTGGGCTCAAGAGATCCTCCTACCTTGGCCTCCCAAAATGCTGGGATTACAGGAATGAACCACAGTGCCTGGCCAATGATATTCTTTCAATGATAGAAATCTTAAAGCTATTCTAAGTTTTAGAGATACCTTAAAAGATCTAAGATACCTTATGGACAAAAAATGACATCAGCATTTTGAAAAATAAAATTTCTGTAAGAAAATGAAATGTTTAGCCGCTAGGGTACAGTTTATTAATTTTGTACAGGTTGAAATAGTAATAGTATGCAATAAATAGAAACAATGTTTATGATTAGTTTTTAAAATATGAGGAAACGCCTTTGTCATATATTTAGCTAATAAAGAGTAGTGCAAATTACATTTAGTTTAGGATCAATTATGTTAAAATAGTAGAAAAAGAATTACAAAGACATATGCAATGTTAACAGAGGTTATCTAATAAGGGAGTATGACTATAAGGGAATTTTACTTGTGTTTTACTGTTTTCCATATTGCCCAAGTATTCTATGACAGTCAGAAAAAAAATAGGCACTGACTGGTGAGGTGGATAGCAGAGCAGGGGGGAGGAAGGCAGAAAGGCTCTCTCAGATCCGGTTTGGACGCTCTCAGAGTTTAGAGCTTCTCCAACAGGAAAACAAAAAGCTCCGGGTTCCAAACACCTCTTTTTTGTTTTGAGACAGAGTTTTGCTCTTGTTACCCAGGCTGGAGTACCATGGCACCATCTCTGCTCACCGCAACCTCCGCCTCCTGGGTTCAAGCAATTCTCTTGCCTCAGCTTCCCAAGTAGCTGGGAATACAGGCTGCGCCACCAGACCCAGCTAATTTTTGTATTTTTAGTAGAGACAGGGTTTCACCATGTTGACCAGGATGGTCTCGATCTCTTGACCTCGTGATCCACCCACTAAGTGCTGGGATTGTAGGCATGAGCCACCGCGCCGGGCCAAAACGCCTCTTAATGAGTTCAGCTTCTGTCTTACTTGCCTGAACCTGTTGCTGTGGCACCGTTACTCTGATACTTTCCATAATGGCCAGTTCTGCCCTTACCACTCTGAAGAGAGGCTGGCAACTTTCAATAGGGAAGTGTCCAAATGCTTATTCTGCAGGGAGGAAGGAATGCAAGCTGGGTTGTACAAACAGGACTGGGTATTCATTTCTGCTTTGTCTTAGTCCCAACAGAGATAAAACGGGATTTTCCTAAATCCAAGTAAACACTAATCCTTTCCAGTTGCCATTGAGGATCTGAGGGGGAAATGTAGGGATGCTGAAGAGACACTCATTTCTCAACTTCACGTTTTCATTCCAACCAGTTACCCTGCTCCAGGCGGCTCTTTTCACTCTTCCCATTTCCTGTTTGTGGTACACTATCACATACAACACGATGCTAAATAAGGGTTTAGTAGCCGACGCACTCAATTTGTTTTTACAATTGTTGTTGAGTTTTTGGTGTCACAGAAGAACAGAATACGTCGTCAGCAGCAGGGGTTCCACATCAATTCACTTGAGGGTTTTCTCTCTGAAAACTTACAGAACTGTGTAAGTCTTTGGACTCAGTGAAAATTTCTTTTAATGCATTCACAGTTTGCGGCAGGTGATGAAAGCAATGCTCTCTCTCACCTTCAAGAAATCTCACAGATTTCCATTTCACTCTTGGCTTCATTTCTTGTTCTTGTTGAAATTGACACAAGTCAGTTGTCTGCTTTGAACTTCAGTCACCAAACTTAAACTATTGACTCTTTTACTTACCTTACGCATCCTGAGAGAAAAGATAAAATGAGATCCTGTGTGAGAAACGTTTTGTAAACTGTGTCGCAAATGTCACAATGATGAGAAGGAAGGAGGGACACAGGAGGTGGACCCCCTGTGATTGTGGCGAACATTTCAGGGTCAGGGACCTATCAAGGAAGCATCCAACGACATAATCCAGATTTCTCAAAGGGAAGGTCCTGCTTCTGAATTAAGGTAAGTTCTTGATCACGTTTTACCTAATGCTCCCTTGTGGAGTGGTGACTGAAATTGGAGAAAACCTGAATCCCTTGATGTTTTAAGCAACTTATTGAAAACATTTTAAAAGGAGTGGCTCTGTGGCATTTTTCATATTCTGAAGGAGCATATAATTTTAAAAATCCAAATGGACTTTTGATCAAATGGAACAAGACGTGCAGGAGGCTATCACGTTGATGACAGAACATAAGAAAAAACGATACACAGATATTTAATCTTGTTATGGTCAAGAATTAATGGCTACTCTTGTACCTTTAAATAAGAAATAAGAGCATTCAAGTTACCTCTCTTGACCAGCAGCTAAATGACAGCAATATTTTCCTTTCACCAGCTCCCTTCTCCTGCCAGTTCCTTTGTGTTGGTTAATTTTGCTGGAAAGACAATGCCTGATAGGATTATTTCAGACAATGCATTTCTTCACTTCTAAGACACCATCCTCCTGAGGTGCACCGTTAGATAATGTATCACTAAGAAAGACAAATAACACTATCAATTAAACTATCACTTGCTCTCAGTTGTAAAATGCATCCCAGTTTCAGAGATATAAAAACGTGGTCTGGGGCTCGTGGTTTATGCCTGTAGTCCCAGCACTTTGGGAGGCCGAGGCGGGCAGATCACGAGGTCAAGAGTTTGAGACCAGCCTGGCCAACATGGTGAAACCTCGTCTTTACTAAAAATACAAAAATTAGCCAGGTATACTGGTGGGTGCCTGTAATCCCAGCTCCTCGGGGGCAGGGGGGGGAAGCTGAGGCAGGAGAATCCCTTGAAACAAACAGGCGGAGGTTGCAGTGAGCCGAGACCACGTGTGCTACTGCACTCCAGCCTGGGTGACAAGAGTTAAACTTTGTCTCAAAAAAAAAAATGTGGAAAGATCCTAATACTCCTCATTGGTAACAATGCTTTTCATGTCGTCTATTACAAAAACATCCTTTGTAATGGATGCTGAAGAGTTGTGTTAAATGAGGGTTAGCCTAAAGCTAACTCCTTACGTATTTTAAGTTCAGCCTAAAGTTTCCTCTGTATATATGAACTATAACAAGTGGAAGTGTGAGCAGACACAGACCATAGCCTACACTTGTGCCGGTCACAGAGTTTTGTCCAATCAAATGTAGTCAACTGTTTGAACCCTGTTCACATAAGGCAAACACTGAGCTGTAACCAATCCGGCTGTTTCCATTCCTCACTTCCATTTTCTTTACGTCACTTTCCTTTTTCTGTCTTCCGCCACGTGGCTGTGCTGGAGTCTCTGAGCCTACTCTGGCTCAAGAGGCTGCCCAATTCAGGGAGGATTCATTGCTAAATTAAACTCTTCTAAATTTAATTCAGCTGAAGTTTTTCTTTTATCAGTCGTCGAACTGAAACACTTTGCACCTAATTGTTTCAAATATCTATTTTAAAAAATGGACCTTGAGGAAAAATTGAACTGCTAAAACCAAGTCCTGGGTCTTTTATTAAACATACAAACTTCAATATTTATAAATGAAATGATGATGTCTTAGTTTCACTTCACCAGCAATCTGGTGGTGGGCATTGTGGGAGAGTATGGCTGAGGGTGGCTATGAGTTGACAATTAATTGGTCAAGCTGGATTGCAAGCACATGTGGGATTATGATAGTATTCACTTAACATTCCGAGAAAAGAAGAGTTTCTGTCTGTATGCTAGTGACAGAACAGGAAGAGGATTGTGCTCCCATGTGCCCAAGAGGAAATCTCTATGCCCGAGGTCGTAGGTTCCAGAGGGAGACTAAAGAGAACGTGTTTCCTGGAACGGTGAGTGAGGAGATGAGTGAGACGCTGCTCACTGCTAGTCGGTCACCTTCCTTCTGGAGGCCTTATTTTGTTGAAGTTGACTGGGTTGTACTTTTTGTTACAGGGATGGATGGCTAGTCCTCATAATTGCACCTAGCCCTGAAGATCACTTGCTACTTTACATTAGTGTTTGCCCAGCCTCAGGGGGTGAAGAAATCTGGCATAGAGGCTAAGAGCAGCAACAATAGCAATTAAAATTTTCACTGAATGATCCAGCCACTGTGCTAAGTAGTTTACCCCATGTTGTTTTATTTAATTATCTTAACAACTTGAACAGGTAACACTATTATTTCCTCTACTTTTACCCGTGGGAAAACAGACAGAAAAACGTTAAATGCATTTCCCAAAACTGGCAAATGGCAGGTCCTGGATCACAATCTAAATTTGTGCTCTAAGTCACAGCCAGGCATTGCCTTATTTCTGTTGTACCAGGTTAACAGCAACGGAAATCACATCCTGCTGAGAATGGCTTGCAGAATAGGACTAAAATCTCAGCCTTCAGCCTATAATCAGTAGAAACAGATGGGTGTAAAGGAGCACGGACACAGGAAATGACCCTCATCACAACAAATCAAAAAGGAATGCAGAAACCTCTGCTAAGTAGATAAACGTAGTCCTATCCAGGACAGACAGACGAGGCCAGCGCCTCTGACTTCCATTCCCTCCCGAGTCTTTAAACCTTCTTAGAGTATGCTCATGCTTTCTCCAGCCTCTCGTGCCTGGGTTCATTGGTGTGTAGCACGCCATCTCCTTATGCCAGTGGTCCTTCTGAACTTTCACCACTTGCTCCCTCCATCTGGAACCTTCCCAAGCTCACTAACTGCTATAATAAGAAGAGGATTTTTTTTTTAATTAATTAAAATTGCATTTCAGGTTTTGGGGTACATGTGAAGAACATGTAAGATGGTTGCGTAGGTACACACTTCTTTTTATCATGAGTAAGTCCCTCAAGAGCCCTATCTGCCCCACAATATTTTGTTACAAAATCTAATCATTATTCATTACACTTGTGCAGATTTAAAGATTGTTCCTGCCCCGGGAGGCCAACTACTACCACTTTCTCCATATTTACCCACAAACACCTAAGTAACATTTAAATAAATAGAACTTTTGGGGTGAGAAGTGTTGGAATCACCATGGATTGGCTGATGATTTGGGCTGCAGGATCCTGAGGGTAGCTCAAGGATTACATATGTGTTCACGAGCAAGGAAAGTCACATGGGGATGGGACTATGACACAGGCGATGGCTGGCACGGGGCTTGGCATTTAGTATTTCCTATCTTATATTCCTCCTCTGCAAAGACCACATTGAACTTCAGTGGGGCATTTCGTAAATCCTTCATGGTATCACTGCAGACAAGATTAAAAATATGGGCTGAGCTGGCTGGGTACAGTGGCTCATACCTGTAATCCCAGCACTTTTGGAGGCTGAGATGAGCAGATCACGAGGTCAGGAGATCATTCTGGCCAACATGGTGACACTCCATCTCTACTAAAATACAAAATATTAGCCAGTTGTGGTGGTACGTGCCTGTAGTTCCAGCTGCTAGAGAGGCTGAGGCAGGGGAATCGTTTGAACCTGGGCAGCAGAGGTTGCAGTGATCTGAGATTGTGCCACTGCACTCCATCTTGGTAACAGAGCAAGACTCCATATCAAAAAAAAGAATACGGGCTGAGCTAATGCAACTAGGTAGGTTAGTAACTCACTGAACAAACATAATTGGAGAATGTCACCAAAGATCACATTCCATTTTTTTATCTATAACATAAGGAATTACCTATCAACTAAAATCCTGAAGTCTTATTTCACAAGTACAAGTTCTTCCAATGAGCGCTTCTGTACTTACGATTATGATCCAAAATAAATAATCTTACATTTGTCACTGTTACTTAGGTCTAGGGAGCTTGAGCTCATTATTCCAGCCTGTTAAGATCTGTTTTCATTTTGATGCTGTTGTCACATAAGTTGATTCTTCACTTTATATTCAGAAATTTACTAAACACGCATTTATCCAGGACACTGATGGAAATGCTGTTTATCAGGACAGGACCAAGAACAGGGTTTCTAATAAGTCACTAGACGTTTCCTCCCCCGAGTGGCTTGTAAGCACCCTCTACGTATGTTCATTCAAACGGTTAGTAATCTGCCTCATCACATTAGCTAGGCCCATATTTCTTCATCTTGTCTCCCATGATACTGTGAAGGATTTACAAAAATGCCCCGCCAAAGTTCAAGTGTATTTTGTCTATTGCACTTCCTTGAACTGTTGTTTCCCATTAATTTGCCCAAATTCAATTTGCCTAAAAGCAATTTGACAAAAAGCAATTTGGTTAAAAAGATAATTTTGTCAAAACAACGGTCTAGTTAAAAGGGAATAATGCTGATAGGTATTTTGTCAAAGTTGGTCTGAATTGCTACCCATTCTGCACCGTATATATTCTTGTGCATATATTGCTTTTCCTCAATAGTTTGATTTTTTAATTTCTAATTATTTTTCCAGCTGATTATTCCTATTAGGCATTGCTTTATAATGTAGAATAATTGAAACAATCTAACTGTTCAGCAATTAAAGTGCAAATGTCCAACAATCAATGGATTGCTTTGACATGATAGTTTCCAATTACCATATGGTAGTTAAAAGACCATATGTAGTCATAGGGAACGCATATAGAAGCCTACCGTGCACTAATGTGCAATCATTGGCTAGCCCTTCTTAAACAGGATTATGTTTAAAATTGGTTTTCTGGTTTGTATTCATTATTCTCCAGTAAAATACATATGTTATTCTGAAAGCATAAAATAGGCTGGTCGCAATGGCTCATATCTGTAATCCCAACACTGAGAGGCTGAGACAGGAGTATCAGTTGAGATCAGGAGTTCAAGACCAGCCTGGGCAACATAGCATGACCCCCTCTCTACAACAAAATACAAAATTAGCTGGGTGTGGTGGTGCCTACTTTGATTCCCAGCTACTCTAGAGGCTGAGGCAAGAGGATGACTTGAGTCTAGGAATTTCAGGTTATAGTGGTCTGTGACTGGGCCACGGCTCTTCAGCCTGGGCAACAGAGCAAGACCCTGTTTCTAAATAAATAAATATAATTAAATTTAAGAAATGAATAAAAAGCCTAAAGTAATAAACGAGTCACAATTTTAGTGTGTTGTTCAACCACTCTATCAATTTCAAATAATTTGCTCCTATTATTAAATCCTTAGCTTGTTCCTTTTACACTGCTGGTGGGAGTGTAAAGTAGTACAACCATTATAGAAGACAGTGTGGCAATTCCTCAAGGATCTAGAACCAGAAAATACCATCTGACCCAGCAATCCCATTACTGGGTATATACCCAAAGGATTATAAATTATTCTACTATAAAAACACATATACATGTATGTATATTGCAGCACTATTAATAATAGAAAAGACTTGGAACCAACCCAAATGCCCATTAATGATAGACTGGATAAAGAAATGTGGCACATATACACCATGGCATACTATGCAGCCATAAAAAAGGATGAGTTCATGTCGTTGGCAGGGACATGGATGCAGCTAGAAACCAACATTCTCTGCAAACTAACACAGGAACAGAAAACCAAATGCCACATGTTCTCACTCATAAATGGGAGTTGAACAGTGAGGACAGGTGGACACGGAGAGGAGAACATCATATACTGGGGTCTGTCAGGGGATGGGGGGCAAGGGAGGGAGAGCATTAGGACAAATATTTAATGTATGTGGGGCTTAAAACCTAGATGACGGGTTGATGGGTGCAGCCAACCACCATGGCACATGTATACCTATGTAACACACCTGCATGTTCTGCACATGTACCCCGGAACTTAAATAAAATAAATAACATTTTAAGAATCCTTAGCTTGTCCTCTAAGCAATTCCTTAGTTGTTCAAACTTTTCACAATACAGATTACTTAAAGATGAATTCATTATAAATAATGACAAAAGTAAAAGTTCTGAAAACCGTAAACTAAAATTTATTTTTTATTTTTATTATTATTATTTTTTAATCTACTGGGGGTGGGATGGGGAGCCAGTTTCATAAAGGTAAAGGCATTTGGGCTTGGAAGAGAAGGATTGGAAAAGTGCAGTGATTTGGGGAGTGGAGGAGGGAAAGCGATGGAAGGTGCTGGAGGGCTGGGGTGTAAGTTGGGAACAGATTATGAGATAACCACACACTTTTTTTTTTTTAAAGGAGAGAAGGAGAGGAAGAAAAAGAGGGAGAGAGAACAGGAATATTGCTTTATTCTATGAATGGATATTAATAATGGCCGATCAATATTTTGTGTATTTAAAGTGGAGAATGTATTTTTGTGTATTTAAAGTGGAGAGCTCTGTAAATACTTATTAAGTTTACTTGTTCCGGATCTGAGCTCAAGTTCTGGATATCCTTATTAATTTTCTGTCTCGTTGAGTCTAAATCTCTTTATGGGTCTTATGTATCTGGGTGTTAGGATCCTTAGCTCTTATTATTGCATTGATCCTTTTACCACTGTATCTTTGTTGCTTTGAAATCTGTTTTATCAAATGCGTGAATTGCAACTCCTGCTTTTTGTTTATTTATTTATTTTTGCTCTCCATTTGGTTGGTAAATCTTTCTCCAACCCTTTGTTTTGAGTCTTTGTGTATCTTTGGATATAAAAGGGGTCTGGATGTAGTATACCGTTAGGTTTTGGCTGTATCTTTTGATTGGGGGATTTAGTCGATTTAAATTTAGGGTTACTACCATTTGATGTTAATAAAATTTAAAGATACTTACAGTGTTGTAAAGCTGTCCCATGTTCAATCACCCATGTTTGAATATATAATGATGGGAAATATTTATTTGCAACCAATTTATGGTGTTGAACAATTTGCTTTGATAAAATTAGTTTTGACTAAATAACATGCTATCCATCTACAGGCTAGAAACACAAGAACAAAACAACATGACTGTATTGATTATTTCCTTTTTAATGAATCTGTTCTGAATTCTAGGATTCATTGGCCTCTCTTTTGGATGTCTTACAAGCCATTCCTTTAATAATCTGTTTTAGAATATTGCCAATTTAAGAAAATGTAAGCATATGCATAAGTTCCTTTTAGAGTGACTCAAAGACCCCAATGGGGCAACAGGTGCTGACAAATGAAGCTAGATGCTATCCATGCATTTCATTCCAAGTGTTTCATGCTGATTGATTCTCAAGGAAATGGCTTGACTTCTTCATCCTCTGGCATCTCTACAGAATCAGTTCAAGAATGTTACATGTGTTTAATATTCTGGTGTTCTTATTTTCTTACTCCATCCTTATAGGTTTCCCAGTGTTATTTTCCTTTGACTCATTTTACTATTATTTTAAAAATCAGTGTGATTCCAGAGCTGTGAGTGTTGCTTGGCTCTGCTCATGGCCTACATTTGTGGCCATCTAAGAGAGGAGGTGCGTAAGAATTTCGAAAAATTCCTAGAAATTGCCAATAGACTCTTTGTGAGTCCTGTAAGTGTTGACACCAGACATATAGCATATAGGTAGTAAGTAAGTTACACTTTACATGATCTTTCCTAGTATACCACATTAGATAAGACAGAATATATACATTAGCTTTTGTCTTGTCTATAGATGGATGCAGTCAGAATTATTAACTATTTGTGTGTGTGTGTGTGTGTGATGGAGTGTCACCAGGCTGGAGTGCAGTACAAAATCTTGGCTCACTGCAACCCCTGCCTCCCAGGTTCAAGCGATTCTCCTGCCTCAGCCCCTTGTCAGGTAGCTGGGATTACAGGTGCACACCACCACACCCAGCTAATTTTTGTATTTTTAGTAGAGATGAGGTTTCACCATGTTGGCCAGGATGGTCTCAATCTCTTGACCTTGTGATCTGCCTGCCTGAGCCTCCCAAAGTGCTGGGATTACAGGTGTGAGCCACTGTGCCTAGCCCAGAAGTATTTACTCTTTTATTCTTATTTATTTATTTATTTTTAAGATGGAGTCTTGCTCTATTTTCCAGGCTGGAGGGCAGTGGTGCAATCTCAACTCTTGGCAACCTCCACCTTCTGGGTTCAAGCAATTCTCCTGCCTCAGCCTCCTGAGTAGCTGGGATTACAGGCATGTGCCACCATGCCCAGCTAAATTTTGTATCTTTAGTAGAGACATGGTTTCACCATGTTACCCAGGTTGGTCTTAAACTCAGGAGATCTGCCCACCTCGGCCTCCCAGAGTGCTAGGATTACAGGCGTGGGCCAGTACCAGACCATAATTATTAACTTTTAATATCATATTACTCACTGTCTTAGGGTTTATTAAAATAAAATGGTCTAATTGCATCTCTTAGTGTTTATTCATGTAGCATTGCATTCCCACATAATCTTAGTGAAAATTTCTAAAATGAAATATTCTTCACATGGGACATGAAATCATAATAATTAATTTCAGCTATTTCTTCAGTCTTTCATTCATTCAATAAAAAATGAAAAGTAGGCTGGGCACAGTGGCTCATGCCTGTAATCCTAGCACTTTGGGAGGCCAAGTCTGGCAGATCATGATGTCAGGAGTTCGAGACCAGCCTGGTCAACGTGGTGAAACCCCATCTCTACTAAAAATACACAAATTAGCCGGGCATGGTGGCAGGTGCCTGTAATCCCGGCTACTCGAGAGGCTGAGGTGGGAGAATTTCTTGAAACCAGAAGGCAAAGGTTGCAGGGAGCTGAGATCGCGCCACTGCACTCCAGCCTGGGCAAAAGAGCAAAACTCCAGCTCAAAAAAAAAGAAAAGTAAAACTAATAAAAACAAAGGGGAAAAAAGAAACTATTAGCTCTACAGACACATAACATATTCTTTAAATGTGAACTCTGTAATGGTGTGATTTCATCAGGATCTGGTTCTAAGTTAGCATAGACCAATGAACAGGAATAATTCTTAGCATAGACCAATGAATAGGAATAGCAGTAAGACCAATGAAGAGGAGTAATTCTTATTCCTCTAGTTTATAATTCCAGTGCCGTTGTCTCCCTTTCGGAGACTGTCCCCCAAGCATTCCTATGCAACCATGAGGGAAAGACCCTGCATTGTCCAGTTGGAAACTACCAGAAACAGAGAATCTTTCAATAAAGGAAGTGTCATCTTTAGTAAAAGAATCAGAGAAATCTTGAATATTTTTCTGGTGATTATTTTCTAAAATGACTCTGGTAACATATTTTAGTCTCACCCCTGTTATTCCTTTCATTTTATTAAAACAAGAAAAGAAATTGCTGAGAATGGCCCTGGTCTGGTTAATGAAACTAACATGTTGCTTAAATATTTATCCTCACGTACATAGTATTTGGACTGCAGATGTGGGGAAATGTTGCCAAGTTATAAATAACTCTTTCAGTAAGGCAATGACACACTGGAATGCTAATCCAAGCCCACTGCTGTCCCTCACACCTACATCCTGGGTGTCCTGGCTGCATGAAGTAAACAGCTCCAGCTTCCCTTCCTTGGAAACCTTCACCCTTCTGCTAGAGCCATTTTTTAAATGTGTGCCAAGACTAGCAAGAAACAGTGACAGGAGGAGAAAAATTCTCAGAGAGCCACTCTCAGTTCCAGAGATCCCCACAATGCTTATGGCATGCCTGTTGGGGAAATGTTCTTGCCTCCAGGACAAAGGCAGCTTCAACACTCTAATCCTTAGAGTGAATGAGTACCTCCCCGAAACTATCCAAGCACTATGGTTCAAAGCATAGAGCCATGAGAATACCTAAGGTCAGGTGAGACAGCTTAGTTCCGGAAAGGAAAATGTCTGGAGGAGAAAGTGGTCAGGCCAAGACCCCACCACTGCTGCACCCTCAGATTTTAGGTAGGATGTCCTTTGGGGTTCACCTTCTCAGTATGTAGGTAGGAGGGAATCTGTGTCATGGGGACATGCCCTGGGGACTTACATGTAAATATAAGCCCTGTGAAGGATGAGAAAGAGTGTGGAGCAAGAATATGATTTGCTTTTTGTGGAGGGAGACAGGGATGCAGATTGGTGCTCTCTGTGCAAAGGGCACAGTAAGAGTTTGGAGATTTCAGGGGAAGGAACTCAGACCCTGTATACCTCATAAAAGCAAAGGAAGAAAGTAGGAACGTGTGGGCCAAGATTTCAGAAAACAGTCGCAGTTAGATTATCGACTACATCTTCTCTTTTAAGGTCTCTGGGGCACAGAAAGAAGACTCAACATCTTATTTTCCCCAGTGAGAGATAACTATTATAGAGTGATGCCCTCTTAGAAACAGATCAATGAGCTAGCTAAAAGCATCGAGTGTTTCACCTTTGAAGGCAGATCCAGCTTGAACAAAAACATTAAAAGGTCCTGTACGTTTCTACAGGAAGATCGGATTTTGTTAACAACGTTAGACAAATAATTGCCTTATATATTGCTGAACTTGTTCTACATCCTTTTATGTCTGATAAATCCCCGGCTCCTAGTCTGTACTATAGTTACTTTCAACTTTCCAATTTAATTTCCCACAATCACAGGAAACTGGCCTGCACACGCTAACACCTAATCCCAACAGATTTTTCACATCTTACAGAGCAGTACCAATACAATTGTAGCAGCAGAGTTTAATCCCCTCCCATACCTAAGCAAGCCACAAGCAGCATACAGGATAAAGACCTGCAGATCTGGACTGACACTTGGTTACAATTGCATTGGTGTTTTCTCCCTATGGGATTGGACCTGCACCCAGACCCACTTTCAAGTGGCAAGGATAATTTGATCCCATTTTAAAGCATACTGATTTACAGAGAGCAGAGAGAAAACCCAGTCTGCTCTGGGCACTTCCACACATGTATAAAGTACAACAAATCTACATGACCATTTCATTATGGAAGACTTTGTATTTTTTAAACAGTGATGAGTTTTTTCCTTTTAAATCAGAGCTGTGCGTGCACGTTTGACAGTGAGCTCTTATTAATCCTAAAGGCAGGAGGTTAGGCAGCATGTTAGTTTCACATTAAACAACAAAGAGTTTCAAGGAGCGTCCTCAAATTACACTTACAGTTTCAAAGTTCAAGAATTGTGGCTGAGCACTCCTTACCTTACAATTTCAGGTCCAAAGAGGTCTTTAAGTTTAAAGCAGCACATCAAATGTTGCAGGATTTATTTTCTTGCATGAAAGTCTCATCTGTCATAGCACCCCACTCCCGGGAGGAGCCCAGCCTCCTCTTCCCGAACACCAATGAGGAAACCAGAAGAGCACATGGGGGACGTGGCTTCCCTGAAAGCCTGTCAGAGTCTGCACACGCTCTTTGTGACAGAGGTGCCAAATTAACCTTGGCATGAGGCTCACAATGCACCTCATTGTGAGGTCCTGGGCACCTTTTGGGGGAAGAAAAAGGTTATAAAATGTTCTAGCCAATCTAAAATTTTCATGCATTTGCTGAGATGTGTCTCCCATTCATTAAAAATAACATATATATATATACGTATATATATACATGTGTACATGTATATATATACGTATATATACGTGTATATATGTATACATATACATATATGTATACATATGTATACATATACATATATGTGTATACATATATGTATATGTATACATATATATACGTATATATGTATATATATACGTATATATATGTATATACATATCTTTGTATATGTATATATATACGTATATATATGTATATACATATCTTTGTATATACATATATATACATATGTGTATATATATACATATGTATATATATATTATTGCGTTTTAGGTTTTGAGGTACATGTGAAGAACATGCAAGATTATTCTCATTCATAGGAAGGAGTAATTTTTAAAGCTGCATCTCATGACCTAGAAAAGTGCCTGTTCTATAAGAGCTGACAGGACGTTTTCTTGGAATGAAGTTCATGATTATGAGTGTACAACGTAAAACATGTTTGCTAATATGTTCCACCAGGACTAAGGGTAAAATGAAGATCTGCATCTGTGTTGTAAAGTCAATCTGTGATATGGACATAATATTTCAAGTGAACTCTCCCCAGCAAGGTAACTAGAAGTCATGATGAGGAGGATGTCCACGCCTTCTTACAGGACACAGACATACAATGACCAGGAAAACAGCAGCCTGTTGCTTTCTCACCTGTGTATTTATCCACCTGTTACAATGTGACACAGAAAAGAGATATTGGGTAGGAAAAAATATGTAACCAAGTCAAAATAATGAAACCTCTTAAAACCAAAATGTTGAGACTTAAGTCCTAATTACTCTTTGCATAGAGCTTGATGCTGTTCATTCTACCCTCCTTGCTGGGACGGGAGCCTGAGGCAGTTCATTATGGTGAGCACTTGGTCATAAATGTGAGTAAGGGAGAAAGACAGCACCTGGAAGTAGAAAGGGCAGCAAAAAGACCCATGTTTGCTCAAGATCTGGTTTTGGTTGTACAAACAATAAACTCTCAGCCTAGGAAGCTTAGGGTATTTCTGGGTCTCAATTTCTTTACTTTTCTATTTTTTTTTTGTTTTGTTTTGTTGTTTGGAGACAGAGTCTTGCTCTATCGCCCAGGCTGGAGTGCAGTGGTGTGATCTTGGCTCACTGCAACCTCCGCCTTCCGAGTTCAAGCAATTCTCCTGCCTTGGCCTCCCTAGTACCTGGGACTACAGGCGCACACCACTACAACTGGCTACTTTTTTTGTATTTTAGTAGAGATGGGGTTTCACTGTGTTGCCCAGGCTGGTCTTGAACTCCTGAGCTTAGGCAATCTGCCCTCTTTGGCCTCCCAAAGTGCTAGGATTATAGGCGTGAGCCACTGAGCCAGGCCCTGGGTCTCAGTTTCTTTTTCTGTTGAGTAAGGGAATTGGACTAGTTTAGGGATGGAAAATTGATTACCTACAAGGGCTCAGAGTGCAGAGTGCAGTTAGCTGGGCGGGCGGTGCTAAGGGGAGATGGAGAACGTGTGCTTGCCTGTCCAAGTGTGGCCGTCACCCTGTGATACCTGATTCCCAGCTGGAACGTGGGCTGCCTTATGGCCCGTCCTCTGCTCTTTCAAAAGAAGCTAGAATTTCAGATTTTTATGTGAAATCTCCTAGATTTTATGCGTGGGTAACTTACTCAAAATATTTGAAAACATTGTGAATGCCAAACGAACTCTATCTGCCTGTCAAATTTGTCCTGCTGGTTATCATTTTTTGACTTTGGACTAGATTATTTTGAGTTTCATCCTGGTGGAAAATAATCCTAGGAGATTAGTCTCCAAAAGAAACTGTCTTCCAAGAAGCCTGTAATCCAAGAAGTTTGGGAGGCTGAGGCAGGCAGATCGCTTGAGGTCAGGAGTTTGACACCAGCCTGCCCAATATGATGAAACCCTATCTCTACTACAAATTTAAAAAATTAGTTGAGTATGGTGGTATTCGCCTGTAATCCCACTACTCAGGAGGCTGAGGCACGAGAATTGCTTGAGCCACAGAGGCAGAGGTTGCAGTGAGCCGAGACTGTGCCACTGCACTCCAGCTAGAGTGAGACTCTGTCTTAAAATAAGAAAAAAGAAAGAAAGAAAGAAACTGTCTTTTGGGATGCTAAGCAGTCAAGGTAGAACTTCAAGGAGAAACTACTCAGTACTTTTGTAGTGAAATTGAGGACCGTTGTTTCTCTTCTTCATGGTGACGACCTCATGTGGCTGACCTTCCTTGGAAGGGATGGTGCGGAGCCCATGGCATCATTAGCATTCTAAACATCTGATAAAGCAAAAAGGTATGAGAAAGGCCCACTGGGGAGAAAAGGAAATACTGTTTCAGCAATAGGAAAACAGTGCTGCTACCTTATCTGAAGACTGAACCACCGAAAGTCAAAGCAAAAGGTATAGCACGGCTGTGACAAGGAGCTGCATGTGGGAACTGAGCGGAAGAAAGGTTTGTTCACTTGCTGAATACAGAAGAGATGTCCGGGCAGGGGTGGAGATGTATGCAAAACAAGGCGACTCAATGAGTCTCTTCTACATCAAAATGCAAAAACAAAATTAGAAAAACTGTGGTTTGAACAGTCTGACTAGTAGTGCGATTCTTCCTGAGCCACTGCATGAGCTCCGGCTGGGGCGGGAAATCCCGTTTTGTGAGTGGGGGATTCACCCTTGCTGAGTGAACAGAGTGCTGACTCACTGAGAACCAAGGCCGGAGACCTGCAAACAATGCTCTATCAATATTTGCCCTGGCCGGTGAACCCAGCAGACACTGTGCACGGAAGCCCAGAGGGACAGGCCAGGCCTCAGAGCTCTTGTAGCATTGCTTCAATCTGAATCTTTTCATGCTCAGAAATTTCCCGGAACCTCTCACACTGCCTGTCTTATAGAGTACCCTTTATTTCTTATTTTGCTGTATCTTACTACAATATTTCAACAGCATTTTGATTTCTTATCTACTTGTCTGTGTACCTCACTAAACTATAAATTGCTTCAGGTATTCTGAAATCCTCTCACTCTCATTTCTTTATTTCTAGCACAGTCTATGCTTGGCACCTGTAAAGGACTTAGGAAATGTTGGTTGGATAAATTAGTAAATAACCAGAAAGCTAATATAACTGAGAGAGGTGCAATGTCCATTCTATGTGCAGTGAAATTAACGTCGTAATAAGGCAAGCATTTGGAAGAAAATTAGGTTTAGATATAATGCTTTCTCCTCTGAGGATTATGTTTCCTCAAAGGTGTAGTTAATTTTTTTTCGGTTTTATCCTACTGTGGATTTTTAGTTTGTCCGGCACTCACTATAACTTTCCCCATTGAAATATTTACTACCCTTGCTCCCTTGCAATATTTACTGACCGTGCCATAATCTGAGCTGTCTGGGCATTCTCACTTATGTTTCCTGTGGCCATCTGTGGGGATGTGGTGGTCAATAATTAGCATACACCTGAGACTTAACATAAATTGGCCACCTTCACATCTCATGTTGCTCTTCCGAGTGCAACAGAGGAAGTGAAGGGAATCTGTTTAGCTCTGAACAGTTACATGGCAACCCGTGACCACCACAACACACACTGCTGGGAAGGCTTTGGGGGCCCCAAATCAACAGTGGATAGAAATCACTAGAGACAGCCACCACCACAATTTTTTTCTTTTTTTTGAGACAGAGTCTCGCGTTGTCGCCAGGTGCCAGGCTGGAGTGCAATGGTGCGATCTCAGCTCACTGCAACCTCCACCTTCTGGGTTCAAGCAGTTCTCCTGCCTCAGCCTCCTGAGTAGCGGGAACTACAGGCATGTGCCACCATGCCCAGGTAATTTTTGTATTTTTAGTAGAGTCAGGGTTTCACTGTGTTGGCCAGGATGGTCTCGATCTCTTGACCTCATGATCTGCCCGCCTTGGCCTCCCAAAGTGCTGGGATTATAGGCGTGAGCCACTGCGCCCAGCCCACCACCACAAATTTTAAAGTAAAATTTAAAAATAAAAGTAAGCGGAAGCCTATCAGACTTACAGCAGATCTCTCAGCAGAAACCCTACAAGCCAGAAGAGAGTGGGGGCTGATATTTAACATCCTTAAAGAACAGAACTTTCAGCCCAGAATTTCATATCCTGCCAAACTAAGCTTCACAATTGAAGGAAAAATAAAATCTTTTATGAACAAGCAAGTACTCAGAGATTTTATTACCACCAGGCCTGCTTTACAAAAACTTCTGAAAGAAGCATTACACACAGAAAGGAACAACCAGTATTAGCCTTTCTAAAAATATACCAAAAAGTAAAGAGCATCAACATGAAGAATTTACATCAACGAATGGATAAAATAGCCAGTTAACATCAAATGGCAGTAATCCTAAATTTAAATTGACTAAATTCCCCAATCAAAAGAAACAGCCAAAACTTAACGGTATACTACATCCAGACCCATTTCATATGCAAAGATACACAAAGACTAAAAACAAAGGGTTGGAGAAAGATTTACCAACCAAATGGAGAACAAAAACAAATAAATAAACAAAAAGGAGTTGCAATTCATGCATTTGATAAAACAGATTTCAAAGCAACAAAGATAGAGTGGTATAAGGATCAATGCATCCTAACACCCAGATACATAAGACCCATAAAGAGATTTAGACTCAACGAGACAGAAAATTAATAAGGATATCCAGAATCTGAACTCAGATCTGGAACAAGTAAACTTAATAAGCACTTGTAGAGCTCTCCACTTTAGATACATAAAATATGCATTCTCCACTTTAAATACACAAAATAATGATCGGCCATTATTAATACCCATTCATAGAATAAAGCAATATTCCTGTTCTCTCTCCCTCTTTTTCTTCCTCTCTTTTCCTTTCCTTCTTAAAAAAAAATAAAATAAAAATAAAAATAAGCAAGACTTCTACTGAATTACACTTATTTTGACCACAAAATTTTATAACTACTTGAGAAACTGGCAAATACAGAGAAATAAAGAAGGAAAAGTAATGCAGCTGATTGTTTCTGTTATCCATTGGTGGATAGGAAACTAACCCAGACCTTAGTCGTTTAAAATGTCTGTTTTGTTATCTCAGCAGTTCTTTAGGTTGACTGTGCCCACATGAATGATTCTCCTGTTCCGCATACTATCTGCTAACATTATAGGCAGCTGGGGGCTAATGCACTGGAATGTTCAAGAAGGTTCACTGGCATGTCCTTGCCTTGGCAGGGTTGGCAGGAAAATGGATTCAACTGGGCTCAGCTGGGATGCTGAGACAACTAGGCCTCTCCTTCTCTTTCTGTGGCCTTAGGGTCTCTCTCTCCCCCTCCCTTCCTCTCTTCCTCTCCCTCTCCATGTGTCCTCTCTGTCCTAATAGACAGACTTGTCACACGGCAGATCAAGTTTCCCCAAAGTACTAAACAAATTGCCACATCATCTGGAGGCTTAGGCCTGGAATTGTCACAACATCACTTCTGCCACTTTGTGTCGGTTAAAGCGGCCACAAGGCTCTCCCAGATCCAAGGTGGAAGGGGACTACTCAGTAGGGAGGTGTGGGGCATTGGGTCATTATTGGCGAAGAGCTGTCCTAACGGTGTTCTCATCATCACGATGTGGCCATTTCACCATCTCCTTTGTTGAGAAAGAACAGATGTTGCAGCTACTCTTTTTTACTCACCAATGGGCAATGTGTGATGACGTATTTGATTCTGCTGTCTATTTTGATTTCTGTTTGGTATATGGATGGAAATTGTAAAACAGGCCTCCTACATTAGAAAGTCTAAAAGACAGGCTTAAAAAATGGGCCATCTGGTAGTTTCTTAGAAAGCTAAATACAATCTTACCATAGGAGCCAGCAATCATTCTTCTTGGTATTTACCCAAACGAGTTGAAAACTTCTAGGCACACAAATGTTGATAGTAGCTTTATCCACGATTGTCAAAACTTGGAAGCAACCAGTATGTCCATCAGTAGGTGAATAGATAAATAAACTGGTCCATCTATGCAATGGAATATTATTCAGCTATAGAAGAAATGAGCCATCGAGCTATGAAAAGACATGGAGGAAGTTTCGATGCATATTGCTGAGTGAAAGAAGCAAGTCTGAAAAGGCTACAATAAGCACGTAAGATTCTAAGATGACATTCTAGAAAACGCAAAACTATAGATACAGTAAAAAATATTAATGATTGCCAGGGGCTCAGTGGGAGAGAGGGAGGGGTGAGTCGGTGGAGCACAGGAGATTCTCAGGGAGGTGAAACTATTATGCATGATATTGTGATAGTACATACATGTCACTGTGCATTTGTCAAAACCTATAGAAGTTTACAGTTCAAAGAACAACCTTATTGCAAACTACGGACTTTAGTTAGTAATGTTTCAATACTGGTTCATCAGTCCTGACAAATGTACCACACCAATGCGAGACGTTAATGGAGAATTTAGGGTGGGGAGGGGAGAAGTGAGGAAGGTGGGCAGATGGGAACTGTGCTTTCTGCTGTACTTTTTTGGCAACCTAAAGCTACTCTAAAAAAAAATTCCCTTAATTTTTTTTAAACAATAGTTTCAAGAGCAAATATTAGAATATGATTCTTTGTAAATTAACTGTTTTCTTCGAAGATTTCATATAAATTGCTTTTGCTTTTAAAAACCTCAAATCAGGGTGGTGCGCGGTGGCTCATGCCTGTAATCTCAGCACTTTGGGAGGCCGAGGTGGACGGATCACGAGGTCAGCAGATGGAGACCGTCGTGGCCAACACAGTGAAACCCGGTTTGTACTAAAAATATAAAAAAATTAGCCGGGCATGGTTGCACGTTCCTGTGGTCCCAGCTACTCGGGAGGCTGAGGCAGACGAATCGCTTGAACCCAGGAGGCGGGGGTTGCAGTGAGCCGAGACTGCGCCACTGCACTCCAGCCTGGCGACAGAGCAAGACTCCATCTCAAAAAAAAAAAAAAAAAACAAAAAATCAAATCAGGACTGGGCACGGTGGCTCACACCTATAATCCCAGCACTTTGGGAAGCCCAGGAGGGCAGATTGCTTGAGCTCAGGAGTTCCAGACCAGCCTGGGCAACATGGTGAAACCCTGTCTCTACCAAAAGTACAAAAAATCAGCCAGGCATTGTGGTGCGTGCCTGTAGTCCTAGCTACTCGGGGGGAACTGAGGCAGGAGGATCACTTGAGCCAAGGAGGTGGAGGCTGCAGTGAGCCAAGATCGTGCCACTCCACTCCAGCCTGAGTGACAGAGTGAGACCTTATCTTAAAAAAAAAAAAAAAAAATCAAATCATACTTTCAGTTGATTAAAGAAACTTGCTATTTAGAAAAAATTTATGGTGAACTTCTTTGTGATTAAAACCATTACCTCTTAACCTTTCATCAGTGACTTTTTTTATTGATCAGATTTATGTAAAGAAGCACACAGCTACACATGAGTTAGGGCAAAAATCTCCAGTCGTATTTGGAGTCCAATTCAGAAAAGTAGTTATTTGCTGTCAATTGAAGAATGCCATTCAGGACAAGTCTATAAGGTCTGACTTTTGCTTTCTTCCAAAAAAAAAAAAAAAAAAAAAAAACTTTAAAAAAATGCAGAGTATACCTTAAAAGTTGATCAGCGACTTTTTTTTCCTACTAATTATCTTATAAGTTGGCAGTAAGACTCCCCCACCCCGCCATCCAGAAACACTATTGAGGCAGGATAATGGGATCTGAAGGCAGGGAACTTATAAGGCTGATCCACACTCACTTCCTAGAACGAAATCAAATGGAAACACTTCATCTATGACAGAAAATATTCTCTCCATTTACACAGGGTATACCAAGTAAATGACTTTATAACTTTGCTTCATCTTCTTCTTTTACATAGTGCACACACCAAATAACTCATGGAAACCTCTAGAGGGTATTTAAACCCCAGAAAATTCTGTAACAGGGTTCCTGAGTCCCCTTGCTTGGCTCACTCCCACCCTATGGGGCACACTTTCATTTTTGATAAATCTCTGCAGCATTTGCCTCATTCTTCCCTTGCTTTGTTTATGTGTTTTGTCCAATTCTTTGCTCAAGTTGTCAAGAACTGGACACCCTCCACTGGTAACAATATGACCAATTGGTTAAATTTTTAAGGAAGAACTCCTCCCGCTCCGCCATCATTGCCCCTTCCACAACCGTCCCCAGTTCTCCTGGAATCTCTTCCCCATGGCCCTCAGTGCCTCAAGTTATTCTTTGATCACTCAGGGCCACATTTGGGTTTTCTGTTGACTCAACTCCAAGCTTCAAAACATATCTTCCATGCACCCATCCCATTTTGGTCCTGCTTGGGGGCTGTGAAACCTCTCCTTTTTGATCAGAATTCCTCCATTCCTCTGAAATAGCTGAGTTACTTAGAGAGGATGAAGGTGGTGGTGGTTGTATCTGGGTGTCCCCAAATTTCAGATAGTGTTCTATAGAGACCCCAAAGAATCCACATTTCCAGTATAATTGGAAATGGGGCTACTTGGTTTTGGGATGGATTGGTATTAAACAAAGACAAACATAATCAACATCTACTGTGCGTGATGTGATGTGTTTTAAAGTGATGATTCCCAAATGGGTGGAGTGTGTGCATTCAGAGATGGGTCCACAGAAAGAGGGTGGGGAAGATGGATGGGCAGTGAGTCAGTACTACCTCAGAAGCAGCTCTAAAATAAGCTTGTCTGGGTTCTACCTGTAACTGGCTAAATCTATTGTTTGAGTCTGGGAGACAGGAAAGAGGAAAATGAGGGAGATGCATTTTGACAAGAGAGCTTTCTATAGTTAATAGGTTAATAGGTTTCTGATATGTTCTCCAGTTGAGTTTAGAGTTCCAAGAGAAATAAAAGAATAAAACTCACTTTAAAAACTTTTAAAAATTATAAAATGAAAATAGGCAGAATGGAAACAAACAGGTTTATATGAAAAAGAAGCAATTAGAAATTATTGAAACAAATAAGAAAATGTCTTAACTCTAACTGAGATCTAGGTAAAGAGAGAATTAGTAAATTCTTGAAAAGGGAATAGAATTGGCAGGTAAGCAATATTTAAAGGGAAAACAGCTGAGAACTTTTAAGAATTGAACAGAGACATTTGTTCTTATACTGAAAGTGTGTAAAGTGCCTAGCAGAATAAATAAGAATAAACTCATACCCAACATAAGGTCTTGAGCTCACATCTGGATTCTTCCACCTCTAACTATGTCACCTTCCTTAAGGTACTGTATCAATCCCTTTAAGCTTCTATTTCTTCATTATTAAGAGAGAGTCATAATGACACCTGCCTGTAGCAATTTTTTAAAAGGATCACACATTTGTTGACACTTCTCTCAGTAAAAGGTGAAGTCTAGGCCCGGTGTGGTGGCTCATGCCTGTAATCTCAGCACTTTGGGAGGCCGAGGTGGGCGAATCACGAGGTCAAGAGATGGAGACCTTCCTGGCAAACATGGTGAAACCCCGTCTTTACTAAAAATACAAGAAAATTAGCCAGGCATTGTGGTACGTGCCTGTAGTTCCAGCTACTTGGGAGGCTGAGGCAGAAGAATTGTTTGAAACTGGAAAATGGAAGAGCCAGGATCACACCACTGCACTCCAGCCTAGCGATAGAGCCAGACTCTGTCTCAAAACAACAAACAAAAGATGAAGTCTATGTTCCCTACCCTTGAACCTAGGCAGGCTTGTGATTGCTTTAGCCAACCAAGTATGGTAGCAGCGATGCTCTGTCTCAAGGCTAGCTCATAAAAGGTCTGTCAGCTTTTGTCTGCTGCTCTTGAGTACTTACTCTCCAGACATCTCATTAGAATGCTACCTCTTGGAACCCAGCTTCCCTGCTCTGAGAAGCTCAAGTCACATGGGGAGGCCATGTGTAGGTCACCTGGTCAACAGTCCCAGCCAAACCCAAATTTCAAGTAGTCCCCCATGGGTGCCAGATATGTAGGTCAAGAAACTTCTGGTTGATTTCAACTGCCAGCTGCTTGCATCACCCCCAGCTGAAGGTCCCAGACACGATGAAAAAGCAGCCACCCTCCCTGTGCTGCTTAGAATTCCTGACTCAGAGAATTCATGTGCATAATAAAATGGTTTTTGTTTAAGTCCACCAAATTTGGAATTGTTTGTTATGAAGCAGTGGACAGTCAGATAACGGGAACAGTACTTTGAGAGCTGTTGTACAGGTTAAATGACACAAGGTATGTTCTACCTGGCTCATACTTGCATTAAGAAATATTGGCTTCAAGGTGCATGCAAGACATTCAGGTAGATGTCTTGAATCATAGCAGCAGCAGTAGCAGCAATAGCCACTAACATTCCTGAGCGCATCTGATATGCCCAGTGCTGTTCCAAGTGCTTTCCATGCATTTAACTTACACATTCCTCAAAATAACCCCAAGCACTATCAGCCTCACCATTATACTGATGAGGACACTGAGGCCCACAGAAAGGTTAAGTCACTTTTACAAGTCACACAGCCTGCAAGTTGATGGATGGGGTTTTGAACCCGACAGTGTGACTGCAGGGGCCTGCCCTTAGCCACACTGTTGTGTTGAGAAGAGTGGGATGGGCTGAGGCTGGAAATCGAGGAGCTGCGAAACTGCAGAGCCATGGGATACATTTTCTCAAGTAGGAGGTACAGAGATAAGACAAGATTGCCAAGTGCGGGCCTTAGGACATCTGACTAGCAAAGGTGGGAGCTCACAAGACAAAGCAAGAGTACTCCAAGAGGGAAGCGATGCATATAGTGGGGTCCAAGGAGGGCGCAGGATAGGAAAGGAGTTTGGAAGCCAGTCCACCCTCTTCTTACGGGAACTTCAGGGCAGGAAGAAGTAATATTTCCCTCTCGGAACTTCGACCATGGATGTTAATGTTGCAGAGAGCTAAGTGTAACTGCAACTAAACCTACAGCTGAAACATGAAAACATCGCTGACAGTTCCGACGAACATCTCTCCTCAGTAATGGCTGAAGTCCTTTCTCTCAAGAGAGCTCTCAAGGTTGTTGGCAGCTAGGAGAAATATAATTGTTTCTAAAAAGTTTAATTTTCCCTGTTAAAGTCCAAGACACACCAGATACAGAAAATCCAGTTTGTTCACTGCTGTGAACTCCTGAACATCCAGAGTGATGACCCTGGAAATGCTCCCTATGAAGACACCATGAGCTGCACTGGAAGTTGAACACTTCAAGTGTCTTCTTAAAATTGACCCAATAATCCTATAGATCAGGGGTTGGTGGCCTGTTAGGACCCAGGCCACAGAGGAGGTGGGGAGCTGTGGGTGAGCAAGCATTACCTCCTGAGCTCTACCTCCTGTCAGATCAGCAGCAGCATTAGATCCTCATAGGAGCACAAATCCTACTGTGAATTGCACATGCGAGGGATCTAGGTTCTATGCTTCTTATGAGACGCTAATGCCTGAGGATCTGAGGTAGAACAGTTTCATTCTGAAACCTTTCCCCCCAAACCGCACCCCACTCCACCTCTGGTCCATGGAAAAATCGTTTTTCATGAAGCTAGTCCCTCGCACCAAAAAGGCTGGGGACCACTGCCATAGATAGTTTGGTTTTTTGTTTGTTTGTTTGATATACACAGAAATTGATCCTCTGGTCTTAAAGCTTGAAAGTTATATTTGTTTTATCTGAGTTCTTTCTTCAGGAAACAACCTTCAAGTCTCAGAAAAAGTGCCAAAGAACTAAAATTCACCAGGTCAGGCATCTCATGTCTGACCCCTCATTTATCATGATTGCTTCCTTGCCCCTCCCGACTTCCATTTTCCTACACATTGTTATATTCTTTTCTTGCTATAGAAACCCCTAGTTTTAGCCGGTCAGGGAGATGGGTTTGAGACTGAGCTCCCATCTCCATGGCTGCAGCATCCGATTAAAGCCTTCGTCCTTGGCAGTCCTCATCGTCTCTGTCATTGGCTTTCCGTGTAGCAAGACCTAGACTAAACCCCTCGTGTTTTGGTAACATCCGCTTCTGCTTAAGTACACATTACCTCCAGAATTAGTTGTTCCAACTAGGGCATTTGATTGGAAACTTTAAAAAAAATGTTGTTTTTATGTCTGTCATTAAGGGGTATGTCCAAGATTCGATTCTCTCATCTGTAAAAAAGAAAGAATTGAAACAGTGACAAGAGCTACCAATAAGCTAAAATTCTGCAAATAATACTGGCCAGGTGAGGGGAGGGTGGAACTTGTAACTCGGCACACAGTGGATGGAGTTAACCAGGTTAAGCTGGGCTTGGAAGTGCCAGAGGTTAGATGTGAGAGAGATATAATTCTGAAGCAAAAAGCTTATTTTAAAGTGAAAATAGGTCCAACCTACCCGTAGCATTTTTTTTCTTTTAAAATATTACCAAGCTAGAAGAACTGTCATTCAACGTAAACATGCTCTTAGTTGTCAATGGCCTGGCATCACAGTGGTCTCAGACCTTTTCCCTGGGATTGGCCTTGAATATCTCCTGTCTCCTTGAACAGCTCATAAGGAAGATTCGGTCAGCCCTTTTCATGACATCTTGGCCATGACCTGCTCTAAGCACAGTTCTGGGTAGAGAAGATGGAGAGCTTTTGTGAATTAGTGTGTCCCCTCGACTTTAGGCCTGAAGGGTGCACTGCTGATGTTCCATTTCTATGATATACAGTCTCTCTGCTGTTGAAGCAATTCTTATAATCTCTGTCTGACTTCTGACTCCAAGGTAGTCAGGCAAATTTGGAAGACCTCCTTCATGGAAGGAAGGAAGGACTTTGGCTCATTAAAGGTGCCCAGCTCATCCCAGGAGGCTGCCATGGGCTCGTTCTGTGGCTTTACAGTGCTCGTCACATGGCCAGCCCCCCAGGACCCAAGGAGCAAGAGGCAGGCTGACCGCATTTCCCTTTCCTTGTCTAATGTTGGCCAGACCCAGTTGGATCCCACATGAGAAAACAGCAGTTCCCAATTGTATAGAACAATGAAACCCCCACTGTAGGCCTTTAACCAACTTGGTTCACCCTAAGGTGACTTTAAAACTCTTATTCTTTCTCTATCACAGGGAGTGGTGATTAGGAACATGTGTGTGGAAATCCAAAGGGTATTTCCCACAGTTTTGAAATAAGAAACTTAGAAAACACTGGGTACTGTAGATTCTTCCACTGGGATGATCACAGCCCCACCTAGAAATTTCTGACATTCAGGGTTATGATACTTGATTCTAGTCCTCAGATTCAGCATTGTATCTGAGTCAGTTAAAAATATTTATTTTTATACAAAGCACTCTATATTCCACATGTTCTATAGCATTTGCCCTCTAAGTAAATTCCATGTTCTCTAAACTTACCAGTCACTAATCCAATCAGCCTCATATATTCTGATGTATTGATTTTTCTGTAAAAGGTTTTGTTTTTAATTTTCATGTAGGACTAACTTCTTCCAAAACCTGTCTTTACATGTGGCCACAAGTGTATGAAAAAAGAGCTCAACATCACTGATCATTGGAGAAATGACAATCAAAACCACAATGAGATACCACTTCACACTAATCAGAATGGCTATTACTAAAAAGGAAAAAAAATGGCCGGGCACGGTGGCTCACACCTGTAATTCCAGCACTTTGGGTGGTCAAGGCAGACAGATCATGAGGTCAGGAGATGCTGACCGTCCTGGCTAACACAGTGGAATCCCGTCTCTACTAAAAATACAAAAAATTAGCCGGGCGTGGTGGTGTACACCTGTAATCCCAGCTATTCAGGAGGTTGAGGCAGGAGAATTGCTTGAACCTGGGAGGCAGAGGTTGCAGTGAGCTGAGATCGTACACTCCAGCCTCGATGACAGAATGAGACTCTGTCTCAAACAAAAAAAAGTAAAAATGTAACAGGTGCTAGTGAAGTTGTAAAGAAAAAGGAATGCTTATACACTGTTGATAGGAGTGTAAATTAGTTCAACCATTGTGGAAAGCAGTGTGGTGATTCCTCAAATACCTAAAAACAGAACTACCATTCGACCCAGCATTTCCATTGCTAGGTATATACCCAAATGATTATAAATCATTCTATCATAAAGACACATGTACACATATGTTCATTGCCCCACTGTTAGCAATAGCAAAGACATGGAATCAACCCAAATGCCCATCGATAGTAGGCTGGATAAAGAAAATATGGTACATATACACCATGGAATACTATGCAGCCATAAAAAAGGACAAGATCATGTCCTTTGCAGGAACATGGATAGAGCTGGAGGCCATTATCCTCAGCAAACTAATGCAGGAACAGAAAACCAAATACTGCACGATCTCACTTGTAAGTGGGAGCTGAATGATGAGAATACATGGACACTGTGTTGTTCTTGGGGAACAACAGACACAGGGCCTGTCAGAGGCTGGAGGGTGAGAGGAGGGAGAGGATCAGGCAAATAACTAATAGGTATTGGGCTTAATACCTGGGTGATGAAATAATCTGTACAACCAACCCCTGTGACACAAGTTTACCTATGTAACAAACCCGCACATGTACCCTGACTTAAATTTAAAAAAGAAAAACAAAAACCTACCTTTCTCTTATTCAGCTCAGTATACTTGAGATTTAACACAGAGTAAAAAACAAAAACAATTTTTTTTAAGATCTTAAAAAAATTTTTTTGAGATCTTAGTCTGAAGTGTAACTATAGCAAGAAAGTGCCTTGGTTACAATTCAGTTATATTTATTTGTTCCAAAATAAATATAGCCTTTACCGTGTGCCAGGCACAGGTTCAGGTGCTTTATGAGTACTAAGTCATTTATTCCTAATAAATTTATGAGGCAATATGATTACTGTCACCATTTTACAGATGAGGAACTGAGGCACATAGAGATTGAGTCATTACCCACTATCTTTAGCTAATAAGTTGTGAAGCCTGAGTGGACTCTTGCTTTTATTTTTTTTCAACTCTGTTTTTATTCATTTTTCTTATTCAGACCTGAACTTTGAGTATAATATAATTCATTGCCATAAAAAGACATCCCACACATGTGAGGGCATCATGCATTCACCATCAAGGAAAGCATCAGCTTAGAGCTGTACTGATCCGTTTAGCAAGATCCCCTGGTGACAAAATGCAAGCATTTGCGAGACATCAGCTGGATCAAAGTTGCAGAAAGAGAATCAAACCGACAGTCCCACAAGCAACCAGACCTGGAACCACTCAAGCCCTGTGACTCACCCACTGGGCAGCCAGCCATACAACCTCATGTGTGTTTGTGCCCTAGCGAAGTTTAGGATGATTTCTCCCCACACATGTTCCTGCGCAAGTCACCTGTCCTGCTGAGACAGGCAGGTAAAAAGGGCTCCCCAAACCGCCTGTGCACCGGGAGGAAAGTGCACTGGCGTGGAGCCTCCGGAAGTTCATGCCATTTGCAGCGGGGAGGAGCCTGGCCTCTCCTGTTTCTGGTGGTAACCTGGGATTCACTCTCTGAGGCGGGAAACCTGCCAGCAGGACTCTTGCTTTGCTCAGAGTCCCTGTTTGATGACTTAGGCCGGGTGCAGTGGCTCACGCCTGTAATCCCAGCACTTTGGGAGGCAGAGGCGGGTGGATCACCTGAGATCAGGAGTTTGAGACTAGCCTGGTCAACATGGTGAAACCCTGTCTCTACAAACAGTACAAAATTAGGCAGGCATGGTGGTGCATGCCTATAATCCCAGCTACTCAGGAGGCTGAGGCAGGAGAATTGCTTGAATCAGGGAGGCAGAGGTTGCAGTGAGCCAAGATCACGCCATTTTCCAGCCTGGGCAACAAGAATAAAACTCTGTCTCAAAAAAAAAAATCATAACTTAATTCTTACTTCTCACAAAGTGCTCCCCTCTATGTCAGTGGCTCCTTCTCAGACCAGACTAAACAGAGGGTGCCTCTCAGTGTCCAACAACTCATGCTCTAGAGAGGGTGAGAGTGTCATCACCCTCTCCGTGATCTGGGAGATCCAGGCTCCATAGGAAGAAACAGCCAATTGCAATCAGTTTATTGACTTAATTCTAGATTTTACAAATCTAGATGTATCTGTATGGCTTTCCCTGATCAAATTCTACCTGTTGCCATGTTTGACCACAGTGACCATAAATCTTTTATAGTTCAAGAACCTTTAATTATAGAATTTCTAGATCAAAGAGATTACTCTCAATATTTTGATTTTCAGTATTTCTAGAATGCTGTCAGAATGTCTTGTATTGTTCTGAACCATATCTAACTGCAAGCACTTTAAAGAAATTCTTTTTAAAGTCTAACAAAAATATATTTGTCATCTGTAGAGGGAGTGTGTCCTTTTTTGCACTGGCTGTTTCAAAAATCGGAATAAGAGATGGTTTCGTTGAAACTGTTTATTGTTAAGATAACACTTAATCTGATGATTCCAAAATGAAGTCAACAGTGGAATAGTGTTTGTTTTCGTGATCAGAAACTCAGTCTGTGTTCTGATGTGGATGTTATAGTTCACTCTGAAGGTTTTTAAAATTACATTGGATTTTTGTTCTGGAAGCTTTGCAGAGGCCCTTCTGGCCCAGAGTGAAGGTTCTGACTATAACATTTTAAGGTGTGGAAAGATTGTAGCTGCTGTCCTTGTGGATGCAAAGTAACCTTGTTCCTTGCTCAGAGGAATTTGAAAGATTATTAAAAATTCACCAGATTTTTCTGAAATCCCTCATATTTCCCTCCCACATTTTGAAGGCCTTCCTTTCAGAGAGAACAAATTCACCTGACTTTATAAGAAAAAGAATCCTACCCAGGCTGGTGGATCACGAGGCCAGGAGTTCAAGACGAGCCTGGCCAAGATGGTGAAACCCCATCTCTACTAAAAATATAAAAACTAGTGGGGCACATTGGTGGGCGCCTGTAATCCTAGCTACTCGGGAGACTGAGGTAGGAGAATCACTTGAACCCAGGAGGCAGAGGCTGCAGTGGGCTGAGATTGTGCCATTGCACTCCGGCCTGGGCACCAGAGCAAGACTCCATCACAAGCAAAAAAAAGACTCCTATCCCTGATCTGATACATCATTGCAATTCTGGTGTTTTCTGAAATATTACCATTTCCGTGGAGGCCTCAAGGTACAGGCATGAAGGTGTGGATTTGGGTATAAAAAAGGGTTTAAGCCACTCATTAAACATTAAACCTTCCAGCTAGGAGAAGAAAAAAAGTCTAGTTACACACACACTCAGGTTTGTTTATTCTCTAGAAAAAAAATAATTTCCTGGGTGGCTCAGGAGGTACTGTGTATTTCTTTGCTGTGCTAAGGGTATAATCTGTCTCCTCAGAAAAGCTAGAAAACAAAATCTTTGAACAGGGAAACAAAAATTTCTAACAGGATAGAAGTCAAAGAGAAGATATCTTTCACAGAATGACAGAGGACACAGAAGTCCATCCAATCAGGTCCCACCATAAGCACAAGTTCTCTCTATATTTGGAGCGTACACTTCCTGTCTTCTCCAAATATATGTATTTGAGGGTGTGTGTGTGTGTGTGTGTGTGTGTTTGTGTGTGTGTTGGGGGTGGGATGGGGTGGGGGAAAGGTGGATGGAGAGGAGTCCCCTCCAGGCATTTAGCTTTCCTGGGCTGTTTATGATCTGTAAGAATTTTTCCAGTGGGGGCCTTTCTGTTTCTGAGTCTTACATACTTGGAAACATACATATCAAAAGGTTCACAAATTCCTTGTAGCAAACCTTGCAGCAAAAAGTCTCCGTTAAATTAAAGCTCTTCACCTCTGACACCAGAAACCATTAAATCCCTCACTGCTGCGGACGTGTAATGGAATATTCCGTTCTGCCCCAGCTCAGTGAGTGATAACAGATAGCATCTACACTCAGCTCCAGCTTTTACCAAGGAAACAGTCATTCAAGTTTCCCCCTTACTTCTCATAAAGAACCCATAAAGCTGCCTTGGCCACACAACAAAGATTTTGAAAGGGCAGGAAAGGGCCGGACGCGGTGGCTGATTCCTGTAATCCCAGCACTTTGGGAGTTCAAGGTGGGTGGGTCACCTGAGGTCTGGAGTTCAAGACCAGCCTGGCCAACATGGAGAAACCCCGTCTCTACTAAAAATACAAAAATTAGCCGGATGTGTTGGTGCTCACCTGTAATCCCAGCTACTGTGGAGGCTAAGGCAGGACAATCTCTTGAACCTGGAAGGCGGAGGTTACAGTGTGCCAAGATCATGCCATTGCACTCCAGCTTGGGCAACAAGAGAGAAACTTCATCTCAAAAAAAAAAAAAAAAAAAGGCAGGAAAGAAAGATACTACAATCACATTTCTGGAATTTTTTTTTCCTGCAGTTTCTCAAGCATCTTCTCAACGCCCACCACCCGGAGCTATTTTTTCCTCAATTATTTTAATTAAGAATGCTTTGTCCTGGCTTTGAACATTTTTCATCAAAAACAGAACATTTTCAAAAATGGAAATAGTAAATACACTCCTGGGCATAGGATAGGCACTTCTGAAAAGTAGAAGACACTGAGTTTTACATAGGGGTGTGCCCGTACTGTAGAATCCTTTGTGAAGTAAGCTGTCCCAGGGCTGGTGGCTGCATTTCTACACCAACAGCTTCGCAGCATTGAGGGAACAAGGTAGAGCAAGCTTCCTTGCCTTGGAGACCCATTCTGAGACCACTCTTGTAAAAAACTGCATTTTCTTTGCTTTCAGAGGACCGCAGAATTTTATTAGGTCCCTCAACTTTTTCTTGTCCAGTGCTTTTGAAGTTTTTTTTTTTTTTTTTTTTTTTTTTTTTTTTTTTTTAAATTTTTATTGCATTATAGGTTTTGGGGTACATGTGCAGAACGTGCAAGATAGTTGCATAGGTACACACATGGCAGTGTGTTTTGCTGCCTTCCTCCCCCTCACCCACACTTGGTATTCATCCCCAGGCTATCCCCCCCAGCCCCCCCCGCTGTCCCTCCCCCATTTCCCCCAACAGTCCCCAGTGTATAGTAGACCGCCTCTCTGTGTCCATGTGTTCTCATTTTTCTCACCCGCCTATGAGTGAGTATATGTGGTATTTCTTTTTCTGTTCTTGTGTCAGTTTGCTGAGAATGATGTTCTCCAGATTCATCCATGTCCCTACAAAGGACACAAACTCATCATTTCTGATTGCTGCATAATATTCCATGGTGTATATGTGCCACATTTTCCCAGTCCAGTCTATCATCGATGGGCATTTGGGTTGGTTCCAGGTCTTTGCTATTGTAAACAGTGCTGCAATGAACATTCGTGTGCATGTGTCCTTATAGTAGAAAGATTCACAGTCTTTTGGATAGATACCCAGTAATGGGATTGCTGGGTCAAATGGAATTTCTATTTCTAGGTCCCTGAGGAATCGCCACACTGTCTTCCACAATGGTTGAACTAATTTACACTCCCACCAACAGTGTAAGAGTGTTCCTATTTCTCCACATCCTCTCCAGCATCTGCTATCTCCAGATTTTTTAATGATCGCCATTCTAACTGGTGTGAGATGATATCTCAATGTGGTTTTGATTTGCATCTCTCTAATGACCAATGATGATGAGCACTTTTTCATATGTTTGTTGGCCTCATGTATGTCTTCTTTTGTAAAGTGTCTGTTCATATCCTTTGCCCATTTTTGAATGGGCTTGTTTGTTTTTTTTCTGTAAATCTGTTTGAGTTCTTTGTAAATTCTGGATATCAGCCCTTTGTCAGATGTGTAAACTGCAAAGATTTTTTCCCATTCTGATGGTTGTCGATTCACTCTAGTGACTGTTTCTTTTGCCGTGCAGAAGCTGTGGAGTTTGATTAGGTCCCATTTGTCTATTTTGGCTTTTGTTGCCAATGCTTTTGGTGTTTTGTTCATGAAGTCCTTGCCTACTCCTATGTCCTGAACGGTTTTGCCTAGATTTTCTTCTAGGGTTTTTATGGTGTCAGGTCTTACATTTAAGTCTTTAATCCATCTGGAGTTAATTTTAGTGTAAGGTGTCAGGAAGGGGTCCAGTTTCTGCTTTCTGCATATGGCTAGCCAGTTTTCCCAACACCATTTATTAAATAGGGAATCCTTTCCCCATTGCCTGTTTTTGTCTGGTTTATCAAAGATGATATGGTTGTAGATATGTTGTGTTGCCTCCGATGTTTCTGTTCTGTTCCATTGGTCTATATCTCTGTTTTGGTACCAGTACCATGCTGTTTTGATTACTGTAGCCTTGTAGTATAGTTTGAAGTCTGGTAGCGTGATGCCTCCCGCTGTGTTCTTTTTGCTTAGAATTGACTTGGCTATGCGGGCTCTTTTTTGGTTCCATATGAAATTCATGGTGGTTTTTTCCAGTTCTATGAAGAAATTCAATGGTAGTTTGATGGGGATAGCATTGAATGTGTAAATTACTTTGGGCAGTATAGCCATTTTCACAATATTGATTCTTCCTAACCACGAACATGGAACGTTTCTCCATCTGTTTGTGTCCTCTCTTATTTCGTTGAGCAGGTGTTTGTAGTTTTCCTTAAAGAGGTCCCTTACATTCCTAGTGAGTTGTATTCCTAGGTATTTTATTTTCTTTGTAGCGATTGTGAATGGCAGTTCGTTCTTAATTTGATTCTCTTTAAGTCTGTTGTTGGTGTATAGGAATGCTTGTGATTTTTGCACATTGATTTTATATCCTGAGACTTTGCTGAAGTTGCTTATCAGTTGCAGGAGCTTTTGGGCTGAGGTGATGGGGTCTTCTAGGTATACTATCATGTCGTCTGCAAATAGAGACAATTTGGCTTCCACCTTTCCTATTTGAATACCCTTTATTTCTTTTTCTTGCCTTATTGCTCTGGCTAGAACTTCCAGTACTATGTTGAATAGAAGTGGTGAGAGAGGGCATCCTTGTGCTTTTGAAGTTTTATAATTTTCGATTGTGTGTGCATGTGTAAAATATGTATGTGCATATACAATTGGCTGTAAACCCAAAAGTATCTGGGAGAGGTCTCAATCAATTTAGAAAGTTTATTTTGCCAAGGTTAAGAACGTCCCTGTGACACAGCCTCAGGAGCTCCTGATGGCATGCACCCAAGGTGATGGGGCACAGCTTGGTTTTATACATTTTAGGCAGACATGAGATGTCCATCAATACAGGTAAGATTTACATTGGTTCCATCTGGAAGGACAGGACAACTCAAAGTGGGGGTCATGGGTGGATTTAAACAATTTCTGATTGGCAATTGGTTGAAACAGTGATTATCAATAGAGAGGAATGTCTGGGATAAAGAGATTTGTGGAGACCAAAGTTTTACCAAGCAAATGAAGCCCCCAGGTGACAGGCTTCAGAAAGAATAGGTTGTAAACGTTTCTCATCAGACTTAAGGTCTGTGTTGATATTAAAGTTGGTTGGCTTTTCCTGAATTCCAAAAGAGAAGAAGGCATGATGAGGCATGTTTGACCCCAACTTCCCATCGTGGCCTGAGCCATTCTTCAGGTTAACTTTGGAGTGCCCTGACTGAGAGGAGGGAGGGCATTCAGATGGTTTAGGGGGATCTTAAAATTTTATTTTTGGTTTACATTCCACTCACACAGGTACTGTATATATTTATAATAAATATAGGGCTTTGTTTTTTTTTTTTTTTTTTTTTGAGACAGAGTCTTGCTCTATCACCCAGGCTAGAGTGCAGTGGTGTGATCTTGACTCACTGCAACCTCTGCCTCCCAGGTTCAAGCAATTCTCCTGCTCCCGAGTAGCTGGGATTTACAGGCACCTGCCAACACGCCTGGCAAATCTTTTTATTTTTAATAGAGATGGGGTTTCACCATGCTGGCCAGGCTGGTCTTGAACTCCTGATCTCAGGTGATCTGCCCTCCTTGGCCTCCCAAAGTATAGGATTGCAGGCGTGAACCACCGCACCAGGCCATATAGGAGTTTTTTATGTGCTGTTTCCACTGGACTTTTTCTGTTTAACCTCTTCCTACCTTTTCTGATTTCTTTTGCTAGATATGTCAGAAATGAAGAATGTCTATAAATTCATTAAAGGACAACTTGGTACAGAACAGGAATTGCCTGGAAATGCATTAGGCCCTGTGTCAAAGGCATATAGACACAGGATGATGGTGGGGATAGCACTGGCTGACAGAATAGATTTGAATAAAACATTAGTTTCTTCCCAGTTCTATGTTCTAGGAAAATTTGTTTAACCTCTAGGAACCATGGTTTATTTATTTTAAAAAATATAGTTAATATATGATTAACTATATTTTAATAAATATTTTAAAAATTAATATATAATATATTAATATTAACTATATAGTTAATACTGCTACCTAAATCATAGGGTTGTTACAAAGATGGGAAATAATATTCATAAAATACTCAGCATCACACCTGCCATCGATGCACTCACTAAAATAATAGTTTGTGTTAATATTGATAATCATGATCAGCAGCATGCATATTCCAGGAACGAGTATTCAGTTTTGGTGCATAAAAGTATATTTGTGAGATTGTGAGCGCCTCAGGCCATGAGTGGCTCAACCAAATTCTCTGATTTTCTGTGTCCTTGAGGAACAGGAGAATGTCTGTCTACTGCAGGAAGGTAGATTGGTCCCACAGTAGCTGTGACATACCATGCATGGCAAGTGGTAGAGTGCTCGTGAATAGCAGAAATCAATCATGCTACCAGTGTGTGCAGGCTCCGATGAAGGCCTGTTAATTTCCGGATATTCTTGACCTAGGCCTCTAAGAACTCAGATTCAAAGGCATATTCATATGGGATTTCTCAAAACAGGATACCATTATCCCCTGTAAGTGTCAGGTGCTTCAATTTCCTACCAGATATCTCTCCATCATGCATGAGACACCCACACAAATTGTTTCCATTCCATACAAGCTGGAGATGCAATCTAGACTCAAACGGCAACTCTGGATAAACTCAGCATCTGAGTGGTCTATGGGTTTTAGCCATGCTGATTGTCATGCTGGTTAAGTCTTCTGGAAAATGAAGTGAAGATAGAAAGCAACCAGTCCATTGGTTAATCCCTCCACCATCAAGAGCCAGGATTAGGTGCACGCAGAGCACCAGCTTGCACAAAAACAGCTGCAGAGTATCTGCTTTCTGTCCTTGCTCTGCATCCTTAAACTGTTGATCCAGGACCTGGCTGGGGCTCCAACCTGCTCCCCACACCACAACCTCTGCATGCAAGGCCTTCTACCCTGGTGACCCTCTAAGGCGTGAGCTAAACCACAGCCCTCTTAGCTGGGGCTGGGATTTTCTTTCTAATTTTTTCACATCTCTCCAGGAGGTGAATTTCATGTTGTATTTCTTCAGTCACTGGCTAGAGTCCGGCTGTGAGTGCACTGATATCCCAGAACTACTACCTCGTATTTATTATTTTTCTCCACAATCTCTGTGCCTTATGTACAGGATTGAAATTCCTAGTATTGATACTTTCTGAGATAATATCTGTCCTTTGGATATTATTTTGTCTTGATCTTCAATTCTGCCTTACAGTCGCCAGTAGCTGCAACTGGGTTTGTTCCTCCTTGCTTTCCTGGCCTCAGCTCAGTAGGCCTTCTCAATAGCCCTGAACCCGTTCTATCATGACACTGGCAAAGTCCATACCTTGCTAACCAGCTGTAGATAAAAACTTGAACCAACCTTCATCATTTACAGACTGCAGGTCCCTTCTCCTAACCACCAGGCCTTCACATCTTCAGCGAGTCACATCTCCACCACCAGTACCTTCCTAAAACATTTTGCACGTCTGTCTCACTGCATTTCTTCATTTTAATGTTGTTTGCAAGTTATTCCTCTTAGAGTGTATGTTCCTGGAGGGTAAGGCAGTGTCTAAGTCATCATTCTATTTCTATTTCTAATACATATTAGGTACTCAATAAACCAATAAGCAGATGAACGAGGTGCCTTTGAACTCTCAAATTTTATAATTCTAGAATCTGTTAATATTGACTCATCTAATCCTGAAGTCAACAAGATGCCAAAAGATAGGACAAGGAATTACATACACTTTGCTTCCTTATTCCTAAGGCTTCTTTTCCATAATAAGTTGTTGCTGTGTTCTATTTCATTAACATGAAAAATGAAATAGAAAGAGCTACCCTTTATGGAACACTTACTATTAGCTATATATCATGCTAAGGGTTTATATACATCAGCCCAGCCAGTCTATCCTCCTCCACATCCTCTATTAGCTTCATTTTATGGAACAGGAAATGACGTTTGTTCTCTCTCCATGCCTGAGAAGCAGCGCTTATTGGGTGAGGGAGAGACATTCCCTTTCCCCAAGAGTCGTTGTGTAGAACTTCTTTTTCAGTTGGTGCTTTTTGGCAGGACTCAATTCCTGAGCATACTAAACTTACACCGTTCTTTCTTCATATACCAGATACAACCCAGAATCTAATGATGCAATCAAAATATTGACCTGGTTTTCTAAGATTATGGTAGAATAAGAATTCTGATCTTACTATTATGTCATAGCTAAAGCTGTTACACGTTGACTTTAGTTGTTTTTTCAGGGATGGAATGGGTTTTCGATCCCTTTCTTCGGTCTAGCAGGTATGAGGCAGCTTTGAGCAGGGCCCACATAAGTATTCAGGAAGGAAGGGTATCCCCATCCATTCAGTGAGATAACCTGATCAACCATGCCAGTCAGTAGAATAGCAAATATTGCAGGTCCACCATCAGGTCATGATCTGCTGCCCTGGGGAGAAGGATGGGTTTCCCTTGCCTGGGTGATAAATGGTAAATAATATGGTCCTTAACTTTGGTCTGAATAGATTCTACAGAGTGGGATTCAGAACATTTCATACAGAAATATGTAGTAACTTAGATTTCAGACCTAGAGCCCTTATGCAGTTTTCTACCATAGGGAAGTAACATCTTAGAAATAAAATACAATTTGCCAGCAATCACTCATAATACATGTTTTCACATTAGTATAAGATTCTCAAGTTGGCTTTTTTGAATTTGGTTTGCAGCCATACTCACACACACTAGGGTGCATCCATAAAGAAGGTAAAACCAAGCTAGGCCTCAGCTACATAGATTCTACCAACACTGTCCTTTTCCCTGACTCCAGCCCAGGGCAGAGAGCTCCTGTGAAGATGTTGGAGTGAACTGAACCATTGTAGGGTAGAGAAGAATAACCAAATTTTACTGTTGTTTCAAGTTTTTTAAACATGAAATATCTTGGTGTCTTCCCTATTATCAAAGAATGACAACCTCATTTCCATAAAGCAGCTTTTCCCACAGCAGGCTCCAAGAGCTTCTCCATAGACAGTACCTCATCTCTGCAAAGCAAGGCAAGAACAGCCAGAGGACCGATTCACATGCATGGATTCCACTAGTCTCTTTAAATAAAATGCCCAGAATCTTGAGCCACAGGCAAAACTCCACATCCTAAAGACCTCAGCTCCATTTTCAGTCTTGAACATCAAACTTGCTATCTTTGCTCTTCATCTGAACACATTCCCTGCCCCGCCCCACCAACCAAAAAAAAAAAAAATTAAACTTTAGATCTGGAATTCCGTGCTTCTTTACCTTTACAGGCGTGTAATCCACTCAATTTAAATCTGTAACAGGCCTCAACAATCAAAACTAACAGTGGAAATGAAAAAAAAAAAGTGCATCTAAAATACTTGTAATGGTGCTATTCCAAAATATCTCATAAGCCACAGGAGACCTTCAGTAGCCACCAGCTGTAGTTAGAAATTTGAGTCACGTCATCATCACATATGTAATATTTGATCACAAACTGCTATGACTAAGAGTTGCTAAAACTCTTTTTCTACTGCACCACCACATGTACTGTTAGCAATTAGACAAAATCCATGAATACCATTAAATGCTTCTTTATTTTCCCTCTACTTTAATAGAATTTATTTTCTGATTAAGGGAAACCAAAACGAGAAGTCTGGTTTACTCAAATCCAAACACAATATGTAAGCAAATTTAATAAAGGTACCCATGTATATGGACACTCTTTTACACATGACAAACAATAGGTTAAAACGTATTCCTGAAAACACAATTCAGTTGTTTTCCATTTGGAATAAACATTTGGCCCAGCATATAAAAGCTACATTTAAAGACTTAGATGTGGTAAATAACTTGAATAAAAGAAACTTTGCCTATTGGTAATAAAACAAAAAAGGAGACAGGCTCAAGGCTGAGTGAGATTTGTGGCCCCTCTGCAACATGGCAACATTTTAAACAAGATAATGCCATTTCCTCCCCTTGGAAAAACAACATGAGTCACTTGTAAACAGTGAACAACTGGGCTCATAAATACCATATGCCATCTGTCACCCAAATTGATGAAATCTTTGCTAATGTCACTTCACAACTAAAAATTTCTACCTCAGTTTTTTTTCTTTCCTTCCCTGAAACATAACTGAAAAGGTAATATGCTTGCAGAGACTTGTAGAATTCTGTAACAGGGACAAAAATAAACAACGCATCTTTGTGCTACTTCATTCTCAGCAGTTGTATTAATAACATTTTCTGATTAAGTTCAATGATTATGTTTCTCCAAAAGAAAAACTCAGTAAATCATTTTTAGTCCTAGTTTAACCAAAATTATTCTCTATCTGAAGCAAGTGCAAATGATTTACTTAGAATTACCTACAGAAGAACGGGCGCGGTGGCTCACACCTGTAATCCTAGCACTTTGGAAGGCTGAGGCAGGTGGATCACTTGAGGTCAGGAGTTCATGACCAGCCTGGGCAACATGATGAAACCCCCGCCTCTACTAAAATACAAACATTAGCCAGGCATGATGGCGGGTGTCTGTAATGCCAGCTACTCGGGAGGCTGAGACAGGAGAATCACTTGAACCCGAGAGACGGTGGTTGCAGTGAGCCGAGATCATACCACTGCACTCCAGCTTGGGCAGCTGAGACTCCATCTCAAAAAAAGAAAATTACCTATAGATGTTATACATATGTGTGTGGGTGTGTCTAAAATATGTAGTTATATATTATATATAATATATATACATTTTCATAAATACAACAATTTTTTATTAATAGCATTTTGTTTGGTCACAAATTAGCACTTTCCATGGTTGTTCCAGGCCCACATAATCAAGTAATGTTGTCTTTAAAAGCGAGTAAGCCAGCACTTTGGGAGGCCGAGGCAGGTGGATCATGAGGTCAAGAGATCAAGACCATCCTGGTCAACAAGGTGAAACCCCGTCTTTACTAAAAATACAAAAATGAGCTGGGCATGGTGTCACGTGCCTGTAATCCCAGCTACTCGGGAGGCTGAGGCAGGAGAATTGCCTGAACCCAGGAGGCGGAGGTTGCGGTGAGCCAAGATCGCGCCATTGCACTCCAGCCTGGGTAAAAAGAACAAAACTCCGTCTCAAAAAAAAAAAAAAAAAAAAGCGAGTAAGTACATTGGAATTTTTTCCATATTTTTATTAAGGTATAATTTACATATAGCAAAAGTCATGCTTTTTTTATGTTTTGCCTCTTTTGGTGTCATGGCTAAGAAATTATTGCCTAACACAAAGTCAGGAAGATTTGCTCCCAGGTTTTCTTCCAAAAGTTTTATAGTTTTAGTTCTTATATTTATGTCTGTGACTGGTACCTTGTTCATCCATATTACTTATTCAGAAAGCAAATATCTACATTGTTTCCACAATTTTCCTTATCTGAGTTGCAGTTTACTGATTAGGATGGTCAGACACACCTGTTTAATTACACCATGAGGTTCAATGCACTGTCACTTTACTTCCGCTTTTACAGTGTCATCTATCCTGTCAGTTCCATAAAGAAAAGCAAGCTAGACATGAAATCTCCAAAATGAATATTTGTTCTTTTCAAAAAACACTCTTTCAAGCAAAGCACTATTCTAACTGTTGTTTTTCTCCCAGATTTTGGAAATAGGTAAATTTATATTCAGTTAAAAACAACACCACTGATTTTATTTTCATCCTTCAATAGCTTAAGGATTTCTGGAAATTGAAATGTGGAATTATAAAAATATGGTGCTCAATCTTCTAACACTTTCGTGTCTCTAAAACTAAAATATAGCTTGCGAATACATAATACTGACATACATAATACATTCCCATATTATTCAAGACATCGAATGGTTTTAAATCAATTACCTAGAAAATTGCCCCTTTTTCTTTTTCTTTCTTTCTTTCTTTTTCTTCTTTTGCCTTTTGCTTCAGCAAACAGAGATCTAGCTAATACATTGCTCTTCCCTGACCCAGTTTCCCTGTTGAAAAGGAGGACATTAGTACTTATTTCCTCCTCATCTCAAGGGACTAATGCTGTGTTTGAGAAGTGTAAGCGAGTTTTGCCTCAGAACTTCTAGAAAGTAAAAGTGTGGAGAACCCAGAGTGTCACTGGAACAGGGAAGCATCTCCGCAGTGTTGTGTGGTATATGTTCTGATAAATAAACAATAGACTAAATTTTTTAGCACAAGAATAATTCTGTGGAGAATGGTAGATGGCTGGAACCTATTGTTGGAATCTTCATTTGTACAGGCTTGAAAATTTTTGAGGTCGGGCATGGTGGCTCATGCCTGTAATCCCAGCACTTTGGGAGGTTAAGGTGGGTGGATCATGAGGTCAGGAGTTTGCGACCAGCCTGACCAATGTGGTGAAACCCTGTCTTTACTAAAAATACAAAAAATTAACCGGGCATGGTGGTACATGTGTTATTCCAGCTACTCGGGAGGCTGAGGCAGGAGAATCGCTTGAAACCAGGAAGCGGAGGTTGCGGTAACTCAAGATTACAGTCATTGCACTCCAGCCTGGGCAACAAGAGTGAAATTCTGTCTCAAGAAAAAAAAAGAAAAGAAAAGAAAGTTTTTGAGAACCCTATGCTAGAAAGAGGGGTGTTCATCAGTTTCTCTATCTTACCTGTCAAAACAGTCTGCTTAGAACTAAGCATTTAGAATCATCTCAAAATCTTTTTTTTTTGTTTTGAGACAGTCTTGCACTGTTGCCCAGGCTGGAGTGCAATGGCACGATCTCCACTCCCTGCAGCCTCCACCTCCCAGGTTCACACAATTCTCTTGCCTCAGCCTCCCGAGTAGCTGGGATTACAGGTGTACATTACCACACCTGGCTAACTTTTTGTATTTTTAGTAGAGATGGGTTTCACTATGCTGGCCAGACTGGTCTTGAACTCCTGACCTTGTGATCTGCCCACCTTGGCCTCCCAAAGTGCTGGACTTATAGGCATGAGCCACCTCACCCAGCTCAAAATCTTATCTTTTGTGGGAACACTGCAAATTGTCAAATAATTGTACCGTGCTTTGGCTCCTCCTTGCTCTACTCCTGAGGAAATGCTCTTACAGCATAGTGATTGAAAAAATACTTTTTTTGATATTTTTTTATTAATATATCATAGTTGTGCATGTTTCAGGGTACATGTAATGTTTTGAATCATGTATACAATATGTAATAATCAAATCAGGGTAATTGGGATATCCATCAACTCAAACATTAATCTTTTTTTGTATTGGGAACATTACAATTCTTTTCTTCTAGCTATTTTGAAATGTACAATATATAACTATTGACTAAAATTTCCCTACTGTAATATTAAATATTATAACTTATTCCTTCTATCTAATTGTATTTGTGTGCCCATTAACCAGTCTTTGTTCTTCCCCTCCCTTCCTTTCACCGTGTCTAGTAACCACCATTCTACTTGTCTATCTCTGTGAGGTTCGCTCTTTTGACTTCCACATACAAGTGAGAACATGCAATGTTTGCCTTTCTGTGCCTGGCTTATTTCACTTAACATAATGACCTCCACTTCCATCTGTCTTGCTGCGAATGACAGGATTTTATTTTGTTTTCTTTTCCATTGTGCAATACCACATTTTCTGTAACCATTCATCCACTGATGGACACTTAGGTTGACTTCATACATTGGCTATTACGAGTAGTGCTGTAATAAACATCAAAGTGCAGTTAATGCTTTGGTGTACTTATTTCCTTTCTTTTGGATATATACCCAGCAGTGAGATTGCTGGATCATATGGTAGTTCAATTTTTAGGTGTTTGAGGAACCTCCAAACTGTTTTCCATGATAGCTGCACTACTTTACATTTCTACCAACAGTATATGAGTGTTCCCTTTTCTTGGCATCCTCTACAGCATTTGTTCTGTTTTATCTTTTTGATAATAGCCATTCTAACTGATGTAAGAGGACATACGACTACAGTTTGATTTACATTTGCCTGATGATTAGTGATATTGAGCATTTTTAATATACCTGTTAGCCATTTGTATGTCTAATAGGAAACAATCAACAAGACAACAAAGAGTTGTTGTTTGGAATGGAATTTGTTGAAAAAATATTTTCTCCCATTCTGTGAGTTGTCTGTTGATTGTTTCCTTTGCTGTGCAGAAGCCTTTAAGCTTGATATAATCCCATTTGTCTAAATCTGCTTTTGTTGCCTGTGCTTTTGAGGTCTTACACAAAATATCTTTGCCCAGATCAATGTCCTAGAGCATTTCCCCAAAGTTTTATTCTAGTATTTTTATAGCTTCAAGTCTTACATTTAAGACTTTAATCCATTTTGAGTTGATTTTTATATATGGTGAAGAATGGAGGTCTAGTTTCATTCTGCACATGAATATCTAGTTTCCCAGCACTATTCATTTATTTATTATTTATTTTATTTTATTTTTGGAGACATCATCACCCAGGCTGGAGTGCATTGGTGTGATCTCGGCTCACTGCAACCTCTGCCTCCCAAGTTCAAGTGATTCTCCTGCCTCAGCCTCCTGAGTAGCTGGGACTACAGATAAGGACTTACTACTGCCTATTTTACTTGTTTTCATTTTGTTTTATAACTTCTCTCTTCCTTTTTGGTTAAGTGATTTTCATCTGTAGTATATGTTTTAATTTGTTGCTTTTTATTTTTACATTATCTATTATGGGTTTTTGCTTTGTGGTTATCATAGGCTTACAAAAAAACATTCTATGGTTATAACAAGTATTTAATACTGATACCAACTTAACTGTAATTGCAAGAAAAAAATAAAGAAACCTCAAAATGCAAACCTGTACACATTAACTCCATTCTCTCACACATTTTGAATTTTCAGTCACAATTTACATTTTTTATACTGCCCAATTAAGTTGTAGTTATTTCACTTAATAGCTTTGTATTTGAATATTCTTAGACTAAAGATATAAGCAATCTAAACACCATGAGTACAGTTTTGCCATAACAATCATGTTAGCATCTTTTTCTTTCATTTTGAAGAGCTCCCTTTAGCAAAATCTTTTTGGATAGGCCTGGTAGCTATAAATTCCCTCAGCTTTTGTTCATCTGGGAAAATCTCTGTTACTCTGTTTCTAAAGGCTAACTTTGCTGTGTACAGTATATTTGGTTGACAATTTGTTTTCTTTTCCTTTTTGATCTTTTAGCACTCTGAATATATTGTTCCACTCTCTCCTGGTCTATAGGGTTTCTGTTGAGAAATCTGGGTCCAGTCATAGCAGATCTCCCTTACATGTTACTTGTTTACTTTCTCTCACTGCTTTCTCTCTCTCCTCTCTTTGACTTTAAGTTTTGTAGGTTTAATTATATTTCTTATTTGGGTTGAATTTGATTGGTAATGTTTGGCCTTCCTATACCGGGATATCCTTCTCCAGATTTGGGAAGTTTTCTGTTATTATTTCTTTGAATAAGCTTTCTACCCCTTTTCTTCTTCAGTTCCTTCTTTAACTCCAACAACCCAAATATTTACCCTTTTGATATTGCCCCATAGATCCTGCAAGATTTGCTCTTTCCTCTTTATTTTTTTCTCCTCTGACTGCATATTTTCAAATACTGTCTTCTACTTCACTTTTTTGTTTGATCAATTCTGCTTTGATATTCACTATTGCATTTATAAATTTCATTCATTGTATTTTTCTATTTTTAATTTCTCAACATTTTATTATGAAATGTTTCAAACATATACAAAAATTTAAACAATTTTACAGAGAATACTCATATACCCACCACTAGATTCTAGCATTAATATTTCACTATATTTGCTTTATCATATATGTATATAAATATACATCTCCATCTATCCATTCAACATACCATTCTTTTTGTGTTGTATTGCACAGTAAGTTGTAGACATCAGTACACTTCCCCCTAACTACTTTAGCAGACATCACTAACTAGACTTTCTCTGGGCCTCAGTTTTCTCATCTGTAAAGCGGGGATAACAATAGTAACTTCCTCAAAAGGTTTAGGGGAGGATTAATATATGTAAACACTTAGAATGGCACCTGCATATAGAAAACACTCAAAACAATATGTATTTTTCAGCTTTAGAATTTTTCAGAAAGAAATTTTATCTCTCTGTTAATTATTTTGATAAGTTTCTGAATTGAGTCTTTGTGATTTCTTGAAGTTGATTGAGCTTCCTTAATACAGCTATTTTTTATTTCTTTGTCTGAGAGATCTCACATTTTTTTTTTTCTTCATCACTTTAGGGTTAGTCTCTGATACTTTTTTTTTAAGACAGGGCCGTACTCTCTCACCCAGGATAGAGTGCAGTGGCTTGATCTCAGCTCACTGCAACCTTGAACTCTCAGGCTCAGAAAGTCCTCCTGACTCAGCCTCCCAAGTAGCTGGGACCACCACCTGCCTTGGTCTCCCAAAGTGCTGGAATTACAAGCATGAGACACTGCACCCACCCATGGGTTACCTTCTATTCTACCATCTTGGTGATGTCACTCTGGAAAAATTAATTTCTTTTTTGAGTCGAATTCTTGCTGTCGCCCAGCCTGGAGTGCAATGGTGCAATCTCAGCTCATTGCAATCTCCACCTCCTGGGTTCAAGCAATTCTCCTGCCTCAGCTTCTTGAGTAGCTGGGATTACAGGCATGTACCCACACACACAGCTAATTTTTGTATTTTGTATGTATTTATTTTTTTTTAATAGAGACCAGGTTTCACCATGTTGGTCAGGCTGGTCTCAAACTCCTGACCTTGTGATCCACCCACCTCAGCCTCCCAAAGTGCTGGGATTACAAGTGTGAGCCACTGCACCTGGCCAAAAACTTAATTTTTTAATGAAGGAACTCCTTAATCATATCCTGGAGAAAAGTATATATTACAGCATGACAAGATCTATAGTTTAGTGTAGGACAGAAAAAAAAAGTATGTATTTATTTATGTCTTTCAACAGGCTTCTAATAGTTAAATGATCCATTTTAGGACTGGTTTGATTAAATAAACAAACTAGAAGACAGAAAAAACTCTATATTGTGGTTTTCGTGTTTTTATATTGTCTTTTTATTTTCAGACAATGGAGACCATAAGAGTGAATACTTTATATCTAAGAAATCAAGGAAATGAAAATGCAGGTGGGTGCATGGGTGAAGAAGGTGTTAATCATGTTTACATATTATTCCACTTCACAATGTAACAGAAAGATTGCTATACACATTAGGTCTGGAAAGTCCCCTGAGTTTCTCTGGGGAAAAGTTGCTGTGAACCATACAAAGCAGAATTTTCTTCTGATATTAGATATATTATATCATCACAAGATGTATAAAAAGAGCAAAATAGTAAAATAAAATAAAAATATTCTAATGAATAAGTTTCACATAGGTCCAGAAGATTGATTAATGCAAAACTGTGTTTGGAAAATATGGAAGGTTGTTAAGTCTATCTCCCACCTCTAAAAATCAGTGGGCTTGTTTTGCAAACTGTACTCTTTATAGGTAATTATAAGGACCTGAATTTATTTTTGGTTCTAAATGCTGAGAAATATTACTGGAAATTAAGTTGTAAATCTTTTGACTATTTAAAATTTTTAATTTAGTGTAATAAACATCTGATCTATTTAGAACCTCTCTTGTTTAATGGCAAAATATTCATTGCATTTTGGTTTTAGTCTGACCATTTTGGGATCTATCCTCTTTTGGTGCCACAGTTTGTTGTCTCTGAGAGGCTAATTTGTATGTCAGAGAAAACTGGAGTTGTATATCTCCAAGTATAAAAAAAGATGTTGTTATTGTCCATTCAGCCCTCTTTGGCTTCATTTTTTGTTATTTGAGGAACAAGCCATCAGAAATTAATGTTGAGAGATGACAAATATCTCGACTATTCAAGTCAGTAGCAAAAATAATAATTTGTTATGTACTCTGTACTTCCATAAGCATGAATTATTCATGAAGTGCCAGTTTAGGTAAAAGTCAGCTCAATGATAGATTTGAGCCAGCCTCAGAACATTTGCTAAGGAAAGCTGCAATATACTACAGCCTTAAAAGTGAGTCATGCAGTTAAAAAATAAGTCTCTGCTAGAAATCAAATGCCTGAAGTTTGCAAGTTAAAACTTCAATGAGAACCAAATAATATTCTAATCTGGAATTGATCATTCACATTAAATTATTAAAGACAGTGGCCTTTAAAATCATCCAAGAAAAAAGAATACCATTTTGCCTGAGAATTAGTTAACTTTTATTTTCCGTGTCCTAAGTAAGGAGTTAAAAATCAGAGAGCAATCACCCACTCAGCCCCCAAGATGTGCATTTACCCACACTCTCAACAAACAGTGCCACAGGCTAGGCACAGTAGCTCATGCCTGTGATCCCAGCACTTTGGGAGGCCAAAGCGGGAGGATCACCTGAGGTTGGGAGTTCAAAACCAGCCTGACCAACGTGGAAGAACCCCATCTCTACTAAAAAAAAAAAATTAGCCAGGGGTGGTGGCGCATGCCTGTAGTCCCGGCTACTCAGGAGGCTGAGGCAGGAAAACTGCTTGAACCTGGGAGGCAGAGGTTGTGGTGAGCGAAGATCATGCCATGGGCGTGAACTCCAACCTGGGAGACAAGAGCGAAACTCTTTATCAAAAAAAGAGAAAAGAAAAGAAAACAGTGTCACAGTGGGTGTATTCCTTTGGCTTTAGGGAACAAAGAGGGGACAACCATACACGCTGTCCTCTAAAGATCCTCTCCACCTAGTGTGCCCTCATTTGTCTCAAAGTAGCAAGCTTCCTACAGAAGCCTGACTTTGCCTTTGTCTCAAGCCTCTGAAAGAAAAGGACATCAGTGGCAGTGAGTCCAAGAAAGGGGGCTGCCATTTAAAGTCACATGACTGGTTTGTTTTTTTCCAAGTCAGCTTTTAGAAATAGGTTGAATCTCTGGTCTGACTCCAGCAAAGGACCTTTCAGTGGTCCAGAATTAAACTGATCAGAAACGGAGAAGATTGAAGATGGCCCCTTAGGAGCAGCTCAGGATTGCAGCTCCCAGTGAAAGTGCAGAGGGTGAGTGGACACCGCATTTCCAGACGGATTTTTATTGCTCACAGAGCAGAAGATTCCCAGGCGGAGGAGCCCCACAGGTCACCAGCACGGCTGTTTCGGCTAGTGCGGCTGTTTTGGGCGGCATGGCTATTTTGTGGGCGCCCCAGCGCAGCAGCTCTCCATACAAAGTACAGTGGTCTGCTTGCCCTTTTAAGCAGGCAACTGGAGCTCCGGGAAGGCAAATTTGCCCATTCATCTGATTAAACGGGTATGAAACAGAGAGCCAGGCCAGGAGATTCCTGGGCAGTGCCATTGTTTCAGCTGGTGCAGTGGGGCGCCGCACAGGAAATCACACAGATTCCGGCAACTGGAACATCTGGGAGAGAGTCAACTGTTCAACTTAAAAAAAAAAAAGGCTCTGAGGCAAGGAGCCAGGTGATCAGGCTCAGCGGGTCCCACCCCCACAAAAACAAACAAACAAAAAATAGCAATTGGAAACGCTCAGGGTTGAGAGTTTCATGGCAAGCACAGCTGAACCCAGGATGGTGCAGCTTGGTGGGGGAGGGGTGTCTGCCATTACTGAGGTACTCCACCCCTACGGAGGTAGTCCACCATTGCTGTGGCAGCCTGCTGTTGCCGAGGCAACCTGCCGTTGCTGAGGCAACCCACTATAACAGAGAGAGTCTGCCATTATAGAGGCGGGCCACCATTGCTGAGGCAGTTCTAACCACACCCATATAAACAGGACTGCAGGGAAGCTCACAGGGCAGCAGGGCAGAGAACACAACAGCTCAGCAAAGCCTCTGCAGGCAGATAGTGACTAGGCTGCCTCCTTGCTGGGCAGGGCAGCTCTGAAAAAAAAAAAAGACAGCAGCACAACGGATACTCATAAAAAAAAGCCCTAAACTCCCTGGGACAGAGCACCTGCAGAAAAAAAGGCGGTTTATGAGTTCTGCTACAGCACACTTAAACAAACCTGCCTAGCAGCTCTGAATGAACAACAGAGCTCACAGCTCAGCACCTGAGCGCCTATAAAAAACAGACTGTCTTCTCAAGCAGCTCCCTGACCCCCATATATCCAAAGAGTCACCTCACTAAAGACTGATCAGACTGACATTTGGCGGGCATCATTCTGGGACAAAGATCGTAGAAGAAGAAGCTGGTAGCATCCCTCACTGTTCTGCAGCTGCTGCAGGTAATCCCCAGGCAAACAGGGCCTGGAGTGGACCTCAGCGGTCCTACAGCAGAGGGGCCAGACTGTTAAAAGAAAAACTAAGAAACAGAAATAACTTTATCATCAACAATCTGGACATCCACTCAGAGACCCAATCTGAAAATCAGCAACTACACAGACGACAGGTAGATAAATCCAAAAAGATGGGAAGACACCAGCGCAAAAAGAAGGAAAACACCTGAAACCAGAACACCTCTTCTCCTACAAGGGATCACAACTCCTCACCAGCAAGGGAACAAAGCTGGATGGAGAATGAGTGTGATGAAATGACAGAATCAGAATTCAGAAGGTGGGTAATGAGAAATTTCTGTGAGCTAAAAGAACATGTTCTAACTCAATGCAAAGAAACTAAGAACCTTGAAAAAATATTTGAGGAAATGATAACAAGAATCGACAACTTAGGAATATTAGTGAATTGATGGAGCTGAAAAACACAACGCGAGAACTTCTCAAAGCATGCACAAGTTTCAAAAGCCAAATTGACCAAGCAGAAGAAAGGTTATCAGAGGTCAAAGATCAACTAAATGAAATAAAATGAGAAGGCAAGATTAGAGAAAAAAGTGCAAAAAGGAATGAACAAAATCTCCAAGAAATATGGTACTATGTGAAGAGACTTAATCTATGTTAGATAGGAGTACCTGAATGTGATGAATAGAATGAATCCAAGCTGGAAACTACTCTTCAAGATATAATACAGGAAAGCTTCCCCAACCTAGCAAGGCAGGCCAATATACAAGTCCAGGAAAAACAGAGAACACCACAAAGATAGTCCTCAAGAAGAGCAACCCCAAGGAACATAATGGTCAAATTCACCAAGGTTGAAATGGAGGAGAAAATGCTAAGGGCAGTGAGAGAGAAAGGTCAGGTTACCCACAAAGGGAAGCCCAAAAGACTCACAGCAGATCTCTCAGCAGAAACTGTACAAGCCAGAAGAGAGTGGGGGCCAATATTGAACACCCTTAAAGAAAAGAAATTTCAACCCAGAATTTCATATCCAGCCAAACTAAGCTTCATAAGTGAAGGAAAAATAAAATCCTTTGTGAACAAGCAAGTACTCAGAGATTTTGTCACCACCAAGCCTGCTTTACAAGAGCTCTTGAAAGAGGCACTACACATAGAAAGGAACAACCAGTACCAGCCACTCCAAAAATATACCAAACGGTAAAGAGCATCAACAAAATGAAGAATCTGCATCAACTAATGGGCAAAACAGCCAGCTAGCATCAAAATGGCAGTATCAAATTCACACACAACAATATTAACCATAAATGTAAATGGGCTAAATGCACCAATCAAAAGACACAGACTAGCAAATTGAATAAAAAGCCAAAACCCATTGGTGTGCTGTATCCAGGAAACCCATCTCACATGCAAGGATACACAAAGGCTCAAAATAAAGGAATGAAGGAAGATTTACCAATCAAATGGAGAGAAAAAAAAAAAAAAGCAGGAGTTGCAATTCTTGTCTCTAATAAAATAGGCTTTAAAGCAACAAAGATCAAAAGAGACAAAGAAGGCCATTACATAATGGTAAAATGATCGATACAACAAGAAGAGCTAACGATCCTAAATATATACGGACCCAATACAGGAGCACCCAGATATATAAGGCAAGTTCTTAATGACTTACAAAGAGACTTAGACTCCCACACAATAATAGTGGGAGACTTCAACACTCCACTGTCAATATTAGACAAATCAACCAGACAGAAAATTAACAAGGATATCCAGGACTTGAATTCAGACCTGGAACAAGCAAACCTGATAGACATTTACAGAACTCTCCACCCCAAATCCACAGAATATACATTCTTCTCAGCACCACATCACACCTACTCTAAAATTGACCACATAATTGGAAGTAAATCACTCCTCAGCAAATGCAAAAGAATGGAAATCATAACAAACAGTCTCTCAGACCACAGTGCAATCAAGTTAGAACTGAGAATTCAGAAATGAACTCAGAACCACACAGCTTCATGGAAACTGAACAACTGGCTCTTGAATGTTGATTGGATAAACAATGAAATGAAGGCAGAAATAAAGAAGTTCTTCGAAACCAACAAGAATGAAGATACAACATACCAGAATCTCTGGGACACATTTAAAGCAGTCTCTAGAGGAAAATATATAGCAATAAGTGCCCACATGAGAAGAGTGGAAAGATCCAAAATTGACACCTTATTGTCAAAATTGAAAGAGCTAGAGGAGCAAGATCAAAAAATCTCAAAACCTAGTAGAAGACAAGAAATAACTAAGATCAGAGCAGAACTGAAGGAGATAGAGACACAAAAAACCCTTCAAAAAATCAATAAATCCAGGAGCTGGTTTTCTGAAAAGATCAACAAAATAGACCACTAGCCAGATTAATTAAAAAGAAAAGAGAGAATAACCAAATAGATGCAATAAAAAACGATAAAGGGGAAATCACCACAGATTCCACAGAAATTCAAACCATCATCAGAGAATATTACAAACAACTCTATGCACATTAACTAGTAAACCTGGAAGAAATGGATAAATTCCTGGACACTTGCATCCTCCCAAGCCTAAACCAGGAAGAAGTTGAAACCATGAATAGACCAATAACAAGATCTGAAGTTGAGGCAACAATTAAGAGCCTACCACACAAAAAAAGCCCAGGTCCAGATGGGTTCATAGCCGAATTCTACCAGACACACAAAGAGGAACTATTACCATTCCTCCTGAAACTATTTCAAACAATCCAAAAAGAGGGAATCCTTCCCAATTCATTTTATGAGACCAACATCATCCTGATACCAAAACCCAGCAGAGACTCAACAAGAAAAGAAAACTTCAGGCCAATATCCATGATGAACATAGATGCAAAAAGTCTTCAATAAAATACTGGCAAGCTGACTGCAACAGCACATCAAAAAGCTTATCCACTATGATCAAGTAGGATTCATCCCAGGGATGCAAGGCTGGTTCAACATACACAAGTCTATAAACGTAATTCACCACATCAACAGAACCAAAAACAAAAACCACATGACTATCTCAATTGATGCAGAGAAGGCATTTGACAAAATTCAACAGCACTTTATGCTAAAAACCGTCAATAAACTCAGTATTGACGGAATGTATCTCAAAATAATAAAAGCTATTTATGACAAACCAACAGCCAATATCATACTGAATGGGCAAAAACAGGAAGCATTCCCTTTGAAATCTCTCACTAGATAAGGATTCCCTCTCTCACCACTCCTATTCAATATAGTACTGGAAGTTCTAGCCAGAGCAATCAGGCAAGAAAAAGAAATAAAGGGTATTCAAATAGGAAAGGAGGAAGCCAAATTGTCTCTATTTGCAGATGACATGATAGTATATCTAGAAGACCCCATCATCTTAGCCCAAAATCTCCTGAAATTGATAAGCAACTTCAGCAATGTCTCAGGATACAAAATCAATGTTCAAAAAACACAAGCATTCCTATACACCAATAACAGACTGAAAGAGAGCCAAATCAAGAACAAACTGCCATTCACAATTGCTACAAAGAGAATAAAATACCTAGGAATACAACTAACAAGGAATGTAAAGGACCTCTTCAAGGAGAACTACAAACTACTGCTCAACGAAATAAGAGAGGACACAAACAGATGGAGAAACATTCCATGTTCATGGTTAGGAAGAATCAATATCATGAAAATGGCCATACTGCCCAAAGTAATTTACAGATTCAATGCTATCCCTATCAAGCTACCAATGACCTTCTTCACAGAACTGGAAAAAACCACCTGAAACTTCATATGGAACCAAAAGAGAGCCCGCATTGCCAAGTCAATTCTAAGTAAAAAGAACACAGCGGGAGGCATCACACTACTGGACTTCAAACTATACTACAAGGTTACAGTAATCAAAACAGCATGGTACTGGTACCAAAACAGAGATATAGATCAATGGAACAGAACAGAGGCATCAGAGACAACACAACATATCTACCACCATACAATCTTTGATAAACCTGACAAAAACAAGCAATGGGGAAAGGATTCCCTGTTTAATAAATGGTGTTGGGAAAACTGGCTATGTGCAGAAAGCAAAAACTGGACCCCTTCCTGACACCTTACACTAAAATTAACTCCAGATGGATTAAAGACTTAAACATAAGACTTAACACCATAAAAACTCTAGAAGAAAATCTAGGCAAAACCATTCAGGACATAGGAGTAGGCAAGGACTTCATGACCAAAACACCAAAAATATTGGCAACAAAAGCCAAAATAGACAAATGGGATCTAATCAAACTCCACAGCTTCTGCCCGGCAAAAGAAACAGTCATTCAAGTGAATCAGCAACCAACAGAATGGGAAAAAATTTTTGCAGTTTACCCATCTGACAAAGGGCTGGTATCCAGAATTTACAAAGAACTAAAACAGATTTACAAGAAAAAAACAAACAAGCCCATTCAAAAGTAGGCAAAGGATGTGAACAGACACTTTATAAAAGAAGACATACATGAATCCAACAAACATATGAAAAAATGCTCATCATCACTGGTCATTAGAGAGATGCAAATCAAAACTACATTGAGATACCATCTCACACCAATTAGAATGGTGATCATTAAAAAATCTGGAGACAACAGATGCTGGAGAGGATGTGGAGAAATAGGAACACTTTTACACTGCTGGTGGGAGTGTAAATTAGTTCAACCATTGTGGAAGACAGTGTGGCGATTCCTCAAGGACCTAGAAATAGAAATTCCATTTGACCCAGCAATCCCATTACTGGGTATATATCCAAAGGATTATAAATCATTCTACTATAAGGACACGTGCACACGAATGTTCATTGCAGCACTGTTTACAATAGCAAAGACCAGGAATCAACCCAAATGACCATCGATGATAGACTGGACTGGGAAAATGTGGCACATATACACCATGGAATATTATGCAGCCATCAAAAACGATGAGTTCGTGTCCTTTGTAGGGACATGGATGAATCTGGAGAACATCATTCTCAGCAAACTGACACAAGAACAAAAAATGAAATACCGCATGTTCTCACTCATAGGTGAGTGTTGAACAATGAGAATACATGAACACAGGGAGGGGAGCACTACACACTGGGGTCTGTTGGGGGGAATAGGGGAGGGATAGCGGGGGGTGGGGAGTTGGGGTGAGATAGCATGGGAAGAAATGCCAGTATAGGTGAAGGGGAGGAAGGCAGTGAATCACACTGCCACATGTGTACCTATGCAACTATCTTGCATGTTCTTCACATGTACCCCAAAACCTAAAATGCAATAAAAAATTAAAAAATTAAAATAAATTGATCAGAAACTAGTGGAAAAGGAATTCAGTAAGGCAGTTAGTTCTAAAGAAGGCTTATTGAATGGTGAAAATGAGAAAGTACAATCAGAAACACTAAAAGGAGAAATTCAAACAGATGGAAGAGGGGGATCTAGTGGGAGGAAGTCAGTTACAGGTTTTCAGTTCTGGAGCCACAGTTGATGGATGTGAAGTAACAGCCTGGAAAAACCTGCGTGGTTAAACAAATGGGATGGGAGTGGGGACTGTGGCAAAACATTTCAAAATACAGAAATGTCCTGTATTAAATGCATTGTGAAAGCCAACTTTAAGTCATTGAGCTGATGTCTCTTTTGTCAGTGTCCCTTATCTTAGTGTTTATTTTCCCTTATTATTTTTGGGAAAATGGCTTTGAAATGGAATTTTCCAAATTGTCACATTATGACCTTCCTAGTCATGATTGAGGACAAATCTCAAAGAAAAGTTCAAATAGATAAGTTAACTATCAAATAGATAAGTTATGCCTGGTTTATCTTTCACTTTATTTATATCCTTTTCTAGAAACAAAAATAGGTGGCTCAGTCAAGGGACTCGACTTTTATTGTGTGTGTGCACATCAGAGAAGTTAAACACTGATGTTGGATGTCACTAGAAAAGTCATAGAAATTAAACATGTTTCCATTTATGTGAAAAAACATGACTCTATGGACTTACATGTCAAGCAAGATCCAGGAAAGGCCCAAAAAAAGGACACTTACATCAAGAGACACTAGAGAAAGCCATATGGCCATAAATTAAACCTAAGCATTCTGGCATAGCTGTAGGAAGGATGTGATTTGGGGAGAGGGGGTATTCTTACTGCTGAAGTTTACATCAAGGAGGATCACCTCACCAAAGCCCAGCCCCTTAGCGTGGCTTTCCAGATCCTTTGTCATTCGGCCTCTACTTTCCCTTCCAGCCTCACCTTCTTACCCATTGTCCCCTCCATCTTCCCAGCATTCCTGAGTTCTAGCTAGCCTGTACCGCTTTCAGTTCTCCAAAGGTGCTGTGCCCTTTCCGGGATTGTAATAAAATTATCTCTATCCAGCCTCAGTTAGTTGCCATTTCCTCTAAGATACTCTCCCTGAATCCCCTAATCATTATAAGGCATCCTTCACAATAGACCTAATTTTAGGTGTCCTCTTAGCCCACATGAGTGCAAACCTGAAGGAGGCCAGCCTGCTTCTCTCCTGGGAATTTGGTTTGGAAACTAAAATAATAATCCATTTGAAGTTAGTATTAAAAATTGGAAGGGAGGTAAACTCAGTTGGAGTGCCATTGTGGAGCATGGAGAATTAATAATTATAATTCTAAAAACCAGGCTACAGAGAATGAAAAAAAATGCCCAGAATGAAGAAAATATGTAAACTCATGTGTCCCCAGGAAGACAAATATCAAAAAGCAGACGCCAAACTTCCTGACAGCTCCACTTCCAAATCTTTGGGCTTTATGAGAATTACCTGTAACCATACGTTAAACTGCCAATTTCTGCTACTGTTAGCAGGTTTCTGTTACTTGCATCCAAATGATTCCGAAGACGTTGATGTACATGTTTATAGCACTGTGTCCTTCCTTGAGCATCACACTTTCTACTGCCTTGCAGTTACTTACTTACTGAAGAGAATTCTTCCCTGGGGTGCGCCACCCTTAGGGTAAAAACTATATATATCAGGTCACAACATGTAGAATGGTGCATTGAACATGTAAGAAAATAAATAGTTATTGAATTAGTGAATGATCGCTTACAAAACTCCTTTTAAAGATACTTGGCTTGGGTGGTTCATGGGACATTATCTCCTCTATGGCTGTCAAATGTTTCAAGTCATAGCCTTTAATTTTATACAGCTGGGTAATTACAACAAGAAAAAAAATTTCAAATAGGAAGTATTGTACTAATTCTAATGAACTTGTATAACATCAACTAGTATTATATTGGAGACCTAGGAAGACCTTCAGGGTTTTGTTCTTCTTCTTCTTCCCATTTTAAGGTTAGTAGAAATAGAGGCCAGTTGTTAATACGGAAATTGAGGACAGGACATTTTGAAAGAAACTCAGTTATTTTGTTTTGTAGCTGGACTTTGATTTCTTACTTGACTGAAGAGCAGAATTACCTGGAGAAGTTTGTAAAAATGCAGATCCCTAGATGCCAACACTATTTCTTTCTTTCTTTCTTTTTTTTCTTTTTGAGATGGAGTCTCTCCCTGTTGCCTAGGCTAGAGTGCAGTGGCACAATCTTGGCTCACTGCAACCTCCACCTCCCTGGTTAAAATGATTCTCCTGTCTCAGCCTCCTGAGTAGCTGGGATTACAGGCATGCGTCACCACACCTGGCTAATTTTTGTATTTTCAGTACAGACACGTTTTCACCACATCCGTCAGGCTGGTCTCAAACTCCTGACCTCATGATCCACCCACCTCGGCCTCCCAAAGTGCTGGGATTACTGGCATGAGCCACCGCGCGCAGCCTGGCAACTCAATTTCAATGTGAGTTTTTATTAAGTTCTTTGACTAATTCTGAGCTCCAGGGAACTTCCTTGATCAAACTCCCTTGAGTTGCTCTTAGGTCAGGTTTAAAAAGCATCTTTAGTTGTTATAGATATCCATAATACAAATATACATATATCTGATCTTAGGCTACTAGCTATCATCATTCAGGGAACCAATTTATTCCACCCACAAATAACTAATTGTATGTACTTTGGGAGTCTTTTTAAAAGCAGGCCTAACATGGGTCTTGGTTTTGGGGATCAATCTAGAAACAGCATGCTTATAAGACAACAGCAATATTTAGACAATCTTCTTCTTTTTCATTTTTGAGACAGAGTTTCACTCTTGTTGCCCAGGCTGTAGTGCAATGGTGCGATTTTGGCTTACTGCAACCCCTGCCTCCTGGGTCCAAGTGATTCTCCTGCCTCAGCCTCCCAAGTAGCTGGGATTACAGGCATGCACCACTGTGCGTGGCTAATTTTGTAGTTTTAGTAGAGATGGGGTTTCTCCATGTTGGTCAGGCTGGACTTGAACTCTCAACCTCAAGTGATCCACCCACCTCAGCCTCCCAAAGTGCTAGAATTACAGGTGTGAGTCACCATGCCCAGCACAATCTTCTTGATTCCATTTAACCATGAAATTTCTGCAGTGAATACTTGCCTAAATATGAAACTGCAATATAGGCATTTAGAATATAAAGAGTTATCTCTGTGCCTATTCTAACCCAAATGACATTCTGAATTCTCTCTGTGCCACTCTAAACAATGTTATGGTCTAGGACATTGTATATTCTTCCTGACTATTCAATAGGAATTGTGAAAAATGCTGTTTTGTTCAAAGGAAGATGCTTGTATATGCTAATATGTAATCAGTGATGAGAAAGAAAGAAAATGAGTCTGTACTGTCTCACTAGAGAGGTATTGACCAGGCTCATGAGAAAGGATCATAACTTACAAGTGGGTGACAAGTAACAAAAAGCAGGGAGAGGGGACTGGGCAGGGTCATAAGACCCATCAAATAATGGACTAGAGGAAGGTTATTGCCAGAAAATACCCACCAGAAAAAAAATGAGATCAGTACATTTCCTTGACTGATTTTGATATAAAAAGCATCGGGTAGTTTGGAAAATGGCTCTTGACTGAGCAAGGGGCAGAAGCATAGTACATCAAGAGAGAAAAAAGGTAAGTGTGGATTTAGTGTTTTTCATCTGCTAATGAAGAAGTTTGACTAGATCATGTCTTATCTCCTTGCTTGTCTGTCTGTTTGCTTTGCACTCAGAGTCGTCATCAGTTTGAACAATGTTATATTCAAGCCTCATGGTAATGTCACAACAAAAACCCAGGTACGCAGAAAATTAAAAGCAAGAAATTAAAGCATATCATAGGAGGAAAACACTTTCTAAAATGGAAATACAGGAAAGAAGGAAGGAAGGAAGAAAAGAACAGAACCAGAAACAACCAGAAAACAAATAACAAAATGGCAGTAACAGTCCTTACTTATCAACAGTAACATCGAATGTAAATGGACTAAACTCTACAATCAAAAGATGTAGAATCATTGAATAGATAGATATAAAAGTACGATCCAATTCTGTGTTGTTTACAAGAAATACAATTCCCCTATGAAGACACATATAGATTAAAAATAAAGGAATAGAAAAAAGTATTCCATGCCAATGCAAATCCAAAAGAGAGCAGGAGTAGCTATATTTATATATAACAAAATACATTTCAAGACAAGAATTATTCTAAAGACTAAAAAGGTCATTTATATAATAATAAAGGGGTCAATCCAGCAACAAGATATAACAATTTGAAATATTTATGCACCCAACACTGAAGCACCCATATATATAAATATCATTAGAGCTAAAGAGAGACATAGACCCTATTACAATAATAACTGCAGACTTCAACACCCCATTTTCAGCATTGTACAGATCATCTTACAGAAAATCAACAAGAAAAAAGTAGACTTAATCTGCTCTATAGAACAAATTGACCTAAAGATATTTACAGAACATGTTATCCAATGGCTACAGAATACACATTCTTCTCCTCAGCACATAGTTTATTCTCAAGTATAGACCATACATTATGCCATAAAACAAGTTTTAAGAAATTTATGAAAATTGAAATAGTGTTCTGAATCTTCTCTGACCAGAATAAAATAAAACTAGAAATCGATAACAAGAAGAATTTTGAAAATTATACAAACATATGGAAATTAAACAACATGCTCCTGAATGACTGATGGGTCAAGGGAAAAATTAAGAAGAAAATGTTTTTAATTCTTTAAACAAATGGGAATGGAGACACAACATACCAAAACCTATGGGATATGGCAAAAGCACCGCTAAGAGGAAAGTTTATGGCAACTAGTGCCCACATCAAAAAAGTAGAAGAACTTAAAATAAACAATTTAATGATGCATCTTAAAGAGCTAGAAAACCCAAAATTAGCAGAAGAAAAGAAATAGTAAAGATCAGAGTGGAAAAGTAAAATAAAATTAAAGTGAAAAAATACAAAAGATTAATGAAACAAAAAGTTGGATGCTTGAAAAGATAAATAAAATGAACAACCTTTAGCCAGACTAACTATGAAAAAAAGGAGAGAAGAGCCAAATAAATAAATTCAGAGCTGAAAAAAGAAACATTACAACTGATACCATGGAAAGTCCAGTGATCATTACAAACTACTATGAGCAACTATATGCCAATAAATTGGAAAGCCTAGGGGAAATGCATAATTTTCTAGATGCATACAACCTACCAAGATTGTACCATGGAGAAATCCAAACTTAAATAGACCAATAATCAGTAACAAAACTGAAGCCATAATAAAAATCTGCCAGAAAAATAAAAATGCCCAGGACCCAGTAGCTTCAGTGCTGAATTTTACCAAACATTAAAATATAACTAATACTGATCCTACACAAACTATTCTGAACAACAGAGGAGGAAAATATTTCTAAACTTATTCTTTGAGGACATTACCCTGATACCAAAACCAGACAAAAACACATCAGAAAAAGAGAAGACTACAAGCCAATATCTCTGGTGATGCAAAAATCCTGAACAAAATACTAGCAAATGAAATCCCACAACATGTTAAAATAATTATTCATCATGACTTAAAGGGATTTATCCCAGGGTTGCAAGGATGGTTCAACATATGCAAATGTGATACATCATAGCAACAGAATGAAGGACAAAAAATCTCAACTGATGCTGAAAAACATTAGATAAAATTCAACGTCCCTTCATGATAAGAACCCTCAAAACATTGAGTGTAGAAGGAACATACTTCAACACAATAAAAGCCATATATGACAGATCCGCAGCTAGTATCACACTGAATGGGGAGAAACTGAAAGCCTTTCCTCTGAGACCTGGAACATGACAAAGATGCCCACTGTCACCACTGCTATTGGACATAGTACTGGAAGTCGTAGCTAGAGCCATCAGACAAGAAAGAGAAATAAAGGGCATCCAAATTGGAATGGAAGAAGTCAAATTATCCTTGTTTGCAGATTATATGCTCTTACATTTAGAAAAACCTTAGGACTCTACCAAAAGCTATTAGAATTGATAAATTCAGTAAACTTGCAGGATACAAAATCAACACCTAAAAATCAGTAGTGTTTCTGCATGCCAACAGTGAATAATCTAAAAAGGAAATCAAGAAAGTAATCCCGTTTACAATAGCTACAAATAAAATAAAATACCCGGGAATAAACATAACCAAAGAAATGAAAGATGTCTACAGTGAAAGCATGCATTGCTGGTGGCTATGGAAAATGACACATACTCTGGAAAATGGTTTGTCAGTTTCCCCTTATAGAACTTAAAATGTACTTGTCATATGACTCAGCAATAGTGCTCCTGAATAGTTATCCTAGAGAAATAAAGAAATGTATGGTCACATAAAACCATGTGCAAGAATATTCATAGCAGCTTCATTTACATTAGCCCTAAACTGGAAAAAACTGAAATGTTCTTCAATGGATTTAAATGGATGAACAAATTGTTCTACACCCATACCATGGCACACTACTGAACAACAGAAAAGAAACAAACTATGGATACATTCAATGCGGTAGACAGAATAATGATCCCACCTCCCCCCAAAGATGTATATTCTCTATCCCCATTACACAGCAAAAGAGTCTTTGCCAATTATTCTGGAATTTTCAGGTTGATTCAGTCTAGTCACAGAAACTCTTAAAAACAAAAAATTTTCTTCCCCTTCCATCATGTGGCTAGAGTCGGGGAGAGACGCAGCAGAAGTCAGAGATCGCACACGAGAGGCACCCTATATGCTATTGCTGTACGTGCACCACATTAAGTGTAAAAAGTGATGGAGGCTGGGGGTGGTGGCTCATGCCTGGAATCCCAGCACTTTGGGAGGCTGAGGTGGGTGGATCACAAGGTCAAGAGATCAAGACCATCCTGGCCAACATGGTGAAACCCCATCTCTACTAAAAATACAAAAATCAGCTGGGCATGGTGGTGTGCAGCTGTAGTCCCAACTACTCAGGAGGCTGAGACAAGAGAGTCGCTTGAACCTGGGAGACGGAGATTGCAGTGAGCTGAGATTATGCCACTGCACTCCAGCCTGGCAACAGAGCAAGACTCTGTCTCAAAAAAAAGGCGGGGGGGGGGGATATAAACAAGCTCTAGGAACAAAGATTAGCTCCCAGCTGACTGCCAGCAAGGGAATGGGGACCTCTGTTCTACAGCTGCAAGGCACCTGTCTAACAACCTGAATGAACATGGAAGTGGATTAATCCCAAGTCTCTGGAAGGGAACATAAGCCTTGCTTTAGGCTTTATGAGATTCTGAGCAGAGGGCCCCATTGAGCCACACTGTTCCCAGATTTTTGACCTTGAGAACAATAAATAAGACAATAAATGTGTGAGACAATAAATGTGTGTTTTTTTAAGTAGATAAATTTGTAGTGATTTGAAACAATGATAATAAAAAACTAATTTGTGCAACAACTTGGATGGATCCCAAGAGAAATACACTAAGTGAATAAATACAGTCTCGAAAGGTTACATCCTGAATGGTTCCATTTATACAGTGTTTTTGAAACAACAAAATTATACAGATGGAAAACAGATTAATGGCCGCTAACATTTGGAAGGAAAAGAGGGAAGGTGGATTTGACTGTAAATGGGTAGCATGAAGGATCCTTGGGCTGACAGAATTATTGTGTAACTTGGCTAGCTACACAGTCTATACTTATGGTAAAATTGCATGGAGCTTGATATGGTTTGTCTCTGTGTCCCCACACAAATCTCATCTCGAATTGTAATCCCTACTTGTTGAGGCAGAGACCTGTAATCCCCACATGTTGAGAGAGTGAGGTGATTGGATCATGAGGGTCGTCCCCCACATGCTGTTCTCGTGATAGTGAGTGAGTTCTCACGAGATCTGATGGTTTTATAAGGCGGTTTCCCCTGCTCTTGCTTGCTCTCTCTTGCCTGTCACCATGTAAGCCATGCCTGCTTCCCTTTCCACCATGATTATAAGTCTCCTGAGGCTTCCCCAGTCATGCAGAACTGTGAGTCAATTAAACCTCTTTCCTTTATAAATTACCCAGTCTCAGGAAGTTATTTATAGCAGTGTGAGAATGGGCTAATACAGAGCTCAATACATACACATGTACATACACATCGGTGCATATAAGTGGATACAATCTGAATAATGTCAATATCACTATCACTATCTCACTTGTGATATTGCACTACAGTTATGCATGATATTATAATTGGGAGAAACTGGGCTAAGGGCACAGAGTTTCTTTATTATTTCTCAGAACTAGATGTGATTCTATAATTATCTCAAAATAAAAAAGTTAATTTAGCAAAGACAGTAGATATAAAAACATTTTAAAGTAATATTATTTTAAATTTACATATTTATGATACAAAAACAATTGTCCTTATTTAAACAATGGCGCTAAATATGTCAGATCTTTATCACTGAGACCTCAAAATGAGCTGAGGTGTAAGATAAAGTTCATCTCTACTGTTTCTTGCTGTTCACTCGTGCTTGCATTATTAGAACTATCTTCCAGCCACAGTTTTCCTGTAGGGATCTCTTTAAGACACTTCCCAATTTTATGACTGTTAGTTAAAACTAGATAAAAAATTCACAAATCTACTTCACAGGATATATCATTTTTCAATCACCACTCTAACAAATTATAGCAGAGTTAACGGCTTCAGATAACACAAATTTGTTATCTTACCATTCTAGAGGTCAGAAGTCTAACATGAATCTCACTGGACTAAACTCAAGGTGTCAGTAGGGCTGTGTTTTTCTGAAGGCTCTAGGAGAATCTGTTTCCTTGCCTGCTCCAGTTTTCAGAGGTTGCCTGCATTCTTGGCTTGTGGCCCCTTCCAAGGCCCCCTCCAAGAATCACATTACTCTGACTCTGCTTCAATTGCCACATCTCTTTCTTTGACTGTGACTTTCCTCCCTCCCTTGTTCTTTATCTAAAAAAAAAAAAAAACCCTGGTAATCACATTGGGCTACCTGGATAATCTCCCTATATCAAGATCCTTTACTTAATCACATCTGCACAATTCCTTGGTCATGTAAGGTAACATATTCACAGGTTCTGATGGTTATGACATCTTTTGGGTGGGGAGGTGAGGTAAGCGTTATTCTGCTTGCCAACAGTACATACACATACTGCAGCATGTTGGCATGTGCAGAATTTGTACAGATGTGGGAGGATTCCACTGTCATTCTATTGTGTGGTCCTGGTACCTTGGCCTCAGGATATCTCAGGTACCAATCCCATGACCATTTCATGTGCACACTTAGAAAGGCATTGGATTTAATTCATTTATTAAACCTCAGTAGGGCTTAATGTCTTTTTTGGGTTTTTGTTTGTTTAAACACAATTACACATACAATTCTAATATCTTCTTTCTATGCTTTAATTTATTGTTTTTGTCCCTCTTAGGTTGGGTGCCACCAGTTGGAAGTCACTGCTCTAAATAACGAGTATTCAACAACTTCTCACATCTGTATAGCAATGTACAATTTACCGACTATTTTCAGAGTGTCTTAGTTCATTCAGATTGCTATAGCAAAAATAACAAACATATATATTTCTCACAGTTCTGAAGGCTGGGAAGTCCAAGATCAAGGTGCCACTTCTTGTTTCATAGACCACTATATTCTTGCTCTGTATTTACATGGTGGAATGAGGATGAGGGAGTTCTCTGGGATCCCTTTTATAAGGGTGCTAATCCATTAGGAGAGCTCTACTCTCACGACCTAATTACTTCCCAAAGGCCCCACATCCTTATACCATCACCTTAGTGGTTAGGATTTCAACATATGAATTTTTTGGTGGGGAAGGTGGGGAAGGTGGGGAGGGGGCAGAGGATAAAAACACTTAGTCCATAGCAAACATTGCTTTTTTTTTTGGAATCATTAATTCCACGCAAGCAACACTGTGAAGTAGATGCAATTTCCATTTTACAGATGAGGCATCCCAAGCTCAGAGAAGTTCAGTACCTTCACTAAGGACGAAACTAAAACAAAGCTGATGAAGAATTGTAATCTTTCATTATAGCCCACAGTCAAATAACAACACTGAATGAGGATTGTAGGTAAATAAGGAATGAAGATTTCTGTCTCTGGGGAGAAGGCATCCCAAGTCTTTGGGAGACAGCAGTAGTAATGGCAGTGAACGCAGATAAACCTTGTTAAACACAAGTTTATATCAAAGTATCCACTAATGAGACGTCAACTGATTTCCTCATGCTCATAGCCCGTACATGACAAGAACCAAGTTCAGTATCAAAAATTGGTGTGGCTCAAAGACTACAATAAAGAAAAGCTTTACTGTTCTAAGTAAATTTTCTTTTGTATTTCATGAGGTCACAAACAGTTCTAGCATTTTTCCCCCTTGGCTCTCTTTTGGAGAGGACATTACAAAATGACAGTGATTTGATGACAGACATTCTCTTTCCCCAAGTGGTTCAGAGCATTCCAGAGGACACAAGGCTATTTTTATTCACTGAGGCTTGGGAGTCTTGGTAGGAAAAGCTCTGCAGTGCTGCTGTCCTTCTGATAAAAAACACAAATGTGTTCTTGAACAATCTTGAAAGGATGACACAGCTCATGGGAAATCCAGGAAATGTAGATGTTATTACTATATGAGAATCACAAGACGTGATCTTAGAGATAATTTCGTACAGTGTGAATGAGCAGCAGAAGAATAGGGAAATTTGTAACTGATAAATACCGGGAGCTGGGCCAGGTTTTGAGAAGTAGTTTGAAAGTTTTAAAGGACAGATTACCTAAAGGCATTTAATGGATTTTAGCTCCAACACGGACTTATTTTAATAGAGTAAATGCTAATTTTGGCCTCATGCATTCTTTTATATATCCAATTCAGGAGGTTGGAAACACTGAACTTTATATTGCTGAGAAACAAATTAATTAGACCTGTAAATGGCTCTCAAAATACAAATAATAAGAACCAAATATTTGAAAGTGACTTCAAGACTGGCTTGCAAAGAGTGTGTAAGTTTCTATTTGCTGGTGTCATTACCCATTTGCAAGAGTCGCATACACAGGCCAAATCTCCTAATTGATTTAGTTAGAAAGTAACATCGAGGTCACATTACATTAGCAAGGGAAAATGGAGAGCAGAATTATTTACCTTGATACTATAAACAAGAATAAACAAATGATACTTTAATTATCTGATTCTTTCAGATGAGACATTTGAGCCATAAATAATCTGAATTGCATGGTTACTAAATTTCATATTGACAAACTAGACAGTCTCAGAGTCAGAAAGCCAGTTCGATACAGCTGAATTTGCCAGTATGTGACTTACCTATTAATACATAGGCCAAGTACTTGACTCATTTTTTAACTTTCCAGTTTTATGAAAAATGAAACTGAAATAGTCAAAATACTACTTTCATAATTGCCAACTAATTCATAGTTACAGTAACTGGAAAACAGAATAGCGTGTAAATATCAGGCTAAAACAATGACATTATTAGATTTTCTTTACTATTGTAATATTTCTGGACTTCCCAGTTTCATAAATTTGAAAAATTTAGAAAATGTCTTGCTGTAAATCCATACTACAGATTACTCAAAGGGTTGGGAATATGATTCAAGAGGAAATTCTTTAGATCTGGGATAATTCACTTTTATTTTTCATGGGCTTTTGTTTAAAGGATACCTGAAAATCATAACATCAGATGAGATTTCAGAGTTATTTAACTAGTGGTACCTATGCACCAGTCATTAGATCTGTGCTGGGCTGCCTGCCTACACATTTTTAGCTAATTTCCATACCTTCAGACAAGAAAAATGTTTTCCAAAGAAAACACCCTTTTGGATATTCTTTTAAGTGCAATTTCTGGGCCTGCCCTAGATTTTCTGACTGAGCAAATTTATAGGTGAAGCCCTGGAATCTATTTATTTGTTTGTTTATTTATTTTTAATTTTTTTTATTATCATCTGTGGGTGACTTTAAGTTATTTTAAAATTATCTTGTGATTTATTTATAGTGCTGTAGAGTGTATATTTTAGTACAGACTTTTTTTTTTATTGCATTTTAGGTTTTGGGGTACATGTGAAGAACATGCAAGATAGTTGCATAGGTACACACGTGGCAGTGTGATTTGTTGCCTTCCTCCCCTTCACCTATATCTGGCTTTTCTCCCCATGGTATCTCTCCCCAACTCCCCACCCACTGCTGTCCCTCTCCTGTTTCCCCCCAACAGACCCCAGTGTGTGATGCTTCCCTCCCTGTGTCCATGTGTTCCCATTGTTCAACACCCACCTATGAGTGAGAACATGTGGTGTTTGATTTTCTGTTCTTGTGTCAGTTTGCTGAGAATGATGGTTTCCAGGTTCATCCATGTCCCTACAAAGGACACGAACTCATTGTTTTTGATGGCTGCATAATATTCCATGGTGTATATGTGCCACATTTTCCTTGTCTAGTCTATCATCAATGGGCATTTTGGTTGGTTCCAGGTCTTTGCTGTTGTAAACCATGCTGCAATGAACATTCATGTGTATGTGTCCTTGTAGTAGAATGATTTATAATCCTTCGGATATATACCCAGTAATGGGATTGCTGGGTCAAATGGAATTTCTATTTCTAGGTCCTTGAGGAATCACCACACTGTCTTCCACAATGGTTGAACTAATTTACACTCCCACCAGCAGTGTAAAAGTGTTCCTATTTCTCCATATCCTCTCCAGTATCTTTTGTCTCCAGATTTTTTAATGATTGCCATTCTAACTGGCATGAGATGGTATCTCAATGTAGTTTTGATTTGCATTTCTCTAATGACCAGTGATGATTTGCATTTCTCTAATGACCAGCATTTTTTCATATGTTTGTTGGCCTCATGTATGTCTTCTTTTGTAAAGTGTCTGTTCATATCCTTTGCCCACTTTTGAATGGGCTTGTTTGTTTTTTTCTTGTAAATCTGTTTTAGTTCTTTGTAAATTCTGGATATCAGCCCTTTGTCAGATGGGTAGATTGCAAAAATTTTTTCCCATTCTGTTGGTTGCCGATTCATTCTAATGACTGTTTCTTTTGCCGGGCAGAAGCTGTGGAGTTTGATTAGGTCCCATCTGTCTATTTTGGCTTTTGTTGCCAATGCTTTTGGTGTTTTGGTCATGAAGTCCTTGCCTACTCCTATGTCCTGAATGGTTTTGCCTAGGTTTTCTTCTAGGGTTTTTATGGTGTCAGGTCTTATGTTTAAGTCTTTAATCCATCTGGAGTTAATTTTAGTGTAAGGTGTCAGGAAGGGGTCCAGTTTCTGCTTTCTGCACATGGCTAGCCAGTTTTCCCAATGCCATTTATTAAACAGGGAATCCTTTCCTTATTTATTTATTTTTGAGGCAGAGTCTTACTCTATCACCAGGCTGGAGTGCAGTTGTGGGATCTCACCTCACTGCAACCTCCTCCTCCCAGTTTCAAGTGATTCTCCTGCCTCAGCCTCCCAAGTAGCTGGGACTGCAGGAGTGTGCCACCACATCCAGCTAATTTTTGTATTTTTAGTAGAGATGTTTCGCCATGTTGGCCAGGATGGTCTCCAGCTCTTGACCTCATGGTCCGCCCACCTTGGTCTCCCAAAGATTACAGGTGTGAACCACTGCGCCCGGCCATCTATATTTTTTTTAAAAGCTTCCCAGGTAGTTTTATGAACCAACCATTTGTGGAAACCACTGATGTTAGTCCAACCTCTCGGCTTTCCAAATGCAAAATCTGAGGCCCACCTTGTTCTAGCTGAGCTAATGAGCGAGGGTAACCCAGAGCCCTGATTTCTAATTCATTTTTTGTGTTTCTCATTCACTAGGCACATCTGCTGATCAAATCTTTCCCATCCTCTCTGAATTCAGAACAAAAGGAGGTATACATTTGTCCCCAACAATTTCTTAACACTAAAGACTGTTGATTTGCTCGGGGAGCAAGTGGCATCTCCTTCCCTGGAAAATTTTAAAACCAAGAGAAAAAGTTTAACTGGCTGATAATTTATAAATGAAATCCTGTCGGAAGAGAGGGAGATGGGCTAGATAATATTTTATCGCTTTTAGCTCTAACTTTCCGTGCTCCTGTAATTTAGTAACAAAAGGAACCCATTTGTACTGTCACACACTTTTCTTTTTAAGATGGTTTCTCCAGAAGTGTTCATGTATGGAGAAGCTTACTCTCTTCCTCCTTCTTCTATTTAGCATTTCCTGTCTGAAAGGAGGACTGCACTGTAAACACTTACGTAAGTAAAACCCAAGCCTTTGGCACACGCCTGCCGCTTTCAGATCAAACCTACAGATAGCCTAAGTGGCTGCACTGGCAGCTTCTTTAGCATAAATACAACAGCACCACCTTGTGTTGCATTTCTGGGAGAATTTACCGCTTCAGCAGAACAAAGACCTGGGCCAGGAAGGGTGGCTCAGGATACAGCAACGGGCCCTTTACTTTCACTACTGGGAGCAAGGGCTAGCCATTTCCAGAAGCCATTTTGTTACCAGCCTACAGTTTTCTTCTATAAATTATGTAATTTTTAAAATATAAAATGTAGCTGAGAAGTTTAAATTCAGAAATAAACATATATTAATAGAAGCCTGGGGCCGGGCATGGTGGCTCACTCCTGTAATCCTAGCACTTTGGGAGGCGAAGGCAGGCGGATCGTTTGAGGTCAGGAGTTTGAGATCAGCCTGGCCAACATGTTGAAACCCTATCTCTACTAAAAATACAAAAATTAGCTACTCAGGAGGTGTTACACGCCTGTAGTCCCAGCTACTCAGGAGGCTGAGGCAGGAGAATCACTTGAATCCAGAAGGTGGAGGTTGCAGTCAGCCAAGAACACACAGTTGCACTCCAGGCTGGATGACAAGAGTGAAACTCCATCTCAAACAAAGAATAATAATAATAATAATAATAATAATAATAATAAAAGCCTGGGCAAACACAGTGCTTTAGTATATACTATAGGAGAAAAAGTTAATGTCAACTTTTATTGCAAAAGACTTGATAGTAAATGTACATATAATGCTATTGTGATTTAACACTTTCTCTAAAGATTCTCCCATATTTGGGGAGGTAGCTTTTAAACTATGCATGTGCCTATTAAGGAAAGGAAACAATGTTTCACTTTTTCATAACCATTCCAGGTGAGCCTGGATAAAAATCTTTGTTTTCCCCAAGTATAGTTGTAGATTCACATATATGTATATGAATATGTATAATATTCGTATTATACTTTGTTTTCTCTGAGCATGGTTGCAGATTCATAAAATATATGTGTATATATATAATATACATATACAATATATGTGTATAATATACATATACAATATATGTGTATAATATACATATAATGTACATATACAATATATGTGTATAATATACATATATAATATATGTGTGTATATATAATATACATATGCATATATATATTTATATCTTCATTATGGGGCAAGCTGAAAATTCAGTATGTGAATATCAACATGGGACTGAAAGATCATATTTTAAAGACCAGAAAATCGAAATATTTGCTTAACAAGTATGTCAAATGTCTGATATTTTCACCAGAAAGAACATGACTAATTAGGGAAGATTGTTTTCAGTTGTAATTTGAAATGTCAAAATTAGTGTAACAAATCAGCAATTCTTTGTCTCTGAAATCATCTGGAAAATTGAGCTGAGGCCTTACAAGCTGTACATTATTATGGGATGAGAAGTTACAGGATTAGAAAGTAGCAAACTGGCATTCAGGTCCTTGCTGGGATTGGCCACGCAGAAAAACTTACCCAGAAAATCCTGCAGAAAGCTCAGTAACGTCACTTTTAGTTGTAAAAGAGGTTTGGTCTTCCAAGTTTATTTGCCATTGTTTGCCCAGTCTTTAGTGTGTACATTTACTGTGCTGAGCTAACAACTTGAATTAGACTCTACAAATAAGAAAAAAAAATATTTCTTAGTTCCTCCTGTTCTTTCTTGTGAAAAGACAATCAGCACATTTGATTAGGCAATATTTCTATTTTTGGATTTTTTAAATATTGTATGCTCCAGTTAAATTATAATCTAGTTTATAAGAATATTTAATGTATAGTTATGAAGGGTGCACTACAATTTTAAAGACGTGGAATATTCAAGTGTGAATCATGAACTTGGTGGGCATCCAGTAAATACCAGCTGACAAATACGATATTTGTCATACCAATATGAAGAAAATTTTCTTCTTCAAGCAAAGATAATATGAAAAACTCCCAAGGGCTGTTCCGTTTGTGTACTTGTCAGTCACTTGACTTCTTTCCTAATCACTGTTTTCTGGTCCCAGTTCCGTGCACAAAGGAAGGTTCCCCCTGCACTCGTGATCACTTCCCATCAAAGGGCGCCTACCTGGAGCAGAATGTTGAGTTCACACTTGCTCCAAACGTTCTTCTCTCTTCCATTAGACTTACACTTAAATTTTATTTTTTGGTAGAATTTGAGTTCCAGAGAGAGTATGGACTTAATTCTGAGGGGCTCTTAATTCTGAACCACCAGCCAGAGGGCTTCTAGATACACAGCTTTTTTTGTCACAGGACTAAGAAATGACTGTGGATAGTGTAAAAATAATAATTTTCTAGAGTGGTGGAATAATTTTAGAAAGTATTAGTGTTTACTAATTGGGTTGTGAATTAGTCTGCTTGGGCTGCCACAGCAAAATACCCCAGACTGGGAGGCTTAAAGAACAGAAGTTTAGGCCAGGCACTGTGGGTCACACCTGTAATCTCAGCACTTTGGGAGGCTGAGGCAGGCGGATCACCTGAGGTCAGGAGTTTAAGACCAGACCGGCCAACATGGTCAAACCCTGTCTCTACTAATAATACCAAAAAAAAAAATAGCCAGGCATGGTGGTTCATGCCTGTAATCCCAGCTACTTGGGAGACTGAGGCAGGAGAATTGCTTGAACTCAGGAGGCAGAGGTTTCAGTGAACCGAGATGGCACCACTGCATTCTAGCCTGGGAAATAAGAGTGAAACTCTGTCTCCAAAAAAAGAAAAGAAAGGAAAGAAAACCCAGAAGTTTTCTATAGGTTCTGGAGGCTAGAAATCCAAGATCCAGGTGCCAGCAGGGTTGGTTTCTGGTTGCAAATAGCAACCATCTTGCTGTGTCTTTACACGGTCTTTTCTCTGTGAGCATGGAGAGACAGAACTCTGGTGTGTCTTGCTCTTCTTATAAGGGCACCAGTCTTACCAGATTAGGGCCCCAACCTTATGATTTCATTTCACCTTAATTACGTCTTTGAAAAGCTTTGGTCCATGTACAGTGGTCCTATGGTTAGGGCTTCAACACATGGAATTTTAGTAGGAACACAATTCAGTCCCTAATAGATGGTAACATAACTTAAACCTGGGAGGCGGAGGTTGCAGTGAGCTGAGATTGCACCACTGTACTCCAGCCTGGGCGACAGAACAGACTCTAAAAAAAAATCGCTGAAGCTGAATATCCACAAAATGGACATAATAACACAGCCCTGTCATAACTTGACTCTGACAGTGTCACATAGAAAAAAAGTTTTCGAGTTAGAATTGCAACCTCCTGCTTCCAAGTGCCTGTTTTACATTAACTATATGTTTTATTTTCTCAAATCTTCAACCTAATATTTCTAGAGGCAATTTTCAGAACTAGGTATTTTTTTTCTTATTTGTATGCTGAAGTGTTACATACGTGATAAACAGGAAGACAAAATGACACGAATGAATTAGTCATAATATAATCAGCCCTCTGACGCTTTTTCCATTTTAACTTTACACACTAGCTCCATAGTTTAAGTTATTTAACTTCTCTGAGACCTGGTTCTTCTCTTGAAAAATATGATTACTAGTCCCCATCACAGCAAACCACCATGGCACATGTGTACTTATGCAACAATCCTGCAAGATTTGCACATGCACCCCAGAACTTAAAGTACAATAAAAAGGTCCCCATCTTGAATAGTTGATCTAAAGAGTAAATGAGAATATACACATAAAAGACTATGTGAAGACTCAGCAGTGAGGTTGCCATTTGCCGGTTTCTAGAACATAGCAGTCTTCTAACAGGAATAATGGCACCCTCTGTCTTACTCAGTTTTACAGTAAGATGATTTTTCATTGCCTGAAGTCTCTAATTCTATAAACTATCTGATCTATAGTTAAGTAAAGTAGTTCATGTGTGCATTTTGATAAAGAGTTTGGTGTTTTCTTCTTCTGATTTTTGTTTGTCTGTTTGTTTGTTTTTTGAGACGGAGTTTCGCTCTTGTTACCCAGGCTGGAGTGCAATGGCGCGATCTCGGCTCACTGCAACCTCTGCCTCCTGGGTTCAGACAATTCTCCTGCCTCAGCCTCCTGAGTAGCTTGGATTACAGGCACATTCCACCATGCCCAGCTAATTTTTTGTATCTTTAGTAGAGACAGGGTTTCACCATGTTGACCTGGATGGTCTCGATCTCTTCACCTCGTGATCCACCCACCTCGGCCTCCCAAAGTGCTGGGATTACAGGCTTGAGCCACCACGCCCGGCCTTCTTCTTCTGATTTTGATGAGGAACATACCACCCACTCTTGAGTGAAGTGGTGATTTAACTAACTAAAATACAGATGTCTGGTCCAACCACTGGCTGAAATTCTGAAAGCAAAACCGTGCAAATCAAGAAGATGGCAGCAAGCCTTAACTTCTCTATTGCCTCATAGTAAATTTATCCACAACATCCTTTGGAATGCTCAGATTGCTTCCAGATATTTCAAGATCATTGGTAAGTCAGCTCAAGAAAAGCCAACCTCCTCTTTCTTGGTCCAAAGGTGTGTTTAAACTTTCTAAATTTCAACATCTAAAGGCAATTTAAAAAAAAGTTTTTAGTGTTTTTGAAAGACTGAACTTTTCAGATTTAAATATTTTTTCATAATCTTAATCAAGTTGTAAAGTTTTGAGAGTGTAGAGGGGTTGGGGGTTGAAGGATGGAGTTTGCATATATACATATGAAATGCACGTACCTACCACATGCCAGAAACCACAATCACTGTCAAAGCTATACACTGTGACCTTGACAGGTACAGACCCTGCTGGCACAGGAGCTTACACATTGGTGTGGCAGAAAAATATTAAAAAGTACACAATGGCCAGATGTATAGAAATATGATAAGAGCCATGAAGGAAAACATTTAGTTAAAAGCACCGAAATACAAGTGAGTTCAATATATGTCAGGTATAACACAAAGCATCTTCTTTACATGGGTTTTACTGCTTTCTAGCACACTCTGACAGCACTCTTAGGTAGGCATCAATGCTGTAAGACACAGTGAGGTGAAAGGAGAAAGTAGTGACAGAATATTTTCCCCTTAATGTAAAGTGTGAAGGAAAATAATTCCTTTACAAAAATTCCCGTAGTCTAAACTCCACATTTTCAAAAGTCCTTAGATCCATGGCAAGTTTCCATGGAGTACAGATTGAACTCTGTCATATAGAAGAATAGCCTACTTGTTTTCAGAAGAAAGGCGGGAAAAGTGCCTGAAACCACACCCACTAAGGATATCAACCATTTCCAGAAGGAAGGCTCGCCCATAAAAATGGTGCCAGCATGGCTGGATGGAGAAAGCATGATGGTGGCCCCACCCGTGAAGACAGCCCTGGGCCCTGACCGTACAGAACCTTCACACTGGGGTTTTTAAGGACCAACTGCAACCCTGTCTCCTTCCTCCCTACAGCCTAAACTCAAATGCTGACTTTGACCTTCCTTCCTGCCCCTGCTGGGTCGGCATGCCTCAGCACTGCAGCAAAAGAAAGCTGGATTTATTCCAGGAATAGCTTCAGTCTTGCTCAGATGAAAGGCAGGATGCTGGGGTGAGGCGATCTTGTTATTAATCAACCTTGATTTGCAGACGATGACACAGCTGCCAGGTTTATGCTTTAAGTATCCTTTCAGCAGTGTTGAAAGTCAAACATTATTCAGCTAGGTTCTAAGCAGGCACTTTAAATCATGCTAAAGGCTGTGCCATTTCAGTGCTAGAGACAGGAACTAAAAATGCGTAATGTGGGCAACTATGGTGAGCTTGTCATTTTGAACCCAGAGCACCCGAGTTCATGTAGAGGAAGCACGGAGCTATCGGAATACAGTAGGACTGAGTCTGTCCAGTTCGACTTCAAAGGCATTTAAGTGAAAATTTGCTTTAAACAGACAATGCTGAGGAGAGAAGAGACTCTGGAAATCTATAATCCAATTCCTTGGGGAGCATTTCTGGTTTAGTAAGTTGTAGAACATATTGCCCGTCTTAGAGAATCACCTGCATAAAATGTCCTGACCAAAATCCGGCGAGGCCATGCAAGGACTCCTGGCACTCAATGTCGGCTCAGTGAGTGCACATTCGCCTTTACTAATGGTGCACCATTTATCTGGACCCAGGGTCAGAGTCAATTCTACCCTTTGATAAACTGATTTTGTTTTGTTTTCTAATTCACAGTTGTAAACAATCTACATAAATGACATATTGTCTAAATTGTAAAGTGTTGAGACAACATTTCGTTTGTTTTTTCGTTCCATTGGGAAATGGAAAGCTTAAGGACTTCAGTGTCAAATGGATCCAGATTCAGACTCCAGTTTAGACACTTAGGAGCTGTTGCAATTCTGAGCAGTTTGCCTAACCTCTTCAAACTTCGGTTTTCCTCATTTGTAAGATGGAATCATTATTACAATACCTTGCGCGAGCCGAAACCTTTTCAGTCACAAATGCTAGAGGCCTAGGCCAGGGGATCTAAGGTGCTCCATAGGTGGTGGAGAGCTGCAAACATAGTGGGAATAGTAGCAGCAAGAATGCTATGAACAGTATGTTGTCTTTCTGAAAGAGACTGCTCTTGACAAAAAGAATCACATCATACACTTCCGTGGCATCTCTCAGCATTTCCAGCATGGGGTGGGTGCAGGCAACAGTCAACGCTAGCTGAAATGTACTGACATGAATGAGTTGGGCATCACTACATTTTCCCAGGTAGGATAATGGAGCAGAGAGGCAAGGTTACCAACTCTTTTCAAGAGAGACATGTTGACACACACAGAGTGCTTCATTAGAAACACAGAAATAAGAACTTCCTCTGTCACAAAGGGTGTGAGACACTTTAGGGTGAAGAGGGGAGTGGTGGGGAGTAGTGGCAGGGAAGGAGATGATGCAGAACCATTACAACATGGGCCAAAGAACAAGATAGAGGGAACGAAAAGAAGGGAACTCATATTTGCTGAGCATTATATGTCAGCACTTTACACAAAATCCTCACTCTACCCTGACATTTAAGTCCTGTTAGACTCAGAGAGCTTAAATAAACCTGCTTAACATCCCACAGCCAATAAATGTAGAACTAAAAATTGTTCTTAGGGCTCTCTGCCTTCAAATGTGGGTTCACTCACAGCTTCCTGCCACCACGCTGTTGCATCGGAGTGCTCAGGATTTTTATACCATTCCAATTTCTCCTCCAGCTGCTTCCCTCTCCTCACCCTTCATACAGATGATGTATAATTTATCATTTGAACCAGCACTGCAGACTAGAAGAGGGAGCTGTTTCTCCAGGACAACACGCCAAACTAGCACTGTCTTGGGCAACACTGGACAGTCAGTCACACCACTCAGAGGAGTTGTCTACACTCGGAGCTTCTCAGCCCTCAGGCACTCTTATGCCATTTACTCTCTAAAGGCTCTCTCTGGCTAAGGTCACAAGGACCTCTATGTCCTTACATCACAAAGATGTTTTTAGTCATTATTTTATTTGACTTATTAGACTATTCTTTTATTATTATTATTATTATTTTTTGAGACCGAGTCTCACTCTGTCACCCAGGCTGAAGTGAAATGGCACGATCTCAGCTCACTGAAACCAACTCCCGGGTTCAAGCGATTTTCCTGCCTCAGCCTCCTGAGTAGCTAGGATTATAGGCAGGCACCACCTGGCTAATTTTTTTTGTACTTTCAATAGAGATGGGGTTTTGCTACATGGTCTCGAACTTCTGAGCTCAAGTGATCCACCCACCTCAGCCTCCCAGAGTGCTGGGATTACAGGTGTGAGCCACTGCCCGGTGCTGACTGATTAGATTATTCTGATGACTTCCTTTTGTTTTCTACTCCACATCTCCTTGGCTTTTGGGATACAGTACCATACTAGTCATCCTTCGAAACTATTTTTAGTTTTTCTAACATGTGATCTTCTACTCAACTTTTACGTTCCGGAGCCCCTTAAGGCTTGGCCAGAGACCTTTATTTTTAAAAAAGTATTTATTTCTATATGGTCTCACTAGGGAACCTCAGCTCTCCTGATGGCTTCGCATAAAAATCTTTAAGTTAATAATGCAATAAAAATTTAAAAAATTAAAAAATAATAAAATAAAATAAAAAATAAAAAATAAAAAAAAAGATGTACGTCACAGGGAGTCCGGCTCAGGTGAGAAAATGTAAACCCATAGTTAGTTACTGACTCTCAGTTTCTCCTCAGTATTATGCTGTCTTGTGAGCCAAAGCTAATTCCATGGCTTGTATTACTCTGCTCCACCCAGAGGACTCTTTATCAGGATAATTCTTCAAAAAGAAGATTTTCCTTGATTTGTTATGGAATACCTAGAGTTCTTGTATTGAATGTTGGATACTGCCCATCCCCTCAAGCTGTTTTCATTATTTCTCTAAGTAACATGTTGCTAGAGGCACCATATTCATTAGAATTAACCTGTATCTGATGTGCAGACAGACACACAAATACCTGCAGCAATAAAAGATAACTTTTGGGGACCATGTATTCATTGCTCAATAAATAGAAAATAATAGAAAAAGATAAAAAAAAAGAAAAATCTTTAAGTTAATTACCATAAAATTTACATTCCCGCTCCAGATCTTTCATCTGAGCCCCAAGCGAGGGCTTTACTCAACATCACTGCTTGGATACTTCACAGGAACATCAATTTCACTAAGCCTAAACCTCATCTCCTCCTCCCATCCCCAGCAACTCAATTTTCTCCTAATGACCACTAGTGCAGTCAAAGGTGCTGCCCTCCACCCAAGTGTGTAGGTTGGAAATGTGAGAAGCACGCTCACCCGTCTAAACCCAAGGAATGGACTTAGAGACACAGAGAATAGCAGAGATGTTTAATGACAGTCTTGCAAGATCAGGTGTCTGATGGGCAGGCACACCTGGTATGGTTACAACAAGAGATTTATCCCCTAGTGCGCAAGTCCCTTCCCTGGTTCCTCATAGGCTGAGTACTACGGAGTTACGATCATCCCGGACGTCGCCTATTGGTTGTTGGGCTGGGGCTTTTAGGTGTTTTATTTTAGAGTTGTCTGGCGCATTTTGTTGCAGACCGTAACGCACTACAATGGTGGTCCGCTCTGGGGCTGTACGAGTACTTGACTTATGACACAGGTAGGCAGGTAGGCTGATAAGAACAGATAAAGCGAGCTATTTTGCAGGTTAGTACACTTTCATTCTAGATGAAACTCGTTGGTTTAGGGTAACTCGTGTGGTTTAAACTCCTGTGAGGGTAACTAAGGGGGCCAAGACAAACGGACACCAGGGCAGGGGCATAGTGTATCCTGTTTTCCCACAGTTTGCAGGCCCAAGCCTATGTGAAGCACTCTGTCTTAGAAATGGACCACCATATACATTATTTCCTTAATAATGTAGGAAACAAACGCCTCTTCCTCAGCTCCCATATGCAATTGATCGTCAAACAGTGCTATGTGTACTTCTAAATGTCCACCTCTTTTTTTCTGCCACCATCCTAGTTCAAGCCAACATCATTTGTGCCCCAATTATTATAATGGCCTCAAAACTCTCTCTTTGCTTTTACTCTTGCCGCTCCCCAGCTGTCAGCTGCCGCCCCTGTTCCTCTCTTGCTTTAGTGCAATGCTCTTTCTCCCTCTCTTCAGCCCTACTAGTCTATTAGTTCCTCATCCCATTTTTCTTCTTACTTTAGAAGCTTAACATGTTCTTTTCTTTCATACTGGGTAACTCCTTCATCCTCTAGGTCTGAGATTGGATGGCCTGTCCTCAGAGAAGCTGTTGAGACCCCTAAACTAGGTTGAGTTTCTGTGTCACACACTTCCATGGCTCCCTATGCTCTTCTTTTGAGACATTTATTAAAATTGCTGTCCCAATCTTGCTTTGTAGCACAACATGACTTCATTAGATATTGACATTATTTCAATGCAATCATTCCACACCATCACGTAAAGCCATCATTAACGTCCAGTGGCCAGGATGGACCATAGGTCCATGATCTTGTAATTTGGCTGGCTCACTCACTCTGAACTTGATGGTGACTCAAACGTTTGTGGTGGGGAAGTTTGATGAGCCTGATGGGGCCAAAGCAAGAGACAGATGCTGTGAAAGACTTCACAGATTTGAAACTTAAGCTGCTGATCTAGTCAGGTGAAACAGGTAGACAGACACAGGTTGCTGGTAAGGTGATTAACAAATTAGAAAAAGCATGCTCTGTGCTGAGTAAAATCAAGAGATCTGTTAATGGCAATGTCTTATACAATGATGGGTGAGGAAGTATATGAAGAAGTGACAACGATCCCAAATCTCTGTGACACACACCTACATGATCTCATGCCATGTGTAATGATAGCATTAAATATAAAAGGTGATAATGTGCCTATATAAGATATAACTTTAAACTCATAGGACAGGCTTTATGCACAGTATATGGAGTTTTAATTCTACTGTAATTATGGCAGATAATTATGGCAGGTGAAGTGTGGAGACAATTCCCTGAGTTGTATCTACACAAAACCAGGTGCCCTGTGAAGGGGGAATATTAGTTGCTTTATCAGTTTCAAACCTAACTAAACAGACAACCCAAACTATTAAATAAGGCAAAGAGACCTTGGAGAAAACGGAAACCCTTCCCCAAAGAGTTAAAGAAACCAATGACTAACAGAAATTCTTGAGTTTGCAGGATAGCTGATAAAAAATGAACAACTTGCTGAAACACCGAAATTCCCTCTGCTTATGAGATAAAAGTACTGGCTGAAATCGATTGGAACCAACATGGCTGACTGGAGTCTGCAGAATCAGCTTGCTGATGTCACAACTTGAAATCCCACCATCTATTTTATACAAATTCTCCTCGAAATTGCACATGCAACCCATGAGATAGCATGAAGAGATGACTGCATGTGTCCGAGGTCCTTCCAGACCTCCCTTTCCTTCTACCAATCACCTATTAATCTCAGAATCCACTCCCTGAAACTTTCCACTGAAAACACTGCTTTGAAGCCAGCATGGAGAGACAGATTTGAGCTTGACACTCTTCTTGTGAGTCAACTTGCAATATAAAGCTTTTTATTTTCTGAAAAACCCTGTGTCATAGCATTGGCTTCTAGTGCATGGGGCAGTGAGCCCCTTTTGCTCAATAACAAAACTATAATTCATTTTCTAATGGCTCAGCTAGAAATATCCATAGCAGTCATTTTGTTCTCCTTTTCTTAGTCTACACATTTAAAAACTAGAGCCCAAGGGTGTGGAACTATTTTGGCTCTTGCCTGATACCACAGAGAAATGATTTTCAGGAGATGCTCAAAGACAACTAAAACATTCAATGAAATGAACTGATGCTATTTAAATAGGCAAAGAGAAATCTGAGAGATAATTTTATCACAATGAAAATGATAATGACACATAATAAATAAGATGTAACTACTTTGTCAAACAAGCTAGATTTAAGAGGGTGCAAAAGTGCTTTTATTCTTTATCATCGTTCTCTTGAAGAGCTCTTTTGCTGCCCCTAAATGAAACCTTAGGGAGTTACCATAGTTCCTCTAGTCTCGGCCAGTCTCATGTCATAATGACAACATGGCAGACTCTCCCCTAATGTATTTTTTCCCATCCTCCAGCTCGTGTTGGCATAGGCTGCTTATTCTCCTTTTACTTTCACCACCTCCACAGGGCTGGCAGAGGCAGGGGAGTGTTAGATAGATAAGGTATAAAATGATCTCGCTCGGCTGCCATGGGGCTCAGAACACACTGCCCCAAGATATGGCACCTTGGCATATTGAATATTTAAAGATGAAGGAATTTGAGAAAACAGCAAAAATAAGAAAGTCACTCTGACCTTCCCCCACCCTTCTTCCCTGAAGCAGGTCATAAAACCTAGGAAGGATTTTCTGACCCTTCCCTAAAGTAGGTTATAAGACCCTCATGTGAGTGGTGTCTTCACTATACCTGGGGAGAGAGGAACATCCTAATCTTTGAAGACAAGGGACACTGGGAAGAAACTGAAGACACAGGCCTTGCTAAGTTTCCCATTTATTACCCTTACCTCACACCCTTTTTTGCCCCATCATATTTCTACATGACTCTCCACTCCTCATCTAACTTAGCATAAAAACACTCAGTTTTTATGACCTGTTTCTTTAGGTCTTCATTTCCTTATGAAGGCTCTGGTGTCATATAAAACTTAACTTGTATGTTTTTCTCCTGTTAATCTGTCTTTTGTTATAAGGGCCTCAGCCACAAACCTAAGAAGGGAGAGAAAGATATTTTTTCTCCCCTTTAGCTCATATGGCTGTGATGTGGTATTGGTGCTTTCTGAATGTAGCAGTTTCCAAATTCTAATTATTTGTGGGCTGTTTAGGGGTTCTCTGGAGACTGTCTCCTCTATATTCCACCCTCTGGCTGGCTGCTGATACTTTTTACCCTCAATCGCCTGCTTCCTCTGCTGAGCCTTCTCATCCCTTTTAGAAGGTGATTTGGGACACAGACTCTTTTAAAAAGACCTAAGACTGGTTCTCTCCTTTAGGTCCACCACCAGCTCTAGGGAAAACCAGAGCGTCTTTCATTGCTTCACCAAACTCTGGAGTGGACTGTTCCTTTAGTTCATAGCTGTGGCACTTTCCCCCTTCACTAGGCCAGGGAAGCCTCACATCCTTGACTCTTCAGGCCTGCGTCAGATATCTGTTTCTGCTTTCCTCAAATTATAGAGAATGAGTGTCAAGCTCCCTGAATGGCTTTCTTGAAACCACATTCCCTCAGCTTCAGGTAGAAGGAAGTGCGCTTCGTCCATTATTGGGCATGCTGGTAAACAGCCTACAAAGCACGCTGACAACACCGTCTCAAACAGTCCTCACTACCAGCAAATTCATGGCTCATCATCCAGGAATGGGTGATGGACTAATGTTGACTTAATCCATCTTGTCATAGATTAATATGCCTCCAACATATCATGTTGGGGCACTTGGTATCTACTATTTTGTTCCCATTTTTGAGGCCTCTATTGATACTCTAAGATAGCAGAAGAATTGGTTTAACAACCTGTTATGCACAGATGGCCCAACACCATGACCCCATTATATCTAAATAGTAGCAGAATTCTAAATTATCTCTGAAAGACCACAGTTATTCAGTCAAGCACAAATCTAGGTACTGCTTCAGAGGCATGTTGCAGATGTAATTAAGGTTTTTAATCAACTAATTTAAAAATAGGGAGATTATCCTGGATTTTCCAGGTATGCTCATTGTAAGCACATAAACCCTTAAAGGCAGTGAGAAGAGTAAAAATCAGCCGGGCACAGTGGCTCATGCCTGTAATCCCAGAACTTTGGGAGGCCGAGGCAGGCAGATCACAAGGTCAGGAGTTTGAGACCAGCCTGGCCAACATGGTGAAAACCTGTCTCTAATAAAAATACAAAAATTAGCCCTGTGTGATGGCATGCACCTGTAATCCCAGCTACTTAGGAGGCTGAGGCAGGCAAATTGCTTCAATCTGGGAGTTGGAGGTTGCAGAGGGCCGAGATTGTGCCACTGCACTCCAGCCTGAGAGACAGAGCAAGACTCTGTCGCAAAAAAAAAAAAAAAAAAAAAAAGCCGGGCGCGGTGGCTCAAGCCTGTAATCCCAGCACTTTGGGAGGCCGAGGCGGGTGGATCACGAGGTCAAGAGATCAAGACCATCCTGGTCAACATGGTGAAACCCCGTCTCTACTAAAAATACAAAAAATTAGCTGGGCACGGTGGCACGTGCCTGTAGTCCCAGCTGCTCAGGAGGCTGAGGCAGGAGAATTGCCTGAACCCAGGAGGCGGAGGTTGCGGTGAGCTGAGATCGTGCCATTGCACTCCAGCCTGGGTAACAAGAGCGAAACTCCGTCTAAAAAAAACCAAAAAATCTGCTGACCATTGAACAGGCCCCAGAGACAAAAACTTCTTTATCTGAGCAATTTAGAAGAGAGCAAAGACCACCTGATGACCATCAAACAAGCCACCTGGAGGCAAAATTCCTTATCCGGGAATCTAGAAGTAACAAACTTTCCTAGTATCTAAAGTTAGCATCTGATTCCAGGCCTCTTTCAACTTTAATAAGTAACTACAATTTCTATACATTTCTGGAACGCCATGCTGAAACTTTTTTTTTTTTTTGAGACAGAGCCTCGCTCTGTCACTCAGGCTGGAGCGCAGTGGCACAATCTCGGCTCACTGCAATCTCTGCCTCCCAGGTTCAAGCGATTCTTCTGCCTCAACCTTCCAAGTAGCTGGGACTCTAGGCGCGAGCCACCACGTCCGCCTAATTTTTTGTATTTTTAATAGAGATGGGGTTTCCCCATATTGTCCAGGCTGGTCTGGAACTCCTGATCTCCTGATTCGATCACCTCGGGCTCCCAAAGAACTAGGATTACAAGCGTCAGCCACGGCGCCCAGCCAACTCATTTTACAACCCTAAGCTCTTGCCTTAAGGTCCACAAATGCTCCTAAGGAAAATCCACCCCAGGGTGCTCAGTCCTCTCGCCGAGGCACCCCACTGCACCCTTGTGCAGCATTCTTTCTAATACACTTGGCTTTTTCAAACCCATATTGTTGTCAGTAAATTCCTTTTACCAACCTGCGAGTCCACCACTTCCCGGTACCAGGGCTCTGACCCCTCACCCGGCAGACAGAAGAAAAACGTGAAATAGTCAGTCAAGGAGATGCCACATAAAAAAAAAAAAGCAAGAGACAGGAAGTTGAAAGAGAGAGCCAAAGAGATTGGAAGCATCAAATCTCCAGAGAGATAATTCAAACCTCTTTACTGCAACCACGTGGGACTGAGTTCTGCCAGCAACCTGAATGAGCCTGGAAACGGTCTCTGCCCCAGAGCTTTTCAATTAAAAGCCTAACTTGCTGACACTTTGGTTTTGTCCTTGTGTGACTCTAAGCAAAGAAATCAAACAAGTAAATGTGATTTCTAACCCCATAACTGAGAGATAATTGTATGTTTTTTTAAGCTGCTGAAGTTGTGATAATTTGTTATATTGGCAATAGGAAATGGATGCACCTCAAAGTTACTGGCCATGTGCTTCTAGAATCTCTGACTCTCTTCCTCCCCCTTAGCTTATGAGGGTCCAGTAAAATAAGGTAAGTGTGCGACTTATTTTACTGGCTGTGCTTGGGAGGAGGGAAGAAGGGACTAGAAGTTTTAACAGACATTAAAACCCACAGCTGTATGCAGCAATGACAGAACCTTATCTGTAGTTCTTCAATTTAAAAATAACTCACTGATTCGGTGGCTCATGCCTGTAACCCCAGCAATATGAGAGGCTTGAGGCAGGAAGATCAGTTGAGGTCAGGAGTTCTAGACCAGCCTGGCCATCATGGCAAAACCCTGTCTCCATTAAAAATACAAAAAATTAGCTAGGCGTGGCGGCTGTAATCCCAGCTACTCGGAGACTGAGTCAGGAGAATCGCTGGAAACTGGGAGACAGAGGTTGCAGTGAGCCGAGACGGTGCCACTGCACTCCAGCCTGGGTGACAGAGTGAAACTCTGCCTCAAAAAATACAAAATAAATCAATAAAAATAAAAAATAAAAACAACTCCCTGCAGCCTCTTGAGTTCTTAAGACAAAACAACAACAAAACGAACGAACAAAAAAACTTGTGTGCTCAAAACTTTCTCTTTCTTGTTCATTTTGCTTGCTGAGGACTGTGGCCTCCCTCGTGCCCTTTATCTGATGAATCTCTGCATTTCTGTATTCGGGGGCAAGAGAAGGATGAAAAAAAGCTTTCTTTGCTGAAAATTTGACAGATAGGCTCAGGATTTTAAAGAAGAAAAGAACTAGGATTTGATCACTGGATTGTGGAAAGTCTTCCCAGAAAAGAAGTTTACGTGAGAAATGATTTCTTGCCTCAACTGTTCTGTATACAGTGCTATGCAATCTGAAATCTTTAAACCAAGCATGATTTGCAAGAATTTCTGCCTAGAAAGGCATCTCCATTGTAACCGGAGAGCCACAGGATGTGGCATTTTTGGAGGTACTACAGCAGGCCCATGTGTCTTATGAGCCTTGTGCCTCTGCGATGGATCTAAGAAAAATAACGACAGTCCTCATCGGAGTTCCCATGCTCTATAAGCACCTGGTCCCCTCTGATGGGATCAGTCTCTACATTCTCCTACGTGCAGGCTGTTTTTGCTTGATCAGACATCAATGAATATTTGATGAAAAGCCAATTTGGCTAAAAGAGGACAGCCTTTTCAAAGCTTTCTCATTCTTTGCTTTCTGCTAATTAGTAACCCTAGGGTTGGCTCTGACCTCCAATCCAGAAAGACACTTAAAACTGCAGAAATAGATTAGGAAGCAATTTAAAAGTTGCTAGGAAACTACAACTCAGTTCGTAAATACAAAAGGTAGGCATTTCAAAAGAAAATGCGTGAGTATAATCTTGCTGCTAATTTCCTGCTAACAATGTAAGGTGATATTTACTGAAACACAAGGGAACTGGGCAAAGGCTCTTGGCAGTTGGCTTGCACCTGAAAGCCTACTTTCTATGGTGACACCAAAAGATGTGTGAACCTGGACTGTCTGTAGCTTCTGTATCTTAATTAACACTCCTGCGGTTTAAGCTCAAAGACAGGAACAGAAAACTCTGCAAAATGGAGATTAACTGCAAACTCTAAGAAGAAAAAATTCCAGACAATTACATTGGCAAATAAAAGTCAGAAATAGGAGTAGAAAGAACAATCATGACATTTTGATTCATCTTCCACTGTATGATTCAGTGGTTGTAATTTGGCCACCCATGTTGTGAAGTCTCCACAAGGAGCTTTTACAGAAAATGAAGATGGAAACAATGAAGTCATCCTGCCCTGCCTACTTGCCTTTATTATTTAAGATTGTTCCCCAAAGTGTACTATTGAATGTCCTGTCCGGCAGAATAGCTTCTGATTTAAATCATGGGATTATGACCGCATTCTCTGGGAAGTTCTTTGCACAATAATAGCCTTTACTATTTGGAATGCTTTTTTGAAGGTCAGCCAGATTTTCTTATTGTTCATCTGAATCTAAGAGTTTGGCTATAATTTTACTGACCACCCCCAAACAAGGGGCTTTTTTCTTTTTTGAGATGGAATCTTGCTCTTTTGCCCAGGTCGGAGTGCAGTGGCGCCATCTCAGCTCACTGCAACCTCTGCCTCCCCAGTTCAAGCTATTCTCCTGCCTCAGCCTCCCAAGTAGCTGGGACTATGGGCACATGCCACCACACCCGGCTAATTTTTGTATTTTTAGTAGAGGCAGGGTTTCACCATATTAGTCAGGCTGGTCTTGAACTCCTGACCTCATGATCCACCTGCCTTGGCCTCCCGAAGTGCTGAGATTACAGGCGTGAGCCACGGCACCTGGCCTCCCTTTTTAATATATGTGGATAATACTTCAAGTTTCATCCAGCACTTGAAACAGTGTAGATCCCAAAGAGAGAGTGGTTGCATGAATATCTCTAGAAAAATAGATGACTAGATGTTCTTCTCTACTCTTTGCCTTTGATTTCTCAATCTTTCTGAAAGTCTTCGGTAGGGACAGGTTTTGTGGGGTAAAGGAGTTGAAGAAAGATATCTACAGCCTGTCCCTTGTTCTTTAGCATAGAACCTGTGGAGAGTCACGGTTTGGAAAAATGAGAGTGTATTCATTTGAACTAGGGATGTAAAAAAGTCTCCCAAACTGCCTGACTTACACAGCAGACATGTATTGTCTCACAGCTACGGGGGCTGCAAGTCCAAGATCAAGGTGTTAGTCAGTGCTTTCTTCTGAGGCCTGTTAGAATCTATTCCAGGCCTTTCCCCTAATTTCTAAGGGCTTGCTGGCAATCTTCTGGCATTCTTTGGCTTGCAAAGATAACTCATATCTCTGCTTTCCTCTTCATGTTGAGCGGGGGTGGTGTTCTCCCTGTGTGCATGTCTGTGCTCTGACTTCCCCTTCATAAAAGTAGCTACCACACCAGGTGAGGGGCCCCCCCATACTCCAGGATAATCTTATCTTAGTTTCACTAATTACATCTGCAACAATCTTGTTTCCCAAGTAAAGTCACATTGTGATGTGAGTCAGAACCGCAACACATGAATTCAGAGAGGGCGTATAATTCAACTCCCAGTAGACAGGCATCAGTCCTGATACCACCTTCTTCCCTGCTCTCCCAGGTCTGGTCACCAACACAGCCTATTTGACCTCTGAATCACTTTTGGAATCTACTGTCTCTCCCTCTGTGCCATCACTTCAGTCGTCCAAACCATACCTGCCTCCATCACTTCAGCAGCCTCCCGTTGGTCTTCCCGTTTCTACTTTGGCCATATTCCAGTCTCTCCTCCACACTACATGAAAACAGCAAAGTTTAAAAAAGCAAATCGGACCATGTCACCTTTCTTACCTCTCTCAGTGTGCTTGTGTGAGGCTTGTGGGGGTCCTCCCAGCTTCGCCAGCGTCATTTCCTGTCTCACTCATTCCTTCTCTGCACCTAGTCACACAGGCTCTTCTCTCACTTTCTCCAATAAACGGAACTCCAAGCCACCCCAGGGCCTTCGTGTGTGCTGCCCGCTCCTGGAAGGCTCATCTCTTCTTCCTAAGTTGGGTAACTCCTCAACCTTTGTCCTTGGCTTATGTCACTTCTCAAGGAAGCCGTTCTGGCGTCCCACAACACATTGAGTTGCCATTATTTAATTTCATGACACGTGGTAAGCCATCTATTTTAGTACTTATCAAAAACTTAATTAGTTTCCTAGTTTTTTTTAAGTTAATGCTATAGTTTGCATATTTGACTCTTCAAACCTCAGATTGAAATATAATCCTCAATGTTGGAGGTGAGGCCTAATGGCTTCCAAACTTGCTTTCTCTCAGTCTCTTTGCTACAAGGCAAAGAGAAGTTTTTGAGTCATGAGGTCAGATCCCTCATGAATGGCTTGGTGCCATCCTCAAGGCAATGAGTGAGTTTCTGTTCTATTAGCTCCCATGAGAGCTTGTTATTTAAAAAAAAAAAAAAAAAAAAGCCTGGTTCCTTCTGCTTCCTCTCTCACCAGGTGATCTCTGCGCTTGCAGCTCCCCTTCACTTTCCACTATCAGTGGAGGCAGGCTGAGGTCCCCACCAAATGCAGATGCTGGCACCATGCTTCTTGTACAGCCTGCAGAACTGTGAGACAAATAAAGTTTGCAAATTAACCAGCTGCAGGTATTCCTTTATAGCAACACAAGCAGACGAAGACAATTAATCTCATTAAATCGGTTAGAGGTAAAGTAAAATCAGTGGCTGGATTAGCTCAGCACGTGTGCTGATTGGATTGTTCTGTAATTAATCACATGTGTAAATCCAAATCTCTCAGTGGACTTACGCGTTTAATATAGCCTGACAGCATTTCCAAGTTAGTTAATTCAAACAATTATTCAACATATATTTATCAATCCCCTGCTTTGTGAAGGCACTGTCCTGGGCGTTGAAGAGAGAACAGTGTTTAGGGATAGACCCCTGCCGTCATGAAGCTTACACTTTAGTGGGTATGATAGACAAACAATAAATGGGTATAGAATAGAATGTCACATAGAGACAAATACTGCAAAATATATTTTTAAAAGGAGGGGGAAGAGAAAAAGGGGGGCAGGGAGTATTATCTTAGACAGTGATGGCCAGAAAGAGCTTCTGAAGGGGTGAGATCTAAATTGAGCTCTAAATCCAACCAAGGAACATCTGGAGGACAGAGGAACTGGACAAAGAAAATGAGATAGGAGTGCTTGAAGGCAGCAAGGACCCAACGTGGCTGAGAGGGAGACAGGGCAATGGTAGGAGATGGGATGGAGGCTGAGGACGAAGTAACCCAGGGCCTTGTAGTCCAGGTTAAAGCTGGATTTTATTCTAACTGGGGTGAGAAGCCCACGAAAGTATTGAGAAGCGCTTGGTGCATTTCTAGGCTATGTTGACTGCCCTGTAGCAAAGAGACTGAGAGGGAGCAAATATGGAAGCCAGCCAGCTGGTTAAACGACTTTACAGGGGCAAATATGAGAGGAAAGAGTGGCTGTCCATCTTTTTGCAGGCTAACAAATGAGAAATCCCAGGGCTGACCCTTCTCTGCAATTTGTTCTGCATAATGCTGGTCACCCACATTATTTTACCCACAAATGCCACCAGCCACCCAGGCTGAAATGGCTCCTCTCTAGCCTCTAGCTCTCCTAGGTGGCTCAGCCCAGTAACTCACTCAGGACACCCCATACCTTCCCCTGCAGGTGTTACAGCCCCAGGTAGAGTAGTCTCCACACTGACAGTGAACTCGGCCTCTACCCTCTCATCAGTGTGTGTAGAGACCCAGGTAAGGCCCTGGGATGCCTGGGACTTGCAATGGCTCAGCTCGACCAGGAAGAAAAAAGCTGCAGAACCTGTTATGTTGAGCTCTCCATGGGAAGAGAAGGGGGAAAGGGAGAGATAGAGACGTTGCTTTATTTGACTCTTAGTAAACTCAGCCTCCAGCAGAGTCATGACTCAATGAATGTTTGCTGAGTGCATAAAACAAGAAATGATGAACCTACGTAGGGTCCAAAGCAGACATGTAGAAAGGTCAGGGCTTTACTGTGAAACAGAAAGTGGTTTAGAGAAGAAGGAGGATATGTGAATGAAGGGTTCTGCTCTTGCACGCTGACATCGCCCAGGCACATGTGTTTTGATGATATGGATCTGGTCTTTCACAATCAACAGTCTTGCTGTCATCTCAGACTTAATAAACGAGAGTAAGCTAATCTGTAACTGGAAGCTCTTCATGAAAACTGAAAGAGACAACTAACGCTGTGGTGAGAGGGTGGGGTGAGTTGGTGGGAAGGGAAAACTCACTCGGCCTTCCTCCTTCCCCTGGCCTACCAGGCAGAAGCTTCTTCCACCCTGCAGCAGAGGTTATTGCTAAGAGTCCTACAACTCGCCTCTGAAGTTCCGAGAACTTCTTCCTGCAGGTTCAGGTGCAGAATGAGTTGCGGCCTCCCAGTTCTTTGCGTGTGCACTCAGGCTGCCTGGAGCATCCTTCAGAAAAGATGGGACCTTGGAAAGTCACTGATTTTTGCTGAGTTGTGGCAACTTCTTCAACTGTGTAGCAGAGAAAACATGGTATCTTTCCCTTATCCATCACAGTTCGTGGCTGAGACCCAAATAACAAAATACACATTAGCAGAGAAAAGCATAACACATTTATTTAATGTAAGTTTTGGTGACATAGGCACGTTCAATAATGAAGACTCGAAGCCCCAGGGAAAAGTGTGTATTTTCATGGACAGCCATGCAGAAGTATGATGGGAGGTAAAAGAATATGATCGAATGGTAATAAACAGGGGGTACTTGGCAAGGTCTGCTTGTTCAGTTTCCTCTCGGCCTCTCTGTGTGGCATTCCCTCTCTCCAGCTATAGGACAAGATACCTGTCACATGAGAATCTTCAGGGGAGGAGGGTGGGAGTGGGTCAGACAGTAACTTTCCTAGGTTTTATGACCCACTTCAGGGGAGAGAAGGACAAGAGGAATTTTAGTTTCTATGTCCCTCTGTAGGGGAGAAGGGTGGCAGAAGGTCAGAGAGACTGCCTGCTTCTGAGGTTTCCTCAATTTCCTTCAGCATGCTTCACTCAGTATGTCAAGGTGCCACATTTTGGGGTGGCATATTTTTGCACCTCATCTTCTGTAATAGGGGCTTTTCCTCCATGTTTTTTTACTTCCCAGGATGATGAATGTAGTCAGCGGAGATGATGTGAACCATAGTTACTGTGCTGCTTAGCAAGAGGAAGTGGGGTAGAAGCTGAAAGCAGCTTCAGGAGGATTCCAGGCAGGAAGTGCCTGGATGAGAGCAGCTGGGTGGAGTAGGGAAGTCCTCCAGGGCAGGGGAGATGCTACCACCCTCCAGTCGGAAAGACACACTACAAAATGGATTCTTTCCAGATTTTTCTACTCGGAATTATCTTTAAAAAAGAAATGAGTACGAAGCATTGCATTTCTGTAAAACTTTAATTTTCTTTAAAGAACAAATGCTGCCTACCTTCCAGATACTGGCTCTTGCTTCCAGGAGAACACTTGAAACAGATCTTTGCACGAACAAGTGTGTTTGTACCCACTGCCACCCTTGGCAAGGCTGTTGAATTAAAAACTCTTCATTTGTTTTCTCAGTTCGACCTCTGTATGTTTACTGAATTATAGAAAGCTACGTTCGGGACTTTTGTCTTCTTTCCAAACGAGTGTTTCAAGAGTCAGCAGCTGCAAAAATACACACACAGTTCAGTTAACTGACATTGGGGATTAATGATATGCGCTACATGTGCATTTTTAATCTTGCGGAAAAAAAGGCAGTAAGTGCAAGTATGGAGGATTATGATGAGCCACACACTGCAGGGAACACAGTGACCTGATGACAAAAATGAGCACGTCTGCCCTGCTGGACAACCACAGGCCAGTGGCCTCCACAGGAGGAGAGCGTTTCAAGGATGTGGATGGGAGAGAGTCCCTTGTTCTCTTTTCACATAAGGGATAGTGGTAACTGAATATTAGAAAGGAAAAATTGCTTCTCCATTGCTCCTCCATTGCTCCTTTATGCAGAAATGAACAATGTATTACAGATTTAAGCAGCCTCACTGCCAGCCTGCTCAGCGGTGTCGAGTGGTATGAAACCGTAGCAGCGGCAGCACAAGGCATACATTTGAATACACGTGGTCCTGCGGCTCACCACACGTTTCACCCTCTCTAAAACAGCTTCCCCTTAAACACCCACTACTTCATCCTTGGGGGCTTAATGCCTTTAACTTAAGCTAAAGCTTCTTGGAGGCAGTGACCACATCACATCCACCTTCATATCCAACCATGTAGCACAGGATTGTCACACAGCAGGTGCTCATTCTGAGGAGCAAGTACTCATTAAATGCTCCGTTTAGTAAGAGGACCTATAATATTGCAATGCCCTCTGTTGAATTCCTACTATCGCATTGCCAAAGATTAAACAAAATGATAATAACCAGCATTGGCAGTATTGAGAGAAAGATGAACCCATTCAGCGTTCCAAGTAGCTATATGGAAAACGTAGGAGTTCATTGTGATAGAAAGTGGCTCAAAAGGAGTGATGGTATGCAGACTGTATTGCTGAGATTTCACTTTAGTATCGCCTTTTAATAAAGCAGGTTGGAAATAATATCAAAAAGATTAAAATTAGCACATTTTAAAACCAGCAATTCTAAAACATCCTAAGGAAGAGCATAAATCATTAATTTGTCCTAAGATTTACCTATAAAGAAGTTCAAGACACCACTGCTTATTCTACTGGAAAAGTGAAACTAAACAGAATGTCCAACATGAGGCAATTTGTAGAATAAAAGCATACATCTTTCCAAGGGAATATGGAACAGATATTGAAAATGATGTAAAAGCAGAATATTTATATATATATATGCAGAGTAATAAGAAAAGCTGGCTATAAAACATATAATATGGTACACATTTCCTTCTTAGAAAACAAGAAATGAGGCTTGAGAACCGTATACATAATGGTACTTACCTGTGGGTGGTGGGATTATGAGTCATTTTTATTTCTCTGTTTTTGTTTATTAGTATCTTATTTTAGTCTGAAATAAATACGTATTATTGGAGTCCAGAATATGCCATCCCAAAATATGCCTGTCAAGGAGTTCAGGACATGCTACCCCAAAATATACTGTTTTGGTGTGCAGTCAGCCCTCTTTATCCATGGGTTTTGTATCCAAGTATTCAGCTAATTCAAACCAAAACATATTCAAAAAAGAGAAAACAACAACAAAACAACAATAAAAATAATACAAATAAAAACAATATACTATAACAACTCTTTTTTGCAACATTTACATTATATTAGGTATTATAAGTAATCTAGAGATAACATAAAATATATGGAAGGATGTATGCAGATTATATGCAAATACTATACCATTTTATTACGATACACACACACACACACACACACACATACACACACGTTAACTCAAAATATGTGAGACAGGTTTCAGCCAATTTAAGAAGTTTATTTTGCTAAAGTTAACGATGCAAGCCCATGGCACAGTCTCAGGAGGTCCTGATATGTGCCCAAGGTGGTCTGGGCACATTTTAGGGAGACACAAGGTATCAATCAATATATGTAAGATGTATATTGGTTCCATCTGGAAAGGTGGGACAGCTCGAAGTGGGGAGGGAGCTTCCTGGTCATAGGTAGGTGAGAGAGAAATGGTTGCATTCTTTTGAGTTTCTGATCAGCCTTTCCAAAGGAGGCAGTTAGATATGCATTTATCTCAGTGAACATAGGAAGCACTTTGAATAGAGAGGGAGACAGGTTGGTCCTAAGCAGTTCCTGGCTCGACTTTTCCCTTCAGTATACTGATTTTGGGGTCCTAATGAAGCAGGATATTCCTTGACGTTTTCATGGGCAGGAACTGGAGTGAATGGGCACTAGAAAGAGCAAATTCCACTCACTCAACCTACTGCATTCCACCCCTCGTGGGACAGGGAGCAGGCAGGTGAGCAGGTGCTGGAACTGGGGCCAGTGCTTTTGGACACTGGCACGCACAAACTTTGTACCAGCCCCATGGTGGCATCTGCAGGTGCGGGTGCCCATGACTCCTGTAGCCCCAGAAGGAGTGTTACGGTGCCCTTTTAGCTTTGCTCCCTGTGGGTGGCTTAAGCGTTAACCACTCAGTGGAGGGTCAGTGTGCAGCCCTTTGCACCTGCACACATGGCACCCGAGTTCTTGTCCAGCATCCAGGAGAAATGAGGTTGCATAAATGAATTGAAGATGATAAACCCAGGGGATTTTATTGCCAATGAAGAGGCTCTCAGTGCTTAGGGGAGCTGAAAAGGGGACAAAGTGGGAAGGTTATCTTCCCCTGGAGTCCAGCCATGCCCGGCCAGACTCCTCTCTGAAGCTACACCATCAAGCTGTCCCTCTGAATTCAAGTTGCTTTTCTCCAACATCCAACCATAGTCTCCAATGTCCATCTACTTCTCCTCCTCTCTGCCAGCTTAACCTGGGTTTTTTGTGGGGTGGGCCATGGGTAATTTTGGAAAAGGCAATATTCAAGTGGGAAAACAGGGATGTAAGCTCTCACTTTGGGGCGAGGTATTAGGCTTTTCGGCTTGAGGGTGGGGCCCTCACCAGGCACCCACATATTTTATATATATGTGCATGTGTGTGTGTGCACATATATACATGCACACACACATGCACACATGTTTATAGCAATATGTGTGTATGTATATATGTGTATGTAAAATGTAATAAAATGGTGTAGTATTTGCATATGTATATCTATATAATATGTGTACATATATTTAGTTTTTTAAAAATAGATGGAGGTCTTGCTCTGTTGCCCAGGCTGGTGTAAAGTGGCACAATCTGCAGCCATGATCTCCTGGGCTCAAGTGACGCTCCCCCAACTCAACCTCCTGAGTAGCTGGGCCTCCAGGCATGTGCAGTCATGTCCAGACATGTTTCTTTTTTGTTTTGTGTTGTTTTCTTTAGGAGTCTCACTCTGTTGCCAGGCTGGAGTTCAATGGCATGATCTTGGCTCACTGCAACCTCTGCCTGCTGGGTTCAAGAGATTCTCCTGCCTCAGCCTCCTGAGTAGCTAGGACTATCGGCACGCGCCCAACACCGGGCTAATTTTTGTATTTTTAGTAGAGACAGGTTTTACCATGTTGGCCAGGATTGTCTCCATCTCCTGACCTCGTGATCCACCCGCCTCAGCCTCCCAAAGTGCTGGGATTATAGGCTTGAGCCATTGCACCTGGCCCAGATATTTTTAAAATTTATTTGTACATAAGGGGTTTTGCTATGTTGCCTAGGCTAATCTCAAACTTCTGGCCTCAAGTGATCCTCCTGCCCCAGACTCCCAAAGTGCCAGGGTTACAGGCATGAGCCACTATGCCTAGCCATTCATATGAGGGACTTGAACATTGGTAAATTTTGGTATTGACAAAGATCCTGGAACCAATCTCCGGGGATAACCAAGGGCGAACTATATTGATTATTTTGAGCTGAGGGCACTTGAAAAGCAGCAAATGCAAAGAGGCTTTCTCTGAATTATCCTATCTGCCTAAAGACAGATCCTTCAAGGGCTGGGCACGGTGGCTCACGCCTGTAATCCCAGCACTTTGGGAGGCTGAGGCGGGTGGATCACAAGGTCAAGAGATTGAGAACATCCTGGTCAACATGGTGAAACCCCGTCTCTACTAAAAATACAAAAAATTAGCTGGGCATGGTGCGTGCCTGTAATCCCAGCTACTCAGGAGGCTGAGGCAGGAGGATCCGGAGGTTGCGGTGAGCCGAGATCGCGCCATTGCACTCCCGCCTGGATAACAAGAGAGAAACTCCATCTCAAAAAAAAAAAAAAAAAAGACAGATCCTTCAAAATTGACTCCATTGTCATTAATCCCCTCCCTGGGAATTTCATCAATAGGAGAAGATTGGCACTTATTAAAAGAGAGGACAGGGCAGATCACTTGAGGTCAGGAGTTCAAGATAAGCCCAGCCAACATGGCGAAACCCCTTCTCCACAAATAATACACAAAATTAGCTGGGCATGGTGGCAAGTACCTATAATCCCAGCTACTCAGGAGGCTGAGGCAGGGAGAATTGCTAGAACCCAGGAGATGGAGGTTGTAGTGAGCCAAGATCGCACCACTGCACTCCAGCCTGGGTGACAGAGCAATACTCTGTCAAAACAAAACAAAGGAAAAAACAAAAACAAAAAAAAATGCGAGAGGATACTGGAAATTGATACCACACCCAGGCAAACTTTGTCACAAGTGATCTTATTATCACATTTATGCTTCTAAATGCCCATTCATCTTTTTTTTTTTTGAGACAGAGTCACACTGTTGCCTGGACTGGAGTGCAGTGGTACGATCTCAGCTCACTGCAACCTCCGACTCCCAGATTCAAGCGATTCTCCTGCCTTAGCCTGCCAAGTAGCTGGGATTACAGATGCCTGCCTCTGCGCCCAGCTAATTTTTGTATTTTTAGTAGAGATGGGGTTTCAATATCTTGGTCAGGCTGGTCTTGATCTCCTGACCTCGTGATCCACCTGCCTCAGCCTCCCAAAGTGCTGGGATTACAGGTGTGAGCCAGTGCGCCTGTCCTCATCTTTCTTAAAAGTCATTTGCTCTCTTCCACGTGGCCTACCTCTCCCCACCCCTCTTCCCTTATTAAGAGGTTATAGAAACTCCCAAACCTCACCATTTCTTTGGGTGTCCACCTTATTTTCCTGTGATGTCCCCATGCACATGAAATTAAAAATTAGACCGGGCGCGGTGGCTCAAGCCTGTAATCCCAGAACTTTGGGAGGCCGAGGTGGGTGGATCGCGAGGTCAAGAGATCGAGACCATCCTGGTCAACATGGTGAAACCCCATCTCTACTAAAAATACAAAAAATTAGCTGGGCAGGGTGGCACGTGCCTGTAGTCCCAGCTACTCACTCAGGAGGCTGAGGCAGGAGAATTGCCTGAACCCAGGAGGCGGAGGTTGCGGTGAGCTGAGATCGCGCCATTGCACTCCAGCCTGGGTAACAAGAGCCAAACTCCGTCTCAAAAAATAAAAATAAAAAAAAATTAATTAATACGTTTGTGTATTTTTTCTCCTGTTAATCTGTCAGTTTATTTCAGAGTCAATTATGGAGTCTAGGAAAGTGACTAGAAAGTCAGTCTTTTCTTCCCTATAAAATTACTTATGCAAAGAGGAAAAATAGCTTCTGTTTGTTTGTTTAGTTTAAGAGGATCCGCATAATTTATTGCCAGTAGACTTCCAGATATTAACATTGGTCCAGACAAACACTGAAGTCTGTGAAGCAGTTCAAGTAGGTGCTTCCTTCTCCCATTACTGCAACAGCCCTGTTCTTATTCTCTACAATACACCGTCCTGCAGAATATGAAGCTGATCTCCTGGCTTCATATAACTCTAAGCATCAGAAGGAAAATGTTTGGGAAAACTGGAACTTGCTGCTGAAAGATGGAAGGTAAATGAAAGTTGATTAGACTCAAGGTTTACTTTTGTTGTCTGTTACACAGCAATGACATTTCAGTTACGGATTTTCATTCACTGTATGTTGGGAGATGATTCCATTCAAAGATTTCCAAGCTTTTAAAAGCCTTAACAAGTTAAAATTCCAAAATCAAGGAAAAGTTTCCTTACCTCGGCTACTTTATGCTCCAGGAACAAAGCCAAGATCAAGGAAGATGGTGTAGATAGGTAGAGAGATAGATACACACATACACATATATATAACTGTCAATCTCTCCGGAACACTAAACTACTCAGTCTGTGTACATATAAATCCTCCACTTTGATGGGATTACTGCAATACACACATGCATGCACCCTAGTATATGTAGACATGCACATAAACACACACATACAACTTGATGTCAATAGATATATTTATATATACACATGTATCTACACAGATATGTTTGTGTGTGAGCATACATGTTTACATAATGAGAAAGTGGGAAAGAAAAAGGAGTGAGAACAGAAACTCATGTTCTATGTTAATAAGCATCTTGTGTAGAACACACATCTGATCTTAGGTGGGTATTATAAAGTTGCTTTTTTAAAGCTAATTTTGCATTGGCTTTTCAAACATACTTCAAGTATTCTTTGGCTTATGACTGAGAATTATATTAAACAGTATGTAATAGACATGAAAGAAATACTTGTGGTTGACTGTGTTTCTGGTGGAATCATAAGAAAGTCAGTGAAATAAAACAAGATTTGGAAATAGATTGTAAATATTTTAGATGAGGCCAGTGAGTTTGAAATCTTCACAAACAGTAGGTTTACTGATCACCCTCATTCTAGAATGCTGTATGTTACCTGGTTGAGAACTAACACTTTTTAATCAAACTGTTTAATAGTATTCTTCTCTGCCTATTTTGTTCATTTGCTTGTTTTCAGAGAGAGAGTCTCACTCTGTTGCCCAGGTTAGAGTAAAGTGGCACTGTCTCAGCTCACTGCACCCTCTGCCTCCTGAGTTCAAGGGATTCTCCTGCTTTAGCCTCCAAAGGAGCTTTCTTTTCTTTTGCATTTTTAGTAGAATTGGATTTTTGCCATGTTGGCCAGGCTGGTCTCAACCTCCTGATCTCAAGTGGTCTGCCTGCCCCAGCATCTCAAAGTGCTGGGATTACAGGTGTGAGCCACGGAGCCTGGCCTATTCTCTTCCTATTTAAAAGTAGCCTGGGAGGGGCATGGTGGTTCATGCCTGTAATCCCAACACTTTGGGAGGCCAAGGCTGGCAGATCACGAGGTCAAGAGATTGAGACAAGCTTGGCCAACATGCTGAAACCCTGTCTCTACTAAAAAATATAAAAATTAGCTGGGTGTGGTGGCATGTGCCTGTAATCCCAGCTACTCGGGAGGCTGAGGCAGGAGAATTGCTTGAACCCAGGAGGCGGAGGTTGCAGTGAGCTGAGATCGTGCCACTGCACTCCAGCCTGGCACCTGGAGACAGAGTGAGACTGTGTCTCAAAAAAAAAAAAAAAAAAAAAAAAGTAGCCTGCATTTTAGGCTTTTTGCCCACACATTTACTATAATCTACAAGGGCTGGCTCATTACTCCTTTGTTGTTTTCTGTTTGTTTGTGTGTTTGAGTTTTCCTAATAAGCTGTGTTTAGGGTAATAAATCAGGCCCTCAAGCAAAGGGCAGTAAGCATTAGTATAATCCAACTTCAGTGATGCCGGCATCAGCTCAAGCAGAGGAAGGCCGTTGGTCTGGGTCTGAGGCACTGGACTCCAGTCCTCACTTAACCAGGGCCTGGCTTTGTGGTCTTGGCCAAGGCTCATTATTTCTCTGAGTCTTCATTTTTCAATCTATAAAATGAGAAGGTTGTCACTACATGATCTCTAAGGTTCCTTTTAGCTTTAAAAGTCTTTGAAATGAAATCATACGGAAACTGTCATTTGGAATAGTTTAACATCTTTTTTCACAGATTTGGGGTATAGCTCAGGGCCTAGAGTGACAGTGATCTGATGGGGAAGATGCCACTCCGTGGAAGAGGCAGGTGGCTGTTCTGCATCCTGGAGGCAGACACAGAGCTCCTGCATCCCTCCCTTACCCTCCTCCGAGAACACGTGGTTCCGTGTGACAGGCAAAGGCAAGAACTCATAAAACACAGTGGCTTTGAAACGCGTGCTTGCCACAAATCACAATTTGTCAAGCCACCTAAATGGAAGAGTGGTTTTCTCTCAGCAGCTTTTTCCCCTCTTTCTTTCAGCGAGCTGTAAATTCAAGAAGCTTGGGATGCTTCCATGTGGCTTGGGACGTCCTCCGCCAATAACTCAGCCCCGGTGATGTATCTCTTAGGTGCAGCTTTCACAGAAATTACTTAATAAATCAGTGTTTGACATACATTTTTATTCCCCAGGGCTGTGCACCGACTATCCTCCACAGCCCTTGGGTTTATCACTCTTAAAGACATTGAGCTTAGAGATGGGATCACTTTGAATTCAACGAGGCATCAATTTAATGCTTTGACATAGGTAACAATGTCGTGAGACGTATGCGTGTATTTGGGCACTTTAAAAGATGCATCAGGACAATGCCACTTTCCTTAAAAGGCACTGTCACAATCCTTTGTTCTTTCACACAGTCTCTTGATAGGGCCCGCATCTGTCTTCACTCTGTGTACATCAATATTAGACAATTAGCACCCACGAAGCTCCAAATCTGCCAAGTTGAACAAAGAACGTGGTGGTCAGCTCTTTGAGGATGCCATCAGAAGCAGCTCCTTGTTCTTTCTGAAAGCTTTGGACAGAAATTAAGATACTGAGAAAAATAATATTTTTTACTTGTAAAACACAACCTTGAAATGTTTCAAAAAATAAAAATTCTATAATATTAGGTTGATGCAAAAATAATTGCAGTTTTTGCCATTAAAAGTAAGTTACTTTTGAACTGCTGTTACTTCGCATCAATCTATATATTATAGAACGAATCCTAATGTCAATTCGAAGAGGGCAAGAAAGTATTATTTCTTTATTTATAAAATAAAACATCATTATTTTATAGCTATGAAAGTGAAAGAGAGGTTGCAGAAGTTCTCTTGAAATTTACTCCAAGTATGAAGCTCATCAGGAAAAAGACTAAGAATTTTTGTTTTTTCCAATGGTCTCACTCTGTCACCCAGGTTGGAGTGCAGCGGTGCGATCTCACCTCACTGAAACCTTCGCCTCCCGGGTTCAAGCAATTTTCCTGCCTCAGCCTCCTTAGTAGCTGCGATTACAGGTGCACGCCACCACTTCTAGCTAATTTTTGTGTTTTTAGTAGAGATGGGTTTTCATCATATTGGCCAGGCTGCTGTCAGACTCCTGACCTCAGGCGATCCACCCGACTCAGCCTCCCAACCGAAGTGCTGGCATTACAGGCGTGAGCCGCCACACCCGGCCAAGACCAAGATTTCTTGGTTGTAGTGTATGTTGTTACACTTTTACCTTTTGCTTTATGTCTATGTCATCTGTCTCTCAAAACCCTTCCATGAAATATCGATTGAACTCCTGCTAGCACAGGACACTGTAATAATCCAATATTTACTGCCTACATGCTGTATTCAGAAATTGTTATAAGCACTTTGGAAGTCTTAACTGATGGAAATATCTTCACCACAACCTTTTGAGATAGATACTATTATTATTCTCATTTTAGGGATGAAGAAGCCGAAACACAAAGAGGTTGAATAATTTTGAATAAATTACTCAAAATTATCTGGCTAGTAAATGATAGAGCCAGGATTTAAACCCAGGTGGTCTGAGGCCAGTGTCCATGCTCTTCAGCACTCACCGTGGATTCTCCCAACAGGAGTGGGCATTTGTGGGAGTGGACAGGGCAGTAGATTGTACCTAGACATCTAAAACTCAAAAGATGAGGATAATATCACAGGAAAGATGAAAGCTTTGTTCAATGCACATACAAAGGAGAGAAGGACAAAGGAAGGATGGTTATGGGGTGATGAATTATTGTAGTATTATAGAAAATTGGTCTTTTCAGATTCTCAGAATAAACTCTTGAGTATTAAATTTGTACTTTCATGATATTTACACATAGGCATGGTGAATATTATCACTATGCCAGTTAAACAGATTATCTACTCTGTTTGAAGAAACACTTTGAAAGCATCCTTCCCAACTGCATGAGCTTATAAATAATGACTCATCTTGCTTCACTGTTAATTGGATTTTTTTTTCTGCAGTTGACCCAATCTTTCTGTGAATAAAATACTGTTTCTACATTTTTATTTATAACAAAAAATTGTGCAAGGACAGTAAGCTCCCCCTGAATGTACTAAATCTTCCCTAGTAAAAGCAATATTAATTAACGTATGTGCATACCTGTCAGAATTAATTGGATTGCTACTAAAAGATTATGAAATGTCATTCATTGTCTTTTGAAATACTCATAATGTCAAGTTTACATTCTGATTCGTCTCCTCCTGGAATGACCTTTTCCAGTGTTAACTCTCATTTTTTTTTCTGATTTCTTTCTAGCATTAATTGTATCTTGCATTGTATGTTATTTGGCTTTACATTTAGGAGTATTATGTTTTTCAAAGTATTTTGTCATCATCATAAACGTCATCATCTCAAGAAGTAAAAGTATCTTCTATTTCTGAGTGTGGTCAGTTTCTGCTCGCGTCGGGCACCCAGGAGTATGAATGAATCAATGCCATGGACCTGATTCATCAGTGCTGGTTAATGATCTGCTGATGTTCTTAGGTGTAATTCAATCTGGTGGTCAGATCACTGGGCTGAGAAATGGGAGGCTTAGATTTTATTTCCCATTCTCTGTGACTTTGGATGGGTCACTTAAGCGCTCATTTTCTTCTCAAATAACTTAGAGGAAGAGTCTTCGTCTGTACCAGTACTTCTCAGCCTTGCCTGCACACTGGAATCACAATGACACAGCCTCTCACTTCCAGAGATTTTGACTTCAAGCATCTGGGCTTCAGGGTTTCAAACAGCTCCTTGGGTGATTTTGAGATGCTGAAGTGCAGAAGTACTTGTCTAGGGGATCTAAGAAATGTTAATGAGATGCTAATAGCCTGCTGTAATACTCATCACCATCCCGTTACCACGCACCTCCAAGTTCTGTAGATTGCTTCATGACTCTTTCTTAAGTCTACCTCTTTCTCTGTATTTCTTGTGGCACTGTCTGGCTTTTTAAAAAAAGTTCCTGCCTTATCATCTGTAAAATAAATGTCAGGGCAATTCTCATTCTCTGATCATCCTCCTGCCACATTGGTGGGCTTCTGAAAACACAAATATAATTGTGTTCATATTAGGCTTAGAATGCTTGGCTGTGGAATTGAATGCTAGCTCCTCAGAAGGTCCTAGCATGGGCCCTATGTAATCTGGAACCTGCCTGCTTCTCTAACCACATGTTTCAGCACATTCCGCCGGCATGTCTGTCTACATCCATGATGTTCCATGACTCTGTGCTTGTGCTTGTGATGCTGTGCTATCTGCCCAGGATGATTATCTTCTCCTTCCCCATGATTTGCTCATTAATCACCAACTATTCATCACTGAGGCTTCAGCTTAAATATCATTTCTGTCAGGAAGACTTCCAGAACTTGTCTCAGTAGGCTTGATCTTCCCTCCTTTAGGCTAACTAGATATTTTACATATACATATGTATATATATAAAATATGCATGTATATATAATATATGTGCATATATATAACTACCCTTCTCATGCTATCTTACAATTACATATTTGCACATCTAATATTTGAAAAGAAGTATGTCTAGTTCATCATGTTTTCATAAAATCTTGCACAGAATAGAAACTCAACAACATTGGTTCAATTAAATTAAATTAATGTTAGTAAAGGGTTAGAAATTCCTTAAGAGTAAGTACAGATATACTTCTCTTCAAAAAAAAGAATCAGCTGGGCACAGTGGCTCACACCTGTAATCCCAGCACTTTGGGGGCCAAGATGGAAGGATTGCTTGAGGCTAGGAGTTGGAGATCTGCCTGGTCAACACAGTGAGACCTCCATCTCCAAAATAATAAAATTAAATTAAATTTAAAAAGTAAAAACAAAAGTTTTTAATTTAAACAAAAGTCCATTTTGTGTGTTGACTCTTCTAAGCTAATTTTAAGCACACATTCTGTCAAGGAATTTGTAAAGTTAATTGACTCCCTATTTGGCTTTTGTATAAATTCACATTTTACAGATGTTTTAAACATGATGTCTATTGAAATTAACTGAACAAATACTTATTGGATGTGTTCTGTGTAAGACACTGTTGTCATTCTTAAGGAACTCAAGAGGTACAGACAGGTCCACAAGCAATTACAATTGTAGAATGATCAAAGGCTATGATAAGCGTAAGCACAGACTTATTTCCATGGTCAGTTGGCAAGCTCTTGGGTATCAGAGAATTCTGGGAGTTTAAAACTGTTAGAGTGCATAATTATTTAACAGGATTTATTTCCATCTCTTTTTCCACCTCGACGCACATGAGGGCTGACATGCACACGCCCAACACCCCCATGAGCAGACCTAGATCTTGACAAAACTGAAAACAATTTTGTGGGGCCAGTGAAACGTCACAGTCCCATGATTATCACACCATGACTATAAACAGCACACCGACAAATCAACCACATGAGCTTTGGCAAACTTAGGGCACAGATTAAGATAATTCCCAATATAATGGCTGAAATTTCATCCTTTTCTGTCCCACTCAAGGAAGGATAGTCAAATGGAAATTAATAAATGTGATTTTATTGTAGGGAAAATCTTTCACATACTCAGCATTGTTTAAAGTAAATAATTCACAAACCTTGATACTTCAGCGGTTAGTAATAACAAATTCCTTGTGATATAATATAGAACTAATTGCAAGACACAAGGGACACAGGAGTGTCACATTATCTATTTTTTTTAGGAGAGAAAGAGAACTACTTCCTTTGTGTATTTGCGATACAGTTAGTCTTGTACAAATTTAGATTATATAGTTTCTTAGGAATACATCCATGCATATTATAACCAAGAGAAAGCCTGGTCCTTTAGGGAATTGGAAAGAACTCAAATTTAACTGTTGTTGCCAGTGTAGGGTAAGAAAATATTGCAATTTTACTTCTTTGATGCTAATTCTATCTTCTTCCCTCAGTTATTTTTGCCAGTCTGACTCTGAAACAGGAATCAGTCTACCATAACAGTTGTAGAAACCATAATTTCAGTTCCTTTATCAGCACTGAACCTGCCCATATTTCCTTTTATTTCCCTAAGCCCACGCTAGGGATTGATGGGCTAAGATGTGGTGATCATGTAATATATACACTCACATAAAAATGAAAGTAACCACATTACTCAGAACATGCCAGGTATGAATGAGCTAAGGTCACTAGACTGAGGTGATTTCACCTAATCTGTAAAGTACATCAGTCATGTAATTAGGGCCATTAATTTCAAAGGGCAGATTAGACACATATGCAGCTTAGCAAACACTGTTTATAAGGGTCCTAGAAGTCTAACTCTATCCAAAAAGCCATCACATTATAAAGATGTTTTCTTTTTTTTTCTTTTTCTTTTTTGAGATGGAGTCTCACTCTGTCATCCAGGCTAGACTGCAGTGGCACGAGCTTGGCTCACTGCAACCTCTGCCTCCCAGGTTCAAGCAATTCTCCTGCCTCAGCCTCCTGAGCATCTGGAATTACAGGCTAATTTTTGTATTTTTAGTAGAGACGGGGTTTCACCATGTTGGTCAGGTTGGTCTCGAACTCCTGACCTCAGGTGATCCAACCGCCTCGGTCTCCCAATGTGCTGGGATTACAGGCATGAGCGACTGCACTGGGCCAAGATTTTTTTAATCTAGTAAAAACTAGAAATAAAATGCATACTTTTGAGATAGCACAACGATCTTAGAACTCATATGTTAAGATGTGAGACTGATAGAATGCTAGAACCATCATGAACAGATTGTGATTCATTGAACTCATTCTGTGTATACTCACAGAATAACACACTGAAGAAGAAACCATGAGTGATTACATGGAGCTTGCCTTTCAGGAACCAGCATACCACGAGGCTCAGGATAATACAAGGTCCTGCCTTGCTTACTAAGACAGATTTCTTTTCTAAAATTCCTAAGCCTATCTAGCTCATGGCTTTTCGAGCCCATTTAGAAGAGTTTTGGACATCAGTCATTGGATATGGCTACCAGAGTGTTTAAATCTAATTTCCAATAACTAGATTATTATACCAGACTGTCGTTGTACTCCTTAAATCAAACAAAACATATGAAACTATTGCTGTCGGATGCTTAATCACCCCTTAATTTCACCTGACTCCATTACAAGTATTTCATTAGGCAGCAGGAAGTAGAGGTTTTCAAGTTCCATAATCCACTGTAGCCCTCCAGAATATACTGTAATGTGCCACTGTATCAGAACACTGAATATGAAAAGAAATAGATACGTATGTATACATAAATACTTTCTGTTTGTTTCCATGTCCCTCTTCACCCACCAACGAGAGAAGATTAAAGTGATTTTCTCAAACAAAAATGTTCTGAAAATAAAATGGGTTTTCTTTGTAGAGTAAGAAATCAGTTTCCTTTTCTCCAATAACAAATGTAACATGCTACTCATGAAAATATGTAATCGCCTTCAGAAAAGGGGCCATTTCTTTGAGTTCTCCACTCCATGTTATCATTTTTTTTTTTTTTTTTTTGAGACTGAGTCTTGCTCTGTCGCCAGGGCCAGGCTGGAGTGCCGTGGCACAATCTCGGCTCACTGCAACCTCTGCCTCTCAGGTTCAAGCAATTCTCCTGCCTCAGCCTCCTGAGTAGCTGGGACTACAGGCGCACACAACCACGCCCAGCTAATTTTTGTATTTTTCAGTAGAGACGGGGTTTCACCATTTTGGCCAGGATGGTCTCGATCTCTTGACCTTGCGATGCACCCGCCTCAGCCTGCCAAAGTGCTGGGATTACAGGCGTGAGCCACCGCGCCTGGCCTCTGTGTTACCATTTTAAAAATACTTGAGGAATTTTTGGCAACACAGAGAATAGCTTAGGCTCAGTGTTACTGTTTTAAGTTGAAAGGACAAGGCTAAAACTGAAATTCTGTAACGCATAATCTGGAAACAAATGGATATTTTCTTGACACAAGGATTTTTTTTTAATGCTCCATTGCTTTCTACGTTCTTTTGTACCTCATTTCCCCATTTCCCTCTATCAATGCAGCAAAAACTGACTTCCATGTATGTTGGGTACTGACCTGAAAGCGATTTGTTCTGTATGGACCGTTATCTTAGTATCAGATCTATAAAACAGTATGTAATTAGCCGGGCGCGGTGGCTCACTGCTGTAATCCTAGCACTTTGGGAAGCTGAAGCAGGCGGATCACCTGAGGTCAGAAACTCGAGACCAGCCTGGCCGAGATGGTGAAACTACGTCTCTACTAACGATACAAAAATTAGCTGGGCGTGGTGGCAGGTGCCTGTAATCCCAGCTGCTCAGGAGGCTGAGGCAGGAGAATTGCTTGAACCCAGGAGGCGGAGGTTGCAGTGAGCCAATATCAGGCCATTGCTCTCCAGCCTGGGTGACAGAGAAAGACTTCGTCTCAAAAAAACAAAAACAAAAAAAGAAAAAAGTATGTAACTAACTTGAAGGGGGAAAACAGACTCCTCAGTGAATTTTTCCCTCTCTCACAAAGCTTATCTATTTAATTTGAAAACCCTAAAAGAGTCAAGCTATTTGACGTTAAATTTTCTGAGGTTGTTTTACATAATTACATAGACATGCTCACACCTTGCTTTTTTCCCAAAACCAGATAAGAAGTTTTATTTCAATTCAAATTCATGTGTAAGGTGATTTTTTAAAGACCATGATCATGTAAAGAAATAGAAATACAGTAGGAAGTAGCAAAACTATTTTATCCTTATTTTAAAACTTGTATCCCAACTGATTTCATGCCACAAATATAAAATTGAATTTTGATCATTTAAATAAAATCCAAAGTCTGCTTTTGGAGGAGATTAAGTTGTTACCTTCTGACATAAGCCCTAAGTGGAATCTGGTTTTAGAAAGAAAAGAGGAATGAGGTATTTCTTTCCCTCTTGTTGTACTATATTTCTCCTTTTTCTCCCTAAGAGGACCCCTGAGATGGATGAGGAAGTCCTTTTTAACCAGCATGCAGATGGACAGTGAATGGGTCCCAAGGTCCTTTAGCACACGTCCATTTCTGTTCAGCAACATATTTAGCTTTAGGGGGTCATTAAGTATCAGCAATAAGTGATTTCCCCCTTCTTCATTTATTCAGCATCTGCACTGGGCCAGGCTTATGCTAAGTGTGGGCATGCAATGTTAGGCAAAAAGCAGACAGGACCCCTGCTCTCATGGAGCTTAGAGTCAAGTGCATGAAAGAGACATCAATCAAGACATCAGCCATATAACTGTAAAGTCATGTAATAGAATGTAAGTAAGTGCTAAGAAAGTGGATGCTTGGTTCCATGAGAACATCGCTAGAAAATCCGACCTCATTAAGGAGGTCAGCTGAGGCTTGTTGAAGAAGTGAGGATGGGGCCAAGAGTTTAAGACCAGGATCTCATACTGAAAGGTCAAGCAGGAAGTATAAATAGAAATCTAGTCAATTGAGGCCTGACTTCCTTCTATATCTCTACTATTAGACATTTTACTTGTAATATCTGGGTAATGGAAGCAAAAAATTCTGAAGGTTATCACTAAATTGGGAAATGTCCCAAATATCTAAAGCTGGAGAAACTCTTTAACGAAATCTGCTTGCCTGCAAAAAGCAAGACTATGAAAATATTATGGATGAAACCCAGGCGAATGGTACTAAGGACACTCTATTTATCACCTTTCTGTATTTGCTGTTTAGATGAGGGCCAGCTTGCCCAGCTCATTTTGGAGCAATTTCTGTCCTAGTTCATGAACACACAAATGCCACTGGGAGTCTGTGGTCTCGACAGCACCCCCAGTGCACTGTGGTTTAGCCGAGACACCCCTCCTCCTCCGGCTTCCAGTTACAGGTGCCAGGGCTCCTCCTTAGCTGTTTTAACTACCCTCCACTCCAAGACTGTAATCCTGGCTCCTTGAGAGGCTGAGGCAGTAGAATGGCTTGAACCCAGGAGGCAGAAGTTGCAGTGAGCTGAGATCGTGCCATTGCACTCCAATATGGGCAACAAGAGCCAAACTCCATTTCAAAAAACGAAACAAACCTGAAAAACAAAAACAAAAACAAAATTAGGTGTGATGGCACATGCCTGTAAACCCAGCTTCTTGGGAGGCTAAACGGGAGAATTGCTTGAACCTGGGAGGTGGAGGTTACAGCGAGCTGCGATTGCACCATTGCACTCCAGTCTGGACAACAAGAGCCAAACTCTGTCTCAAAAAACAAAAAAACTCAAAAAACAAGACGATCTGACCATACTATGACTTTGTGAAGTAATGCCCTAGCTAATTCTTTGTGATGCGCCTTTTTTTCTTGATTATTCATTAATATTCAGGTTGATTTTGCTTAAGGAAACGTGGTATTCATGGCTCAGTCAACAGGAACAGTTAAGAGAGAAGCAAATGGCTTGTTAGAACCCAAGAACACACAGACCTGATGTTTCCAGTGTGTTTTCTTTCTTTTTGTATCCAGGTGCCTGAGCCTGGGGCAGGCAGCAGAGGCCAGCAGTGACCGATCTTTTCAAAGGACTGAGTGAGCCTATTTCATCAGCCAGCTAGAAACAATGGTCCTAGAACCAGCTTCTAAAATAGAGGGAAGCTTGGAGAAGGTTTAAGATGTGTCACTAGATGGCAGTATTTCTGAAGTTCATTGGGAAGGAGCCATATTTGGAATTACATCTGCTGTTTTATGGTCAGAGTAATAAATTATAACTACTATTTATCGAGGGCATATTAGGTACCAAGCTCTGTGTAAGTGTTTTATCTCCTGTTATGTTCACATCAACATGGTAAGTTTGTCAAAATAAGTATCCTCTTTTCACAGATAAGAGAAAAAGTTTTTTAACAATTAAATGATAGCAGTAGAAACAGCAATCCAGCTAAGCATCTTTCAGGAATTATATTGTTTAGCTCCCAATTGGTCTACGCCATAGGTAATAGTACAGTCCTCATTTTGAAGATGAGGAAACTGAGACTAAAAGAGGTTAGGCCACATGCTCAAGGTCACACAGCTTGTAAACTGCGGAACCATTGTCTTAACCAGGTCAGTCCGACTGCAGCCCATTCTCTTAAACACTCCATTCTTTGGCGAGACAAGAAAACAATTAAATATGCAACTGTTTTTCCTGCCCTGCATGGGCATTAGTAAGTGATAGAGTTCATACCTAAGCCCTCTATGCAAATTACTTTTAGTGACAGTAGTAAAAAATTCAAAATTATCAGAGGAGAATGCTGTTGCCCTAAAAATTAAAGCATAATATTTCTCGCAGATTCAAGATAAATTCTCCAGAATTTGCATATAAAATTCTCCATTCTTTAACAGTACAGCTTCTTAGAACTTCTTAAAAAGATGGAATGGCTGCTTTCCTGCTCTTTTTCAAAGATAAGATTGACGAAGTTAACGCCCACACCGTTCTTGTGCAACTTCACAACCCAAATCAAATTTCCCAGAAATGGACACCAGTGTAGTACTGCTGCCATCTTGATAACATACTTCTCTTATGACATCTTTCGGCCAATTTCCTTAAAATTATTCACAGTGACTCAAAGCCACACAGCCAGTGGGTTCAGGGGGGATTTGTTGTTGTTGTTTTGGTCTACTGACGTCAGGTGGTTTGCTGACGTTTTGTTAAATCCTGGCGCATATTCACAGAGCACTGCCATTGTATTCTAATTGTACGTGTATTGTGTATGCTTTGGAAGAGTATTCTCTTGCCTGTTGGCCAGAGTCTTCTTCTTTGATTTAACCATCTTATTAAGTGAAACGGATGATTTTAAAAAAGCATCTGCTGTCTGCTAAAAAGGGACTATCCTGGTAGAATGGGAAAGTATGTTGTAAGTGAAGTTATTCCCAGAGCACAGCAGTGAAAAGAGCTGTAATGTATTGATCTTGGAGAAAGGGTTAAGGGAGATTAAGAAACAAAAGAAGGCAGCTGAGCGCAGTGGCTCACACAGTAATCCTGGCACTTCGGGAGGCTGACGTGGGTGGATCACTTGAGGTCAGAAGTTTGAGACTACTCTGGGCTACATGGCAAAATCCCGTCTCCACCAAAAAATACAAAAAATTAGCTAGGCGTGGTGGCGGGTGCCTGTAATCCCAGCTACTTGGGAGGCTGAGGCAGGAGAATCGCTTGAACCTGGGAAACAGAGGTTGCCACTGCACCCCAGCCTGGGCAACAGAGTAAAAGACCTTGTTGAAAAAACAAAACAAAAACCCAAGAGCAATTCACCAACTGAAATGCTGTAGGTGCCAATTTTGGTAGAAACATCTGTATTCCAAATTTCACTCCTCTCAGATATTTCTCTTTTAATTAAAATTTTTCTGGAAGTAAAATTTAATTGATTCCTAGGAGTACCTGGCTGTAGGCACCATTGTGTTCCAGAGACCTATTCAAAAAGCTGAGATGCTCAAACTCAAGAATCCACTTTAAAAACTAGCCTCTATCTATACCTAATCTAAAATACCCAAAAGTCTTCCAGATTATATAACAAACTGGCTCTCACCGGCTGCCAGGTAGAAACAATGGCCCTGTAGTTAATCGGATGACAAGGAGGAGGATGACAACAAAAGCTTTTTGCCATTCTATTCAAGTGTCACTTGCGAACTAAGCCTTCTCCTGGTCTTTGAAACAAAGAAGAAAGGAATGTCCCAATGCCTTTAGCAAAGGTTCATGTTCATTGGCATTTGTGACCCTCTGGATTGCTTACATATGAACTTTTCCTTTAAAACAATTCTTTAAGTTTAGTTCATTAGTTTTGATTCAGCCCAGAGTAAACTTAGGAGGGATGCTGTATTGAAAAGCATTTGTATTTCTCAGCAGCTGCAACAGAGGAGGTAGGGATTGGAGGTTCTGAGATGAAAGAGAATTCTGAACCCTTCACTACCAATAGTTTCTAGAGCGACTCTGGTTACCTTCAAATAACTGTTTGAAATAGCAGAGGAGCTGATTACTTACATTTTTGTCTTTCTCTCATTTTCCTCCTTCCTTCCTTCCTTCCTTCCTTCCTTCCTTCTTTCCTTCCCTCCTTCCCTCCTTCCTTCCTTCCTTCCTTCCTTCCTTCCTTCCTTCCTTCCTTCCTTCCTTCCTTCCTTCCTTCCCTCCTTCCTTCCTTTCTTTCTTTTTTTGACAGAGTCTTGCTCTGTTGCCCAGGCTGGAGTGCAGTGGTGTGCAGTGGCTTGATCTTGGCTCACCGCAACCTCTACCTCCCAGGTTCAAGCAATTCTCCTGCCTCAGCCTCCTGAGTAGCTGGGATTACAGGTGCCCTCCATCACACCAGCCTAGTTTTTGTATATTCAGTTTAGTAGAGATGGGGCTTCTCCATGTTGGCAGGGGTGGTCTCGAACTCCTGACCTCATGATCCGCCCTTGTTGGTCTCCCAAAGTGCTGGGATTACAGGCATGAGCCACTGAACCCAGCATTTCATTTTCCTTTGTTTCATTTGTTTGTTTGTTTGTTTGAGATGGAGTCTTGGTCTGTCACCCAGTCTGGAGCACAGTGTGGCACTATCTCAGCTCACTGCAACCTCTGCCTCCTGGATTCACGCGATTCTCCTGCCTTAGCCTTCTGAGTAGCTAAGATTACAGGTGCCCACCACCAAGCCCAGCTAATTTTTATATTTTTAGTAGAGACGGTGTTTTGCCATGTAGCCCAGGCTGGTCTCAAATTGCTGACCTCAGGTGATCTGCCTGCCTTGGCCTCCCCAAGTGCTGAGATTACAGGTGTGAGCCACCATGCCCTGCCTCTGTCTCTCATTCTCTTTGTGCCTCAGGTATGGGAGGGAGAGGAGATGCTGTGTGAGAGCAACACTTGCAAGCTGCCTGGAGCATAAAGCAAGGCGCTTTTCCTGCAATTCTGTCTCTTCAAGGCAACGTACTTTCCCATTTACCAGGATAGTCCCTTTTTAGCAGACAGCAGATGCTTTTTAAAATCATCCATTTCACTTAATAAGACGGTTAAATCAGAGACCTCTGGCCAACAGGCAAGAGAATACTCTTCCAAAGTATACACAATATATGTGTAACTAGAATACAAGGGCAGCCACAAATGTAGCTTCTTCCTCAATACTTTGGACAGGGAGACTCTGGACGTTGCTTGTAATATGGATAACCACAATAAATGCATAACAAAACATGTTCCTGTATGTATGATATCACGAAATTTAACAAAGTGGAGAATAGCTTTGTATGGGCAGGCAACAGATGTTTGTTTCAGGCAAAGATTTTTCTTCCTGCAGAGGAATAATTCCTAGAATAAGTATGTATATCTGAATATTGTGGGGGTTGAATAATTTGATGGGCCTTAATACCTTCGAAGAAACAAAAGACTTTTTTTGATAGGTGGGGTCAAGTCATCATCAGAAGTTCATGTCAAATACATAATGTGTCGGCACAAAGCTAGAAAACACTTTCTGAGTATTGCGTTTGTTGAATTTGGCTTCTGGCCCTCTTCAAGAATTTTTGACAAGTGAACCTGCGGTAAGAATCTTCACCTTCTTGCCATCTTCAAGATTTTCTCTGCCAAATAGTTCTGGCCTAACCTGCTGGTCTGTTACCTGCTCCTTCCTTCATCCTTCCCTCCCACGTAGCTCCCCTCACCCCATGAAAATGTATTCTCTGTCCCCTTCTCCAAATATAAGCTTCCTGACTGCAGGTCTTACCTGTTTATGCCTATGGAATACACCATGGTTTAGATTCACATTCTCTTAATCCTGTCCCAGGTTCCTTCAGGGGTCTCTTGCAAATTATTGAAGAATAAAGGCTTTCAAACCTAACCTTCAACTCTGTTTTCACTTAAATGCCTCCTAACCTGACACATTGCTTCTACACAGTGTTAAGTGTGCATTGGCGTGTCGGAAAAATTTGCTATGTCACTTTGTCTTTGCAAAATATAGTTTTCATGTTTCTAATGTGATCACATGAGGAGACTTTAATGTGTCTTCTATACTGAAGAATTACAAATCGAGTAGTAGTAATTTTAAGTTAAAATAAGCAATTTAAGTTTGTTGCATTACTTTCTTTCTTTTTTCTTTTTTTTTTTTTTTTGAGACGGAGTTTCGCTCTTGTTACCCAGGCTGGAGTGCAATGGTGCCATCTCAGCTCACCGCAACCTCCGCTCCTGGGCTCAGGCAATTCCCCTGCCTCAGCCTCCTGAGTAGCTGGGATTACAGACACGCGCCACCATGCCCAGCTAATTTTTTTGTATTTTTAGTAGAGACGGGGTTTCACCATGTTGACCAGGATGGTCTCGATCTCTTGACCTCGTGATCCACCCGCCTCGGCCTCCGAAAGTGCTGGGATTACAGGCCTGAGCCACCGCGCCCAGCCAAGTTTATCACATTTCTGATGGTTACCTCTATAATAGCGAATAACATGAAATCCCTTTCATTGTTAGGAATTACGGGCAGCGTCTTTTGTCTTACAACATAAAAGGAGAACTTAACTCACACTCCCCTCCTCTCCTTTGCTGACTTTGCAACCTCAAGTCCTGATGAAGATCAGTAGGTTAGTTTCTTCTGATGGTCACCTTTGTGAAAAGAAAATTAATCTGAGGACCCCAAAGTCACTAAGTCAAACGGTGAAGCCAAGCTGTGAACTGCTTCAAGCAAACCCGCTTCCCATTTTATTTCTAAATCAAATAATACAAAGAGAGAAAAGCTACACACCTCCCTCACGGTTTACCCACAAGGAAATTCCTTGTGGGCCTCAAGGTCTTTGCCCTAAAACGGTTCTGTTGAATTTCACCTTGGCAGTGCAAGTTGATGGCTTATTTTCACAGGTGCAGGACAAAGGACAGACTCAAAGTCATCCCTCTGCTCACCTGAGACAAACACATATCTGATTGCTTCTTCTCTCCTGTTGTTTAAGTGAGAATGCAGATTCACTGAGCCAGTTCAAGCCATAAATGACTATTCCTCTACCCCCACTTCACATGTAAGTTGTGTACTCAGTGAAAGTTTGGTCAAAGACTCAAAAGAATGCAACCATTTGTCTCTGAACTACCTATGACTGGGAAGCCCCCACTTCAAGTTGTCCTGCCTTTTGAGACCGACTAAATGTACATCTTGCAAATATTGATTACGTCTCCCTAAAATGTATAAAAGCAAGCTATACCCTGACCACCTTGAGTACATGTTGTCAGAAACTCCTAAGGCTGTGCCACAGGTGCGTCCTTTACCTTGGCAAAATAGACTTCCTAAATTGATTAAGACCTGTCTACAGATACTTTTGGTTCACACTTTTCCTAATTCTAAGTAATATGTGTTAGCCTGTCTGCTTTGGCAACTTTCTCGACCCATTGATTTAAGAGGTGGACATTTTTTATGCATATGCTTCACCTTTTCCCATCCCTTCTCTCCCAGCTCAGTGTCTGAACGCTATATTGTTATTTTCAGACCAGGTGGTAATCACTTGATTTTCTGCCTTTTGTTCTCTTGCTCTACCTTACGAGAGGTTACACCTTAGGAGAGGTTTACACATCTTTCTCAATATTTCTATTACATTTTTCATTTTGGCAATAATATTTTTTAATTACCAAAGAATATCTTTTTCTGGCGTTGCTCCTTTCTGATAGCAGCCTACGGTATTGTTTTATGGTTTCAATATCTTCTATATTTCTCTGAGGTGTCAACAAGAAAACTCCCTTCTGTCTTCCGATTTACATCTGTTTTCTCTGCAGTTAGTTGTTCTGCTTATTAGAAATATCATTTGGGAAGAAGAACAACCAAGAAGAAATATCAACTTGGTTGTTCTTTTTTGTGCAAATTTACTCTCTTGCCTGATCTTATTTGTGTATGAGGTTAGGGTGGTAAATACAGTAGTGGTTCACAATGCTCAGTGAGGAAGGCTAGAGAGCCAGGGTCTTGTACATTGGTAGGTGTTTTATGAGGGAAATTTAACAATATGTATCAAGAATCTTAAAATTGTTTGTATCCACTGACACAGAGGTCTATTTTTAGGTATCCACCTCTTTAGAAATGAGCAGATTATGCACAAAGATATTCACATAAATACAAGTAAATAGAGGACCAGTTAAATACATTTGGTGGAATATAATGCAGCATTAAAGTTTACGTTTGAAATAGATTTTTAATAATATGGGAAAGATTATTCATGTATATGTATCTGTATTTATTTGAAGATTTTTTGGTCATCCTTTTAAAAACCACATGCATAAGAATATAATGCATCAGCAATTTAATTTTAATTACTTAAAAACAAGTTAAGATCAGATGGACAAGAGCAGGTGGAAGGTATTAAGGCCCATGAAATTATTCAACCCCCACAAGGTGTGAACTGGCCTTGCCTTGCTCCCCTCTCTGAGTTATCTGAATTCCCTGTCCCTGACTCCTGGATGAGCCAGCTTAGTTTCCCGCCTTTGGTTTTGTACTGGGAGTATTGACTGACTGATGGACTGGAGATGGATGTGACTTCGTTCTCAATCCCCAGCCCTGTGACTCTCTACTTCGTCATTGTGTACATGCGAGTGTGTGAGACTTCTTTCACCCCTCCTCCTCTTTTGCCTTAACTTTCACCCCAAATGTTTCACCAGCTTTGTTCTAGGAACCCCAAATCTTGACTACCGTCTGTGGAAAGACAAACTCAGGTGCACTGAAATTTTAAAGAGATTATTTGAGGAACCAGTGATTCATGAACTGGGTGGCACCAAACCACAAGTGGTTTGGGCTTCACAGAAGGGGTGTGCAGGGAAAACTTTTATGAGATGTTTTCAGAGAAGCAAGACAAAGAACACACTTGATTGATTAAAGTGGAATACTCCTAGTTAGAGGTTAGTTGGTGGTTTCTGATTGGTTATGCTTAAGTTTGTTTTACTATTTACGTTGAGTTGCTTACATAAGAAGCCAGGGAACTGGAGCCCTTTCAGCCTAATGGCTTCCCAAATTATATTTCTTAACAATTTATTTGGCATCTTCCTTGAGTGAGTAGCTCAGCTGCCCTCCCCAACCCCCCACTTGTTTTCTGTTTTTGAGATGGAGTCTCACTCTATCACCCAGGCTGGAGTGCAGTGGCACAATCTTGGCTTGATGTAACCTCCATCTCCTGGGTTCAAGTGATTCTCCTGCCTCAGCCTCCCTAGTACCTGGGATTTCAGGCACCCTCCACCATGCCTGGCTAATTTTTGTATTTTTTTTAGTAAAGACAGGCTTTCGTCATGTTGGCCAGGCTGGTCTCAAACTCCTGACCTTAGGTGATCTGCCTGCCTCAGCCTCCCAAAGTGCTGGGATTATTGGCATGAGCCACCACCCCTGGTCTCACCCTGCCCCATTCTGCAGGGCCTCCTTCTGCCACTTCTCTGCCATCTCCCTGCCTAGTGGAACCCCAGCAACTGGCAAAAATCAAGATTAGGAGAAATCGTTGATAAAATTGAAAGAGAAGGAGGATTACAATTCAGGCCCTGCTTTCTCTAGAGAGTGAAGATTCACTGAGGGTTTGCACATGAGATTATGTAATTAATATGTCAGTTTTAAGAAGGTTTATTGGAGGGCAGTGTAAAAAACTGATTGAGTACGAAGAGACTGAGGAGGAAGAGAAAAATTAGAGCACTGTTTCAGTAATCCAGATGTGAGGCAGTGAGTAGCTGAAACAACTTGAAAAAAAATGTCAATAAGAAAAGAAGGTAGAGACGGAAGAAAGTTGAGAAAAATAATGAGAACGTGGTGACACGTGAGTCAAAGATGAGCTTGGGTTTTAAACAATTTTATTCCCACCCACTCTGTTTATTGCAGCCCTATTCAAAATAGCCAAGAGGAGGAAGCAACCTAAATGTCCAGTGTTAGGTGAATAGATCACAAAAATGTGATATATACATGCAGTAGAATATTATTCAGCCTTAAAAGAGAAGGAACTCTTATCACATGCTACAATATGAATGAAGATTGCAGACATTATGCTACGTGAAATAAGCCAGTCACAAAAAGACAAATACTTGCTGATTCCACTTACATGAGGTATCTAAAGGAATCAAATCCAGATACGGAAGGGAGGATGGTGGTTACCAGTGGCTGAGAGTTTTTTCATTGGGTCTATGGAGTTTCTGTTTGCAAGATGAAAGAGCTCCAGTGATGGGTTGCATAAGAAAGTACATATAATAAATACATTTGTACTGTACACTTAAAATGGTTAAGATAAAAAAAATGTGTTAAAAATGTGCATACCTGGACATAGAGATAGATAGTGGAGACTCAGGAGTATGAGGTGGTGGGAGGGAGGTGGGTGATGAGGAGTTACTTCATGGGTACAATGGACATCAGTCGGGTGACTTGACTACTATGCAACCTATGCATGTAACAAAATTACTCTTGTACCCCATATATTTATATATCAAAAAGCAGAGAGAAAATAAAACTTTTAAGTGGTTAATAAAAGATGGAATAAATCTTTTGCGTTTTACTAAAAAAAAAAAAAAAATGAGAATGGTAGATTTCGTGCTCTTTTACCACAATAACAAATTTCTGAAATATTTCAGATTTACAAAAAAATGGTTTAAAGCAACATGGCAAACATCAGGTACTCATCATTCATAAAACTAAACATTAGCAATACAGTTGACACTCTTTGGGTAATACCTCAAAGTTTTAAGATTTTCTTTGTTCAACAATTACTTTTTAAGTGCCTACTACTTGCAGAGCTCTGTGCTGGCATTGGAGACGCCGCAGGATCCCTGCCCTCCCCTTTAGGAGTCATGCTTGGTATGGAGGAAGGAGCGTATCTTAACAGATACAGAGAATTGAATGGGAAACCTGTTTTGAAAGGTGATGATGCGTTATGCAGTTCACAATATTTGATTTGGGGTAACAGTTGAAATGTCTACAATTAGCTGTGCCTCCAGAAATAATCCCAGGAAATCTGTAAAATGTTGCACTTCTATTAACAATTCTATGTAAAAAATCTTTGCTGGTCACAATATTTCAGGAGTCTCTACTGTGTACCATTCACCACGGCAGGTATTGTTCTCTAGTGGGTGAGGCAGGCGAACATGAGACGATCACAGAAGAGACTGACAAGTGTGAATGTAATGAATATAGTGCTGAGTGCTGAGGTAACACCAACCACGTACCAGTATTTACCCTAGCTGGAAGGAAGATGTCCCGAAGAAGGTGACAAAGAACTCGAGATGGGATAAAAAATACATAAAAGAGTAAGATTCAGTTCTTCCCTCGAGAACCTTCTGGTATGCCGCAGAAACAGATATAAACAAAACTCAACTGTAGGTGCAATAATACTGTTGTGTATAAAGCACAGGTGAGACGAGTTTGAAACAGCAATGAACTAGACCTGGAAATTAGGCCTTTTGTGTGTTTATAAAGAGATAAAGGTCATTTAGGGCACAAAGAAGAGCAAGAGCAAAGACACATGATTTAAAATCTGTGACATCTGAGGATTCACATGAACTTCACCCTTTCTCAATCAGTGTACACTTTACCCATTGTATCCTGTATTTTTTTATTACAAAAATAGTTCTGATTTGACTCTAAACATAAAATAGTGATCAAATATGTGCAATAGTATACATAAATAATATGAGAAATAATATACATAAATATTGTAATACATATGTGATGGCTCAGGACACGTTACCTCAAAATATGACACCTTGGCATAGTGAATGTTTTAAGCTGAAAAAATGTGAGAAAAGGCATGTGCAGGAAGGACTCTCAGATGTTTCCCCCTGCCTCCTCCCCCGAAGCAGGTCAGGTCAGAAGACTTCATCTGAGTGAGAGGTGCTCTCCCTATACCTGCAGGAAAGGAGCATCCCTGTCTCCAAAGATGAAGGGGCACAGAGAGGAATGTAAACCAACAGGCCTCGCCAAGTCCCCTTCAGTTCACGCACACCCTTGGTCCTACCACATTTCTTCATGACTCTGCTCTTCATCAATGCTAGCAAATCAACCCCCAGGCTCAGCTTCTTCACTGAGTCTTAATTTCCCTGTCAAGTCTCCTGTGTCATGTCAAACTTATGTCAAATAAATAAATTCATATGCTTTCATCTTGTTGATCTTTCTTTTGTTACAGGGCCCCAGCCAATGAACTTAAGAAAAAGTTCGTATGGTGCAGAAGGAAAAAACACTTTTTGTCCCCCACATAATCAATAATATATGAAATTGGAGGGACATGGATGAACCCCGAGACCATCATTCTCAGCAAACTGACGCAAGAACAGAAAATGAAATACCGCATGTTCTTTCCCATAGGTTGGTGTTGAACAGTGAGAACACATGGACACAGGGAGGGAAGCACTACACACTGGGGTCCATTGGGGGGAATAGGGGAGGGACAGCCGGGGGGTGGAGAGTAGGGGAGGGCTGGCATGGGGAGAGATGCCAGATATAGGTGAAGGGGAGGAAGGCAGCAAATCACACTGCCACGTGTGTACCTATGCAACAATCTTGCATATTCTTCACATGTACCCCAAAGCCTAAAATGCAATAAAAAATATATGAAATTATAAGTGTAAAATTACTTTGTGGGTGACGCAGTGTTCAAGTAGGTCTGCTTTTGTCATCACTTTAAAAATCATAGTGACATGATTATTTGGCATTATTATGTGGTCTTTGGCATGGAATTTTGTAAGAAGTTTTTCGAAATCCTCAGTACTGTGTTTTAGATCTTTTGGTCTGCTCTTCGTCCTTTAAAAACGTGGGTTCTTTTTTTTTTTGAGAGAAGTCTTGCTCGCTCTGTCACCATACTGGAGTGCCACAGCATGCTCTCAGCTCACTGCATCCTCTACCTCCTGGGTTCAAGGGATTCTCCTGCCTCAGCCTCCAGAGTAGCTGGAACTACAGGCACCTGCCACCACGCCCAGCTAATTTTTGTATTTTTAGTAGAGACAGGGTTTCACCACCTTGGCCAGGATGGTCTCAAACTCCTGACCTTGTGATCCACCCGTCTCAGCCTCCAAAAGTGCTGGGATTACAGGTGTGAGTCACTGTGCCCGAATGATATGGGTTCTTCTTATAATCATTGGTTATCTCTGCCAACATGCTGTGCTTGCCCAAGAATCCAAAGGTCTGACACTGGACTTGTTTGTACACAACTGGTACCACACTGGTAATAGCATTTCTTCTGGAACATGCAAATGGGAATGGGAGAAAGTTTTTGGAAGGTCAGTGTTGGCTCAAAATATGGAAGAACTTCCTAAGTTGCCCAAAACAGATTGAAAAAATGGTGTTTATGTAAACGCCATACATAGTTTTCCATAAACTAAAATTATTTCACTTATAAGATAATCCTTCATGCCGGGATCATATCTTTTCAGGTTTTTTGGTACAAAAATATTCTTTCCTTTAGAGATTATGACATTAGTGAATTATAGTAGTTTTATTTAACTGCCCTTACTTGGCAAAATAAACGCCGAAGACACATTATTTGAACTTTTATAGACCCAAATGTTCATAAAGTCTGACAACCCCAGTTCCCCTAACTGCTCAAACCTGTTCCAACCATCACACTAAGTCAGATTTTTAAGTTGTTTATCTTGTTAAATTAAGAAGGAAAAGTTTATTTGAATAATTTTGGAAAATTGTTTGCATATGTTGATTTAAACTTTCTGGCTTATTTGAGTATCCTGTCTTTTCTAAAGAAAGTTTATTCCCTTAGAGGATAGAAGCTAATACGAACGAATCAGGAGAACTAGAACCAAATCTAGTTAGTTGTGCAACTAATGAGAGGTGGTTGTTTATTCTGGTTCTTAGTTTTATAGTCTGAAAAATAGGGAAATGAGAAAGTGTTAAGATCTATTTCAGTAACAAAATTCAATTAGAAAGCATAGTGTATATGTATGTATACATATATTTATGTATGTGTATATGTATAATATACACATATAAACCTATATGCACACATACATATATTTGCACAACATTGGATTTTGTGAGAATTAATCATTTTTGCTAATTTTAGAAACTCAAAAATAATTGAAACTCTAAAAACAACTTTGTGGGGAATTAACACTTCAGGGAGTTTTAAAAAAAAACGAAACAAAAACAAAAAAATACCCACAGGTTTTTGAGTCTTGGAACCTTGGGGAGTATAAGAATATTGCCAATGTTTGCAAGTTGCAAAGAAATTGGACTCTAAGCTATGATTGGAAATTTTTTATGAGCACCAATTTGCTGATGGGCTAATAAGCATTTATGTTTGCTGATCTTATAGTTAGCTGCTTAATTATTCAATTTGTGCATGCAAATGACATCATTTGAGTATAAATGGATGTAGGTACAAATCTGCATGACTAGTATTAGGGTCTTATTTGAAACTTGCTCATGATCCTTCGTTTTTCTATACGATACTTGAAAAATCAACCTTGGTTTTCAAAAATAGTCCAGAAACAAAGTAAAATCCATATGGGCAAGATCATATTTTTAATGTGATCACTCTCCATAGATTTTTGTTCTGGGATTTTTTGTTTTATTTCTTTGAGACAGAGTCTCACTCTGTTACCTAGGCCGGAGTGCAGTGGTGTGATCATAACTTAGTGCAGCTTTGATCTTCCCAGGTCAAGCGATCCTCATGCCTCAGCCTTTTTGAGTAACTGACACAACATGCACACACCACCATGCCTGGCTAATGTTTTTGTATTTTTTATAAAGATAGGTTTCGCCATGTTACCCAGACTGGTCTCAGACTCCTGAGCTCAAGCGATCTGCCTGCCTCAGCCTCCCAAAGTGCTGGGATTACAAGCATGAGCCACTGTAGCCAGTTGGGATCTTCTAAAGCTATTTTCTTACAATGATGTTTGTAGCTAATTTATAATAGCTTGAAAAAATAATGCATTATATTTAAAGTTGTTAACCTAAATTCTCAAGAATATTTTGGGTCTTAGGAACTCAAACTCAAAATCATTAAGAATATGATTAAATGCAGTGGGAAATCCAATTTAGTGATGTATTTTCTAGATTTCATAGATTTTTCACTGCATTATTCAGTCATTATATGTTGTGTTATGACACATTGTTAAGCTAGATATCACAAATAACTCAGTGGTCACCATGTTAGAAAAGTGTAAAGGGGAATATCAAGTGTATACTGTAGAATTTGGTACTCATAATATTTAACTGTTGGGGTTGCTTTGAAGCTTACAAAACATTTTTCTACATATGTTGTTGTGCTTGATCCTATGACTTTCCCAGGAGCTTAACCCCTATCTAAGAGATGAGAAACCTGAGGCTTAGTGAAATAAAATTCATAGCTGTGATTTCACAAATACTAAGTTGCACGGCGGGATACCCTGTTTTGTATTCTGACCTACTTCAATTGTTCTACGTCACTTTGATGTTATTGTTCTACATCACTTTGATGTTATTATTTGCTCTTGACTTGGCTTGCTAATTTCCATGACCTTCCCTCTTGTGATAATGTTACAATACTCCTAATTGTAAAGAGCATAGTTTATTCTTGACTTTCTGTACAATGCTGGGAATAAATCTGCACATTAATTAGACACCCCCAAAATACATACCCTTTGTTTATGGTGAGGGAGATAAAGACCTGGTAGCTATCCAATGAAATTTAACTCTTCAGTTACCTTGAATGAAGTTGGGGGTTAGAGCTTGGCTTTCCTCAGTGGCCTCATGTTTCTAGCTTGTGCATGCCAGGCCAGGTGGAAAACCTTGCCCCAGAATGTAATGAGGAATGACTGGCAGAGGCGGCCTGAGATATGCATTTTAGCCACGCAAAATGAACTCAAGATGTGATAAAGGCATTTTCATCTCTGACAGATATCCAGGTATCCTCTAGTTAATAAGACTGGCATGCTTTTCAAAATAGAAATTATGAAAGTAAGGACTATAAAAACCCCAGAGCAATTTTGTAGATACAGATTCTCATTCACAAACACATGATTCTCATCTTGGAACAGGAGCCTAAGGCCCTTCCACTTCTCTACTCTGAAGAAATCCTTCTTTCCTGGGAAATCAGCTCTGGTACTCTCATCAGGGTACTTTCACCTCAACATCCAATTAGTTTCTAAAACGCAAGATTGAATAAACAGCTCAGGTTGTTTAAGAATATATTTCTGGAGGGAATAAATATTCTCAGATCTTGCTAATCAAGCTGTTATTATTGTGCTCTGTGGAGTCCAGGCTCGAGGCTTTACCAAACGCCTCTGCAGAGGGCAGCGTAAGGAAGATGACCTAGCAAGCCTGGCTCCCAATTCCCAAGGCAAGTGTGCCCCAATGGGAGAGCCCGCATTTCCATATGCACAGTCAGGAGTTTCTGTGAAAACTCCTCTAACCTGGGCTGCTCTGCCCAGTTCCCACTGGAGGCAGGCGATGGGGTAAGTTGGGAAGAGGGCACTCTCAACTTTCAGGATCCTCCAATTTCTCTTCTTGGTCCATCTCAAGACTGCCAGAGGTGCTGCTTGCTTGCTGATATCCAAGCTGCTGGTCACTGGGCTTGGTTGGAGGGATTTGTAATGAGATGGCTGATTTATTCAATTGACACTAAAGGAATACGATGCTAAGAAGCTGCCAATAAAAATAACAACAGCAGCAGTGGTTGTTGTGTTTTGACACCACTCTCCAGACACAGGTAACTACATGTTATTTAATTCCCATAGCAATCATCCTACAGGTAGAAAAATTGAAACATTAGGGTTTAAGTAATGCCGAAGTAAAATAGAATCTCAGGACCCCAAACTCTCCATACCAAAGGGAAAATTAACTTGGAAACTGAGCCATGCAAAAGCTGTCTTCTTTTTCTTCTCAAACAGATAGCTGTAATTTCCCAAGCTTACTTTACCTTATGGAAAATGTAGATTTACTGAGCCACAAGAGGAATTCATCATTGACATTCCCTGACTCCCTCCTTCTTATATGTAAAATGTAGATTCACTGAGTGCTAATCAGGGCCTTATCAGAATGTAATCACTTCCCTCACTGCCTGCCCTCCCTCTTTTTTGTTCTTGCCCTCCTGCTTGCTCTTTCCTCTTTAAATATTGAAGTTCCCAAATCTTTATACGAAGCACAGGTCATAGATGCTATTGTGACTTGTGTTTCTTTTTTCTGGGTGCATCCTCAACCTTGGCAAAATAAACCTCTAATCGATTGGGGTCTGCTTCAGTCACTTTCTGTTTATAGTAACTTGCCAGGATTCACATGGAAGAATCAGATATTGCATTCTCACCTGCCTAAATCCAAGCCAGTGTTCTAATCACTAGGCCACGCTAACCTTGAGTGTGACAGACAGACTTCTTAGAGAAAAATATATGTGTATATTTCACCGGGGGGAAAATATCTTCCTCTAACATATGGTAGCCTTTTCTGTCTGGTAGATGTAGCCCAACTGGATAAATATGAAGGGATTTTCAAAAGGGAGAGGGAAAGAGTCTAGCTTCTTTTTGGAAGATGTGCATAAGCAAAGGTCTCAGTACTTGACGCCACTTTCAGAATCCTTCCTCCTGTCTCCCTGCCATTTTATTGTGACTGACCTCCTGTATTCTTCCTTTAGATTCCAGCAAGCTCTCCAGCTGCTTCTGTTCTTGGCTTTGTACCCCAGTGTAAATGTGGCTCCCTCTGCGCAGACTGCCTGCAGCCAAATTCTTTGTCATGAGAATCACTGATTCTTGGAAGTCCTGTTCTGCTGTCATCTCCTCTGGGCATCCTCCCCTGAGCTTTCTAAATAGGTGCTCACCACCACCATCCAGCCTCCAAGGACCTCTTTTCTGTCTCTTGGGTGCACACTTGTTCTTGCGTTTATTACAATGCGTCATCATTTCTTCCTGACTAGCTCTCATATCTCCACAACTGTAAAATAAAATGTATAGGGGCTGTGTTAAGTTTTATCCATCTCTGTGTCTCTGCTGCACAATCTGAACATATAGGTGCTTAACGAATGTGCTCAAGACCGACTTGCAAACTCTTCTATATGACATGACTGAAGCCGTGAGCTACTTCAATAGCTTTCCAAGACAGATGATGTGAGTACCTTGATAGCATTGCACTGTGCTTTCTTCATCTTTGGTTGTAACTATATTAAGGATGAAAGATGTGTTTGTACTACTGCAAATGTTGCTGGAAGTAGCCCAGAAAGGAGAAATGAGATATCTAGCCCACAGCTCACCATTACAGAGGCCTTCCTGTTGAGGATTGTTTCTAAGAAAAATAGCAGCATTTGATTGATGCAAAAATCACCCACCCATTTCTCTCTGTATTGTCATTAAGAATTGTGGGTGTGTGGGTTTTTATTTTTTATTTATTTCGGCTTTTCTTGCAACAGGCAAAGGATGTAATGCTACAAAATGATGTATGATTTGTAGCTGGTTCAGCTGGGTAAGCGTTGCTTTTTCTCAACCACTATGAACTTATTTGTTCAATCAATCATTTTAACACTGCGCTACAAACCAGGAAATAGATGCTTTAAACGGAATAATTCTTTGACAGATCTGCCCAGAGTCCTCTGATGTTTAGAAAGCTCTGACAACCTACTGTGTAGATTTGTGTTAAAGAGAAAGTTTATAAAATTCAAGGTTTCAGAATTTAAATTCTATTTTATTTTATTCAGGAGGCTAGATATTTCTAAATTTGAGGAAATTCTCAGTCTACTTGAAATTCTCACCTGTAATTTTTCTTTATTTGCCCTTATCCTTGTAACCCGAAGAGACAGGAGGAGCATAGGAAATAAGTTTGGGTTTGAAAACAGAGAGAGAACAGGTAACATGACCAGCAAGTGTACAGGTTGGGTCTGTGTATTTTATTTACCTCAGTGACATTGGACAAATATTGCCACCTCTTGGAATCTGTGTCCATAGTCATAATTTTGGAATAAAATGCGTCCTGATGTCAAAGAAAAAAATGAGTTCCCATAGAGTGTGACCTTGAGGTCCTAGGCAGGTTGCAAATTTAGTTTTTGTCACTTCAGATATGAGACCTTTACTCTCAGGCTGTTTGGAATGAACCTGAAGAACCCGGGAGAGTTTTTCTTCTGCTGAATCGACATAGAGACATGAGTAGAAACTCATTTGTAATTCACATGTATTTAAAAACATAGAACTGAACCACATGGCAGAGTGACTACAGGAAAATATTTCTTTAAAATTATCCTTAAGTTAATTGGTGCTTTTTGTGTTGTTCAGTGTCTTCAGACTAGCAATGTCTTGATTCCTCTTGCTCTACATCTCCAAATCAAAAGTTGCCAAAGCCCGTGGACTTAAGTCATGTGGTATCCTGGTAGGCAGCTATCAATTTGGAATCGCCCTACTGGGGAACTCAAAAAGGACCATGACTTGGGAGTACAGCATTCATTATTGCAACTATACAGTAACAGAGCAGTGTTCTGGGCTGACTCTTGGACTCTTACATTGGGGCTTATCCCTTTTCCAAAAGATGGCCTGTCCCAGAGGCTCCACAGGGAGTTGGCCTACTTCCCTCACAGCCAGGTTGTGTTCAGTGCTATAGAGGATTATTGCAAAAACTATCTTTCAAGATAGCTTTGGGATGATCTCTTTGTCCTGCCGTCTGCTCCGTTCACTCATGAAGTCAGCTTCTCTCCTGACTTTCTTCCAAAGCTTTAGAAGATGATAAAGGAGAAAAAGCAAATGTAATAAGCATAGATTAGGTATAAAAATGAGAAAAAAAGTTGGAAAGCTCAGAACCCTCTAAGCTGCCTAAGTTTTTTTTCTTAACTGCATTTTAGGTTTTGGGGTACATGTGAAGAACATGCAAGATAGTTGCATAGGTACACAGATGGCAGTGTGATTTGATGTCTTCCTCCCCTTCACCCACATCTGGCATTTCTCCCCATGCTATCCCTCCCCAGCTCCCCCCACACTGTCCCTCCCCCATTCCCCCCAATAGACCCCAGTGTGTAGTGCTCCCCTCCCTGTGTCCATGTGTTCTCATTGTTCATCACCCGCCTATGAGTGAGAATATGCGGTATTTCATTTTCTGTTCTTGTGTCAGTTTGCTGAGAATGATGTTCTCCAGATTCATCCATGTCCCTAAAAGGACACAAACTCATCGTTTTTGATTGCTGCATAATATTCCATGGTGTATATGTGCCACATTTTCCCAGTCCAGTCTATCATCGATGGGCATTTGGGTTGGTTCCAGGTCTTTGCTATTGTAAACAGTGCTGCAATGAACATTTGTGTGCATGTGTCCTTACAGTAGAACGATTTATAGTCCTTTGGATATATACCCAGTAATGGGATTGCTGGGTCAAATGGAATTTCTATTTCTAGGTCCTTGAGGAATCACCACACTGTCTTCCACAATGGTTGAACTAATTTACACTCCCACCAGCAGTGTAAAAGTGTTCCTGTTTCTCCACATCCTCTCCAGCATTTGTTGTCTCCAGATTTTTTAATGATTGCCATTCTAACTGGTGTGAGATGGTATCTCAAGGTAGTTTTGATTTGCATTTCTCTGATGACCAGTGATGATGAGCATTTTTTCATATGTTTGTTGGCCTCATGTATGTCTTCTTTTGTAAAGTGTCTGTTCATATCCTTTGCCCACTTTTGAATGGGCTTGTTTGTTTTTTTCTTGTAAATCTGTTTTAGTTCTTTGTAAATTCTGGATACTAGCCCTTTGTCAGATGGGTAAACTGCAAAAATTTTTTCCCATTCTGTTGGTTGCCGATTCACTCCAGTGACAGTTTCTTTTGCCATGCAGAAGCTGTGGAGTTTGATTAGGTCCCATTTGTCTATTTTGGCTTTTGCTGCCAATGCTTTTGGTGTTTTGGTCATGAAGTCCTTACTCCTATGTCCTGAATGGTTTTGCCTAGATTTTCTTCTAGGGTTTTTATGGTGCCAGGTCTTATGTTTAAGTCTTTAATCCATCTGGAGTTAATTTTAGTGTAAGGTGTCAGGAAGGGGTCCAGTTTCTGCTTTCTGCACATGGCTAGCCAGTTTTCCCAACACCATTTCTTAAACAGGGAATCCTTTCCCCATTGCTTGTTTTTGTCAGGTTTATCAAAGATTGTATGGTTGTAGATAAGTTGTGTTGCCTCTGATGCCTCTGTTCTGTTCCATTGGTCTATATCTCTGTTTTGGTACCAGTACCATGCTGTTTTGATTACTGTAGCCTTGTAGTATAGTTTGAAGTCCGGTAGTGTGATGCCTCCTGCTGTGTTCTTTTTGCTTAGAATTGACTTGACTATGTGGGCTCTCTTTTGGTTTCATATGAAGTTCAAGGTGGTTTTTTCCAGTTCTGTGAAGAAAGTCAATGGTAGCTTGATGGGGATAGTGTTGAGTCTATAAATTACTTTGGGCAGTATGGCCATTTTCATGGTATTGATTCTTTCTAACCATGAACATGGAATGTTTCTCCATGTGTCCTCTCTTATTTCGTTGAGCAGTGGTTTGTAGTTCTCCTTGAAGAGGTCCCTTACTTTCCTTGTTAGTTGTATTCCTAGGTATTTTATTCTCTTTGTAGCAATTGTGAATGGCAGTTCATTCTTTATTTGGCTCTCTTTAAGTTTTGCAAAATTTAGCAGACCCAGAGAGACGAGTATGAGATTTCAGTCATGGCCCCTGCACCCACATCTGGGTGCAATTGTTTAAAGGCATTTTTTTCCTGACTAGGTGCCTCATGTATTATATTAATATCCCTGAAATTTGTAATACCAAAAAAACTGACTAGCCAATAAACAGCTTATGTTATTTTAGTGTAAATTCTTGGTAAACAACTTAGAAGTTGCCTCTTCTTTTTTTTCCTTAAAAAAACCACTTGTAACTGCTGCTAATCCAAGGATATATTCCAGACCACTTGGATCCATGTTCCCGGGTGCCAGCCTCAAACGCTGGGTTTTAATTAAGCTCTAAACTTTATTACATTTTATGAATCTTGTTATTTAGTGTTGACAAAAGCAGTGCTAGAATTTATAAACGGTGAGCATATTTCCTGAAACAAAAATTGCAATTTGAAGTCTGACAAGAGGTTAGAATATTTAACATCAAGACTAGCATGGAAGATCAGAACACATGGTTTTCTAATTGGCCACAATTACAGTAAGATGTCCAATATAGCTTTTAAAGGTAACAGAAAACTAGAATGGTTTTAAAGAGTTGGATGCCTCATTGTCAGAGAGGATTTATGCAGAAGGTAGAGAGTTGGACTTGCTGACATTTAGTTTGGTTCTAAGAAATGTATTCATTCACTAACTTGTTTGTTGAACATTAACTGTATACCTACCATATGCCAGGGACTGATGGAAGAGAGGTTAAAATTTAAGGTACATTTTAGACAATAAATGATTAAATCTTTTGTGTCATGAACCTATGAACTGGGTTCTGTATACTTGCCGTGGCCAGGATGAACCATTTATTATATTCCACTCTAGAGAATACTGTGTTCAGTATGGCCACCAAATTTTAAATCAGATACTTTGGCAATGATTACAAATGTTTCTATACCAGGACAAGAATGATAACTGAAGGAAAGCAGGATCAATGAGAACACAGTAATCCCCCCTTATCCACAGGAAATGTAGACCTACGCGCTTGTTTCAGAATTGAATGCCCCTGTTTGTATGATTACTATATGAATGAAAGCTGTGTTTATACATGTGAAATATTTATGCAAAGAGAGTTTGGGTTTAGAGCCACCAGACTCCTCTGGCAAGGATGATAGAGAAAATATTACATCGTTATTAACTATTTCCAGGCTTTTATTGTACCAGGAAAGAAGGAAGTAAAATGATTTTGCGCATACCTCATGCTCACTCTCTAAGCAATCTCTTTAGCTCTCAGAGAACATTTTGTTGTTTTCCTTTCCTCATTTTTTTAGTGAAGGCAGCATGTCTTAACCACACTGTATTCCCAGGTCTTAGCAGGCACACGATAAGGTGTAATGAATAAATTATAGTGATGTAATGTCTGCCCTGGTAATTAAGGCTGAAATCTCTTGTTAAGTTGCAAGGCTAGAGCAATATATGCTGGTGAGAACCTGGTTTTGGTGAGAGATGACTGTGGATCATGAGGAGCAGGGGAGGCTAGGCCTGTTTTGTGATGGGTCCTAAAACCAGCCCTTAGACCAAACTGTTTCACTGACACTTGTCAGCTGATAAGAACACAGCAGGCAGAGGATGCAGCAGGCATGAACTGTGAAGGGTAGAAGGGCTTGGCTTCTATAGAGGACAAGAGATCCCTCCTCCCCCGGTGAGCACAGGTCAGACTAGAGAGTAGATACTAACAGAACTGGCAAGTTCTGTTCATATTCACTGATGATTCAATAAATGAAATAATATTTACGCAGGTATGTTTTCTAAAATCTATCACTGACATAATTTTCACTATCCTTTCCTTACGTGATTATCTTGGCAACATCACACTTGACAGTAATGAACAGCAGTCATAGGAAATACATGAAGAATGTTGCCAAGGGATATTTCTCAACTTTCAATGAAGTTTTTATTTACCAAGAGCTGATATCTGACTGGCTCTGATATATTCCAGGTTGCAAGTGTTCATCTTCATGGGTGTCTCATAGCATTTTTCTTGATTGATATAACTACTAGCATGATTTTGCTCTGAGCATCTGGAGGGTAGGGCACACACTTTATTTATCTCTGTTTCTTCAAGCCCTAGGGCAGCAACCTGGAATTATAAACTCTCAATAAATATTTATTATAGAACAAAATAAAGGAGAAGAAGGGAACATTGACATTGTGACAAACCTTTATGAATGCCACCTCTTGGTGGCTTCCATGGAGGCCTGCGTCCGCCGAGGGCTGCTGCTGTTCTTAGCACTTGTGGGAGTCCTCAAAACAAATTAATCCTACCGTTGTTCACCTGAGATACAAATCCCTTGGTCCGCCCTCAATCAAGCAAAGTGATCCACTCCTTCCAGAGAAGCCTGCACCTTTTTCAGACTGGACCTGCTGGGACAAAGCCTTTGGTAAAGATAAAGTCTTCTGGTAAATATTGAGGTTGGAAAATCCCACCATGCTTCTCATTTCTTTTTAAAGCATTATAAGCCCTTCAGGCTTCTTTCCTTTCTCATAATCTTATGCCACGTGCCACTGTGTGAATTCTGTCATTTGGCTCAAAATTATATAATTCATTGCTCTTCCTTTCCCTTCCATTTCATTCCCCCCTTTCCCCTTTGAGACTGTGGAGCATTTCACGTGGTAAGTGAAATCTTTGACATCTGTGTTAAGTTGTTCTTCCATTGCCATAATAAATATCTGAGACTAGGTTATTGATAAGGAATAGAGGTTTAATTGGTTCATGGTTCTGCAGGCTGTATTGGAAGCCTGGTGCTGGCATCTGCTTGGGTGCTGGGGAAGCCTCAGGGAGCTTCTGCTCACGGTGGAAGGCAAAGTGGGTGCAAGTGAGAGAGTGTGGGGGAAAAGGTACCACATGCTTTTAAATGAGCAGATCTTGTGTGAACTCAGACTGAGAGCTCACTTACCACCAAGAGGATGGCCCAAGCCATTCATGAGGGACCGTCTCTGTGATCTAAACACCTCTCACCAGGCCCCACCTCCGACACTGGGGATGACATTTCAACGTAAGACTCAGGTATAGACAAACATCCAAACGTTATCAACATCTTTAACTTTTTTGTTGAGAACCCCTCGCACCTCTTGTCTGAACTGGAAGTTGGAATCCCCTTGAAGATATAGAATCTTACCTGGCCCTTTTAAATGGATTTGGTCTATTCTTCCAGCCTCAAGTAGGTTCAGGCTGAGATTTAATCTCAGTAAGCTTTGTACCTTCCATGCCACTCTGTTTTTTGTTTTTGTTTTTTCCTCGACACTGAGTCTCCCACTGTTGCCCAGGCTGGAGTACAGTGTTATGATCTCAGTTCACCTCCCGGGTTTAAGCAATTCTCGTGCTTAAACCATGACCAGCTAATTTTTTGTCTTTTTAGTAGAAATGGGATCATACCATGTTGCCCAGGCTGATTTCAAATTCCTGAGCTCAAGTGATCCACCCACCTTGGCCTCTCAAAGTGCTGGGATTAAAGGCATGAGCCACTGTGCCAGGCCTCCACGCCACTCTTGAACACTTTGTTTTCCTTCCTCATGTAAAAACTATGACTCCCATTAGCCAGGCGTGTTGGCACATGCCTGTAGTCCCAGCTGCTCAAGATGCTGAGGCAGGAGAATCACTTGAACCCGGGAGGTGGAGGTTGCAGTGAGCAGAGATTGTGCCACTGCACTGCAGCCTGGGTAATGGAGCGAGACTCTGCTCAAAAACAAAAACGAAAACGAAAACGATGGCTCTTTAAATTCAGCACCTCTTCTGGCAGCTGTTAACTCTTAACATCAGCTACTTCCACTGTGGCAACATTAATTATTCTCAATATACCGAAGTCCGTGTCTTCTACCCAGATCTCCACTTTGAAGTGTGGATGGTAATATTTAAGCTCTTCCTCTACAATTCTATTTGGATGGCCCATAGACACCTGACACTCAAGGCAACCAGGACGAAATTCATTTTGAACCACCTTAACATTCACCTGCAAGCCAGCTATTTAATTAGGACTGAGCCATATATTTTCTGGTGGAAGCCATCTGGTTAACTTCTTCATTCTCATCCAAGCTATAAGGAATCGTTTCAGCACAGGAAACCAGAAAGCAACGTTTAATAACAAGGAATTCTACATTTTAATTATGCTCTCCTGGTCTCCCTTATGATCACCACACAGTAATCAACTTATGAATAACATTCATCCTGCCCTTGTGCTAAAGTAAATAGATTTTTCAGTCTATATTATTTGCATAGACTCAAGGAGCTATTACCATTTTTATGGACATAAAACGTAAGTACTGGCTGGGCGCGGTGGCTCACGCCTATAATCCCAGCACTTTGGGAGGCCAAGGCGGGTGGATCATGAGGTCAGAAGATCGAGACCATCCTGGCTAACATGGTGAAACCCCATCTCCACCAAAAATATACACACACAAAAAAAATTAGCTGGGTGTGGTGGCATGCACTTGTAGTCCCAGCCACTCAGGAGGCTGAGGCCAAAGAATTGCTTGAACCGAGAGATGGAGGTTGGAGTGAGCTGAGATCGAGCCACTGCACTCCAGCCTGGGTGACAGAGCGAGACTACAATGTGACTTCAAAGAGAAAAAAAAAAAAACATAAGTACCATATTTTTTTTTCTTGTATCAGTTTGCTGGGAATGATGGTTTCCAGATAGTACCATATTGTTTTACCTCATATGTGTAGATTCCCAGTCGTAAAAATAATACTGGGGCTTTATATGAAAGAATTCCTACAGAAAGTTATTTATTCTTTCTTCAAATGTTCATAACACCTTTAATCTAATTCTTTGGGTATATATTTATTTGTGTGGAGTACAGGGATGATTTCCATTATGTTTGGTCTCCTTGCTGGGTAGCATGATGCCTCATGAGTGGTACCTTGACAGTGCATGCTTGGTTGTTGTTATGAGAAAAACCTGGGATTGTAATTTCTCACACCTCCAAACTGGGAAGGGGCCAAAAGACCAAGAAATGACTTGGATGAGTCCAGCTTGATGAATAGATGAGTTCATTAAGATTTATATGCAGGGCATTCCTGGATGGCAACAGGTTAACTGCAAGGATCTCCCCTGTCATGCATCTCTCAGCTGCTTTTAAGCTAACTCTCTGGCTATTTGCCTACTGTGTATTTGCAATGAGACTATTTTCCTTGGTGTGTTTCCACTGACATTCTGAAATGTTTGGGTTCTCAGGGACACCTGCTCCTTGACTAGGCACCATGGTCTTGGCTCAGTGCCTGGCCTTCATGGTTCAAGCAGTGGATATACACCCTTAAGCAACCTGATGGGGGACCTGTCACACTACAGTGGTGACATTATGGTCTCCTCACTGACCACTCCCAAGGCATTGCTTTCTAATGCACCGGAAAACAACAGAAGCAATTTACGCCAAGTCTTCTGCTCCATCATTCCATGTAAACAAATGCAAACCCACTAAGGTGTTTTCGGGGAAGTGTATAATCATCACGGTTTGGTAAATGTTTAATCACTATAATCTTTTTATCTGGGTCACTGTCAATGCTGGCCAAAAATGGATATTCTAGGAAGATTCTGTGCTTGCATAAATTCATCCTCATTTCTTAGCTAATCTTCCTTGTGACATTTTTACTGTACCTGATGGCAATTGTATCATAAAAGAGAATATAAATAAATACGCAGGCTACAAACAACGATTTGTTACTGTGATATTAACAACCACACACAGTTGTACTTTATTGAGACAGCAGCTGTCTATGATACTGGGAAAATCAAGATGAAGAGTTGTTTCAGAGGCTGCTCATAGGGAAAACACATTCCCTACACAACTATGAAGAGGAGTTGGGCATTTTTTTTGTGTGTGGAGATGGAGGCTTGCTCTATCACCCAGCCTGGAGTGCAGTGGCATGATCTCGGCTCACTGCAACCTCCAACTCTTGGGTTCAAGCAATTCTCCTACCTCAGCCTCCTGAGTAGCTGAGACTACAGGCGCACACCACCATGACTGGCCAATTTTTTTGTATTTTATTAGAGACAGGGTTTCATCATGTTGCCCAGGCTGGTCTCGAACTCCTGAGCTCAGGCAATTCGCCTTCCTTGGCCTCCCAAAGTGCTGGGATTACAGGAGGGAGCCACCCCGCCCGAACAGGAGTTGGGATTTAATACACACATTGAGGGAGCTGCGGAGGCCTGCAGCTATATGGGGGTTCTTTCTCCTGGGAGGCTTCTCGTTTTAGCAGATCCACCAGAGTGGCTCTAAGTATCCTCTCCCAATCCACCCTTTGAAGAGAACTCAGGTGCATCACACGGCTTCCTCTGAGAGCAACAGAGTATAGCCTGGCATACTCTCCTTTTGCAAATATCAAACTTTGAAAAGTTTTACATTTTAGCGAAACTTTTAAACCATTTTATGAGCATAAATAATTATCACAATTTTTAAATGATTACAGTTTCAGTAACTACAGAAATACAGATAGACAAAATGCCCTTTATTTTAATCTCACTACACTCAGACACTTCCGATCTTAAAGTATTCTCATTAAACTTTCATTATTTTAGTGCTTAAAGGAGAAGTCCTATTCCTAATGCAGGCAGTTTGCATTTATAAGTTCTGACAAACTGCTTGGTACCAGACAGTCAAAAGTGATGAACAGTCTTGACAAATTAAAATGTAAATTTGATTGAAGAAAACAACCTACAAAAATGTATGCTTCCGTATAATCTATGTGATTAAATGTTACTTGTTGCAAAGCTAATGTTTCTGACACTTTCAATTACAGCTTTTGGAAGTTTTATTCTACATCATTTAATCTATTTTGAATAACTCTCCCTTTTAAGCTTTGCACATAGTGATGCATATTTAGTGTCAAACTCCAATGCAAATTTGGAAATAATCTATGTCCAGTTTATAACAAAACTCATTTTATATGGAAATCACAAGCTTTAAAAGCTAAACCTACATTTCTTTTTCTTATGAGTAAGGAAGTATTTGGTCACAGCATAACTACTCTTGTCCTTTTTTTTAAAAAAAAAAGGTTAAAAAAAAACAAAACCACATAACATAAAATTTGAGTAAAGTTGTGATAACTATATTCCCATTGCTGTGTAACAGATATCCAGAACCTTTTCATCTCACAAATAGGAAACTTTGCACCCATTGAACAACAACTCTCCATTTCTCCCTACCCTTAGCTCCTGGCAGCCATCATTCTACTTTCTGTTCTGATAAGTTTGAGGACCTTAGATGCCATATAAGTGGAATCATACAGCACTTGTCTTTTTGCGAATGGCTTATTTCATTTAGGATCATATCTTTAAGGTTCATATGTTGTAATGTGTGACAGGATATCCTTTGTGAAGGCTGCATACTATTCTATTGTATGGATATACCACCTTATCTTTGTCCATTCATCTGTGGATGGGCATTTGGGTTGCTTCTACCTCTGGGCTGTTGTGATTAACGCTGCGGTGAACACGGGTGTACAGATACCTCTTTGGGATCCTGCTTTCAATTCCCTTGGGTATATACCCAGAAGCGAGCTTGCCTGATCATATGATAATACTACATTTTACTTTTAGAGGAAGCTCTGGAGTGTTTTCCATAGCAGCAGCACCATTTTACATTCCCACAATGCTATTGCCACTTTTATGACAGATTATATGAGCTAAATATTAAATAAGTCATTATTTTAAAATAAAATACTAATCATGTAAGATTATTTGCCAGCCATATGCTGAGCATCCAGTAGCTTGCATTAGTTTGTAACAGTAAATTTAGTAATGTGCTGTTTTGCCACCATCCAAGTTTTGTTTTAATTCAAGGATTTGAAGAGTCAGAAGGCTCTTCCATCATAAACCAATTGAAATCAAATATCCATGTAATGCAAAGAAAATTGTAAGCCTGAGAAGAAAATTGCCATTTCTAAACTATTTCCTCCATCTGAGGAAAATGAGAAGTGAGCCTCTACAGTTCGGGTTGACTGATAATGCCTCACCGAGAGAGTCAGGCCACCCTGTCAGCTATAACCTCCTGCTGAGACAAGAGGTCACTTATGTTGACATTCAACCTCGATGTGGCATTACGTCTCATTACAGAACTTTACTTCTTGTTCTGTTTCCGATTTGAACCAGTGTTAAAGGGTCACTCCTGATGCAAAGGGTTCTGCAGCCTTCCTTGCTTTATATGAAGAAACAACGCTCAACTCTCATTGAATTTGTGTGTGGAGAGTATGTGTGTGTGTGTTTTCAATACGGGAACTTGATCATGGGTTTACCTCAAAACCCATGATCAAGCTCCCATATTGAATGTTCCCATTTCAAGGTAAAAATGATTTTATACATATAGAAGCATTTGAGCCCTTGATTAATCTATAAATTTAATTCAATTCCTATCAAAATTCAGCAAGGTTTCTGTAGGCAAAAACAAGCTTACTTAAAAATGTACATGGAAAGGCACAAATTCTAGAAGAGATAAGATGATTTTGAAAAACAATCAAGTTGGAGGATTCAGTGTACCTGATTTTAAGATTTACTCTGTAGCAGTTATCAAGATGGTATGGCATCAGCAGAGGGATAAATGCATAATCCATGAGACGGAACAGAGCGCCTAGAAATAAACCACACGGATATGCTCAACTGATTTGAAACAGCACTTTATGCCTCATGTTAGCACAAAATCATATTTTTATTAATTTCAGCCTTTTTTTGCCTCTGGGTTTTGGTTTGCAAGTGCCATCTCTGCAAACCATACATTTCACCTCTCTTCTGAGAAACCTTCACTGACTTTTCTAGCCTGAAGTAGAATCTTGTACTTCCAAGCTTAGGAAGAAGCATCTCATATTTTGGCTTCTCGCTTTAAGCCAGGGGTCTATGATAGGAAATTAAGAGATTTCAGCATTCACAGTGAAAACAAGGGACTATAGTAGAGGAAAAGCTAGGACTGCTGAGATTATTGTAGCCTGGATTTCTTCACTGAGCTTCGAGACTTTTCGGAGAACATCAATAGAATGGGCTGTAAGCTCATTGAAGCGAGAGCTGCTTCTGTCTCATTCACTGCTACTTGAGTTTGGCTTGTGAATTGAGTGCCCACTCTACCAGGACTCAGCTAGCCAGACACACAATCTTTGAACCTCTGTACCCCTACCCTACCAGCTAGTAGAGAGTAGACCCTCAAATCTATCCTCAAGATGTATTTGTGGACAGATAAAATTACTAGACTGAGGTTGTAGAATCAGAGAAACAAGTAAGAACCACATAGCCCGGCGCAGTGGCTCACACCTGTAATCCCAGCACTTTGGGAGGCTGAGGTGGGCTGATCACCTGAGACTGGGAGTTCAAGACGAGTTTGGCCAACATAGTGAAACCCAATCTCTACTAAAAATACAAAAATTAGCCGGGTGTGATGGTGCATGACTGTAGTCCCAGCTACTCCAGAGGCTGAGGCAGGAGAATCGCTTGAACCCAGGAGGCGGAGGTTGCAGTGAGTGGAAATGGCGCCGCTGCACTCCAGCCTGGGTGACAGAATGAGATCCATCTCAAAAACAAACAAACACGTGATAGAAACGGAAACCTAAAGAGAACTCACAATAGAATATTCTTCTTCACCTCATGTTTATCTAGAGTAGTCTTCCAAACCCAACATTTTTGTTGCAACTGACCTTCTGTTTGATATAAACAACACGTCTCTGGCTACTGAGCAGTTGCAGCCTGAGAACTCAGGTCTCCGATACCATGGCGTATGAATAAAGCAGAGTGAGCGCTCTTCTTTGTGATTTCCATGTGGCTTGACATGTACTAGTCCCTGAATAGATTCCCCACTGAGTGAGGGTCACGCTTTCACTGGATGGGGCAAATATACAGTGTACTGCAGCTAATTCTAAAATGCACAAATGCCTAAAGAATGCCAAAAGTGGAAATGTAGTGCCTCAGGGTACAGCAGAGAAAATCATAAACATTTGCAGCATCACAGCGCAGCACCAAGCCCGGCTGCCTGCCTGAAGTCCTCTGGTAAATGCATTTACATCTGAAAATGATGTGAAGATTAATTTCTTTAGAAACATTTTTTTTCATAGAATTCCTTGGTTGTCTCAATGGTAATTTATATAGCAAAAATAGTAAAAGCGTAAGTCATTGGTCAGCATCTTATAAAACTATACTTTTGGTTACCAATAAAGAGATTGTGAATAAGCATGTTCAAATCCAAAGGCAATTTTTAAAGGAATCATTTTAGGCTGGGTGCGGTGACTCATGCCTGTAATCCCAGCACTTTGGGAGGCCGGGGCGGGAGGATCACAAGGTCAGGAGTTCAAGACTAGCCTGGCCAACATAGTGAAACCCTGTCTCTGCTAAAAATACAAAAATTAGCTGGGTGTGGTGGCAGGTGCCTATAATCCCGGCTACTTGGGAGGCTGAGGGAGGAGAATCGTTTGAACCTAGGCGGACGAGGTTGCAGTGAGCCGAGATCACACCAATGCACTCCAGCCTGCACTCTAGTCTCAGCAGGTGAGTCTCACTCTGTATTTAAAAAATAATAATTTTTTTAGAATCTATGTTTCTGTAGAATGGCCAGAAAAAATACAGAATGTCTGGTTAAATTTGAATTTCAAATATTGGAAAATGTTTTACTGTATGTCCCTTTCAATGTGTGGAACATACTTATATTGAAACAGTATTTGTTGTTTTTCTGTTTTGAAAGCTGGTGGTAGAAGAGGGGAGGGCACAAAGGATCTTTTGGGGGCAAAGAAAATGTTCTAAATTTGGATTGTGGTGATTCTGTAACTGAAAATTTACTAAAAATAATTGAACTTTGCACTCCAAATAGGTGAACTGTTTGATGTGTAAATTTTACTCAAATAAAACTTAGAAAATTCCCATGTTTTATTTTAAATGACCAAGGCTAACATATTTGTATTTGATGGAAAAGTTAAATATTTTTGGTAGTATTGTTATCAGCAAAGCAGGTGATTAAAAATGAAGAAATTTGGTCGGGTGCGGTGGCTCACGTCTGTCATCCTAGCATTTTGGGAGGCCAAGGCAGGCAGATTACCTGTGGTCAGGAGTTCAAGACCAGCCTGACCAACATGGAGAAACTCTGTCTCTACTAAAATTATAAAATTAGCCAGGTGTGACAGCGCTTACCTGTAATCTTAGATACCGAGGAGGCTGAGGCAGGAGAATCACTTGAACCCAGGAGGTGGAGGTTGCAGTGAGCCAAGATCATGTTATTGCCCTCCAGCCTGGGCAACAAGAGTGAAACTCCCTCTCAATTAAAAAAAGGAGGAATTCTTAAAATGTTAGCGTACTGTGGCCGGGTGCGGTGGCTCAAGCCTGTAATCCCAGCACTTTGGGAGGCCGATATAGGCGGATCACGAGGTCAAGAGATCGAGACCATCCTGGCCAACATGGTGAAACCCCATCTCTACTAAAAATACCCCCCCAAAAAAGAAAATTAGCTGGGCATCATGGCATGCGCCTGTAGTCCCAGCTACTCGGAAGGCTGAGGCAGGAGAAACGCCGGAACCCGGGAGGAGGAGGTTGCAGTGAGCTGAGATTGTGACACTGCACTCCAGCCTGGTGCCTCGTGATGGAGTGAGACTGTCTCAAAAAAAAAAAAAAAAAAGTTAGCGTACTGTATAAACACAACATAATTTAATATTTCTCTTATTAATCCCGGTGTCCATATTTCATGACGGTATTTCGCTTTTAATTTCATCTGTAATAAAATTGTGCTAGATGTGATTCTCTGCATTTTTATCAACAGGACAACTGGACTGCAGATATTGAGTAGTTCAAGGTCACATCATGACAGGAATGGGACCATCCCACCAGGTTTCTGACCCCTAGTACAGTGTTGTTCCAAAGCACCATGTGCAATTAATGGAGACAACAGTTATACTCATCCTTTTTCACCTATTAAAACATTTTTGTAGGCCGGGCGCGGTGGCTCAAGCCTGTAATCCCAGCACTTTGGAAGGCCGAGGCGGGGGGATCACGAGGTCAAGAGATCGAGACCATCATGGTCAACATGGTGAAACCCCGTCTCTACTAAAAATACAAAAAATTAGCTGGGCATGGTGGCGGGTGCCTGTAATCCCAGCTACTCAGGAGGCTGAGGCAGGACAATTGCCTGAACCCAGGAGGTGGAGGTTGCGGTGAGCCGAGATCGCGCCATTGCACTCCAGCCTGGGTAACAAGAGGAAAACTCCATCTCAAAAAAAAAAAAAAAAAAAAATTTGTATTATAATAAAAATGTGCAGAAGAAAACAAAAGCACCAAGGTAAGATGATGTCAGAATGATTTCATAAAGATCTTCTGTGACAGTCTTATGTCTTTCCTTCATTTCAACAGTTATTTATTGCATGACTGCATGTCACACACTGTGCCAGGAGGTGCAGTAGTGACAAACATGAGAGTCGGTTCCTACAGACTCCCAATGAGAGAAGAATTTCTAGAATTTTTTATTTTTTGTCATTTAACCCGTATTACTTCTTCTTGTTTCTACACAGCTATTCATTGACTTACAAGATATGGTAGAAGAGATTTAAAAAATTACCATAATAATTGACCCATTATTCTCTAGGAGTCCCATCATCTGATAAAGATTTATTCTCAATTATATAAATATCATTAGTTATTGTTAAATAAAAAACTCAGTATATGTACTCTTCTAATCTCTTGAATTTACATATGTAGTTTTACTTGTACAATGCCCTTGTAAAAGTTAATATCTTTTCAATGTATCCGATTTAAAATCACCCCGGAGCATTGTGGGATTAGGGGAGTAGTGTGCCAAGGGAACACTGAATCTTATTCTATATAACTCAATGGAAGGAATCAGAAAGCAGCAGCTCCCTGCAGGGCCCCAAATGGTTAATTAACATTATCTGAGTGACAGTTAGACTTGGGATCTCTGAGCTGATGAGCTGATGTGGTATGAAGCTAAAAGATCTCCAGTAGCAACTGACAAAACAATCATTATAATTTGCCTCCATGAGACAAAGAAGAAATCAAACTCTCGAAGGAGCTGATCATTTCCCGTAAGCAGACATTTACTATAATTATTATTTTTATTGCTACCCTTCATATTCCTAATAGTTAATACTGTTACCATGGAGTTTAAAATCAACTGGTGGCGTTGATTGGCATGAAGATGAACGTTCCTGATAAAGAACACACACCAAAAGGGCGTTTCCTGGGATGACATCTGACTGGGGCAGAAATTATTGTTTTATGTTCTAATGCACTTTAAGTACTGTGTTTTCAACTTCTCCATAAATTCAAATACTTCCTAAATAATACATACTTTCTTCTAAAATGTGCTTACTTTCCATTCCTTAATTTTTTATTTGAAATTAGTATTAATGCATGATATTGAGGGTTGGTATCTTTCAAGTAATGTTCAGGGTGGATTTGTCTTGTAGGAATCCAATATCGTTTGATGAAAGTAATTCAGAAAACTACCCACAAATTGCTACAAGATCTCTTTCTTGGTATGATTTGAACATAGTCCCCTCATCTATGTTTACTGGCATTTAGGGCTTAGCTTTAATTACTATTCCCCCCATCCAGGGCCTTTATGGATTAACCATTTACCATTGTATTTTTGGCCTCAAAGGTTGATGATATGTTGGAAATTTGCATAAATTTATACCACACAGGCTGAGTCTAGGGCATGGAAGTGTATCGCCTGGCTCCTGAGCACAGCCATGCCTATGGTTTCTTGTTCTCTACTCTTTTGAAATGATACAACTTTAATCCTTTGTAAGAAAAGAGACCCTGAAAGAAAGCCAACTGTTAATCCTGATAATACATGTAAAAACAAAGTGAGGAAGATGTATTTAGAATTTATTGAGAAGGAATCTTGCTCTGTCACCCAGGCTGGATTGCAGTGGTGGAATCTTGGCTCACTACAACCTCCACCTCCCGGGTTCAAACAATTCTCCTGCTTCAGCCTCCAGAGTAGCTGGGATTACAGGCACTTGCTACCATGTCTGGCTAATTTTTGTATTTTTAGTCGAGATGAGGTTTCACTATGTTGGCCAGGCTGGTCTTGAACTCCTGACCTCGTGATCCACCCACCTTGGCCTCCCAAAGTGCTGGGATTATAGGAATGAGTCACTTACTCCACCTCTTCCTCTTCTTATAGGTATACTCGGGAGTTTGAGGCTGGAGAATCGCTTGAATCTGGGAGGTGGAGGTTGCATTTGAGATTGTGCCACTGCACTCCAGCCTGGGTGACAGAGGGAGACTCCAAAAGAAAAGAAAGAAAGAGAGAGAGAGACAGAGAGAGAGAGAAGGAAGGAAGGAAGAAGAAAGAAAAAGAAGGAAAGAAGAAAGAAAGAAAAAGAAAAAAGAAAGAAAGAAAGAAAGAAAGAAAGAAAAAGAAAGAAAGAAAGAAAGAGAAAGAAAGAAAGAAGAAAGAAAGAAAGGAAGAAAACTAATAAATGCTATAAATGATGACCATTGGTTTGGACTTCAAGAGAAAAATAATCTCCAACACAAAATAAAAATTTGACCATAACTTCAAGGTAGGTATCTTGATTAACAAGATAAATCAGCTGGGCGCGGTGACTCAAGCCTGTAATCCCAGCACTTTGGGAGGCCGAGGCGGGTGGATCATGAGGTCAAGAGATCGAGACCATCCTGGTCAACATGGTGAAACCCCGTCTCTACTAAAAATACAAAAAATTAGCTGGGCAGGGTGGCGCGTGCCTGTAGTCCCAGCTACTCAGGAGGCTGAGGCAGGAGAATTGCCTGAACCCTGGAGGCGGAGGTTGCTGTGAGCCGAGATTGCGCCATTGCACTCCAGCCGGAGTAACGAGTGAAACTCCATCTCAAACAAACAAACAACAACGACCACAACAAAACAAGATAAATCAAGTTGCTGGACTGATTTATCCAGGCAACCTTTTTATGGCATGGAGAGACTAGGTAATCAACTGGAATGCCTCTCTCTGCTTCTCTACTAAGAATCTGGCTCTGTTTTAAAGCTTCTCATTCCTGCCAGGCTTGCCAGGCTTTTCTAGATTAACCCCTCCAAGCCTCAGGAATCATAAAACACTTGGTTCCATGTGAAACTGTGTACAGGTTGTGGGTAAGAAAAAGGGAGCAACAGTGGGATGGAGAAAGGATCCTGTAGAGTTTCAGTTTCAGCCTTTACTTCCAGCTCTTTGCTGCTGAGATCTTTTTCTCGAAGCCAGCATTGACGGGATAAAATTGCATTTGGGTAGAGGAACATGGGCCTGAGTCTGGAATAATCCCATTTGGTTTCTGGCCATAAAAATAAGGTGAAGTCAGGTGGCTGATGAATCATCATCTCAGAAATACATTTTCTGGCTTCAAATCTTGTCCTGAAGCCACTTGACATAGTTTCTTCTTCCTTTAACTGCTTATGCTGAGTGGGACAGTAGATGAATTTTTCTTCCCTAATAACATGAGCCATTTTCACAGTATTAAAAGTATTTAATAAAGTTTTCATCCTTCAATTTCAGTTCAAATATCAGCCTCTTAGGGTGGGCTTCTGTAACTACTTCAGCTAAAGCAATCATCTCTTACCCTACACTCATGTCACACTCAATCACAGTATCTTATATTATCATCTTCATTGTACCCATCAGTATCTGAAATTATCCTGGTACATATTTATTGTCTGTATTGTCCTCCTAGAATGACATCTCCATGAAAAGGGGAACTTGTCTGTTCATAGTATCCTGAAAGTAGTACTTAGCTCAAGTGGGTACTCAAGGACTATTTTGGAATGAATTTAACTATGCCGTATAGGAATAAATTTTTTTAAAAAAAGTTAGATCGAAGCTACATTTAAATTCTTTCAAACATCTCTATTCACATTCTTAACCAGAAATACTTCTTTTTTCTTTCTGAGAAACGGTCTGGTTCTTTCAGCCAGGCTAGAGTTCAGTGGCATAATCTTGGTTCACTGCAACCTCTGCCTCCCAGGCTCAAGCAATCCTCTCACCTCAGCTTCCCGAGGAGCTGGGACCACAGGCACATATCACAATGGCGGATTAAGTTTTGTAATTTTTGTAGAGACAAGATCTCACTGTGTTGCCTAGGCTAGTCTCAAATTCCTAAACTCAGGCAATCTGTCCACCTCAGCCTCCCAAAGTGTTGGGATTACAGGCATGAGCCACTGTGCCTGGCAATAGTTGCTTACAATATAAAATTGTGTTTCATATTATTGCAAGCTACTAATGAGAGATCTATAGACAAAAGTTACCAACATGCAAATTGCTTTCTTTAAACTTAATTCCTTTCAAAATAATTGTTTAATATTTTTTAAAATGGAGTTTTGCTCTTGTTTTCCAGGCTGCAGTGCAGTGGCATGATCTTGGCTCACTGCAACCACTGCCTCTGGGGTTCAAGCGATTCTTCTGCCTCAGCCTCAGCCTCCCAAGTAGCTGGGATTATGGATGCCCACCATCACACCAGGCTAATTTTTGTATTTTTAGTAGAGATGGGGGTTTCACCACATTGGCCAGGCTGGTCTTGAATTCCTGACCTCAGGCGATCCGCCTGCCTCGGCCTCCCAAAGTGCTGGGATTACAGGCATGAGCCACCGCACCCAGCTGTATTTTAAAATTCTCAATGTAAGATTAAAGTTTAGTCTTAGTGATGTATTTAACACGATTTAGCTATCAAGCAGCTATACACATTTGCTTTATGGAGACATCAAAGAACTTCAGGATTTTTTTTGCCCTTTTTATGGTTTAGAGATTCTTCTTTCAAAACTGTAAATGAAAGTTAACTGAAAATGTGGGAATTTTCAGGCTGAAGTCATCTAGTGAATAAAGTTGTAATAAAGAGAGGAAACGGGGGCAAGAAAAAGGCAATGCTTTGTCTTTCTTTGATTTATTGCTGTAAGAGAAAGAAAAGTGTAATGATGATCCAACAGTTCTAAAAACCTTCCAGGAGGCTGACGCAGGAGAATTGCCTGAACCCAGGAGGCGGAGGTTGCAGTGAGCCGAGATCACGCCATTGCACTCCAGCCTGGGTAAAAAGAGCGAAACTCCATCTTAAAAAAAAAAACCTTCATCCATTTTAAACTATTTGATGAAAAACATTTTTAAGTAGAAAAATGCAGCATGTAGAAAAAATATAGTCTCTCTCCAGAGACTTTAAAAAGAACTCTTTATAGAATACCCTGAGAGCACTCACCTTATAGAGCTTTGCTATTCCTTTAGGGTCACACTTAGATCAATCAATTCAAATTGGGGTCTCATGATACCTGGCCTCCTGGGCAGCACAAAAGCTTGGTTTTTACTTCCTTTGGAAGTGATAACAAGAAAAGCTTGTTAAGAAGAGTTACATTGGCCGAGTGCGGTGGCTCATGCCTGTAATCCCAGCACTTTGAGAGGCCAATGCGGGCGGATCACGAGTTCAAGAGCTCGAGACCATCCTGGCCTGCATAGTGAAACCCCGTCTCTACTAAAATCCAAAAATTAGCTGGGCATGGTGGTGTGCGCCTGTAGTCCCAGCTGCTTGGGAGGCTCAGGCAGGAGAATGGCTTGAACCCAGGAACCCAGGAGGCGGAGGTTGCAAGAGCTGAGATCGGGCCACTGCACTCCAGCCTGGCCACAAAGTAAGATTCTGTCTCAAAAAAAAAAAAAAAAAAAAAAAATAGAAGAAGGGTTACATTGTGCCCCCCCACCGCCCAATTTATGTCTGCCTCCTAACCCTGGTACTTGCGAATGTGACCTCATTTGGAAATAGGGCCTTTGCAGACATAATCAAGTTTAGGATTCCGACACAAGATGATCCTGGATTTTAAGTAGGGCCTAAATCCAATGACTAGCATCTGTATGAGAGAGATGGGTGGGAGATTTGATACAGAGACAGAGAGGAGAAGATGGAGAGGAAGACCGTCTGAAGAAGGAGGCAGAGATGGCAGTGACGTCTCTACAAACAGTGAATGCTGCATTGCCAGCAAGCACGGGAAGCTAGGAGAGAGGCATTGAATGGATTCTTCCTATAAGCTTCCAGAAAAAGCAGCCAGTAGACACCTTGAGTTCACACTTCTTTTTTTTTTTTTTTAAGGGAAATTAGGTATAGGAAATGAATAAATAAATCATACGTCAATTGAAATGTAAAACAAAAACTTGTTGAAAAAATAAATGTCTGAAATCTGATACTTTGAAAGATTGGAAACAACTAGATGAAAAATAAAATAGAAATCATAATAGTAGATACAGAAGAAGGTAAGGGGATTATGGGCAAATACTAAGTAAACTATATAGTAGCAAGTTTTTAAATTTAGAAAAAAATATGATCTATTAGCAAAATACAAATTGCCAATATCAAAACAAGAAAATGGGAGAATGTGGATAACAATTTACCATTGACAAAATTGGAATATGCTTACAGTGCTAACATTGAAAAGAACACCCAGGAACAGATTCATCAATTTTTTTTTGAAATTACAATATTGTTTACAATGGTCCAGGCTATGGAAAAGATTTTTTTTTTTTTTTTTTTTGGAGAGAAGGAGAGGAAGAAAGAGGAAGAAAAAGAGGGAGAGAGAACAGGAATATTACTTTATTCTAAAAATGGGTATTAATAATGGCTGATCAATATTTTGTGTATTTAAAATGGAGAATGTATAGTTTGTATTTAAAGTGGAGAGCTCTATAAATACTTATTAAGTTTACTTGTTCTGGATCTGAGTTCAAGTTCTGGATATCCTTATTAATTTTCTGTCTCGTTGAGTCTAAATTTCTTTATGGGTCTTATGTATCTAGGTGTTAGGATCCTTAGTTCTTATTGCATTGATCCTTTTCAACTGTATCTTCACTGTATCTTTGTTGCTTTGAAATCTGTTTTATCAAATGCGTGAATTGCAACTCCTGCTTTTTGTTTATTTATTTATTTTTGCTCTCCATTTGGTTGGTAAATCTTTCTCCAACCCTTTGTTTTGAGTCTTTGTGTATCTTTGGATATAAAATGGGTCTGGATGTAGTATACCGTTAGGTTTTGGCTGTATCTTTTGATTGGGGTATTTAGTCGATTTAAATTTAGTATTACTGCCATTTGATGTTAACTGGCTATTTTATCCATTCGTTGATATAAATTCTTCTTTATGTTGATGCTCTTTACTTTTTGGTATATTTTTAGAAAGGCTAATACTGAAAGTTTTTGTAAAGCAGGCCTGGTGGTAATAAAATCTCTGAGTACTTGCTTGTTCATAAAAGATTTTATTTTTCCTTCAATTGTGAAGCTTAGTTTGGTAGGATATGAAATTCTGGGCTGAAAGTTCTGTTCTTTAAGGATGTTGAATATCAGCCCCCACTCTCTTCTGGCTTGTAGGGTTTCTGCTGAGAGATCTGCTGTAAGTCTAATAGGCTTCCCTTTATGGGTAACCTGACCTTTCTCTCTGGCTGCCCTTAGTATTTTCTCCTTCATTTCAACCCTGGTGAATCGAACGATTATGTGCCTTAGGGTTGCTCTTCTTGAGGAATGTCTTTGTGGTGTTCTCTGTATCACCTGGGGTTGAATAGTGTCCTGCTTTGCTAGATTGGGAAAATTCTCCTGGATAATATCCTAAAGAGTATTTTCCAGCTTGGATTCATGCTCTCCATCACATTCAGGTACACCTATCAAACGAAGATTAGGTCTTTCCACATAGTCCCACATTTCTTGGAGAAATGCTCATTCCTTTTTATCCTTTTCTCTCTATTCTTGTCTTCTCATTTTATTTCATTAAGTTGGTCTTCAACCTCTGATATCCTTTCTTCTGCTTGATCAATTTGGCTATTCAAACTTGTGCATATTTCACTAAGTTCTCGTGTTGTATTTTTCAACTCCATTAGTCCATTTATATTCCTCTCTATATTGTTCATTCTTTTTAGCATTTCATCAAACCTTTTTTCAAAGTTCTTAGTTTCTTTACATTGGGTTAGAACAAGTTCTTTCAACTCCCAAAAGTTTCTTATCCTCCACCTTCTGAAGCCTACTTCAGATAATGGAACACAGTCCTTTTCCATCAGGGCTTGTTCCGTTGCTGATGAGGAATTGCAATCCCCTGTAGAGGGAGAGGGATTCTGATTTTGGGTATTCTCAGACTTCTTAGGCTGGTTTTTTCTCTTTATTATGAATTTATCCATCTGTTGTCTTTACAATTACCGCCTTTCTAATTAGGTTTCTGAGTGGACGTCCAATTTATTGATTCCCAGTGCTAGAATCCGAGCAACCCACTGTGCCGGCCAAAACAGCAGTGATAAGACTGATGGTGTTCTTCTGCCTGGGAATCTCTGGTCTGGCTTCCTTCTTGAGTCCACAACAAGTGGCTCTGCCTTCCCAGAGCTCCAAACACCGGTCAGTAGGGGAACCAGTCCTGCTCACTTCGCACGAAGAGCTGCCACGCCGAGGCGCTAGCAAAACCGCCACGCCGGCCACAAGAGTTGCGCTGGTGACCCGTGGGGCTCCTCCACTGGAAATCCTCTGGTCCGTGAGCGATGAAAATTTGTCTGAAAGTGTGGCATCCTCTTGTTTTCTGGGCTTTCACTGGGAGCTACAATCCCGAGCTGTTAGTGATCAGCCATCTTGGATCTTGAGTTCACACTTCTGGCCTCCAGAAAAACTGTGACAGAATACCTTTCTGTGGTTTTACACCACCACGTTAGTGGTAATTTGTTTTGGCAGCCCAAATACAGTTGTCTGTTGTTAGAAATAGGCTTTCTTTTGGGGTATCTAAAAGTTTATGCAGAAAAAGACATCTTGTTACTTTGCAGACCACTGTGGGGCACTATAATCTGTATCTTTGGAAAATAATCCTTGAATGATCTTAATAAAAGGTTCTGTAGGCTTTGCCGCAATCAACCTTTGATTTCGGGGAACAGTGACAAGTCAAGACTCAGGAAAAAACATAAGCTACCTTGGGGCCCATGGAAAATCTACTTTCCCATTTAATAACACATAATATTCTTAGAGAAGAAAACATTATCATTTAGTAACCACTTCCTTTGGAAGTAAAAGCAAATTTTCTTTACAATGATTGCTTGGCATAGCTGTTCTTTGTTCAGTGGTGTTGTAATATTTTGATATTAATGTACCATAGGAAAATTAACCTTTAAATGACCAACAGACTAAGAGAAAGTAGAGCCAAGCAGAGTAGCATGTGCCTGTAGTCTCAGCTGTGTGGGAGGATTGCTTGAGCCCAGGAGTTCAAGACCAGCCTGGACAATATAGTAAGAATGTTTCTTGAAAAGAAAAAGTGAAAGCAGAAGAGGAGGGAGGTTGATAGTTCATTTTCTATCTATCTTAGCGGATAGTTCATTATCCATTAAAGGCTTAGGCTATATATTAAATTTATGATACACAAGGTAAACATGTAGAAGCTACTCTATTTGAAATGCATTTGATCTTTCAGAGCTCAGTATATAACTTTACTATTACTCAATCATTTGAACAAAAATTTTAGAAACATTCCTTACAGTTACTCCTTTTGACCCCCATATGTAACAATTCTGTAACTCTTATTTAAGTATCTCCTCTTAGTTCCACTGTCTTTGAAAAGGCTCATGCCACCTCATGACCAGACATTCTAACTGCTCTCTCAGCTTTATCACCTGTTTGTTCCAATCCATCCTCCATCCACATGACTTCTGGGTTATAATTTTTCTAGAACAAATCACATCATGTGAACACAATGGTACAAGAGATCTTTTGTCCTGGCCCCTGCCTAGTTTTCCAGTCATTTCTAACAATTCCTCCAACCCTCATGCTGGCCTGTTTGAGCAGATGTTCACAGTTGCCTACTGAACATCTCATCTCTCTTTTTTTCTGATTTTTTTTTTTTTTTTTGAGACGGAGTTTCGCTCTTGTTACCCAGACTGGAGTGCAATGGCACGATCTCGGCTCACTGCAACCTCCACCTCCTGGGTTCAAGCAAGTCTCCTGCCTCAGTCTCCCGAGTAGCTGGGACTACAGGTGCATGCCACCATGCCCAGCTAATTTTTGTATTTTCAGTAGAGATGGAGTTTCATCATGTTGACCAGATGGTCTCGATCTCTTGACCTCGTGATCCACCCGCCTCAGCTTTTCTGATTCTTAGAACTCCAGTTTACTGCAGGACATCGTCATTCTTACCATCGTGTTTATGGCCTTACTGTGAGAGTTTTACATATATGTATATCACTTAGGACCCAATTCAAATGGTACTGCTTTACAGATATTCACAACTTTATAACTTTAGGTTATATCTCCTGATGCTTCTACCAGTAGGAGACATAATCTATAATTTAATATATAGCCTAATGAATATTCACAGTTCAGGATTCATTCTGCAAGAAATGCTGCTTCATTTATAGGACTGTCTGGAATCTGAAATTGTTTGTGGGTCCACCTGATTTAGGTACTCTTCCCTTAGAAAAGTCTGAAAAAAATTATGATGCCATAGAAAATAATATTTAAAAGAATTGCTTTTATACCAACAAATAAATAATATGTATTGTTAGTGTAAGCATACATGTGCATATGTATATACACAGGTCTGTACATGCAGCCTGTGTAGTTTGCTTTTCTTTCCGAGATGTTGTTTTGCTCTTGTTGCCCATGCTGGAGTGCAGTGGTGCAATCTCAGCTCAGTGCAACCTCTGCCTCCTGGGTTCAAGTGATTCTCCTGCCTCAGCCTCCCTAGTAGCTGGAATTACAGGCATGCAAGCACCACCATGCCAGGCTAATTTTTTTGTCTTTTTAATAGAGATGGGTTTCCGCCATGTTGGCCAGGTTGGTCTCGAACTCTTGACCTCAGGTGTTCTGCCCGCCTTGGCCACTCATAGTGTGGGGATTACAGACATAAGCCACCACGAGGGGCCTAATATGTATTTTCATAGCAGAATTCCTATGCTGCTTGAAGCAGTTAGAATTTGTAAATTTGGGGAAGGGTGTCATAATATCAGTGCACGCCAATATTGCTTTATTCTTGCTCTAATGGCTATAGTTTTCAATTTTCTTAAATAAAACATTGTATTAAAGCGTGTGTTTATAAATGTGAATTACTATTAAATTAGCTTTCTTTTATTAGATGAACCAGGCTAATTGTAGGCCATAATATAATTCATGTTCTGATTTGAATAGTTGCTGTTTTATTCAGAATAAGAAACACTGTTTAGAATGCATCTAGTTTTACCAATGAAGTGCTACATAGAAATTGCAGAAACTTTGTTTGTTATACAAATTAATAGCAATATTATGAGTAAATTTCAAGATACTAATTACTCTTAAAAATACCTAAAAATAGAGGTGTCCTCAGACTGATTAATAGACTGCCTTTTGAAACTTTCTAATGATTAATATTCAAAAGCATCATAAGAAATGACATGACAATTCAAAATTCCCTCTATAGGTAAGTGGTTCCTACAAGACGCAATCATTCCTGGCCGGGCGCGGTGGCTCACGCCTGTAATCCCAGCACTTTGGGAGGCCGAGGTGGGCAGATCACGAGGTCAAGAGATCGAGACCATCCTGGCCAACATGGGGAAATCCTGTCTCTGCAAAAAAATACAAAAATTAGCTGGGTATGGTGGCACATGCCTGTGGTCCCAGCTACTCGGGAGGCTGAAGCAGAAGAATCGCTTGAACCCAAGAGGCAGAGGTTGCAGTGAGCCAAGATCGTGCCACTGCACTCCAGGCTGGAGACAGACCCAGACTACATCTAAAAAAAAAAAAAAGATGTAATCATTCCTAAATTGGAAAGTAAGAGGGATGTAGAACTATTAGGATGTTTGTAAAGTATCAGAGATGTAAGAAAAGATTACAAGGGATAGAAGGAAAGGCAATCGATTCTGTTAGAAGTCACCACTAATTCTTGTCCTCTCACTTGTATAATCACATTGTTTGTATAAAAGCCTTTCATATTTCATAGGATTGTAACTACTGGCTGTAAAACATATTGTGCATCTCTTAAAATAGATGAAACTAAAGGGATTTTGAGCCCTTTCGTTCCTGGAATGGAACAGAGAATTGATTTCCATATAACACATGATTGTGGAAATAAATTATTAAATGGTCAGACGTGCTTTGCTTTTTATCTCTGAGTATCACTTGTGGCCAAAGTATTGTTTATAGAAAAAACTTGGTTAATCTTCAAATGTGAAAAATATGAATGAATGTATTTTCTTATATCATACATTTTTCTAAAATGAAAACAAGCAAAATTCTATTAACCTGTTATCCAGAGCGACAGGCTTTCAGATAATCATTTATCAGTTGTTGGGGACTCCAGGGTACTAAAAGGCAGGGGACATTTGCATTCGTGACAGTCAAAATGGCTTCCTCAACCTCCTGTTAGTCAAATGTTTCAGCTTTTACTTGCAGCAAAGATTTCCTTCAAGCATCAAGCAAGTAATAAGCCGTAATACTACATGATTTGAATTTTGAGTCAAAACCATTTCTTCTCTGAGAAGATTTGAATGAGATGTTACAAGGTTTAAGCAGAGTCAGTCAGCCAGGGAGTACAGGCTGAATCCAGACCGTGGAAGTGTCCCGTTGACCGCATGGTGTCATTGATTTTCTCAGGGAATTAGATATAAAAATCCAGACTGGGACTTTTCTCACAACACTTCAAGTTCTATTACAAGTGAGCCAGCATCCTGCTTGGGGGCCCACCTGCTTTTGGTGGGCAGAAACCTCCTGTGTTCTCGTGTTTATTCTCTCAAAGCTTAGATCATGCCCTTGCCTGCTCAGCCCCTGCTGGCATTTCAGGTTGTAATTGCTGTGGAGGGAGAGGTGGGGTATGTTCTTTCTAGACATAGATTATTGAATTTCCAGTCAGAACCTACTACTCACGACTGGGTTTCTGAGGAGGGCTGGTTTGATTTGGGGAAATTTTGGACCATTGTGGTCTTAAAAACTTCACATCAGCCTGTAATCCCAGCACTTTGAGAGGCCAAGGCAGTCGGATCACTTGAGGTCAGGAGTTTGAGATCACCCTGGCCAACATGGTGAAACCCCGTCTCTACTATAAATACAAAAATTAGCTGGGGATGGTGGCACGCGTGCCTGTAAATCCCAGCTACTTGGGAGGCTGAGGCAGGAATATTGCCTAACCCTGGGAGGCAGTGAGCTGAAACAGAGGCACTGCACTCTAGCCTGGGCAACAGCGTGAGACTCTGTCTCAAAAACAAAAACAAAAAACATTCCACATCAGAGGAGTCCCTCCTGTTTTTGAAAGGAATCATCACCAAGATGGTAAGTTAGCCACACCCTTGGCCTTCCCTTGTATTCTTCCAGTTATTTGCTGTTTTGTTTCTTAATTGGCTCCTCAGTAACACGACCTCCACCATGTTTTGCTGTTATTTGGAAAATGCTTTCTCAGCCCCTGGCTGTAAGTTGTCATGCTAGGATCTTGCTTTCTTTGAGGCGAGTTATCTCTTTATGTTCCTCTCTGCAGTTTAGCCTATGCTTTTATTTCTCCGTCTAAGTCTTGGGATGATCCCTTCTTTCTATGCACAACACATATAATGGCTTTGAATTAATACATGGGGCAGGAGTGCCAGAGATTCTAGAGTGCACTCAACCAAGACACATCATTATCTGGTTTCAGCTCTATCACATCTTTCAAACTGCCCTCGAAGTTTATCAAGTCTGGCATCTTCTTTGCAGCCTTTCCACCATGTTGAGCTGTATGACTTATGCATATTGATCCACTTTTCTGAAGCTTCATTTTCTTATCTGTGAAGTGAAAATAAAAATAATCTAGATCCTAGGCTTGTTATGAAGATTTAATGTGGATGTGTATGGAGCCCCTCCTGACAAGACTTCCGTGGACTAGGTACTCCATAGAAGTAGTGACTCTCATGCTTCCTGATACCACCATGATTGTTGCTGTCAATCAATGTGGTAGTATTAGGTGCTGTGTTATTTTCTTCTATCCTTCATGTTCACTAAATATGGAGATTCCCCAGGTCCAACTATTAGCTCAATTTCTTTTCTATCTACAGTGACCGGGAAATGTATCCAAATTCCCAGGCTCACTCATTACCTCTATGTCGATGGATACGAATCTACATCTCCCAAATAATATTTCCATATTCTCAGTTTCCTGCTAAGTATTTGCATGCAACAAGTCTCATTACCTTCTCCATGCCTCAGTAAATTTCTCTTCTGGTTTGCCCTATTCCTGTTAATAAAAAATTTACTATTTCCATAACTCAGTCAAACCCCACATTTATTCATCTGTTTGTTCAATGTGAATTCAGCCCTGACAGTTCTAGGCACCATGATAGATGTTAGGGATATAAAGATGATCCTCAAGGAACTTGACAACATAATGCAGTGATCCTCCAACTGTGTGACAAGTCAGAAAGGCTTCAGTGTTTTTAAAAAAGGCAGATTCCAACACTTCATTCTAGACATACTGAATTAGAATCCTCAGGAGCAAGGCCTGGAATCTCTGTCTCTCAAAGCTCTTGAGGGTGTCTTGTTATTAAGCACGGCATAGAGCCACATATATCTAAAGAAGCTAAACAGAAAAAATAATTGACTACAAATCGATGTAGAAATAGCAATATTAGGTATCTGTAGAAGATGTAAAAAGCGTTAAAGAAAAACTGTCTGCGCCTGCCTGGAGGCCTCAAGGGAGGTATCAGGGAGGAACTACAGTATGGGATGAGTGAAGAGTAGAAAGGAAGGGAAGGAAAAGGGAACATCGTATACTAAGAGATGGAAATATCAGCAAGCTGGAGTTTCCTGGAAACCACAAGTCACTCAGTATTACTGGTGGGTAAGAGTCAGGAACCATGATGTGTCAAGGTGTGAGGCACAGCCTGAGTGAATACGTGCAGTGGTTAGGTCGGCCCAGTGGTGGTGGAATCGAGACTGACTTGGTTGAAAATCCTTGCACCATCGCTTGTTAGATAATTTTAAATCTCTATTCCTCGGTTTCTTTATTTCTTTTTTGAGATGAAGTTTCTCTCTGGTCCAGGCTGGAGTGCAGTGGCACAATCTTGGCTCACTGCAACCTCTGTCTCCTGGGTTCAAGCAAGTCCCCTGCCTCAGCCTCCCCAGTAGCTGGGACTACAGGCATGCACCACCACACCCGGCTAATTTTTTGTGTTTTAGTAGAGATTGGGTTTCACCATGTTGGCCAGGATGGTCTCAATCTCCTTACCTCGTGATCCACCCACCTTGGCCTCCCAAAGTGCTGGGATTACAGATGTGAGCCACTGTGCCCAGCCTATTTCAGTAAGAGGTGTAAATATCTCATAGGATTGTTAGGAGGCTAAAATAACACAGGTGAAGTGCTTAGAATGTGGTACTCAGTATCATGAGGTGTGGCTCGAGCTGGGGCAGGCAGTGTGTACATAGTGCTAGAGCAGGTGGACTCTGGGGTTAGTCTCTGGGTGGAGTCTCAGTCTATTCTTACTAATTGTGAATCTTTTGGCAGGTCTCTTTACTTTTAATAACTCACTCCCCATATCTTATTTGTGTCTATTCACACAATTCATCTTCCTAAATCCAGATGTCACCATTGAATTCAGCAAGTATTTATTAAGCTTTTCCTACAGGCAAGAAAATAGATCATTCCTTCCGTGGCTTCTTGTATATGCATAAAGGCGACCTCATTAAAAGATGCCATTTAAACATCTTCCAACATTTGCCCCGAAATGTTCTTCCCAGGGTTCTCTCCCACCCCTCGGTTATTTATATTTTTTACCATGAGAAAATCCTGCTCTGTGTTTTGACACCTTTGGTCTTTGCTCATTACAGTCCCCCAAACCAAGAATATCCTCCCTTGAGATGGCTTTTGTAATCTACCTATGTGTCCTTCAAAACCCAGCTCGAATGCTAGGTCCTCCATGAAGCCTTCCCAAGTCAGTCAAACTGTAATTGAACTTGAGCCTCTATAAAGATGTTTGAATCTCCATTAAGGCATTTATCACTTACTGCTTTCATGAGAGTTATTTGCACATATTCCATAAGCTCCTTGAGAACAGAGCCTGTGTCTAATTCATCTTGAACCTGCTTCATGATATGCATAAACTGATTTACTCATTGACAGTACTCAAGGGTGGCCCTTCTGTAGAAGAACATCATAATTAAATTCTGAAGTTTTCTACAGCTGACTAAAATTCTTATCCATATTTCACTCTTTTCTCTAATCCTTACTGTCTTCTCTTACTCACTATTGCAATATATTTTAAAATAAAATCTTTACAGTTTTCAGAGAAAAGGTACTATTTAGGTATCTCCTAATTAAATATGTATTATTTTGAATTTTTACAGAAGAAAGGTGATTGAGAGAGCATTATTACTATTGTGGTAGCAGGCACTTATAAATAGTAACAACAACAAAATATTAAAACAAGCAAGATTATGAAAGCAATTCTAAACAAAAGGTAATTATAACACAAGGAATTTAAAAGCTCCAGGTTCTGACTTTTTTTGCAGGGAGTTTGATACAAAGGACATATTACAGCTGACAGAGAACGATGTGTACATCTGAAGAAAGATGACTTTAGGTAATTGAAAAGTGTATTTTTCTTTTAATCCCAGAGAGAGCAACATAGTTATGCGAATTTCACCAAAATGAATAAGTAACATAGAGTGTAGCAGCCATTTAAGCAGAAAAATCCCTTTTGGTATAGTACGTAGACTTCTGCACAGAAATATTGTTGAAAATGATCATAGATTCATTATAGATTCAGTGATTTCTTACTCCAGAAATCCATTAGCAATGATAGTGGAATGCCAGACTTCTTTATCACATACATAAGCAAATATAGGGCTAAAGCTAACTTGAATCCATTAGAGATTCTGCAGGTTAAAATATAAATATAGCCGGGCACGGTGGCTCATGCCTGTAATCCCAGCACTTTGGGAGGCGAAGGCGGGTAGATCAAGAGGTCAAGAGATCGAGACCATCCTGGTCAACATAGTGAAACCCTGTCTCTACTAAAAATACAAAAAATTAGCTGGGCATGGTGGTGCCTGCCTGTAATCCCAGCTACTCGGGAGGCTGAGGCAGGAGAATTGCCTGAACCCCGGAGGCGGAGGTTGCGGTGAGCCGAGATCGCGCCATTGCACTCCAGCCTGGGTAACAAGAGAGAAAAAGTCCATCTCAAATATATATATATAAAGTATACAAGAAGATGTGTGTAGACTATGTGCAGGTACTACACATTTTATATGAGGAACTTGAGCATCCATGGATTTTGAGATTTGCACGAGTTCTGGAATCAATTCCTCGTGAATACAGAGGAACAACTGTGCATACCTTTTATGTACTCTGCTATTAGTAATTGTCTTGTTTTCTCTTGACTTACTATTGAACACACAGACTGCTAATTTATTACCAAAATCTCTTCTATAGGAGTAAATCTCATCTCAGTATTTACAAGCATATCAGGTATTAATTTTATCTTCTTGAGGACAGTCATCCTCCTGCTTCTGCCTGTACTGGTGGTTTTCCAAGCTTGTTCTGTCTCTATTGCCTGGGTCATCCTCTTGCTTTGCTCCACTGTGGGATCTCCTGTGTTCAAGGTTTGTCTCTCTCGGGCTATAGATTAGTCATATTTCAAACATCAAGATGATAATAACATCAGTGAGAAGAGAAACGAAGCCCCGAAGGAATAAAAGCCCTGTGTTTTTAATCTACAGGATATTTAATCACATTTTGTGTTTTAAAATTTTAATTGGCCTCTCATGCCATTTCACTTAAAATAAATTTTCCTTTTAAATGTCTGTGAAGCGTATTTTCAGTTTTAACATATTACCTTTTAAGAAGGGCAATTGAAGATGTGTTAAATATATAGCACAGTTAAATCATACAGAAAATGGAGTGCTTTTTTGTTTTTAGAATTTTAGTTGCTTATATAAAAGTCTAAGTAAAATAGATGGTTTGTAATATGCTCAAGTGGAACAATTTATATTTTATGATTTTGAAGACTAACAAGGTGAAATCCGCAAAGTTCAGATATGTACTTAACTCTCTGTAATTAGCCATCCCAAACAGAATCTCAGCCAAGATTTTTGCAATATTAACTAGCTGATTCTAACATTTACATGAAAATGCAGAGGGCAAAAACTGGCGAAGATGATCTTGAATAAGAAAAAAAGTCAAACTACCAGAAACCAAGACCTGTTATAAGGCTATAGTAATCAAGACGGTGTTATCTGTGCACAGATAGACAGACCAATGGAGAACACAGGGAGTTCAGCAACAAATCTACACATATAAGGTCACGTGATTTATGACAAGGTGACCCTAGAGTGCCGTGGATAAAGGTTTTTTTTTTTTTTGAGACGGAGTTTCGCTCTTGTTACCCAGGCTGGAGTGCAATGGCGCGATCTCGGCTCACCGCAACCTCCGCCTCCTGGGTTCAGGCAATTCTCCTGCCTCAGCCTCCCGAGTAGCTGGGATTACAGGCACGCGCCACCATGCCCAGCTAATTTTTTTGTATTTTTAGTAGAGATGGGGTTTCACCATGTTGACCAGGATGGTCCCGATCTCTTGACCTCGTGATCCACCCGCCTCGGCCTCCCAAGGTGCTGGGATTACAGGCGTGAGCCACCGCGCCTGCCCCCGATAAAAGTCTTTTTAATCAACAGTACTGGTGTAACTGGATATCCACATGGGAAAAAAAATGTGTCTTGACCATTTAGACATTTTTTTGGTATGGTGGCATACAAAGAAATAAATTCCAGTGGATTTAAAATCTAAATGTGAGAGCAAAACAATAAAACGTAAAGAAAAAGTCACAGAAGAACATCTTCAAGACTTTGGAGTAGGTAAAGATTTTTAAAAACAGTATAAGCTGAACTTTATTAAAATTAAGAACTTCTATTTATCAAAAGATACCATTAACAGAGATTAAAGCCAAGCCACATGTAGGAAAAGATATTTAAAATACATGTATGAAAAGGAAACAAATCAATAAGACAAAGATAAACAACTAATAAAAATAGGCAAAAATATTTGAATAGGCACTTTACAAAAGATTATTCTAATTGTTAACAAGTATATAAGATGCCCAACATCATCAATCATTAGGGAAATTAAAATCATAATGAGGCTGGGCATGTTGGCTCACACCTGTAATCCCAGCACTTTGGGAGGCCAAGGCTGGCAGATCACAAGGTCAGGAAATCGAGACCATCCTGGACAACATGGTGAAATCCCATTTCTACTAAAAATACAAAACTTAGCCGGGTGTGGTGGCGGGTGCCTGTAGTTCCAGCTACTCAGTAGGCTGAGGCAGGAGAGTAGCTTCAACCTGGGAGGCAGAGGTTCTGGTGAAAGAGTGAGACTCTCTTAAAAAAGAAATCATAACCAGATTCTTCTATAAACCCACCAGAATGACTAAAATGTAAAAAGATTGTCGGTTAGTGACGATGTGGAGAAATTGGAATCTTTTTGCATTGCTGGTGGGAATGTAAAGTGGGTGCAGCCGCTGTGGAAAACAGTATGGCAGTTACTCAAAAAATTAAACTTAGAATTACTATATCATTGCCAAGCATGGTAGCTCACTCCTGTAATCCCAGTACTTTGAGAGGCTGAGGCAGGTGGATTGCCTGAGCTCAGGAATTCAAGACCAGCCTGGGCAACATGGTGAAACCCTGTTTCTACTAAAAATATTTAAAAATTAGCTGGGCCTGGTGGTGCATGCCTGTAATCCTAGCTATTTGGGAGGCTGAAGTGGGAAGATCCCTTGAACTCAGGAGGCAGAAGTTGCAGTGAGCCAAGATCACATCACTGAATTCCAGCTTGGACAACAGAGTGGGACTCCATCTCAACTCAAAGAAAAAAAAAAGAGCTAAGATATTTGAGGACCAGAGTCATTAAACATTAATGATTGCAGCTGTAGTTTACCAACCCTGAGGACTTTACTTGTTCTGTATCAGTTTCTCATATCGCATATATTCAAGAGTCTGGAGTGAAATTGCTAGATAAAATACAAGTTACTGGTTACATTTGAATTTCAGATAAACACTGATTTTTTTTTTCTTGTATGAGTATGTCCCCGGCAATATTTATTACAATTACAAATATTGCTGGGGACATATTCATACAAGAAAAAAATCATTTGGAATAAATTTTGCCATAGACATATGAAAAGGCTATCTGAAATTCAAATTTAACTGTACTTCCTGGACCCACCACACTATTTCTCCTTCCTCAGAACCCCCAATTACATTGAAGCACATGTTTTCAGACTCTACCATCAACCATCCCTCCTTATTGAAGTTGTCTGTCATGCTTGTGGTCACTTCTGTCAAATCACTGATAATTCTAGCACTTGGTTCTTCTCTTTCTTCCTCTCAGTACGTATTTCCATTATCATTCCTTATGATTATGTTATCTACATAGACCACAATTCAATATCCCTGCTTCTGATTTCCTTTACCTTCTCATTTCAAACACTTCCTCCATTTCAATTCAAAAAGAAGCAGAAAGAAGATGAAGATTTTTTGCAATATTAAATAGGGTGGTCTGGCACAGTGGGTCACGCCTGTAATCTCAGCACTTTGGGAGGCCGAGGCAGGTGGATTGCCTGAGGTAGGGAGTTTGAGACCAGCCTAACCAACATGGAGAAACCCTCGTCTTTACTAAAAATAAATAATTAGCCAGGTGTGGTTCACACGTCTGTAATCCCAGCTACTCAGGAGGCTGAGGCAGGAGAATCGATTGAACCCGGGAAGTGGAGGTTGCGGTGAGTCAAGATCGTGCCATTGCACTCCAGCCTGGGCAACAAGAGCGAAACTCCGTCTCAAATAATAATAATGATAATAATAATAATAATAATAATAATAATGTGGTTAGAGAAGCCACATGAGAAGATAATACTTGAGCCAACATCCTGAAGGAGATGAGGGGCCCAAATTTGCTGACTCTGGAGAAACAGTCCAGGAAGAGGAAACAGTAATTGCAAAGGCCCTGAGGCAGAAACCTTCCAGATTTATTTTAGAAAGTTTCTTGAGACCAGGGATTAAATCTTGTTTTTTTTTTTCTTTGAGACGGAGTTTCGCTCTTGTTACCCAGGCTGGAGTGCAATGGCGAGATCTCGGCTCACTGCAACCTTCGACTCCTGGAATCAAGCAATTCTCCTGCCTCAGCCTCCTGACTAGCTGGGATTACAGGCACGCGCCACCATGCCCAGCTAAGTTTTTGTATTTTTAGTAGAGACGGGTTTTCACCATGTTGACCAGGATGGTCTCAATCTCTTGACCTCGTGATCCACCCGCCTCGGCCTCCCGACCAGGGATTAAATCTTACACTTGGTGGTATTATTGATTGTGCTCAATAATACTTTACCTGCAGGAGTAATTCATATAATATGATGACTCATAGAAGAGCATGATAAATTCCTGATTAATAAATGATTAAGAGGCACCTTGGTGAAAAGTTATTAAGTATGTTTGGAAATCATTTTCTGCCTGTAAGACCTTGCAATCAAATGATAGGATTTAGGGTTCTCAACAATACATAAAATAAAAGCATAAATTAAATAAGGAATTAATATTATATATAACGAGTAAATCGCATTTAGAGAGGCACAATATGAACAGAACTTCAGAAGTTGCATATAAGCTTCATATGCAGAATATTTTTCTGAGGCGTTCAGATTTTTCTCCACATTTTAATTGGAGGGCTTTAAAATATTCTAGTCTTAGAACAGCATATTAACCTGTTGTCTTCTCCTACAGGCCACGTTTCTGTATTTTTTCCATGCTCTTGATTCTTGTTTCTAATTCAATAAGAATATTGAGGAATAGAGGTAATGAAGGATAGTGAAGATCAGACATTTTAAAGCAATTTATTCAATGGAGATTTATTCGGCACCTGCCAAGTGAGTGAAACCCCGAAATGTATATATTCTAGTGCCGAGGACAGAGTCCACACCTAGCAGATTATTTAGTAAATTTTTGTATAATGAATTGAGCGAATAAAAGAATGAATAAATGAAATGCATCGAGGAAATGTCTTTTCTGAGGTATCTGGATTTGAGGCCAACAGGGTCAGAGTCACATTTTCAATTCTGCTTGATAATTTCTAGAATATAATAGAGGATGTGGACAAAGAGAAAATAAAGAAAGCGGTGAACTTCAGAACTAGACGGCGCAGACGCGGCGGCTGATTTTGTCTACAAACGGCCCCGGTAGCCTTTCCGTCCCTCATCATTTACGCAGCTGCGACCGGTAGTGACGTCACGAGATTTGGCGCTCGCGGAAAATTTTGTCTCTGTGGGGTGGGGAAGAACGCGCGCTTGCGCGGGACTTTCAAGCGTAGGAACCCGGGAACTGGAGCTGCCATGAGCCTTTGGGTGGATAAGTATCGGCCCTGCTCTTTGGGACGGCTGGACTATCACAAGGAGCAGGCGGCCCAGCTGCGCAACCTGGTGAGTCCGCGGAGGCCGGGAGCGTGGGAGAGGGGAGCCCCAGGCTGGGGGTTTCGCGCCCCTGAGGAGCAGTGCTTCCCCCTCCAGCATTGGAAGGTGATAAGTAAGATGGAGAAAAATAAAACAGGGAAGGGGGAAAAGGTGTAGGGGACGGGCTTTTGTTTTTAAACCAGAAAAGCTCCACTGAGAAGTGGCATCTGAGCCAAGACTTGAAGGAAATGGCAAAGTCATAAATACAGAAATCTGAGCAAAGAGTGGAACAGGTAAGAGGTACAGCAAGTGCAAAATCTTCGGGCAGGGATGTGCACAGCGTATTCTAAGAACCTCAGGAGGCTGGTGGAGCCGATAATGGTGAACCAGCAGGAAGTGTAATCGGAGATGGGGTGTGTGTGTTGGGATGGAGTTGGTACACACCCAGTAAGTCTCAGAATGAGATGGGAAGCCATTGGAGCATTTTGAGCAGAGGTGACACCATGTGATTTGCTTTTTAACTGGCTTAAAATGTCTCGATGTCAGTGTCGTCATTTACAAGGAAAGTGTTGTAAATGTGTATTTACTCCAAAGATCATTTCTAATCTTCAGATAAATTGTATTAGGATGTTCCTGAGATTAGTTATTATTATTTTTTTTTCCGGAGACAGTTTCGCTCTTGTTGCCCAGGATGGAGTGCAATGGCATGATCTCAAATCGGCTCACTGTAACCTCTGCCTCCCGGGTTCCAGCTATTCTCCTGCCTCAGCCTCCTGAGTAGCTGGCATTGCAGACGCCTGCCGCCACACCCGGCTAATTTTTGTATTTTTAGTAGAGAGAGGCTTTCATCACGTTGGCCAGGCTAGTCTCGAACTCCTGACTTCAGGTGATCCGTCCGCCGGCCTCCCAAAGTGCTGGAATTACAGGTGTGAGCCTCTGCGTCTGGCTGAGGGTAGTTCTTTACTAAAGAGTTCCTCCCCTCTGTCCTTATGCCTCTTTGTCTGTTGTAGTTGATAGAAGTGTCTAATGGCAATGTTTTGTGAGGAAGAAACAACCTTTCAGGGAGTAGAGAGGAAAGAAGTATCTTTAGGAGAATAAGTTACTTAGTGTCTGTGGGAGACATTTATCCACTCCTTTTAAGGACCCCAAATTAATATATGATGCTGATGGAAACGTTTTTGCCCAATACCCTGGTTTTCCCTTACCGACCTTTCTTAGATGTACAGATACTGTTTGTTAAGTGCTTCTTAAAAATAAGAAATAATAAGAAAAGACTGTATATATGCAAGTCATTAGAATAGTTGATAGTGTTGTGAGATTGAAGGTTTTTTTTTTGGTCTCTATTAATACTGCATCCATACTAATTTAAAATAAATTAATTACTGCAGTATCCTTCTTTTATAGACAAATTACATTTTCCATCAATAGCTTTGTCTTCAGTTTTCCTAGTCATAGAATACATTTTATTTTCTGTGGCCACTTTTTTGTTGTATAGAATTTGGAATGTAGTTTTCGGATACCAATTTAATATACTGGTCTTATGTGTTAAATTTGCTTTTAAAAAAAAGTTCATCTGTTTATTCTTTTACTTGCAGTTTAATAAAACTATGTGACATTAAAAGCATAACCCTTATTTTTGGCTAGATTAAAGTTTAAAAAACAAAGGCAGTAAGTGTCTGTGGGAGAGCCGTGGTTTTCCACCGTATTAGATTGAAGGATTCCTCTCCTTGAGACTTTTCAGTGACAGAGATGGATGAATTTACAAAGTGTTAAAATTCATTGCAATAAGCGCCTCTGTTTAGATATGTATCCCACTTTTTCAGTAATGGTTATTTGCAGAACTTTGCTTTACAAGATTTTATGTTTCTGAGGCTAAGGTCATCTTTCTAGCCTTCATAGTACTGGTTCCCAAACCAGACTGATCATCAGAAACACCTGAAAAGCTTTTGCAAAACTCATCATCAGCAGATACTGTTAGTGCCATACCCAGTCCTCTTGCTTTTAAGTGCACACAGACTGACTTCTGACTACTAACTTTTGTACATCTGTACTTTACCAGAGGGCTTTTGTCTCTTTTGACACCCATAAGCAGATTCGAAATGCCTGGAATTAATGCTCTCTCTTTTCCCCCATCTACTTTCCTAAGCAGGCTTCAAGAAGGAACTAATCAGAGATCATTATGCAGCAGGTTCCCCACCCGCTAGGTGGGTTAACACTGTGGTGGATGTTTATGTTGGCTTTAAGAGTTTCCCTAGCAGTATCAAAGAAAGATGCCTGGAGGTATTCAGCTTCACAACGCCCTCTTACTGGCTGTCAGCCTTTGCCAGTTTTGCATCTCCACTCTCCTATGAAGTTTTCCTTTATCTCACAAATAACCTCCCAAAGAAACCAAATGCACTGAATTGTTATCCAGGGACTGTTTTTAATAGTCCAAACTAAGAAAGGCCTGAATCTCAGAGTTACAGAATCCTAATCTCATGGGTGATAGGGTCTAATCGTCAGTCAGTCCTTTATTTTAGAAAGTTTTCTAGGAGATTCTGATAGCCAGATTTGGGAGTTCCTGCTTTCTTAGCATTTAGTTTTGTATCTTGCATGTACTGTGTCATGTATATAAGTTATACAAAATTAGTGCCAGGTGAATAGTAAACATTTCAGAATATATCAAAAGATACACAATATTTTATATATCTACCCATCAGACTTCAAGTTTTACACATACATAACTTGGGTGTATCTACCCATGAACTTGGAGTTTCATGGGTAGACACATAAAATATTTGATGCTTAAAAAGTAGTTTGGTTCTACCTAGAGTGGTTCAGTTTGACTAGGGAAAAATGTCTTGTTCTTTTTTTTTCCAGGTGCAGTGTGGTGACTTTCCTCATCTCTTAGTGTATGGACCATCAGGTGCTGGAAAAAAGACAAGAATTATGTGTATTCTACGTGAACTTTATGGTGTTGGAGTGGAAAAATTGAGAATTGAACATCAGACCATCACAGTAAGCATTTCACTTTGAGGCCCTGAAAGTAATTCATAGTAGGGACTTTCAGTTGGTCATGTATGCCCCCATAACCCAGATGCTTCCTAATGTATGATTTAAATAAGAATTCCACAGGTAGTCTTGGGGCACAGGATTTGAGAGCTATGGATTTATGGACCTATTATAACCAGAGCAAAGCCATTTATGTTAGATAGGAAATAAGAGCAACAAGGGGGTTAGGGTAAAATGTAGAGGGTGAGATTAGTTTCAGATTACCTAATAAGACAGTGTCTTAGCTGGAATTAGAACTCAGGTTTCCAAACTTTATCCTGAGAGCAGTAGTGGGGATGGAAAGAAAGAGAATGATTTTGAGACAAAATGTTAAACATGGTATCAAATGACTTGGTAAAGAGTGGCAGCTGATTGACTGGGAAAGGAGGCCTGAAACTCTGGGATGTTGAGAGGCTTATGTGATCTTGGCCCTTGCCGAGATGTCCAGCTTCCTACCATGTACCACAGTTGTATGCTCTTCCGTTACGGATGATGTTTAAGATCTAGCTGACACGTAGCCTTCCTTTTCCTACCGCATTAGAATGAACTTTTCTTCTACAACTTCTAGTTTATACTTTTAGTAGTACTTACTTTGTTTTTCTTTGGTTGTTGTAATTTATACATCATCTACTTTGAAAGATTGTATTTGTTTTGACTGTATGTAGAGAACATGTTGTATTCATTTTCATATCCATAGCCTCTGGTAGAATGTCTTTTTATCTTTTATTTTATTTTATTTTATTTATTTATTTTTTGAGATGGAGTTTCGCTCTTGTTACCCAGGCTGGAGTGCAATGGTGCGATCTCGGCTCACTGCAACCTGTGCCTCCTGGGTTCAGGCAATTCTCTTGCCTCAGCCTCCTGAGTAGCTGGGATTACAGGCACGCACCACCATGCCCAGCTAATTTTTTGTATTTTTAGTAGAGACGGGGTTTCACCATGTTGACCAGGTTGGTCTCGATATCTTGACCTTGTGATCTACCCGCCTTGGCCTCCCAAAGTGCTGGGATTACAGGCTTGAGCCACCACGCCCGGCCTAGTGTCTTTAATAATTAGTCATTGAAAAAAACATGCTGGCTGTGGATGGTAGCGCTATTAACAATCTTCAGGAAGGTAACTGGGTTTTAGGCTAATGTAGATTAGCATATATTTAGTTACATTGAGTTTGAGATGCTGGTTGTATGTTTTGGTGGAAATTCTTATAAAATATATAGGGACAAATTTAACAAAAATGGTGTGGGATCTGCCAGAAGAAACTAACATCTTATAGAGGGACAATAAGTAACCAATCAAATGGAATATTTCATCATGTTCCCAGACAGGAGGCTTAAGGTTTTAAATTATCTTTTGCCCCAGGTGACACTAAATATCAATGTAATTCTAATTCAAATTTAAGCGGTTGTTACAATTCTATGAAATGATCGTAAAGTCCATCCATATGGAACAGTACATTTCTGAGACTAGCCAAAGTAATTATGAAAAAAGATTAGTGAAGTGGGGCTTGCGTTAGGTACCATGTAGTAAATCTTAGTGTATGACTAGTACATATAAAACAGTATTATTTTGGCATGAAAGTAGAGAATCAACATGCTGACTGTGGATGGTAGCATGTGAAATTGGAAAGAGAACTTAGAAATATGGTGGGGTTTCTATTTCGAATCAGTGGAAGAGGATGAGCCAGCAGAGTGTGCCGTCATAGCTAGTTATCTATCCTGAGAGAACAAAATTGAGTCCCTATGACATACAATTTATAAAGACAAATTCCAGATGAATTAAAGACTTAAATGTTAAAATGAAACACTAAAATCATACAGTAAAATTTTTTAGACTATATGAATTGCTCACGGGTCAATAAAACGTTTTTTTGGAAAGCATGGAAACTAAAACTTCTTCTCTAGAGAAGAAAAGAAGTAGGTACTTGGATATATATGAATTTGAAAAATTGCTATGACAGAAATTGTACATAAAATCAATAGAAAAATGAAAGATTGTCACAAAACATTTTGAAGGAATGCATAAATAAAAGATTTTTACAAATTGGCAATAAAAAAGACAATCTGGTAGAAAACTGAATAATAGATTCTTCTGTAACAGATAGTCACAGGAGAAAAATATAAGTGGCAGTAAACACATATAAGGATGCTTGACCTTTGTGATAGTCAAGCAGTGTGAGTCTGTTATATATTCACCAAACTGAAAAATTGAAACTCCTGATCAAACCTACTCTAGATGGGGAGTGTTGGGAAAGAGTGTTGCCAGTGGGAAAGTGAATTGTTAGACTTGTTTTGTGAAGCAGACTGGTTTATACATACACACATACACACACATATGTATTATTTTAAAGTTAGAAAGCACATTCCCTTCAATCCAGGAAATCTTTATTGGGAATCTCTTACATAGAAATGAAAGCAGTATATGCAATGTATACACAAAGATGTTGATTGTGGAGTTGAGTACAGAAAACAAAATATCCATCAGTATGATTAGCTTTGGAACATCCACGCTATAGGTTGGTGTGTGACTGTAACACTGTACCAGTTGTCTGAGAGGGATTGCCAAGATAAGTAGGAAAAGCAAAACACAGAGACATGTGTATGATTTCCTATTTTTTTAATTTTTATTTTGTACAGGAAATATTGACACTCCATAAAATATATATTTGTGTATGTTTATTTTTGTGTTAACATGGAAAAGGCTGAAAGGAACAGATCGTTTCCAATGATCTGTATATCAGATGGTATACAGAGTTGGTTTGAGGATTTCTGGAGATAAAGAAAAGAAGTAGTCACAATAAAATGGGATGTGTAATTTGACCCAGTTTATATAAAAACGTGTTATCTGCACATTGAGGAAAGAATGGGATCAACAAAATTAAAACACGAATGGTGGTTATTTCAAGTTTTACTTTGTATAATAAAAGGAAGCCAATGAAAATACAAAAGAGTGGGGAAATGGCCAGTAGATAAATGTGAAAAATATCTTTTTCTTTGTCCATAGACTCCATCTAAAAAAAAAATCGAAATCAGCACCATTGCAAGTAACTACCACCTTGAAGTTAATCCTAGGTAAGTTACTACTATATAGAAATTAAGCATTTTTAGAAAAATTGTTTTTGGGTTTTTTTTTTTTTTTTACAGATTGAAACCCTTTTTTGAAATAAATTGATATATGTGGAAGCACAGTTTATAAAACATATTAAAGTGGAGCTGCCCTGCTTGAAATGGGAATCCTAAAGCCCTTCCTGTTTTGCCTTTTCTGTCAAATAATTTCAACAATATGTTTACCTTTTCTAGCTCTAGGGAACTCATTGATGTACACATAGTATATTGTATTGTCGGTAAGTTTTTGTTAAATTATATAGGCTCATTTATTACTTATGAGCAGTGTGTCTTAAAAAGTTTATAATGTTTGTAGTAAATATTTCAGAAATTGAGTTGCCAAATCTGAATTTGTTACTCTCTTTTAAGTTTCTTGATTAGAGGTATTCTAATAGTCCACCAACCCATATCTTTATTTTCTATCATGTGATAATAAAATTAGGAACTTGTTGGAGAGGCATGGAAAACTCATGCAACAGGTGTTAAGTATTAAGTGGTGTAGAAATGATTCTGGGAGCTAAATTGGGTAAGCTGCAATGATCTGTGGGGCTGGATGAGTTCTTAAAGGAAACAGAATTGAGGATATTGTCAGGCAAACTCAAAATGGGCAGTGGCACAGAGGCAAGAGTGAACATCCATTTCAGGGAGAGGGAGGAGACTGAATGCAGCAGGAAGAATCGCGTTGCAAGCTAATATGTATGTCGTTTTCAGTAGCAGGCACTGTGTGAGAAGCTTTACCTGGATTATTTAATCTTTTAAACAACCCTAACAGATAGGTATTATTGTTTTCTCTAGGCATCTCAAAGAAAACTAAGAGAAATAAGGTTGTTGGGAATGAGTTTAATCATAAAAACAGAGCGAATGTTAATTCCATAAACAAATGGAGAATGTTGTGGATTCTTGGCTAGGAAAATGATCATAAGAACAATACTGTAGGTATATTGATCTATAATAATAGTAATGACTTGGGAAAACTTAGTGGCTGTTTGAGAAAATAAAGTTATCTGCTTTGACCTCATTTTCTCATTGTGAGTTCTGAAGCATGGATAACCAGTTGGAGAATAAGCCAGTTGCTTTTGGGGTGATTGAAATTAACATTCATGCAGCCTAAATTGACTTCTGTTGGTTTGAGAGGTCCTTGACTGAAGTGCCAAAGCAATAATGTTGGTGTAAATGACAGATCAGTACCTGTAAGTCACCAGTTTACAGAGTTTGACTTGTGGCTTAAACTCAGTTTGCTTGTCTCATCGCCTTACTGAGTCTGAATTGATTCCATTCTAGTGCTGGGAGCAGACTTCTCTTTGTTTGTTCTCTCCTAGATCTTTGCTATTTGGGGGATGTAGACGAGGAATGGGGATTGAATTTCTGTTTCAAAAAGTTGTTTTTGTATTTTGAACAATTATAGATAATTGAGAAACGAGCTGTAATTAGGTATTAGTTTTCAATAGTGGGTTCGGAAACGTCCAAGTATTTGCTAAACTGTGCCCTAATTATTAGTAGTTGCTCTTTTTATGTTAAAGTAGACTTAATGTAAGAACATGTTTAGTGTTTTCAGTGATGTTTATCCAATTGGAATACTGTTTGTATTTTTAATGACCCTAAAACTTTTTACTTTTAAAGGGCTTATAATTAGAGTTAGGTGATATTCTTTTTGACTACTTACGAACTCAACATTTTTCTTATAACACTATTAAGGGCATACTGTATACCATTATTTTTGTTTTGTGTAGTGATGCTGGAAATAGTGACCGAGTAGTAATTCAGGAGATGTTGAAAACAGTGGCACAATCACAGCAACTTGAAACACTCTCTCAAAGGGATTTTAAAGGTATGTGATCCAAAGACTTCTTTTCATGCAGCTGCCAAGCATTAGTACTTTTTTTTTTTAAAGTTATGAAAGTGAACAAGAGAGAAGCCTGATCTCTGTGCTCATGGGAGTTTATAGTCTAATGGAATTGAATTTATGTGAAAGAGGATTATTTGTGCCACCCATTTGATATTTTAGAAAAGGATGAGTAAAAATATGTGATTTAAAATCAGAAATTACATGATTTTAAAATAACTGTTCCTATGACCAGAGTCATATGTTCGTTATCAGATATGTAGGTACAAAAGAAAATAGTATCAACTATATTCCCACCATCCAGAGACAGCTACTATTAATGGTTTAGACTTTACCTTCCAAGCATTTTTTCTGTATATGTGCATACGTTCTTACTGGTGAGATTTTGTGATAAATTTGCCATAAGGTAATGCTTTTGATATATTTTGCCAAAATCTCTATCTGAAAGGGTATAGATTTATACTACCAATAGCAGTGTTTGGGAGTGCTCATTTCTCCATTACATTTATCAACACTGAAGATAATTCGTTTTAATCTTTGTCAGTTTGAGTGGAGAAGGTAGTGTTTTGTTCTTCAGTGAGTGAGATACATTTTTCTTTAGTTTATTTCTCATTTTTATTGTTTCGTGAATTCCTTATACATATTCTCAGCTGATTTCTTCAGTCTGCATATTTCAAAATAAATTTACATTTATGATTTTTTGCTACTATATATGGATGGTTATATTTTCTGAATGTTTTATATATATGTGGCAGTTACTCATTTATATCTTAATTTTATATCTTGCTATGTTATTAAATTGTAACTGTCTTTTGATAGTTTTCTTTGAGGTTATTTTTGATATATATATATATCATATAATTTCATATAATTTGTAAATAGAGATAATTTTTTTTCTTTCCAATTTTTATGGCTCTAAATACTTTTTCTTTTCTTTTTTTTTGAGACAAGAGTCTTGCACTGTTGCCTAGGCTGTAGTGCAGTGGCGCGATCTCGGCTCACTGCAATCTCTGCCTCCTGGGTTCAAGCAGTTTTCCTGCCTCAGCCTCCTGAGTAGCTGGGACTATAGGTGTGCGCCACCACATGCAGCTAATTTTTTTGTATTTTTAGTAGAGACAGGGTTTCACCATGTTGGCCAGGATGGTCTCGATCTCCTGACCTTGTGATCCGCCCGCCTCGGCCTCCCAAAGTGCTGGGATTATAGGCTTGAGCCACCACGCCCAGCCCAATATTTTTCTTACCTAATTATGTTGGCCAATCCTCCAATAGGGTGCTTAATAGTAATGGAGATAGCAGATGTCCATGTCGTGACTCTAGAAGGAAAGCCTTCGTGTTTCCCCATAATTAGTTGCTGGATATTTGATCATGGCAAGAAAATATTCTCAAGTTCCTATTTTATTGAGTGTCTTTAACATGAATGTGTGTTAAACGTTGTCTCATGCTTCTTTTTCATCCGTGAATGCGCTTTTATGATTTTTCTTAGTTCATTAATATTATAGAATATATTACTGGTTTATCTAATACTAAAACTTTTGCTAGGCACCGTAGCTTAGGCTAGTAATCCCGGTGCTTTGGGAGGCTGAAGCAGGAGGATTGCTTGAGCCCAGGAATTCAAGGTTGCAGTGAGCTGTGATGGCACTACTGAACTCCAGCTTGGGTGACAGAGTGAGACTGTCACGTTTATTGGGATTCTTTCCTTTGTTTCTCTTTTATCTGTTCTCAATTTGGATTCTGTTTCTGGGATTTCTTCTCATTGTGGAGCATTGTCTTAGTCTCAAACTCCTGTCCTCAAGCCATCATCCTAGCTCGGCCACCCACAATGGCACAAGCCACCACACCAGCCATGGCCATGTGGAATGTGGTCTTAGAAGAGAGCTTCATTTTGTTATTCTCAGCATCTACTGCTCTGTCAAACCTTTCTGCATCAGGGTTCCCTTGCTCTCATCCATAAATTGGGCTCTGTTGAGTCTCCCACCTCGGTAAGACTGCTGCTTCCTTTGAGACAGTGTTTCACTGTGTTGCAACAGGCTGGAGTGCAGTGGTGCAATCCCAGCTCACTGCAGCCTTGACTGCCTGGGCTCAGACAATCCTCCCACTTCAGCCTCCTGGGTAGCTGAGACTACAGGCACACACCACCATGCCTGGCAACCTTTCACATTTTTATAAACATTGGGTTTTGCTGTGTTGCCCAGGCTAGCGTTGAATTTTTGAACTCAAGGGATCTGCCCTTCTCAGCCTCCCAAAATGCTGGGATTATAGGCAGATTACAGGCATGAGCCACTCCGCCCAGCCAACTGCTGCTTTCAAATTGGCCCCATGATGGTTTCTAGTATGTTCCTGTGGGCGATTTTGAGCTTTTCCTGTCCTAAAGGCTGTCAGAATTTTCTCGCACACTGTTGCTGATACTGTGTGGGCCTTTCCAATTTTATTTGCTTATTCTCACTTGCTTATGTTTGGGATTCTCAGGTAAAGCTTGTTGTCTGGTTTCTATATAATGTTCATAGGTTCTTGGTCTTGGAATCTTTAGTTGTTCTGTTTATATTTATCGGACAGATCCAAATGTGACATGCCGCCAGTGCATCTTCTAGAAGTAGTTTGTTAATATAATGAAAAATACAATATTGGATTCAGTTTCTGTCTAAACATTATTCCTGAACCATGTTAAGTCTGATCTGTGATTGTGGCCAAATGGAATCTTTATGGTGGCCAGATATCTTTATGCCTTGTTGCCTACATCATCTCTTGCACCACTGTTTTCCAAAGTCTGTTCCTTGGAATTTAATATTTTAGATTAAGATGTACCACAGAAATGTGCTGCTGAGAAAAGTTATTTTGGGGAAATGCAGCACAGCACATCCTTGTCTTGGTAAATTTTAGTGTGTATGAATAATAAAGGCTGAAATGATTTCTGCTACAAAGTGACCTTTTAACTTCATTTAGCTTAGTGTTTCTTGGTCTTGTGTGATTATAGATGCTTTTTTTTTTTTTTGCTAGCCCTGCCAATGCAAGGTCTCAAAAAATTAAAACCTCAGAGCTGTTCCTCTCCATAGAAATCCTTAGTAAAAGATAAAAGAGTTGTATGATCTGAAGAGAAACTGGAGTATGATTGCAGCTTTTTTAAACTAAAAAATAAAGTAATTTTACCATACTTAAAACTTTAATTTATCCTTGCCAAAGGGAAGAGTAGTTTATCAGGCTTATTATTTAGTATTTCACTGTGGATAATGAGGAGGAAGAAGAGACAAGTTAAAATTTGAGTGAACTCAAGTTAAAGTTTGTTTTGTGTCTCTTTGACTCAGTGGTATTATTGACAGAAGTTGACAAACTCACCAAAGATGCTCAGCATGCCTTGCGAAGAACCATGGAAAAATATATGTCTACCTGCAGGTTGATCTTGTGCTGCAATTCTACATCTAAAGTGATACCACCTATTCGTAGTAGGTGCTTGGCAGTTCGTGTGCCTGCTCCCAGCATTGAAGATGTAAGCTTTTCTGAAAAATCAGTTCAGATTCTCTGAATACCGTATGCTTGTTGTAAAAGAAAGGAAGCACATCGGTAATTTAAGAGCATCTACAGACTTGGATGCAAAGCATTAAATCTATGCACAAACCAATGCATATAGTTGTAAATACCAGATACCAATATATGGAAAGTGTTTTTCTCTTTAAACCGTCTTTTATCTTGAACAAGTAGATATTATGAATTTTATTAAACTAGGTAAGGGCTAGTTATTTACTGTCTTCTTTCTCAAGCTGATTTAATTGGCTCGAAGAGGAGGCTAGAATATTGAGGAAGTAGATTTTACAAAGATGATGTGGGAATACCTAGTCCCTAGGAAGGGAATTAAAGTTAGTATGAAATAACATTAATATTGATATATATACATAGATATATCTTTTTTTCTATCATTCTTAGCAGCCATCAGCAAAAATTATGATTTCTTACATTAAATATCTTTCCTGCCTTAATAGATTTTGGGAGATTTCATGGAAAATAGGGATAACATGTAACATTGTGTTAGATGCAGAGTGGTAAGTTACTTTTAGTGTAAATTTCACTTGTAAGAATTTTGAGTATAATACAGTTCTAAGAGTGTAGGAAGGTATCAACAGAAATTAGTCTCATTCTGCTTTTTAATGGATTGCCCATTTCTGTTAATTTTATTTGTAGATTTGTCACGTGTTATCTACTGTGTGCAAGAAGGAAGGTCTGAATCTTCCTCCACAACTGGCTCATAGACTTGCAGAGAAGTCCTGCAGAAATCTCAGAAAAGCCCTGCTTATGTGTGAAGCCTGCAGAGTGCAACAGTGAGTGGAAGGGGTAGTTACTGCAAGAAACATTCTAGGTTTTTGGCACCAGGGACCAGTTTTGTGGAAGACAATTTTTCCATGGATTGGGCAGGAGTGGGAGATGGTTTTGGGATGAAATTCTTCCACCTCAAGATTATCAGACATTAGATTTTCATGTTTAGTGTGCAACCTAGATCCCTCACATAGCAGTTCGCAGTACAGTTCGAGCTCCTATCAGAAGCTAATACTATCACTAGTCTGATAGGAGGTGCAACTCAGGCAGTAATGCTGACCTATCCACCGCTCACCTCCTCCTGTACAGCCCGGTTCCTAACAGGTCAGTGGTTGGGCACTCCTGTTTTAGGACATAAGCACACTTCTGTTTAACTTCTTGTGTTCTCATTTTGTCATGTAGATATCCTTTTACTGCAGATCAAGAAATCCCTGAGACAGATTGGGAGGTGTATCTGAGGGAGACTGCAAATGCCATTGTCAGTCAGCAAACTCCACAAAGGTACCAGTATAAAATGATGACAGTAAAGGTTTTATCATCAAGATATAATAGGACACGTATTAACTATTTTATGCTAATACCATGTCATTTTGAATTATAATTAAATCCTGAATGTAGATATTAACCTTTTAAGGAAAATGTAGGATTTAACTTCAGAAATTTAGTGGTTCAGGATAGTTGGTGTGTGATGCTATGCCTTTTGTTAAGCCATAATGTCATGAATATTATGGCTTACATGTGATCATGTAAAAGTGGAATGTATTTTAATTTTAATTTTCCTTTAAGGATCTCAGATGACTTAATATTAACACATAACAAAGCTAGACATAATGATTGTAGCTTTCTGGTAAAAGACAATGTATAACTTTGTAATTGATGATGCCTCATGTGCTAGAAAGACACCAGCCTGTAAGTCAGACTTCTAGTTCTTGTCCTGAACTTGTAGCTCAGTGTTCTTGATCAGGTAACCTCATTTTAGAGTTTTATCTTCATTTGTATATTGAAGATAATATGATTGCCCCACCAAGGGTACTTGTGCCTTTGTTTTGAAGAGCAAAAGATTAATGGTTTGAAAACTAAAAAACCCTGTGGTTATAGATGACCATGAGTTCTACTAAGGATAGCATTGTGTATATACTATTTTTATTTTTACTCAGGAAGTATTCTTTGACACATTTGCTGCGAAATTGTTTCTGTTACTTCTGTAGGTCTATTATTCATACCTTGACCATTCTGAAAATACCTCAGCCGATAGTTGTTTGACTTATGGCAGCTTTGATTGAAAAGCACAGTTTACTTTTCTCCAAATAAAAAATGACAGTGTTAAGGCCCACTAACTTTGGAGTGTATGGAGAAGGTTTCTCAGACCCTCTAAAGCACTCTCATATCCTTGTTGGCTGTCTGAACCGATCTTTGGACCTTGCAGAAGGGAATTGATCATTTTAGGGTGCAGAATAGGCTGCATGCAGCCAATAGAACTTAGTCTTCCCTGGTCTAATGAAAATAATAGTGAGAGGAATATGCCATGTTTCTCCTGATGATACATCTGATGAAGTCAAATTTTTATAAGAAATTATTCAAAGGGATTGTAACGTGTATTCCCTGGTTACCATATAGATTGGTAGAGGTGGATAGTGAATTATACATAGTGGGTGGTTAGTATTTTATTTAAGGTTTGCTTTGAATTCTCGGAATTGCATTATTTTAGTTGAAGAAATTGATAGTTTTCTCCAAGAAGTACCAAACGTTTTAAGTAGTCTCATTAGGAAAAAAACTTCATCTTTAGGAAAAAGTACCCGTTTTTTTGGTAAAATGTTGATTATCAATAAAGAGATCTTGCCCTTTAAAGAGGTAAAGTTCAAATAAAGCATGTCTTAGGTACTTTTATGTTTATAAAATATGTCTACACTGAAGATGACTTTCTTGTTTTTGTTCTGATATTAAAGAAGAAATTTTGGTAGTAGTAGAACTTGCCTACTTTTAAGGGATTTAGGTACTCGATGTTGTAATATCTGACAATTATCATATGCATTTTTAAAGTGACTTGATTATTCCTTTGCTTAATTCTTCTAGTTGCTGTTACAATTTCTTGTGGTTTTCCTAACACATTTTGGCAGCTTATAAGTGAACTTGTGACAGAAGAGATGCTCATGTTTCCCGTTCAAACTAATAATTGTGGGAATTGATTCCATTGTGCTACGTAAAAAGAAATTTCGCTCAATTCCAGAAAGGCTTGGGGCTGGCCAGAAGTCCTGGAATTCTGATACCTTTCTCATCATTGGGCCACACAGTTCCAAATGATTTCTGATTTCTGACTCTTTTATCTTGCTGAAATATTTATGGTCTTGATTTTTCATTTGATCTGTCTTAGACAGTCATAATTTTCTAATTTGAATAGCAGGTAATGTTTCATGGATGATAATGTCAGCTCTTATACCTCCTTATTTAATTGATATAACAGACCTATGAGAAAAATTTAACTTTGTAGATAAAAACAAAAAAACAACCCTGACGTTTACGGAGATTAAGTAACTTGTTCAGGGACATCCCATTATTAATAGACAGACACAGTTCTAGAATACCCGTGTTTCTCTGACAGAAACTTTTGTACTCTTAATTCCTTGTAAGCTATTAGGACATAATGATACAGACATGGCAAATGTAGAATATGTTAATTTTTAAAAACAGTAATATTAGAAGTGAACTCAGACTAACACAAGATACATGTTAACATGTATGCACTGCACACAGTGTAGTTAATTCAGTTGTATAGGTAACTATATCCTGAATCAACTTTTCAGAAATAAGCTATATGCATATATTAAAGTAATTTCATACCATTTGTCATTTATTATTTATGCTTTAATAATCAAGTTTTATTTTTGGGATGTCAGAAATCACAGGCTTTTGAGTCAGGGCTGAATTCAAATGCTGACTCAAATACATGAGTCTTGATGGAAGCCTGAGCTTTCTGAAGGTTTGTTAATTCATGAAGTAAAACAATACAGTGGGTATTTGGAAAAATTACCCCTATTTTCTTCACAAAATACCAATCACTTTGTTTTTTATAGGCTCCTTGAAGTTCGTGGAAGGCTGTATGAGCTTCTAACTCATTGTATTCCTCCTGAGATAATAATGAAGGTAACCCAGTTTCAGATCTCGAACTTTTTACAGCTATAAAATTTGGACATTGGGTGTGTGATCATAGGGCTTTTTGCAGTATCAAGATACATTTCTTTCTCTCCAACTCACTAATTGCACATATTTACTAAACCTCTATTGTGTGCCAGGCACTATTAGAGGAATGCTGAAGAAAGAAGGGAGGGCTTGCCTACAGCAAAGTTACATTCTAGGGGTGTGAAAAGGAGAACAAATGAAGAAGAGGATTTCAGAATGTTGTAAGTGCTATAAAGGAAACACTGAGGTGCAGTGATAATAATGCAGGGTGGGGCTACAAAGAAAAAAGTGAAGGTCCACCCTTCCATTTCCACAAAGGTAACCACTTTTAACAGACTTCTAGTCACATAGAAACAAGTACGTGTATATATGAAGTTTCACAAAACTCAGTTTTCTGCACCCTTTTCATTCATTTTAGTAAGGATGTTGTGTCATGACCATCTGTATAGATGTACTTTGTTCTGTTAAGTGGATGGTTTCTGTTGTGTGCCCGTATCACAGTTTTTCTGAACATGACCTATATTGGTGGAACTTTAGTTAGTGTACAAATTATTATTGTTGTTATAAATAATGCTGCATCTTTAATATCCTTTCACCTTGTGCAGCTACTGTTTGGAATTTAGCATGTGGTTGATACCACATTTTTACATCATGGAAAAGGTACCAGAGTTTTTGCTTTTGGATGAAGGATGTTGAGTCACATGAAAGAATTAAAGATCTCATGTATATGAAAGAGAGTATGTTTAACTTTAGTCTTTTTGTGAGTGAGAGAAATAAGGCATCCTTAGCTATTTTTATTAATGATTTTTAAATTGCTGATTATTTTTCTTCAGGGCCTTCTCTTAGAACTGTTACATAATTGTGATGGACAACTGAAAGGGGAAGTGGCCCAAATGGCAGCTTATTATGAACATCGTCTACAGCTGGGCAGCAAGGCCATTTATCACTTAGAAGCATTTGTGGCCAAATTCATGGCACTTTATAAGAAGTTCATGGAGGATGGATTGGAAGGCATGATGTTCTGACTTTTATCAGTTATTCTTGCAAAGATTTCTCAGTATCATTATTTACATACGGCTTATATTAAGAGTTGAGGGTAAATTAACTGTACTTAATCATGTTATATTTGTGTTTTTTTGGTAATAACTTCTCTGTGAACTATTAATCATCCTCGAAGTTAAATAATTGTTCCTATACTATTGAATTATGTAGTTTTGTATGTAACTTAGAGACTTTAGAGTCTAGGAAAATGATTTTAATTTACTTTAAACATTTGTTATTCAGGTATTCATTGTTGATCCTCCTATTCTCTTCCGTCTAATCTCTCACCTCCTAAAGGAGATTTATGCATCAGAAAGCAAAGATTATGTTGGTTTATCCAGATGACCATTTTCTGCCACAGGTAACATGATTGTCTGATAGGTCATTATATTTAATTCTAGTTTCTCTCAGTGCATAATTATATTTTTGTAGAAAATGTAAGAATTTACTCTGAAACATAATTGTTGATATGAACAAAATTACAAGTACCATTTCTGTTGAGGCTGCAGATTTCCAACTTTTATTTCAGTGGTTCAGATTAGTGTTAGGTCAGTACTAAGAAATAAGCATGTTTTCATTAGTTTAAGTACTTCAAACTCTTAAAGAAAATTCAGAATGTAAGAATGGTATGTTATTGTAGTAATTACTCTTCGAACAAGTTTAGTGTTTTGTCATTAGTTCTGCCCTTTGGATCAATTTTTAATTAAGTACTTCGGTTCGTGGGCCAAAGGGTTTACTTGACAAATTTGTGTGACAGACTCTGAACAATTCCTTTCCTCTGAAGTATAATTTATGAAATAAAATGTATCAATTTTAAGGGTACAGTTTAATTTTTAACCAGTGAAACTGTGATCCCAACCAAGGTATAGATGCCATCATCCCAAAAAGTTCTCTCCATATCCCTTTGCAGTCAGTTCATTCCTACCCTAGGCCCAGATGACCACTGATCTTGTCATTATAGATGAGTTTTGCCAGTTCAAGAACTTAATGGAATCAAGTATTGTAAGCATTCTCGTGTAATACTTCATTCTCTCTCATTATTGAGATTCATCCATATTGTTGAATGTTTCACTAATTTTGATTGTTCAATATTCTTGTATGTCCTTTTAAAGCCCATTCACTTGTTGGTGGATCTTTGGTTTGTTTCCAGGTTTGGTTATTATGAATAAAGTTGCTGTGAATCCTTATGTGTAAGTCTTTTTGTGGACAGGTTTTTATTTGTCTTGAGTAAATGCCAAAGAATGGAATGACTGGGTATACAATATTGTAACATTAACTTTGAAGAAGTTGCTAAACTTTCCTAAAGTTATACTACTTCACATTTCTACCAGCAATATAAGCGAATTCCTGTTGTTCTGTAGTTTTGGTTTCATTGACTTCTCATTGTTCTCCGTTTATATTTTATTAACCTTTTTATCTTCTATTTTTTTCTTCTACTTAGTTTTCTAGGTTATGAACTTGGAAATTTAAATAATTAATTTTAGACTATTTTTTTCTAATATCATTTAAAGTTATAAATTTCACCCTGAGTACTGATTAAGTTTTTTAGCTTTCTCCTACAAATGTTGACATTTTAGGTTTTCATTTCTACTTAGTTCAAACTTTAATCATTTCACTTGTGATTTTTTTTTTTTTAACCCAATGAATTACTTGGAACTATGCTGGTAAATTTCCAAGTACTTAGGGATTTTTCAAATATATTTTTACACCTTCATTTTTCTTAGTTTCTAGTCTTTTACTGAGAGAAATATTGAAATCTCCCTCCATAATTATGCATTTATCTGATTCAGTTCTTTTAGACTTTATGCATTTTGAAGATCATTATTAGGTACATGCATACTAGGATTGTTATGTCTTGATATATTTATTCCTTTATCACTATGAAGTGCCCCGTTCCTTCTCAGTCATTTGGCTAGGATCATGTGTATGAAATGCCCTTTTTTATTTCTGGTGATATTCCTTGCTGTGAAAATCTACTTTTTCTAATATCTATGTAGACACCCCAGCTTTCTTTTGATTAGTGTTTGCGTGGTAGGGGTATTTCTTGTAGTGAACATCTGCTGACAGTTTTCTCAGGTTTTGTTTGTTTGGAATGTATCTTACCATTTGTAGAATTCTTTGTTTATCTGGGTTTTTTAAACCCCCAGCACTTTGAATATGTCATTCTGCTGCCTTTAGGTTTCTATTGTTTCTGATGAGAAGTTAGCCAATAGTCTTGAGGTTTTTCATTCGTTTTACATGATAAGTCACTTTTCTTTTGCTGTTTTCAGTATTTATTTTTCTTTGGCTTTTAGTAGTGTATGATATGTCTACATGTAGTTTTCTTTGTATTTTTCCTACTTGGGCTTTTTTTGAATCAGATTATTATGAGTTTTATTAGTTGCTTTGAAGTATTTGTTAAACATCTGGCCCCACTCAGAGTCAAGTTTCTTTTGGCTGCTTTTTTTCTTGTGTACTGTTACACTTTTCTCTTTTTTCTCTGTCTGGTAATTTTTGGTTGAAAACTTGACATTTTAAATAATATATTTTAGCAGCTTAGGATTTTCTTTTCTTTTTCTGACAGCTTTTCCTCCTGATGGTTTTCTGTTTTTGTTTCATGGCTTGTTTAGATGTCAGCTGTGTAATTTGTCTCCATTGCATGTAGTCACTGATGTTTCTGCTCAGTCGTTTTTATTTTAGCCTGGCTTTATCTTTCTGTCTGTGTAGTTTAGTGACCAACCAATGATTTGAACAGTTTATGCTTAGATATCATGAGACTACAAGGCCGCTGAACTACATGTGGAATGAGGAATGCATTCAAGGTTGCACTCAGTCCTCAGTACCCCTTGGTTTTTATTTATTATTATTTTTTTTTTTCTTTTGAGACAGAATTTCACTCTTGTTGCCCAGGCCGGAGTACAATGGCACGATCTCGACTTACTGCATCTGCTACCTCCTGGTTCAAGTGATTCTCCTGCCTTAGCCTCCTGAGTAGCTGGGATTGCAGGCACCCACTACCATACCTGGCTAATTTTTCGTATTTTAGCAGTCAATCAGGTAAATGTGTGAGCTTAACTTAACCTCTCTATGGTTCTTCCACTTCTAGGATCTCAGTTTAATTTCTGATTTGTCTGTCAATGGCCATGAACTAGGCCTGCAACTTTGGGCTAGCAAAGCTATTGTATGGGTTTTCCCTGATCCTTTTAGAACCAAGTCTGCCGTTTTTATCCAGCAAAGCAATGAGTTTTACTTGCCCCGACCCTGAATCAAGTCCACTGCTCTGGCTGCATGCCTCCAGAACTGAACTTACAAAGCTACAATTTGTACTGACCAAGTGACAGGTGCGTGGTTGCATCACCAGGCATAGAAGGTCATAGTGTTGCTACCACTTTTACCTGAAGCTGAGCAGTTTTTAAAAATAGACATTTTTCAATTTGTTGTTCAACTTTAATCAGTTTTCAGTGTACTGAATTTGTTTTGTTTTTGTTTTTTTTTGTTTTTTTGTTTTTTTTTGACAATTTTGTTCACTTCTATACTTAACTGCAGTGGGAAATCACCCAATATCTTCCTATTTCCATTAGTCAAAGTAGCCACCCACTGATTCATTTCTTCATTGCTTTTGCAGATTCAAATTTCATTCTGGCATTATTTATTTTAAAGCCCAAAAAAGTTTATAATTTCTTGTAAAGCAGGTCTGCTGGTAAATTATCTCAGAGTTTTTTGGCCTAAAAATATCTTCATCTTGCATTCCTTTTTGAAAGCATTTTCAATGGAAAAAATGGAAATGGTTTCAAAATACAAAATACAGATGAAATACTTTAGTTTGACAGTTTTTCTTCCCCGTCTGTATTTTATCTTTTGGGTTGTGTTGTTTCTGAAGAGACATCATCATAGTCATCATATTTTTAATTTTATTTTACTACTATGGGTGCTTTTAAGATTTCCAACTTCTGTTTACGATGAGTTTCCAGCAGTTTGAGTAACGTGTCTTGGTGTGATTGTGTGTGTGTTTGTATGTGTGTGTGTTTATCTTGCTTTACACTACTTTGGGTTTGTTGCACTCCTTGATTTATGGGCTTATGTGTTTTATTAAAGTTTGAAAAATTGTTTTTGAATATTTTTCTGCCCCCTCCTCTAAGACTACATCTTTATTTGGAGTGTCACATAAGTCACAGAGTCAGTTTTTCCTAGCTTTTTCTCGCGGTCCTACAGTTTGAATTGTTTCCTTCAAGTTTCCAGCCTGGCAGTTTGATTTGCTGCTTTTCAGTGTTTCTCATTGTTTTATTCTCTTTAAATCTTTTAAACATATTTTTAATCTATAATAACTCTTTGAAGTCCATCTGCTTATTATATCTTTCATTTCTGGATCTGTTTCTGTTGACTCATATTTTTCCTGGTTATGGGTCAGATTTCTTGCCTTTTTGTATGTGCATTAATTTTGATTGGATTCTGGCTCTTTTGACATTACACTGTCATGTTACATTATCAAGTGTCTGAATTCTGGATTTTTAAACTATTGGACTTTGTCTTGGCAGACAATTACAGTAGACTCTTGAACTACACAGGTCTAAACTGCGTGTAGTGACTTAATTGGAAAGTATTCATAGACAAACTGCGTAACCTAGGAATATTTTTAAAAATTTTAAAAAGGTACATAATGAATGCATAAAATATGTGTAGATACTAGTCTGTCTATGATAAAATATATACAAATCTATTGTGAAAAGTTGAAATTTATCTAAACTTTCATAAACTCAGACCATACATAGTGCTATTCACAGCCAAGAGAAATGTGAACAAATGCAAAATTTAGGGCTCCTTAACCTCTCTGTGGCCTATTAGGAAAGGGGCTGCACAGCAGGAGGTGAGTGACCAGTGAGCACCAGACACTTACCACCTCAGCTCCACCTCCTGGTCAGCTCAGTGGCATTAGATTCTCATAGGAGTGGAAACTGTTGTGAACTGTGCATGTGAGGGATCTAGGTTGTGTACTCCTTATGAAACTCTATGCCTGATGATCTGAGGTGGAACAATTTCATTCCTCTCCATCACCACCCCCCTACCTTCTGGGGTCCATGGAAAAACTGTCTTCCACAAAACTGGTCCTTGGTGCCAAAAAGGTTGGGGAGTGAATACTAAATCATAACTGCATAAAATTGCGGTACATACTGTGTTGCCGTAATACTTTTGTAGCCACCTTTGTTGATATTGCAGTGAGCTTAAGTGTGAGCGTTCATTTAAGACACCGTATAGTACTAATATCTCTGAGCAGTTTGTGTTGCCAGTAAATTGCATATTGCAAGAAAAGTGATCTCCTGTGGTTCTGAAGTATTTTTCAGCAAGTTTAGTGCAATAACATAAGCCTTAAATAATACCATAAGACCGACACGAAGGTTACTAGTGGTGCCGGAAGTGCTCTCAAGAAGCAGAGGAAAGTCACGACATAAGAAAAAGTTGAATTGCTTGTAAAGTACCTTTACAGATTGAGGTCTGAAGCTATGGTTGCCCTCCATTTCAGACAATGTATTCGTTTTGAAGTGTCAGAACAGTACTGTAAACGTCATTTCTCTGCCATATTCAATATTTTCTGTAGCATTTGTAACAATACATATAGTATATAAGACATATACAAAATGAGTTGACTTTATGTTATTGGTAAGGCTTCCAGGCAACAATAGGCTATTGGTAATTACATTTCGGGGGAGTCAAAAGTTATACAGGGGTTTTTGACTGCATAGGGGTCTATTCCCTTAACCCTTGCATTGTTCAAGGGTCAACTGTATTTGATTATCAGCTTGTTCTTTTTCATGCTTGTTTGTAAACTTTGTTGGAGTAGGCCTGCAGTAGTCTTTAGTTCTAATTTAGTTTTACAATGGGGGCATGATATTTCTGGTGTCTGTAACTGCATGCCCTGGAGATCACTGAGGCATCACCACCCTGGGTCACCAGAACTCACATATCTTCCAGCCTTGTGGGACCTCTGGAAATTATTCAGCTTGCAGTTTTTATTTTATCCATGATTTTAGCTACCTGTGGTCAACTGCAGTTTGAAAATATTATGTGGCCAGGTATGGTGGCCATGCCTGTAACTCCAGCACTTTGGGAGGCTGAGGTAGGAGAATTGCTTGAGCCCAGGAGCTCGAGACTGACCTGGGCAACATATTGAGACCCTGTCTTTGCAAATGATAAAACAGAAAATTAGCTGGGTGTGGTGACATGTGCTTGTGGGCCCAGCTGCTAATGGGTTGAGGTGGGAGGATTGCTTGAACCTAGGAAGTTGAAGCTGTGATGGGCTATGATCATGCCACTGCACCCCAGCTTGGGCCACAGAGCAAGACCCTGTCTCAGGAAAAACGAAAATCCAGAAATAATTCATAAGTTTTAAATTGGATGCCATTCTGAGTAATGTAATAAAATCTAATCTCCCACCACCCTATACCGTCCCAACTAAGATGTGAACCCCCTTTGTCTAGTGGATCCAGACTGTATCTGCTACCTGCCCATTAGTAATCAGCCAAAGATGCAAGGCAGCTCTTACATAGGAGCACTTTTTGTGTAACTCCCTTCTCTCCATATCTCTGCCCAACATAGGCAGCCATCTCAGCGTCTCTGAATTCTCCTTTTTCTCACCTCAGTGTTACCAGTTTTTCCTTCCCACCCTGTAGCCAGATGCAGTGTGGGAAGGAAGGTTTTTCTTTCCCACCCCATAGCCACTTTCTTCCAGGCAGAAAGCAGAGTGATAGTAGAGTTGACCTCATTGGTTGCTTTTGTCCAGTTTTCTAGTTGTACAGTGGGAGGGCAAGCCCATTATCAGTTACTGGCAGTGTAAGTCTTGAGGTTAGGATTCTAACCTTAGGCCCTGGTTTCTGTGTGTGAATCATTATTTTATACTGCTCTTTAAAAATCAATGATTTTATGTTTTATGATATAAATTAAAATTTTGTTCATGGGATTTGTAGTTGTGCAATATGCATCATAACAGAAACTTGTGGTTTTAAGTGCTGTTTTACACTCTGAGATGTATCAGAATTGAGCAATAATGTATTAAATGTTATTTCTAAATTATAGCACTCAGTCACAAAACACATTCTTTAAAAAGTAAAAAAAAAAAAAACCTCAACCCTTGGCAGCAATTTTCTTTGTACCTAGTTCCCAAGTAAAACATAATCATTTCATATTTTTCAGACTGATGAACAGATTTCTCCAGCTATTTGCTCCTGTTTTTTTTTCCTGTTTATAATTTCTATGGAAATTTGGAGCATTATCACAAGATGTTCTTTATCAATTTGATCACAGTGTACAAGACTTACAATAAATCACTCTCCTCTCTGTAGCTTCACAAAAAATAGTTGTCTCCACAAACCTCAGCTCCTATCTAAATTGCAGCCTAATGCCAATTTACACACACTGTGGTACCTTTGCGGCTTAGTAGTTTATGCGCCTTTTGCAGCTGTGTGACCAGTTGATTGCCCACTGAAGTTACCTTTTCTTTAATATAGCAGCACCGGAAACTTAAGCAACTTCCTAAAGAGCAGCTGTGCCAAATAATTACTAGCAGTAGGTGTGGAAAGAACTTGACACAGCCTTTCCAGAGTAACATTAAGTACCTTTATGTGAGGCACTATGCTAAATTCTTTACAGGCATTCTCTCATTTAATTCTAACAATCCTTGAACTAGACATTATGATCTTGTTTTGCAGATGAGAAACTGGATCCAGCTGATCATGGTACCGCTCTAGTAAATTCACAGCTCCCAACCAAGAAATGGGCTGCCAACACTGCCCAGCAGACATAGGTTTCTCTGATCAAGATTCCACAATGCCTCTTTCAAAACTTAATTTGGAGCAGATAACTTTAATTTCTTGTTAGTCAGCTACCAAAACCAAATCCGTATGCATCTTATGTTACCATATCCTCATTTGTATGCATCCTGTGTTACTATATCTACATTTATATGCAACCTATATTCTCTCGATACAGTAGAGAAGCTGTCCGTCTAACTTGTTAAGCTTCCCATCTTGTTGGGATTGTTCTGTGTTGGTTGTCTTTCTTTTGATAATTAATCATGTTTTTCTACTTCCTTGTATGTTGAGTAGGTGTGACTTACTAGTATTCTGTGGTTATGAATGATCTGGGCTTTAGAGAGTACAGAACAATGTGTATGCATGTTAATGATGACTGTGGCCTGCCCTCAGACTAAATGCCCTAAAAATGAAAAACACTTGTCCTCTGCCCACCTTCCAATTGTTGACTCCCTTCCAGTTTCTGTTCTTCTCTCTCCAGCAGTTGCTTTTTCTACTGCTATTTTATTATTTGTTTTCTGGTTGTTTGATGGCTTTCCTTCCTTCCCTCCATCCTGCTTGCCTGATTTTCTCACTGGTATGTTTCAATATCTTGCTTTTTTCTTGTTTGTGCATCTGTTGTAGATGTTTTGACTTGAGGTTGCTATCAGGCTTGCAAATAACATAACCCATTATTTTAAACTGATGACAATTTACACAAATTTCAAAAGCTAACCAAGAGAAAACTAATAAAAATTCTACAACTTAACTTCATCCCTTCTGCTTTTCAAATTTTGGTTATTTCTATTTATGTCTTATACTGTCTAAATAAAGTTGTCATTTTTGATAGATAAATCTTTTAGTCTTTCTATTCAAGATTTGGATAGTTTACACACCACAGTTACAGTGTTATAATAACCTGCGTTTGTCTATGTACTTACTATTAGCGGTGACTCTTGTACCTTTAGATGATTTCTTGTTACTCATTAACGTTCTTTTATTTCAGATCAAAGAAATCTCTTTAGCATTATGTATAATAGGCCTAGTGTTGATGAAATCCCTCAGCTTTTGTTTATCTGGGAAAGATTTCTTACATGTTCGAAGGATATTTTCACAGAATTTACTAGTCTAGGATAAAATATATTTTCCTTCATCACTTTAAATATGTCATACCACTCTCTCCTGCCTGTAGGATTTTAATAGAGAAATCTGCTGCCAGACATATTGGAGCTCCATTTTATGTTATTTGTTTCTTTTCTGTAGCTGCTTTTAGGATGTTTTCTTTATGACCTTCGGGAGTTTGATTATTAGATGCCCTGAGATAGTCTTACTTGGGTTAAATCTCGGTGTTGCATAATTTTCTTGAATATTGACGTCTTTCTCTAGGCTTGGGAAGTTCTCTATTACTCTCCAAATGAATAAACTTTCTATACCTATCTCTCTTTCTGCCTTTTTGTGTAAGGCCAGTAACTCTTAGATTTGCCCTCTTGAAGCTATTTTCTAGATCTTGTAGGCATGCTTCATTCTTTTTTATTATTTTTCTTTTGTCTTCTCTGACTATATTTTCAAATACACTGTCTTCAAGATCACGAATTCTTCTGTTTGATCAATTTTTTTTTTAATTGCATTTTAGGCTTTGGGGTACATGTGAAGAACATGCAAGACAGTTGCATAGGTACACACATGGCAGTGTGATTTGCTGCCTTCCTCCCCTTCACCCACATCTGGTATTTCTCCCCATGCTATCCCTCCCCAGCTCCCCGCCCGCTGTCCCTCCCCTATTCCCCCCAATAGACCCCAATGTGTAGTGCTCCCCTCCCTGTGTCCATGTGTCCTCACTGTTCATCACCCGCCTATGAGTGAGAACATGCGGTATTTCATTTTCTGTTCTTGTGTCAGTTTGCTGAGAATGATGTTCTCCAGATTCATCCCTACAATGGACACGAACTCATTGTTATCGTTTTTGATTGCTGCATAATATTCCATGGTGTGTATGTGCCACATTTTCCCAGTCCAGTCTATCATTGATGGGCATTTGGGTTGGTTCCAGGTCTTTGCTATTGTAAACAGTGCTGCAATGAACATTCATGTGCATGTGTCCTTATAGTAGAACGATTTATAGTCCTTTGGATATATATCCAGTAATGGGATTGCTGGGTCAAATGGAATTTCTATTTCTAGGTCCTTGAGGAATCGCCACACTGTCTTCCACAATGGCTGAACTAATTTACACTCCCACCAGCAGTGTAAAAGTGTTCCTGTTTCTCCACATCCTCTCCAGCATCTGTTGTCTCCAGATTTTTTAATGATCGCCATTCTAACTGGCGTGAGATGGTATCTCAATGTAGTTTTGATTTGCATCTCTCTAATGACCAGTGATGATGAGCATTTTTTCATATGTTTGGTGGCCTCATGTATGTCTTCTTTTGTAACATGTCTGTTCATATCCTTTGCCCACTTTTGAATGGGCTTGTTTGTTTTTTTCTTGTAAATCTGTTTTAGTTCTTTGTAAATTCTGGATACCAGCCCTTTGTCAGATGGGTAAACTGCAAAAATTTTTTCCCATTCTGTTGGTTGCCGATTCACTCTAATGACTGTTTCTTTTGTCATTCAGAAGCTGTGGAGTTTGATTAGGTCCATTTGTCTATTTTGGCTTTTGTTGCCAATGCTTTTGGTGTTTTAGTCATGAAATCCTTGCCTACTCCTATGTCCTGAATGGTTTTGCCTAGATTTTCTTCTAGGGTTTTTATGGTGCCAGGTCTTATGTTTAAGTCTTTAATCCATCTGGAGTTAATTTTAGTGTAAGGTGTCAGGAAGGGGTCCAGTTTCTGCTTTCTGCACATGGCTAGCCAGTTTTCCCAACACCATTTATTAAACAGGGAATCCTTTCCCCATTGCTTGTTTTTGTCTGGTTTATCAAAGATTAGATGGTTGTAGATATGTTGTGTTGCCTCCGATGCCTCTGTTCTGTTCCATTGGTCTATATCTCTGTTTTGGTACCAGCACCATGCTGTTTTGATTACTGTAGCCTTGTAGTATAGTTTGAAGTCCAGTAGTGTGATGCCTCCTGCTGTGTTCTTTTTGCTTAGAATTGACTTGGCTATGCGGGCTCTCTTTTGGTTCCATATGAAGTTTAAGGTGGTTTTTTCCAGTTCTGTGAAGAAGGTCATTGGTAGCTTGATAGGAATAGCGTTGAGTCTGTAAATTACTTTGGGCAGTATGGCCATTTTCATGATATTGATGCTTCCTGACCATGAACATGGAATGTTTCTCCATCTGCTTGTGTCCTCTCTTATTTCGTTGAGCAGTGGTTTTTAGTTCTCCTTGAAGAGGTCCCTTACGTTCCTTGTTAGTTGTATTCCTAGGTATTTTATTCTCTTTGTAGCAATTGTGAATGGCAGTTTGTTCTTGATTTGGCTCTCTTTAAGTCTGTTATTGGTGTGTAGGAATGCTTGTGATTTTTGCACATTGATTTTATATCCTGAGACTTTGCTGAAGTTGCTTATCAGTTTCAGGAGTTTTTGGGCTGAGACGATGGGGTCTTTTAGATATACTATCATGTCATCTGCAAATAGAGACAATTTGGCTTCCTCCTTTCCTATTTGTATACGCTTTATGTCTTTTTCTTGCCTGGTTGCTCTGGCTAGAAATTCTAGTACTATATTGAATAGGAGTGGTGAGAGAGGGCATCCTTGTCTAGTGCCAGATTTCAAAGGGAATGCTTCCAGTTTTTGCCCATTCAGTATGATATTGGCTGTTGGTTTGTCGTAAATAGCTTTGATTATTTTGAGATACGTTCCTTCAATACCAAGTTTATTGAGGGTTTTTAGCATAAAGTGCTGTTGAATTTTGTCAAAGACCTTCTCTATCAGTTGAGATAATCATGTGGTTTTTGTTTTTGGTTCGTTTATGTGGTGAATTACATTTATAGACTTGAGTATCCTACTTGATTATGGTGGATAAGCTTTTTGATGTGCTGTTGCAAACGGCTTGCCAGTATTTTATTGAAGATTTTTGCATCTATGTTCATCATGGATATTGGCCTGAAGTTTTCTTTTCTTGTTGAGTCTCTGCCGGGTTTTGGTATCAGGACGATGTTGGTCTCATAAAATGATTTGGGAAGGATTCCCTCTTTGTGGATTATTTGGAATAGTTTCAGAAGGAATGGTAACAGTTCCTCTTTGTGTGTCTGGTAGAATTTGGCTGTGAACCCATCTGGACCTGGGCTTTTTTTGTGTGGTAGGCTCTTAATTGCTGCCTCAACTTCAGAGCTTGTTATTGGTCTATTCATAGTTTCAGCTTCCTCCTGATTTAGGCTTGGGAGAACACAAGTGTCCAGGAATTTATTCATTTCTTCCTGGTTTACTAGTTTATGTGCATAGAGTTGTTTGTAATATTCTCTGATGATGGTTTGAATTTCTGTGGAATCTGTGGTGATTTCCCCTTTATCGTTTTTTATTGCATCTATTTGGTTTTTCTCTCTTTTCTTTTTTATCAGTCTGGCTAGTGGTCTGTCTATTGTGTTGATCTTTTCGAAAAACCAGCTCTTGGATTTATTGATTTTTTGAAGGGTTTTTTGTGTCTCTGTCTCCTTCAGTTCTGCTCTGATCTTAGTTATTTCTTATCTTCTGCTAGGTTTTGAGTTTTTTTTGATCTTGCTCCTCCAGCTCTTTCAATTTTGACGTTAGGGTGTCAATTTTGGATCTCTCCAGTCTTCTCATGTGGGCACTTATGCTATATATTTTCCTCTAGAGACTGCTTTAAATGTGTCCCAGAGATTCTGGTATGTTGTGTCTTTGTTCTCGTTGGTTTCGAAGAACTTCTTTTTTTCTGCCTTCATTTCATTGTTTATCCATTCAACATTCAAGAGCCAGTTGTTCAGTTTCCATGAAGCTGTGTGGTTCTGAGTTAGTTTCTGAATTCTGGGTTCTAACTTGATTGCACTATGGTCTGAGAGACTGTTTGTTATTAATTTAGTTGTTTTGCATATGCTGAGGAGTGATTTACTTCCAGTTATGTGGTCAATTTTAGAGTAGGTGTGATGTGATGCTGAGAAGAATGTATATTCTGTGGATTTGGGGTGGAGAGTTCTGTAAACGTCTATCAGGTTTGCTTGTTCCAGGTCTAAGTTCAAGTCCTGGATATCCTTGTTAATTTTCTGTCTGGTTGATCTGTCTAATATTGACAGTGGAGTGTTGAAGTCTCCCACTATTATTGTGTGGGAGTCTAAGTCTCTTTGTAAGTCATTAAGAACTTGCCTTATGTATCTGGGTGCTCCTGTATTGGGTTCATATATATTTAGGATTGTTAGCTCTTCTTGTATCGATCCTTTTATCATTATGTAATGCCCTTCTTTGTCTCTTTTGATCTTTGTTCCTTTAAAGTCTACTTTATCAGAGACGAGAATTGCAACTCCTGCTTTTTTTTGCTCTTCATTTGCTTGGTAAATCTTCCTCCATCTCTTTATTTTGAGCCTTTCCCTGTGTATCCTTGCATGTGAGATGTGTTTCCTAGATACAGCACACCGATGGGTTTTGGCTTTTTATCCAAAAAGACACAGATTTGCCAGTGTGTGTCTTTTGATTGGTGCATTTAGCCCATTTACATTTAGGGTTAATATTGTTATGTGTGAATTTGATACTGCCATTTTGATGCTAGCTGGCTGTTTTGCCCATTAGTTGATGCAGCTTCTTCATTTTGTTGATGCTCTTTACCATTTGGTATGTTTTTGGAATGGCTGGTACTGGTTGTTCCTTTCTATGTGTAGTGCCTCTTTCAGGAGCTCTTGTAAAGCAGGCCTGGTGCTGACAAAATCTCTGAGTACTTGCTTGTTTGCAAAGGATTTTATTTTTCCTTTACTTATGAAGCTCAGTTTGACTGGATATGAAATTCTGGGTTGAAAGTTCTTTTCTTTAAGGATGTTGAATATCGGTCCCCACTCTCTTCTGTCTTGTAGGGTTTCTGCCGAGAGATCTGCTGAGAGTCCGATGGGCTTCCCTTTGTGGGTGACCCGACCTTTCTCTCTGGCTGCCCCTAGCATTGTCTCCTTCACTTCAACCCTGGTGAATCTGACGATTATGTGCCTTGGGGTTGCTCTTCTTGTGGAATATCTTTGTGGTGGTCTTTGTATTTCCTCATTTGAATATTGGCCTGCCTTGCTAGGTTGGGGAAATTTTCCTGGATAATATCCTGAAGAGTATTTTCCAGCTTGGATTCATTCTCTTTGTCATATTAAGGTACACCTATCAAACGTAGATTAGGTCTTTTCACATAGTACCACATTTCTTGGAGACTTTGTTCATTCCTTTTTGCGCTTTTTTCTCTAATCTTGGTTTCTCGTTTTATTGTATTGAGTTGATCTTCGACCTCTGATATTCTTTCTTCTGCTTGGTCAATTCGGCTGTTGACACTTGTGCAAGCTTCGTGAAGTTCTCGTGTTGTGTTTTTCAGCTCAATCAATTCACTCATATTTTTCTCTAAATTGTCCATTCGTGTTATCATTTCCTCAAATCTTTTTTCAAGGTTCTTAGTTTCTTTGCATTGAGTTAGAACATGTTCTTTTAGCTCACGGAAGTTTTTCATTACCCACCTTCTGAAGTCTGATTCTGTCATTTCATCATACTCATTCTCTGTCCAACTTCATTCCCTTGCTGGTGAGGGGTTGTGGTCCCTTGTAGGAAGTGTGGTGTTCTGGTTTTGGGTGTTTTCCTCCTTTTTGTGCTGGTTTCTTCCCATCTTTGTGGATTTATCCACCTGTCGTCTGGGTAGTTGCTGACTTTCCAATTGGGTCTCTGAGTGGACGTCCAGATTGTTGATGATGAATTATTTCTGTTTCTTAGTTTTCCTTCTAACTGTCTAGCCCCTTTGCTGTAGGATGGCTGAGGTCCACTCCAGGCCCTGCTTGCCTGGGAAAAGCCTGTAGCAGCTGCGGAACAATGAGGGTTGCTACCAGTTTGTTTTTCTGCTATCTTTATCCCAGAATGATGCCCGCCAAATGTCAGTCTGATCAGTCCTTTGTGAGGTGACTCTTTGGATATACGGGGGTCAGGTAGCTGCTTGAGGAGACAGTCTGTACTTTACAGGAGCTCAAGTGCTGAGCTGTGAGCTTCGTTGTTCGTTCAGGGCTGCTAGGCAGGTACGTTTAAGTCTGCTGCAGCAGAACTCATAAAGCCCCTTTTTTCCCTCAGGTGCTCTGTCGCAGGGTGTTAGGGCTTTATTTATGAGTTTCCGTTGCACTGCCTTGCCTAGCAAGGAGGCAGTTTAATCACTGCCTGCCTGCGGGGGCTATGCTGAGCTGCTCTGGGCTCTGCCCTGCTGCCGTGGGCTCCGCCCTGCTGCTCTGTGTAATTCCCTGTAGTTCTGTTTATATGGGTGTGGTTAGAACTGCCATGGCAATGGTGGCCCGCCTCTGTAATGGCCGACTCTCTCTGTTATGGCGGGTTGCCTCAGCAACGGCAGGCTGCACCAGCAATGGCAGAGTACCTCCATAGGGGTGGAGTGCCTCGGTAATGGCGGATGCCCCTCCCCCACCTAGCTGCACCGTCCTGGGTTCAGCTTGCCGTGGATCTCTCAACCCCAAGCGTTTCCAATTGCTGTTTTGTTTGTTTTTGTGGGGGTGGGACCCGCTGAGACTGATCACCTGGCTCCCTTCCTCAGAGCCCTTTTTTTTTTAAGTTGAACGGTTGACTCTCTCCCAGGTGTTTCAATCACCTGAAAGGGCGCCAGGATCTGTGTGATTTCCTGTGCGGCGACCCACTGTGCCAGCTCAAACAACGTCACTGCCTGGGAATCTCCTGGCCTGGCTTACTGTTTAAGTACCGTTTAATCAGGTGAATGTGCTAGTCTGCCTTCCCAAATCTCAAATTGCCGGTTTAATGGGGCAACCAGACCAGTGTATTTTGTACGGAGTGCCACTGCGCTGCGTCACCAGGCAAAACAGCTGCGCTGGCAGCCCCTGGGGCTCCTACATCTGGGAATCTCCTGGTCTGTGGGCAATAAAGATCCATCTGGAAATGTGGTGTCCACTCACCCTCTGCACTTTCACTGGGAGCTGCAATCCTGACTTGCTCCTATAGCTCCATCTTCTCCTCTCCCTAATCAATTGTTATTAAAGGGCTCCCATGCATTCTTCAGTATGCCAATTGAATTTTTGAGCTCCAGAATTTCTGCTTGATTTAAAAAAAATTATTTCAGTGTCTTTGTTACATTTATCTAATAGGACTTTGACTTTCTTCTCTATGTTATCTTGAATTTCATTGTGCTTCCTCAAAACAGCCATTTGGAATTCTCTGAAAGGTCACGTATCTCTGTCACTCCAGGATTGGTCACTGATATCTTATGTAGTTTGTTTGGTGAGGTCATGTTTTCCTGGATGGCCTGGATGCTTGTGCATGTTCATAGATGTATGGACATTGAAAAGTTAGGTATTTATTGTAGTGTGGGCTTGTTTGTACCTGTCCTCCTAGGGAAGGCATTCTAAGTATTCAGAGGGAATTAAGTGTTATGATCTAAGTGTCTGGTCACTGCAGCCATATCTGCATTAGAGGGCACCCTACTAATGCTGTGACTCTTACAGACTCATAGAGGTACCACCTTGGTGGTCTTGGGTAAGATACAAGAGAATTCCCTAGATTACTAAGCAGAAGCTCTTGTTCTCTTCCCTTTTCTCCAAACAAAGGGAGTCTCTGCCTTTCTCCATGCTGAGTTGCCTGGAGCTAGGGGAGAGGTGACGCAAGCATCCCTATGGCCACCACCACTGGGACTGCTGTGTCAGAACTGAAGCCAGAACTTCTCTGAGTCTCACCCAAGACATATGACAAGTACTGTCTGGCTACAACTGATGTTTTTCGAGGCTGAAGGACTCTTTAGTCAGCAGGTGATGAATTCTGCCAGAAGTGGGTTCTTCCCTTCAAGGCAGCAGGTTCCCTTCTGGCCCAGGGTGTGTCTACAAAGGTCATCCAGGAGCTAGGACCTGGAATAAGGCCCTCAGGACTCTGCCAAGTGTCCTATCTTCCTGTGGCTGAGCTGGTCTCCAAAGTTGCAAGACAAAGTCCTCTTTACTGTTCCCTCTCCTCTCCTCAGGTGGAGGGAAGGAGTCTCTCCTACAGCTGCAATTTGTACTGTCTGGGATTGGAGGAGGGGTGACACAAGCACATCCTTGGCTACCCTGGCTGTGTACCCTGGGTCTTGTGTATCCCAAGTCTGCTGACCTCAAGCACATTACAGCACCAGAGCTTGCTCAGGAATTCTAGTCTTGTGGCCTAGACTGCTATTCAAGTTTATTTAGGACCCCAGAGTGCTTTAGCCCATGATGATCGTACTAGTTGGAAATCAATTTCTGACCACTGGGATGGACAATTCCCCTCTGGCTAGGGCTGATATAAATGTTTCCGCCATGGGTGTCACTGAGTTCTGCCCTGAAGCACTGAGTTCCAGTGCACACGGATTCTCTCTCTCTCTCTCTCTCTCTCTCTCTCTCTCTCTCTCTTTGATGGAGTCTCACTCTGTTGCCCAGGCACTGAAGTGCAACAGCATCATCTTGGCTCACTGCAACCTCCGCCTCCCAGGTTCAAGCAATTCTCCTGCCTCACCCTCCCGAGTAGCTGGGATTACAGGTGCCTGCCACCATGTCTGACTAATTTTTGTATTTTTGGTAGAGACAGGGTTTCACCATGTTGACTAGGCTGGTCTCGAACTCCTGACCTCAGGTGATTCAACTGCCTTGGCCTCCCAAAGTGCTGGGATTACAGGCATGAGCCACCGTGCCTGGCCTTCAGATTCTCTCTTTGCACCATGCTGCAGCTGATGGGGGATGAGAGAGGGGTGGTGTAGGCAATTCAAGACCATCTTTCCTTCCTTCTACAGTGTCTTTTTGTTTAATACAATGTTAAAAACAGGTACGGTAATCACTTATCTGATTTCTTGTTCTTATGAAGGGGCTTTCTTCTATGGGTAATAGTTTGGTGTTTCTGCGGTGAGGGAGGGGGTGATCTCTAGGGAGTTTTATTTGGCCATCTTGCTTCACCTCCTCCAGTAGTTTCTTTTTATACTTTATTCAAAGCTGATGGTTGTTTCCTACTGGAAGACTGTCAGCCATGCCAGAAGCAGAAATTCTCATTGTTTTATAAATATGGTCAAGTATCTCTTTAAAAAAATTATCCATATACCTCACATCTTCATCTTGTACTCTCTGTCTTTACACATTTTTAAAAAGTGCTTTCTGTTCATATTGCGTACATATTCTTAGTTTGCAATCCATTTTAATCTGGTTTTCCCTCTTACAACTTCAAAAACCCAATTTAGTCTAAAAGGTAGGGATGTATGTGTGTCTGTCTCCATCCAGTGAATTCTTGCTCTGTGTCCAATGAATTTTTTAGTTGACCTCAGTAATATGTGTTGCCCTTTCTTGAGTCTCCTTTTCCTGTCGTTTCCCTGAGACAAATACTCTTCTTTTATTTTTTTCCCCTACCTCCTTGGCTGCTCACTTTACTGGCTTTTTCTTACCAAGCCATCAAATGTGGAAGGTGTCTTTATCTTGACACTGCTGCTCATAAGATTCTCTCCCTGGGTGACCTTATACATGCCCAAGGCTTGAAATACCATCTATTAGCTGATAACTCCACTCATATGAGCTCAGGCTTTATCTGAATTTCACGCTTATACATCTAAACACCTATCTGATGTTTGTTCAGATACTTCAGAGACATCTCAAACTGAACGTGTTCCACACTGAGCTTTTGATCTCTTCCAGCCCAAACTAGACCTTTCCCATTGTTTCTTTCTCAGTGTCATCTTTTCTGATTCTTTTCCATGTTCTACAGCAGGGGGGATTATCTGGGGTTCTACCTAATTTATTCAGTGACCAACTTAATATCTGTCTTTTCTATGCTCCTTCTCTCTTTCTACTTCTGTTCATGAGACAACTCACATTTGAGTTCAGAAAGAATACATGTGCTGATGATGATTGCCACATCCAGACATGAGGTGCTTTTCCTAATATAACCTTCAGCCACTTTATTTTTGGTGTATCTAAAATTCACCAGCAGCTCTGTTAAACCAGCTACTTCTCTTAGCTCATTGCTTGTGTCAGGGCACTACTTTTCTTCTAGATACCAGGTGTAAACTTTTGGCAGAAGTTGACCCCTCTCTATTTTGACAGTCGGTTGTCAAGTTCTGGTCTTTATCCCTCATACCTGGATGTTGCTTTCATCTCTCGTTGTACTTGCCATCAAATGAGCCATAACAGGCAGACTAGATGGACTCATGGTTAGGCATACTCAGATGAGCATAACAGATTCCAACCAAAAGCATGGGAGTCATTCAAAATATAGCTATTTATGCATTTAAAAATCTATAATTCTTCATACTCCATCTGGCAAGTAATTGCTATTAGAAAGAGATAGAAATGTAAAGACTTAGATTCAGACCACTAAGGGCAACTTCTGTTAATTCATTTGCTCAGAAAAATATTTATTTAGCACCTGCTGTTTACCATGGCTTTTTTAAGGTACTGTGGATACAGCAGGACAAAATTGACATCAGTTTCCTTTGTGGAGTTTACATTCTGTCTCAAAGAGATGAATGCAGGATGATAGATAGATAGACAGATAGCTGATAGACTGATAAAATACTATGTCACGTGTGCTGTGGAGGTGGAGAATTTTGGTTTGTTGTTTTACATAGAATGTGTTACACGGTAATTTACATAGTCCAGGCAGACTAAATAGTATATGCAAGACCTAAGGCAGGAAGGAACATGCCAGTGTAGTGCGTTGGGCAAATGGGAAAGTGGTAAAAGATGAGGTGAGAACATTGAGCTAATGTTGAGGTGAGACGAGATAGATCATGTAGGGTACTGGTGTTCTGGTTGTTTGAGCAGCTGACTCGGGGGGAAAAAATCAATAATGAAAGGTCTTGATCTGTAGTATTTGCCAGTTTTTCTGGTGTAAACACTCTCACCATGGCCAGTTTCAAGCTAATAATGTAAGATCAACGAGATCTCAAAAATTCTTGAAAATTTAACAGTCAGCTCTTGTGAGCTGGTATAAACCTTCTCCAGGGCATCACTGGCATAGAGCCTTGTAGGACATTGCAGTGATTTTTTTTTTTTTTAAGTGAGAGATGATGCCACTAAAGAGTATTAGAGTAGGCCGGGCGCCGTGGCTCATGCCTGTAATCAGCACTTTGGGAGGCCAAGGTGGGTGGAATAAGTGAAGGTCAGGGGTTTGAGACCAGCCTGGCCAACATGGTGAAACCCCATCTCTACTAAAAATACAAAATATTATCTGGGAGTGGTGGCATGTACCTGTCATCCCAACTACTTGGGAGGCTGAGGAAGGAGAATCTCTTGAACTGGGAGGTGGAGGTTGCAGTGAGCCAAGATTGCACCACTGCACTCCAGCCTGGGCTACAAAGTGAGACTGTCTCCAAAACAACAACAACAACAACAAAGTATTAGAGTTATGATGTGATCAGGTTTCTGTTTTAACAGAATCAACTGGCTCCTGGGTTAAGAATATTAATTACATGTTAACATTTGGCTGTAAATTCAAGGCTTATATTTTCTTTGATTTACATAGTGCTGGCTTACACATTGTTTTAAATTAATTGTCAATATTTAAAAATATAGAAATATCCTACAAAAATATAAATTTCTTGATTTTCTTAAAAAATCAGATTTGCTCTTTCTCTGTGTTACTAATTAGTTTGAACTGAGGAGTGGCTGTCTTTTTCACATAGACAACAACATTTTCCATTTCTCACCACTCCTTTTATATTTCCAAACTTGACTTTTAGCTATTATTCTATGCAGTTTTTTGTTTTTAAATATTGGAGATGAGAAAAATAAGCTTCCTTATAACCAACCCTTTTATCAAAATTGGTGTAAAATGAGAGGTAAGAGAGGGTTATATATATGATTCAAGAAAAATTGAGCATGCGTATTTCTTCACAGAGGTAAAGGATGTTTTAAATTTATAATAAAATGTATTTTGAAGGAATACAGCTTAATACATCATTGTGAAACAAATCATACAACAGGTTATGATTAGGTTTGAAGGATGACTTTTTAAATTGATACACTGACAAAACATCAAAATTTAATCAGGCTTTGATTTCAGATTGACTACAGTAAATTATGTTCCTGTAAAATTAATTATTTACCATATGAAAAATTATCAGAATAACAGAACAGTTCACAAATGTCAATTTTATAAATGAGTGAGCACAATATACATTGACTTAGAAAAACAAACATTAGCAAAAGTATATCTAAATGTAAGTATTGTTTTGAAAATATAGTTAACGTATAGGACAAACTATCATGCTGTTTTTAATGATGATCAAAGCACAGGTATTTAAAATACATCACTGAAATTAGTTTTATAAACGATAATTTTAATAAAAAGAATTTGGAGACTTGATGCTCATGAGAGTCACAACATTGTTTTTAATTTTGGAAAGAAGTCAATAAGCTTAACGTACATTCACCAGAATTAGAAAACATGACTAGGGCAATTCTTCTGTGGTAGGTAATATTAATTTTGGATTTTTTTCCTCACAAAATAAATTCAGTTGCAAGGATATAAAACAAATTTACTGATTGCCTGATTCAGCATGAATTTCTTTGAAAAGCAAGCCAAAATCCTTCATAGAATGAGAAATTAACATCATGAACTAGATTGATTCTTAGGGCTTGATAGCATAATGTTTTGTTGATAAGTCGGGTTCATAATATAAGTGTCTACCATAGTTACACAGAGATATATACAAATGATTTTTGAATTGTTCATGTCATCCAAGGGAAAATCTACTAGTTTTTCTCTACCCTGCCCCCATCTCCTGCCTTACAAGGATTGGATTCCTTAGTTTATAATACAGTTGACCCTTGAACAATGTTGGGAGTTAGGGGCACCAACCCATCACAGTTGAAAATCAACGTATAACTTTTGACTCCCCCAAACTTAACTATTGATAGAATTAATGTTGACCACAGCCTGACCAACCACAGAAACAGTCAGATAACACGTATTTTGTATGTCATATATATTATATATTACGTTCTTATCATGAAGTCAGAGGAAAGAAAAGGTTATTAAGAAGGCCATGAGGAAGAAAAAAATGTATTTACTATTTAAAAAGTTATATTTACTAAGTAGAAGTGGATTAATATAAAGGTCTTCATCCTTTTTGTCTTTGTGTTGAGTAGGTTGTGGAGGAGGAGGGGTTGGTTTTGCTTTCTCCGGTGGAGACAAAAGAAAATCCACGTATGAATGGACCCATGCAGTTCAAACCCATGTTCAAGGGTCAACTGTATAACCCATCTAAACAGTGACTATTTTTTGTGTAAGGTCATTCTTAAAGCATTGCACACACATATTGATCCAATTCACACATTATGCAGTTGGCTCTTTGGGAAACTATTTGGGAATAATCTGGTCTACAATGTTAAGGAAAAAAATATCCAGACATTTAACTAACAGACTTAAATATGAATCCATTCCCTAAACTGTGAAGTTGAAGACTGAATTCTAAAATTGGCTTTCAGATATCAAATTTTATAAAAACAAATTGACATTGATATTGTGAAACATTGATATTCCACAAATAGGATCTATTAAATTGAGGTGCGACACGGTACTGAAAACTCATTATGAGAGTATTACACTATCAGAATCGCACAAATATCTTGAGAAAAGTTACTTTCAATATAAAAACCAATAAGCAAAGATTTTAACTGTGTTTGTAAGTATTATCATCCAGGAGTAATTCTTTCCCATTTCTAGTCTTTCTTTCCTGGAAGTAAGCTTCAATAGCGTTACTACAGGCCTGTCTTTATTCATCCAGCTCTTAGAGAGATGGAGTATCTTACTTCATTGTCAACTTTGAGAAGAATAAGTGAACCTACTTAACTTGGCTCCAACTGTCCTTCTCTTGGGAATGAGCCTGTATGTAAGTAGTCAGGCTTATTGCCTGCAAGGAGGCCTAAATTCTAGCACTGCCTCCCCCTACCCCCAACCCAGCTGCCAAAAAAAACCAAAAAAAAACACAAAAAAAACATGTCTTCTGGCCTGATTTCTATCAGTAACAGGTTATATTTTGGATTCTCACTGAGTCTGTTTTGTTAATCTCAACTTTTTCTAAGATTATTATAGAATAATGCTTATTATAACATTATTATAGAATAATGTTGCTATTCATTGAGGAGTAACCCTCAGAAACCTCAAAATTTAATGTATTCACCAGGAACATTGAGAAATAATAATAAAAGAGAAAGTTGGAAGGAGAAAGTTTTTGTGCAATCCAAGGCCCAGAAATGTGGGTCTTGGACTTTAGAGAATAAATTTATTGAGTATGGTAGTTTATAGAGACTTATTTTAGGCCAGATTTTTTTTTTTAAGACGGAGTTTCTCTCTTGTTACCCAGGCTGGAGTGCAATGGCATGATCTCGGCTCACCACAACCTCCGCCTCCTGGGTTCAGGCAATTCTCCTGCCTCAGCCTCCTGAGTAGCTGGGATTACAGGCGCGCGCCACCATGCCCAGCTAATTTTTTGTATTTTTAGTAGAGACGGGGTTTCACCGTGTTGACCAGGATGGTCTCGATCTCTTGACCTCGTGATCCACCCACCTCGGCCTCCCAAAGTGCTGGGATTACAGGCTTGAGCCACCGCGCCCGGCATTTAGGCCAGATTTTTACATGTTTGTATTTGGCTTTGAACTTCTGTAGCCTGGGAAGAAAGCTCTGGCTGTCATGAGGAATTTTAAGCTTGGCAGGTGACTACAACCTCTGACTTACACAACTCGTGAGAAGTAAGACACAGTCCGTTAGCTGTGTTGGGTGCTTCAGGTGGAGACTCCTTTAGCTTAATGCACAGACCAACCTTGTCCTAAATTGAGACAAAATTCCATTGTAGAGAAGAGTTTTACAAGCATTTTAAACACTGGTGGTCAGAAGAATATTTGCCACTTTTAAACTGCAAGGCAACTAGCTCTGTATGTGTAACAGAGCACTAGAGAGGCTCTAGGTCTACATGGTTAGTACCAAGACCAGCTAGATAATCTAGATCGGCTATTCCAGGTTCAAGAGAAGACCTCTTTCAGAATCAAGGAGGGCTGTGAAGGCACCTGCTAACCTTTCATGTGGCATTTCCACAGGCTTTTAATATTCGCTTTCCCATAATAGAATCCCAAATTAGTTCTGAATATATTAATATCCTAAGTTCTAACCCTGACTTGATATCTGAGACCCAAATTGTGATTTCACCATAGATATTTATTAGATTTAATTAGGAAATAAGAGATGTGTCCTCTTATTAGAAAGAAATTGCTATCCCTTGAGGTAGGAAATCAACTAAATGACATTAGAAACCCAAACACAAGGAAACCAAAGTGTTCTGTGCCTGGAACTGGTTGCCTCCAATAATTCAATTTACTCAAGTAAACAAGAAGAAACTAGAGTGGTTAAAAGATGGTACTTCAGTTCCATTAAATCGAGAAACAGGAAGGTTAATAAAATAAAGGAACATAGGCATGATAAGCTGGAGGGAGAGATTATTCACTTTAAGAAAGAGTACAGGGAGAAAGGTACCTTGAAGATAGAGTTAAACCAATATATAAGGGGTGGAAAAAGGTACCCAAATTTGAACTACTTTTACAGAGGGAAAGATATGTTTGTTAGATCATAAATGGTATATGGAATCCAAGGAAATCTAAGAGAGAGAAGTCTAGGATGATAACCTCAAGAAAACCCAAGTCACTGAGAGGTGACTTTTTAAACCCGCAGGACGTCACTTGGAGCAACTGGGGAGCTACTACTTGAAGACTGGAACAGCTGTACCAAGGAGTTATAAAAATCTGGACAGACTCTGAGAGAAAAACGCATGAGAGATATTCAGAGCATTTCTTACATGAATTTCCATGTGACAGAATCATCACAGAGGAGATATAAGCATTGCATTTACTCTGAGAGAATTTACTGATCTTAGCTGATAAATTTATGAAAGTAGGATTTTTTTTTTTTTTTTTTTTTTTTGAGACGGAGTTTCGCTCTTGTTACCCAGGCTGGAGTGCAATGGCGCGATCTCTGCTCACTGCAACCTCCGCCTCCTGGGTTCAGGCAATTCTGCCTCAGCCTCCTGAGTAGCTGGGATTACAGGCATGCGCCACTATGCCCAGCTAATTTTTTGTATTTTTAGTAGAGATGGGTTTCACCATGTTGACCAGGATGGTCTCAATCTCTTGACCTCGTGATCCACCTGCCTCGGCCTCCCAAAGTGCTGGGATTACAGGCTTGAGCCACCATGCCCAGCCGAAAGTAGGATCTTAATGGAAGGTAGAAAAACATGAAGAAATATAGATGTGGCAATCAGAGACCAAGTTCAGGTTTTTGTTAAGTGTCTGATGGAAGAATCTCTCTTGAGGAGATTATTCGTGTCATCGAGAGTGTGGTAGACAAAATTTGAACAGTGAACAGAGAGCTTGTTGATTTCTTTCTTACTATGGTAGACCTCACAGATGAATCCAGAGTAGTTTTAAAAATCATTGCCTTGGACAGAAAGCAAAGACAAAGTAAATGGAAGGGAGACACTCAGTTCCACCAGGCAGCATTAGGTCGTACATAGACTGGAGAAGAAAAGGAACCAATTTAAGAAGTAAACTAAATTGCTAAGAAACTCAAGTAGCCTTGAAAGGGGTTGGGGAATAGCGCAGGGAAATTAAATACCAGTGCATCAGAATTTTAATTTCAGAAGCAACAAAATTGCTTTAGTGCAGGAATCTGTTAGTGGTGATTTTTCAGCTAGGACAAATTGAAAGAGAAATCTTTGCTGGCAGATGAGTTTCATGGCCCAAGTAGTTCCATAGCTACAAGTGGTAGAAATAGCCCCTGTGGCACAGGACTAAGAATGGCTGCCCCTGAGAGATGGTACAGGTGAGGCATGGATTAGAGACTGAATTTAGGGCACCGTCAGGGGCTTAAAAACCCAAGATTCTATGGAAAAATGGAAATAGATATTCTGGATATGCTCAATGGGAAGAAAGAACCCACAGTGATTGTCCATTTCAAGTTTGCAAGGAGACAGAAATGCCTCAAATGATCCTATTAAAGAAAAGGAAGAACCAAGGTCATAGTTTAGATATACTCCAGAGCCAACTGCCCATAACCATGTAGTCAAAACTTAAATCATCCTAGTTTTCCATAATGCTGGCTCTAATCATGACTGAGACACAAAACATAAGCTTTATGATCATGGTTCAGTTGAAATTAAAACAATTGACTCTAGACAAATGAGCTTAAACAACTCTACTTGTCTCAAAAGGGATGGTAATGTACAGCAGCCAAGGAAAAGAAAGGTTAAAAGAATCCTCCTCTGTGCTTTATAATCCGCACTGTGGCTGCTATACGTGGGGCTTCTTACTACTTTCAGCTTGAGGCCTCCCAGTTTGAGAACTGTTCTTAGTATGCACAATAAACTTTTAACATTTTTTCTAAGTTGACCTGATTTTGTTTTTCTTAACACTCTGAGCAAGGACACAGGAAACATAGATGATTTTTTTCTACAAAAATGGAAACGTAAAAAGATGGTATCTATATGCCCTATTTTCTTTACCCAGTCTACCATTGACAGACATTTAGGTTGATTTTTTGCTATTGTGAATAGTGCTTCAGTGAACGTGTGTGTGTGTGTTTTTATGATATAACAATTTATAATCCTTTGGATATATTCCCAGTAATGGGATTGCTTGGTGGAATGGTAGTTCTGTGTTTAGGTCTTTGAGGAATTGCCACACTGCATTCCACAATGGTTGATCTAATTTACACTCCCACCAGCAGTGTATAAGCGTTCCCTTTTCTCTGCAACCTTGTCAGCACTGGTTATTTTTTAATTTTTTAACAATAGTCATTTTGAGTGGTGTGAGATGGTATCTCACTGTGGTTTTCATTTGCATTTGTCTCATGATCAGTGATGCTGAACTTTCTTTCTTTTTTGGAGACGAAGTTTTTCTCTTGTTGCCCAGGCTGGAGTGCAATGGCGCAATCTCGGCTCATCGCAACCTCCGCTTCCTGGGTTCAAGCAATTCTCCTGCCTCAGCCTCCTGAGTAGCTGGGATTACAGGCGCGCGCCACCATGCCCAGCTATTTTTTTTGTACTTTTAGTAGAGATGGGGTTTCACCATGTTGATCAGGTTGGTCTCCATCTCTTGACCTCTTGACCTGGTGATCCACCCGCCTCAGCCTCCCAAAGTGCTGGAATTACAAGCATGAGCCACCGTGCCCGGCTTGAACTTTTTTTCAAATGCTTGTTGGCTTCATGTGTGTCTTCTTTTGAAAAATGTCTGTTCATGTCCTTTGTCCATTTTTAATGAGTTTGTTTCTTTCTTGTAAATTTGTTTAAGTTCTTTATAGATGCTGGATATTAGACCTTTGTCAGAAGCATAGTTTGCAAAATGTTCTACCATTCTCTAGGTTATCTGTTTAGTTTGCTGATAGTTTCTTTTGCGGTGCAGAAGCGCTTTAGTTTAGTTAGATCCCATTTGTTGATTTTTGCCTTTGTTGCAATTGCTTTTAGCATCTTTGCCATGAAATATTTGCCCATTCCTATGTCCTGAATGGCATTTTCTAGGTTGTCTTCCAGGGTTTTTATAGCTTTGGGTATTACATTTAAGTCTTTAATCCACCTTGAGTTGATTTTTGTATATGGTATAAGGAAGAGGAACAGTTTCAATATCCTTTGCAGAAACACAGATGAAGCAGGAGGCCATTTTCCTTAGGAGACTAATTCAGGAATGGAAAACCAAATACCACATGTTTTCATTTATAAGTGGGAGCTAAATAAAGAGAACAGATGGACACAGAGAGGTAAACAACAGACACTGGGGCCCAGCAGAAGGTGGAGGGTGGGCGGAGAAAAGGACCAAGAAAAATAACTAATGGATACTAAGTTTAATACCTGGATGATGAAATAATCTGTGCCGACGGTAATTGTAAAGACAACAGATGGATAAATTCATAATAAAGGGAAAAAAACAGCCTAAAAAGGCCGAGAATACCCAAAATCAGAATCCCTCTCCCTCTACAGGGGATTGCAATTCCTCATCAGCAACGGAACAAGCCCTGATGGAAAAGGACTGTGTTCCATTATCTGAAGTGGGCTTCAGAAGGTGGATGATAAGAAACTTTTGGGAGTTGAAAGAACTTGTTCTAACCCAATGTAAAGAAACTAAGAACTTTGAAAAAAGGTTTGACGAAATGCTAAAAAGAATGGACAATATAGAGAGGAATATAAATGAACTAACAGAGTTGAAAAATACAACACGAGAACTTAGTGAAATATGCACAAGTTTGAATAGCCGAATTGATCAAGCAGACGAAAGGATATCAGAGGTCGAAGACCAACTTAATGAAATAAAACAAGAAGACAAGAATAGAGAAAAAAGGATAAAAAGGAATGAGCATTTCTCCAAGAAATATGGGACTATATGAAAAGACCTAATCTTCGTTTGATAGGTGTACCTGAATGTGATGGAGAGAATGAATCCAAGCTGGAGAATACTCTTCAGGATATTATCCAGGAGAATTTTCCCAATCTAGCAAAGCAGGACACTATTCAACCCCAGGTGATACAGAGAACACCACAAAGACATTCCTCAAGAAGAGCAACCCCAAGGCACATAATCGTTCGATTCACCAGGGTTGAAATGAAGGAGAAAATACTAAGGGCAGCCAGAGAGAAAGGTCAGGTTACCCACGAAGGGAAGCCTATTAGACTTACAGCAGATCTCTCAGCAGAAACCCTACAAGCCAGAAGAGAGTGGGGGCCAATATTCAACATCCTTAAAGAACAGAACTTTCAGCCCAGAATTTCATATCCTGCCAAACTAAGTTTCACAATTGAAGGAAAAATAAAATCTTTTATGAACAAGCAAGTACTCAGAGATTTTATTACCACCAGGCCTGCTTTACAAAAACTTCTGAAAGAAGCATTACACACAGAAAGGAACAACCAGTATTAGCCTTTCTAAAAATATACCAAAAAGTAAAGAGCATCAACATAAAGAAGAATTTACATCAATGAATGGATAAAATAGCCAGTTAGCATCAAATGGCAGTAACCCTAAATATAAATCGACTAAATTCCCCAATCAAAAGATACAGCCAAAACCTAACGGTATACTACATCCAGACCCATTTTATATCCAAAGATACACAAAGACTCAAAACAAAGGGTTGGAGAAAGATTTACCAACCAAATGGAGAGCAAAAATAAATAAACAAAAAGCAGGAGTTGCAATTCTCACATTTGATAAAACAGATTTCAAAGCAACAAAGATACAGTGGTAAAAGGATCAATGCAATAATAAGAGCTAAGGATCCTAACACCCAGACACATAAGACCCATAAAGAGATTTAGACTCAACGAGACAGAAAATTAATAAGGACATCCAGAACTTGAACTCAGATCCGGAATAAGTAAACTTAATAAGTATTTATAGAGCTCTCCACTTTAAATACACAAAATATACATTCTCCACTTTAAATACTCAAAATTTTGATCGGCCATTATTAATACCCATATTTAGAATAAAGCAATATTCCTGTTCTCTCTCCCTATTTTTCTTCCTCTTTCTTCCTCTCCTTCTCTCCTTAAAAGAAAAAAAAAAAAAGTTTCTCTTTAAGCCTTTCAGCATCCTTTCTACTTCTGCCTTCCCCCTAAATTCAGCAAAAAAAAAAAGAAATAATCTGTGCCGCAAACACCCATGACACAAGTTTACCTTTGTAACAAACCTGCACATGTGTACCTGAACTTAAAATAAAAGTTAAAAAACTGATATGGAAATGTAATTGTAAATGCTAAATGCAAAATAATTCCTGGGAGAATATTTTCCCACGTGTGTGTGTGTGTGTGTGTGTGTGTGTGTGTGTGTGTGTGATCATTGAGATATATATATATATACCAATTAATGAGCAAGAGTATGATGGTATATATCATTTATATATATATATATATATATACACACACACACACACACACACACACACACACCAATTAATGAGCAAGAGTAAGCAAGTTGTGGAATCCAGACAATTGGTCTTGAATGAGAGACATCCTGTTGAGATTGACTCCAGAAAGATTTTCCTTTTCTCTCAGCAGGATTATTGGGGTCCTGGTAGCTCTGGTTCTGGTAATGCGATTTTGCCTGGAATAAATGATCTATGGGCAGGAGATTGGCTTTATCAATTCGGTGAGTGTGACAAAGGGCTGTGGTAATTCTGTGAGTCCTGTTAGGTGTTTTGATTCTTTAAAAGTAAGGCTCCTGAGAGACTGGGCATTGAATTACTATGGTTTGAGAGGCTTTGGAAGCTCCAGACCTATTCCAGTGAGAGACAGGTGGTTACTAGAAGCACATCAGTTCTATCCCGGCAGCAAATCCTGCCAACTAAGCCTGAGGAAAAGAGGATATGAGGTGGGAGGGCATTCGTTTTGTAAGTGGACTTTGTTCTTGAACTTTAATACACGGGCAAGAGAAATTTATTTCAAACTTTAGTTCTTTTGGATTTTTATGCCTTTGAACTTCAACTTGTAAAGCAATCTAATCTTTGGACATAAATTTCTTCCTTGGAATTTAATAATAGCAAGGAAATTGTGTTTAAATAATAGGCATCTCTTTAGAGATGTTTGGTTATTGAAATATCCTCAAGATAGCATCCAGTCTCATTGTAGAATCTCTGATATGCTGCATTAGACAGTATGTGTGGACATAGTTTTGGACAGAAAATAGAATAGGGGATACATTTTCAGCTCTTCCTGTTGAATGGACTCAAAGCTGACATATTGAATGTATGGTTCTGACTCACTGCAGATTCTTCTAGGGATGACATTTAAGCTGCCTGCCGTTGGACCCTGAAGGAAACACAAACCAGCAGAGATTAATGCAGGGTGTGGTCTCATGGAGATGAGAGCAGAGCTCTCCCAAGGCAGTCAGCATCTCTGGCTGATCATAGGCTTCGTGTTTAAGCCTAATGAATTAAGAGGATGAAACACTGGGGAGTGTTATTGGGGCTAACATTGAAATTTATATTTTGGCTTCATTTTTTCCTCTTTTATTTGAACTTTGATGTAAATCTTGGCTCTCTTTGCTCTGTCAAAACCCAGTGTGGTGACCTTTTCAGAGTCCTTGATTTTCTAATGTGAAATGCAATTCAATTCAACAAACAGTTACTCAGCACTTACTATATATTGCTGTTCTGGGTACTGGGAATACAGAAATAAATAATATTGCATTCGATGCCGACTTTATTTACGTGTTTGAGTCTAGTAATATAAAAATATGTAAATCTTACAGACAGCATGAAGAGCAAGTGATCAGTCTGTCTGGCAGTTTGGAGGTAGACAGCTTTCATCAAAAAGAGAATTTCTGAGCAAAATGGCTAAGCAGAGAAAGCATATTTTTAACAGAAGGACCGTCATGTAATAAACACATGGGGAGATGATGTGCATGATTTATCAAGATCCTAACACGAGTTGACAGTTCCTGAGGATAATTTCTATATTGTGAAATAAGGATGGAGCAGAAGGGACCAGATCATAACCATTCTGGAAGCTGAGATGTGAACATTATCTTATCAATGACCAGCCTTAATCCAGAGAGATTTGATCAAGTTTACAAAATGGAGCAGCTTGGCCAAATGACTTCTCCATTTCTTTTAGCTTCAGTATTCCCTGTTTTGTGTCTTGGTCCCCTGCTGCAGCTTGAGGATACTTAACTCTCAGCTATTCCAAATCGGCAGGTAGCACACCATATTTGGTAGGGTTAGGTTTGGCTGCATATAACAGAAAATCCTATAATAAAGAATAACAGTAGATTAAACATGACAGAATTGTGTTCTCAGGTAAAAGCAATTCTGGGGCTAGTCTGGCAACTTAGCAAAATTGTTGGTAACCAGGCCCCTTCCCACTCTTCACTGCACAAGTCCTGGAGCATGAACTTGTCCTCATGTTCTGAGTTGGCAGCTGAAGCTCCAGACATCACATTCGTGTTTCAGGATGGAAATTTTTAAGCTTTTCTGGAGGCATCTGATACACTTTTACTTATTTCTCAATGGCAAGAATGTAATCTCATGGTAATACCTATGGTTGGAGAAGAGCAGGGCTTGTGATTTCACTGATTATTTTTTTTTAATCAGAGAAAAAGTGGAGAATAAGTATTGAAATAGACAATTAGCTGTCTCTGTTGTATCCATGGAAAATGAGATATTTATCTCTCTATTTAAATGGAAATGAACCTGGTAGGCTATCAAAGATTGGAGAAAGAATTTATCCCCAAAATTATTTTTCTAATTCTATTCCTTGGACCTCTCTTTTTCTTTCAACTGTAGCACTGCAGTCCCTGAATCTGAAACTCCATTCACAACACACAGTATATGCAACCTCAGATGCTGAATGCACACTCAGTCATATGTGGCCACAGCATCCGTCTCTCCCTGACTTCTGGGACTTTTGATGAACTATGTTGGCTGCTTTCACATGCTTTCAAATTCATTGTTTCTGGTACAAACGAAATGCCACAAATACACCATGATTTTATTTGATATCAGAAGTCAGGCTTTTGAGACTCAAAAATGACCTTTGCTTCATGTTTGCTGTGAGAGTTAAAACTCTGTTATAAAACTTGGAAGCTGAGCATGAACTCTAAATCTGTGTATCATCTTTTCCTTGAGGTAACATCTAAATGCCTAAAAGAGAATTGTGAGGCAAAACAAGAATTTTGAGGGAAAATAATTGCATTGGATAGTAACAAACTAACCCAACATACTTATAATAGGGACAATTGAAGACTAGACATAACATTATAATGAAAAGTATAGTCATTAAACATTTTGAAGGATTTAAAATAATATCAAAACATTTACATTTTAATGAGTGAAGAGAACAGTATATAAAAGTGACTGTAAAGAGATCACAATCTATTATAAGTATAGTCAGAAAAGTCATGAGGAAAAGGAGCATAATTTTAGCAGTGATTGGGTAGCAGACTATGGATAATAACTATTTTTTGTTTTCTAAATTTTCCCTCTGAGGAACATGAATTATTTTTAAAATAAAGCATTATTAGGATGCACATATATATGTGTGTGCATATATTTACAGTTTAAAATAAAAAATAAAGTTGCCATCCCATACATAATGGTGGAAAATCACTCACTGCTGTCTGGGCACGTTATGGACTGAATTATGTCCCCCTCGCCCCCAAAGTCATATGTTGAAGCCCTAACCACCAATATGACTGACTATATTTGGAGATGGAGCCTTTAAGGAGGTAATTAAGTTTAAATGATGTCATAAGGGTGTGGCCCTAGTCCAGTAGGACTGGTGTCCTTATAAGACAAGGAAGAGACACCAGGGCATGCACAGATGCAAGCATGTGAGGACACAGCTTGAAGGTGGTTGTCTACAAGCCAAGGAGACAGGCCTTGGGAGAAGCCAACCCTGCAGTCACTTGGATCTTGGACTTGCAGCCTCCAGAACCATGAGAAAAATACGTTTCTGTTGTTTAAGCAACTCCACTGGTGGCATTTTATTTTGGCAGTTGGAGGAGACTAAAGACAGTGTGCTGCACTTTTTTTTTTTTTTTTTTTGAGAAGGAAAAAGTCAGGGGAGAATCTTGAAGTAGCAAAATGGGGACCAGGAAAAACCAAGAGAAGGAGGAGGACAGAGGCTCTTGGCCACCATCCTCCCTTGCTTGGAAGGGTAGAATTTGCCCTCCATGACTGCACAAACACATTTAAAAACATCGACCTTTGAGTGCTCCAGATGTTTGAATCAGTGACTATATTTCTTCTTACTTGTCCTGTCTGCGGAGGAGGCATTCCCAGTTGCCTCCAGCGCGCATCCTGTGACTTGGACCCCAGACTCCTCTTCCTTCTGGCTGCCTGCTTTGAGTGTTTTTGCTTATCCCTGGGCTTTTTAATGTGATGATGGACTCCACATGTGTCCCGGGCAGCCATTAGGAGAGAGAAACTCCCTGTTCTTTCCCTGCAGGCCAAAGCAAGGAGAGAAGAAAGGAAAATGAGCCATGTTATATTTCTGTCTGCAGCATGATTCCCTGTCATATTTTCCTCCAATCAGGAGAGGTTACTTCGGCAACGGCCAATTAATGTCCCTTTAAATAACTTCCTCCTGGTTAGTGATACTTTGTTTTCATAAAACCAGCAAGTCCCACAGAGATGTCTTAAAGTAACCAAATCCTTTTTTCTCCTCTCTCATTACTTAAGAAACATATTAAATATATCATTTTTGACCGGCTCTTGCTCTGTTACCCAGGCTGGAGTGCAGTGGTGTAATCTTAGCTCACTGAAGGCTGGGCTTCTGGGTTCAAGTGATCCTTCCACCTCAGCCTCCTGAGTAGGTGAGACTACAGATGAGAGCCACCATGCCTGGCTAAGAAACATAATTGAACAGATCACATAATATTTTTAAATATATTGGCATAAAAGTGAAATATACTAGTTAAAGCTGCATGTCATTGTCCTTAAAAAATAATAAAGGGAAAAGATTTTTAAAATATAAAAATAGAGGCTACATGTCAATTTCAAGATTTCTTAGAGCATTGATGATAAACTTGATTTTAATATGGTGTTGAATTAATAATATCAGTAAAGTGATCTATTTTGCAAGCATATCATTGCTGATTTCAGAATGACTTTGAAAAGGGAAATTGCGAGTGGTAGCTCACGCCTGTAATCCCAGCACTTTGGAAGGCTGAGGTGGGCGAATCACCTGAGGTCAGGAGTTCAAGACAAGCCTGGCTAACATGGTGAAACCCTTTCTCTACTAAAAATACAAAAATTAGCTGGGCGTGGCAAATTAGCTAGGTGTGGTAGTGGGCACCTGTAATCCCAGCTTTTTGAGAGGTTGAGATAGGAGAATGGCTTGAACCCAGGAAGCGGAGTTTGTAGTGAGCTAAAATCACTCTACACTCCAGCAAAGTGTGCAACAAGAGCAAAACTCCGTCCCAAAAAAAAAAAAAAAGGGGGGAAAATGATCACATTTTTGTGTTTGAAATAACATGTACAATCACCGCACTTCAATGGTAAGGAGGTAATTCAACCGTGAGAACGCACACACCTCCACTTAGAAGCTCCCAAAACAATTTTTCACTTAACAATTTTGTACCGACGCTAACTGTGCCATACCAAAGTACCGCAGCCAATTACAGGTATTTACTGCAAAATACCCTTTGCTGTAAAACTAACCCTGAAAATGTAAGAAATTGTTTTTATGAGCAATAGAAATGCCTATTCTGGAAGCTGTAAAAAACATTAAATTTTACTTCAGGTGTAGAAAGTTGCCCGTGAAAATATGCTTCTTGCAATTTCAGATGATACAGTAATTCACAGGATTGTCAAAAAAGTGCTGTTGAACAGCATTATAGATTTATTTAGTTCTACACGTCTCACTTTTAGACATTTTAAGATGAAGTGTGTGTCCTTTCAATTAATCAAAAATGTTTTTGCTTCCACTTAGCTAAGTTGCTCAGGTCTCTAGCCCGGTCAGCATTTTCTCCCAGTTATTTGGCTGAGTGCCATACTGAAGAATTAGGTCTGATAATTAAATCCAATCTCAGCAAAGTTTTTTTTTTTTGGCCAGACACTTTATTTAGATTCTATGCAAAATGGAATCCCATAGGGAGAGAGAATGAACATGTTGTGAAGTATAATTGCAATGAAATGTCTTTAACAGTTATTTTTGAAGAAAACACTTAGAGAGTTCCTATGACTTGACTCAGCTTCAATGTCTTTATGCAACTTTTTCCATTAATGCTTTCCATCCTTTATAATTAGATATGTTCATCTATTGTCTGCTGGTTTTCTGCATTAATAAGCTGCTTTTATCAATGATTTTATGTAAATCAATATTTCCCACTGATTTATATGCACACAAATCAAAATATTTTAAAAAGAGACACATTATAGGTTAAAATCTACATATAAATATAATATGTATATATTACATATTCATATATTTTTGACATTCTATATTTTGATATATTCATATATGTTAATGTATATATTTAAAAGCATATCTTCTATAGCTATGTCTTAAACTTTCAGGTATTTTTATCTGATCTCTTTCTGCAATTGACAACTTAAATGTTCCCAAATTACACGAGGAGTAGGAAAATCAGGATCTAAAAGTGTAATGAGGGTTGCTGTTTTGTAGTCACCTCTAAGACTGTCTTATTTAGTCCATTTCCCAAGTTTCCAGCTGCACTATTTCATCATAGAATGAAATTTACAAATTGCCTCCCAATGCTGTCAGACTCTATTATTTATAATAAATTCTTACATGAGTTTTTAAGAAAGGCTGTGAAAATAGTTTTCTGGTGTTTCTTATGGATGGTGTTTTGCACAAAGAACGTTTGCATTTGTTGTGCTAGTTAGTTGGTTAGCACGATTTTGTGTCTAGGAGTACAGTCTGTGGAATGATGTTACTTCCAGTCACAAAGTGCTTTTAACTGATAGACTGTTTTTCATCACAATAGTTATAACTGCATCCATAATATAATGAAAAAATACATATATATATATATATATACACACACACAATGCACATATACAGATATGAATTTCATGTGCAAAACTGGCCAGTTAAGAAAAGACTGTTTTTATTATTTTTGTTTCTGGATTTAATTTCTGTTTGGGGTCCTCATTCTTCTAGGTAACAGACTGTCTCTTCTAGGTAAGAGACAGTTCATCTCTATCCATATAGCACTCTTCCGCTCCCTGCCTAGGTTGCATTTATGGGAGGAGGGAGGGTGTTTGGGGAAGGCAGCATGGGTGGCTGAGACTACAGGCGCATGCCACCACGCCCAGCTAACTTATTTTGTATTTTTAGTAGAGACGGGATTTCACTATGTTGGCCAGGAAGGTTTCGATCTCTTGACCTCGTGATCTGCCTGCCTCAGCCTCCCAAAGTGCTGGGATTACAGGCTTGAGCCACCACACCCAGCCTGAAACCTAGGTTCTGCAGAGGTGTAGAGTAAGTAAATGTTATCTGTCAGAAAATACTCGGTGTACCAGATTATGTCTACCAGAGACAATAGTGCTTGATCGGCTAATCAAGTGTGGTTCCCATAATTACATCCTCCAAGAGGTCTTAGAAGGAACTGTCTTCACTGAGACTTTGAGAAATATGTTGGTGAGGTGAGCACTTTGGGATGTGGTCCAGGGGCATTTTTTGTAGGCAGGGATGCCTGTGGAAAGTGCTACAAGGGCAATGGTCTCATAAACTCGATGGGAGGCACCCAGAGACCGAAGCAAGTAATAGCACATAATTGGGAGAGGTAACGTGGCGAGGTTACCTTCAGGAGCCACTGAGGTAATGGTCAGCTGGAAAGATATGATCCATATAGAGTTGGAGGTGGATAATTGATCATGGGGTCTTTGATTGGAAGCTCGCTACAGCTTTCTTAATGAATTCAAATAAGAAACAGAACCATGTCCAGATGTTGCAGAGAGTCCTGACTTGGGCTTTTATAATGGAGAGTCATTGCGCCTCATACAATTCCCAGTCCTGAGCCACATCAAAAAGCTGGGGCCCCTTGAGTAAAGGCAGGTTTGAGCCCCCTCAGAAAAGGCCTGATAGAAAGTTGCAAGAGGATACTCTTTATATTCCTACTGGTTCTTCTTTAAAGCCCTTCTTGGTAGCCATTTACCATGGTAACTGGGCCCTGGGTAAAAGGAAATACCTAAGTATTCCAAGGGAAGATTTTCCAATGACTCTAATCTAGACTAATTTCTGAAATTCCACTAAGGCCCACCAGGTGGAATAGGTGTTTAAAAATCCAGATAATAATTAGGGTCCGGTTTAGTATAAATAGTTCTTCTAAGTTTAAATATATATGTGTGTACATATAAATATTATGCATATATATATATACACACACACACACACACACAGACACAAGTGTGCATATTCTACACAATTGGAATAGATTTCCTGAGTTATTGGCAGATATCTCCGTTAGTTGCCTGAAATATTAAGGAAGGACTGTTACAGTAGGAAGGGCCAACTGGAAGTTAAAGTGTAATAAAAGAAATAAGGCAATGTTGATACTCTTGGGAGTTCTCTGATCTCATTGTATCCCATCACTAGAAGCACTTAGCTTTATAGAATAGTGCAATGGACAACGGAATACTTTTATTTTGAGACAGAGTCTTGCTCTGTCACCCAGGCTGGAGTGCAGTGGCATGATCTAGGCTCACTGCAACCTCCGTCCCCAGGTTCAAGCGATTCTCCTGCCTCAGCCTCCCAAGTAGCTAGGATTACAGATGGCTGCCACTGCACCTAGCTAATTTTTGTAGTTTTAGTAGAGATGAGGTTTCAATATCTTGGTCAGGCTGGTCTTGAACTCCTGACCTCGTGATGTACCTGGTCTCCCAAAGTGTTGGGTGGAATACTTAATTGCAGTGCCAATATCCTATTTTACAAAATCCAAAATACACTCTAAACTGGCAACTGAAATACGGTACTCTCTTCCATACTCAGAATGTTCATATGCAGAAATAATGAATTGGAAGTGGGAGTTGATCCTCTGCCTAGTAAAGCTAATGACCCACCTATAAAGCTTGCTTTCTCTCCCTGTGAATCTGGATTCTGTTAATCATTTTAGTACCTCAAGGAGAAATGCTTCCTCCAGAAGATGTAACCACAGTTTTCAAATGAATTGAAAGTAAGCTGAATCGTTTTAAGCCACTCATGCTTCTGGGAGAAGAGGGGAAAAGAAGAAACATGGGATGTTTGATTCTACTGTCAGGAGGAAATAGAGCCTCACTACCCAAAAGAGATGAGTATAGATGATTCCCTGGGCAGCATCCTATTATTACTTTATCAATTGGTAAAAATCAATGAAAAACCACAGCTGCCCCCTATAGGCCAGACCCAGCAGGGCTGTGATCTCCCAGATGGGAAGGAAGGTTTGTGTCACCCATGAGCTAAAGACCCTACACCAGTTACTATGCTGGCTGACGATGAACGGAAAATGAATTATACAGCAGTGTGGAGAAATCACAACTATCAACTACAACCCCATGACTAGCATTTCCTTCTTTACCACGTCATGTGTACATTGGTATATTTTAATGAATTTTCGTTGTCTTTCCTTACTCCCTAACCATGCCACTTATGTATGTAAAATAAATTTTGTTGGTTAACTTTACATTTCAGGCCACTGACTACAGAATATTAAGGTGAATCCAACAGAAACAGAGAGGAAAAGAACATCACTTAGAGCTCTTAGACTTCGAGCTGGAAGCAGTAACTGACAAGGCTCAGAGTTGCCTTCCTTGCTGGGAGAGCTGGAAAATGTCTTGATTGTTTAAGGAATGTTGCTTCATACGAGGCATAAGTGTTTTTAAGTTTAGAGTATATGTGGATATCAGGTAGGAATAGATCTGGGCCCGTGCAGGACATCAGCTATTGTTGGAAAGTCAAGCTCCAACACCCTTCCATTTGTGCAGAAACCTTTAAAATGTGAGTCTTGGTGGAAGGGAGGCCTCACTTCCCATTACAGAAGTTGAAATTGAGGCAGGAGAATAGGGTCTGGAGGCAGGGAACCTACGGCTGTTTCACCCTGACTTCCTAGAACTGAATCAAAAAGAAAACCCCACCTCTCCACACCCAAGTTACAAAAGGATAAGAGGCTACTCACTTTGCAGTGCCTCACAGATGAAAAATGGAAAGTACCTTTGATTGGTCCCTTCCTACAACCAATCAGGCTGGTCATGGGGCAAGTCTCCACTTGCAACTTTGTAACTTCACTTCAGCCTCTGATTGGTCACCTCTCGAAACTAATCAGACCAGCTTTGGACCACTCCTTCATTTACATAGGGTGTAACCAAGTTACCAGTGGGAAACCTCTAAAGAGCATTTAAGCCCCAGAAAATTCTGTAACCAGTGCCCTTGAGTGGCTTACTAGAGCCCGGTCGCACTCTGTGGAGTGTACTTTCATTTCAGTAGTTCTGTGCTTCATTGTTTTGTTGCTTTGTTTGTGGATTTTGTCCGATTTTTTGTTCAAAATGTCAAGAACCTGGATGACTCATGCTTAAGACCATCTACAGGTAACAGAATGGCCAGACACTCCTTTCCCATGCCCCTGCTATGGGAATACGTGTCCATTGCCTAGGCTTAAATATTCAAATGTTCCAGTGATACAAAGCCAGCTGAGAAGTGCTTCTGGGTGCTAGTTTGAGAATAAATGTGGATTCCAGCAAAGGCAGTGGCTAATGTTAAAATTGTGGAGGCAAGAACAGGAGGTGTCTGGTGGTGGTGACATTGAGTTCTTACTGTCAGCAGTGGTGGTCACCAGAGGTGGCTTCCTGATAAAATGTGCCCAGTTCCCTTCTACTGACTCTAGTCTGGTCCTGCCCATTTTATCAGCCTGGATTCTCTGGCCTTTTTGCTGATTGAGTTAGCGACACAATATCCTCTCAGCAAATGCCTTTTCTGCTTCATTAAGTTAGTGATATTTGGTCTCCATTACTTGTAACCAAGAGCCTTGACCTTTACAAGACTGATTCATGAATAACCTTTTATTTCCATCTAGGGACAAGGAACCACAGAAAATTGAGAGATGGATAAAAAACTGTGCAGATTTGTTTTGTGGCGGGGAGCATGATTATTGTTTTGTTTACTCAACTGCTTTTTTTCACAGAACGAACTAAAAATACAAAAATGGAATGACTTCTATCAATAGGAAATAAAACCCTTTTTAGGAAGAGCAATGCTCACCTGCAAAAATGATATGGTTGAATGTCTCTTGTGCCATCTGTCCCCAAAGTTCTCCCTTATGTCTCACCTCCAGTGTGAGTTTTTTGCCTTTCTTTTCTTCATCTAGTTTTGCTACTGAATGGGGCTGGCCTGGAAGGTACAGGGAAAGTGGATGCTTCAAATCCTGCAGGGAAAATGGGGAGAGACAAGGATTTCGTTATCCAGACCTTTTCACATTGCCAGAGTTAATCTTTTCCTAGCATATCTCTGGTGTCTTAATGTGCTAAAATAATGTCTATCACCTTATTATTATTATTATTATTATTATTATTTCTTGAGATGGAGTCTTGCTTTGTCTCCACACTGGAGTGCAGTGGCACGATCTCTGCTCACTGCAATCTCTGACTCCCTGGTTCAAGCTAGTCTCCTGCCTCAGCCTCCTGAGTAGCTGGGACTACAGGTGAGCACCATCATGCCCAGCTAATTTGTTGTATTTTTAGTAGAGAAGGGGTTTCACCATGTTGGCCAGAATGGTCTCGATCTCCTGACCTCGTGATCTGCCCGCCTCGGCCTCCCAAAGTGCTGGGATTACAGGTGTGAGCCAATATGCCAGCCGTCTATCACCTTCTTAACTTCAAATTACATCCTAGAAGGCCTCCATTGTATTACTTAAGCCTTCAGAGGCTGAGCAAATTCAGCAAGATGGTCAGTGTAAAAAACCTGACCCTCTACAAGTCTCAGAGAAAGAAGTATACCAGTGTAGCTCACTTATCCTTGTTTGGTGGTTCCACAAAGGGAACAAGCAACCCTTGGTCAAATCGAGAAAATATCGTGAGCGAGCTACTGTCAAGAGTTGCTAAGTGCATAGAATCTAGTTCTTAAATGTGCACTTGGAATATCAGCGAACAGCTCAGCTTTCTATTCATAAAATATCAGTAAACAGCTCAGCTTCATAAAGCTGGTGAAGGGCAAAGCATCACCTGGCTGTCCTCAGCTCACTTCCAGTGCCAGGTGCCTGGGTGGGCTTGTTTATTCAGAAGAAATGAAACATAAATTGATGGGCTCCCTTTAATCCATTTACTGTTCTCTTGTTTGTACAGAATGGGGATGAGTGGAAAAAGGGATCTATGTGTTAGAAAATTCAAGTCACATGACATCTCAATGATGGCAAAATAAGAAATAGCTGACATCATGTTTCTAAATATACAACATTTTGCAACAGCTACCTGGAGCAAAAAACAGAAAGGTTGGGAAGGCAGAATAATGACTTTTCGTCTCTGGAAGGCATCCATGTTCAACGGTCTGTCAGGAAGAGAGACAGGTGGGGCTGGGTCGCCACCTGGGGTGAGGGCTGCCGCAGGGCTTTTATTAAAATGATTGCACAGGAGTGGGGAAGATAAACACTCAGTGGGTGCAGTGGCACAGCCGACCCATATGTCTGGCCAGAACGAAGGTGTTTCTCTAAAATAAACCTACCTAATGTAGCACCATCTTTTTTTTTTCCAAAAATATCTTGTACACTAGTCAAAAAGATCCTAGGATTTATAAATTCATTTATATGCCCCTCTGTCTTCAGTACCGATGTCTGGAATTTATTATCTGGCTTTATCATTGCTTGAGGTATAATAGGGCAAGGAGAATATAAATTAAAATTTAAAATATCAGCAGGGCGAGAAGGATCTTGATTTAAGTGTCTATGTGCACTTCATTCACACTGTGCCCTCTATAGATCCTCATACTAGAAGGCACTGAAGAGTTAACTAATGGAATCCTCTGGTATCCGGAGAAATCAAGGTCCAGAGAGGCAGTGTGACTCATTTGAGATCACACAGCTGGTAATGCCAGAGACAAAATTGGAACCAAAGTGTTCTGATTCTCAGTCCTTTGCTCTTTGTAATTAGAGAACACAGCTTGGTACTTGTATTGCTTTTACATGGCTGCCATAACAAACCACCATGAATCAAGAGGCTCAAAACAAGACACATTTATCCTCTTGCTGTTCTGGAGCTCAGCGTCTGCAGTCATTCTCACTGGGCCAAAGTCAAGGTGTCAGCAGAGTTGATTGCTTCCAGAGGCTTCAGGGAGGAATCCATGTCTGTGCCTTTTCCAGCTTCCAGTGGCCTCCCGCAATCCTTTCCTCGTATCCCTCCAACTTCTTGCTTTCATCATCCCACCTCCTGACTCTGGCCCTCTTCCAAGTACCCTTGTGATGGCATTGGTCCCAGTCAGCTAATCTGGGATAATCTCCCATCTCCAGTGCTTCATTTAATCACATGTGCACAGTTCCTCTCATTGTGCAGGGTGATATATTCACAGGTTCCAGGCAGCAAGACGTGTACATCTTTGGAGGCCATTATTCTGCTCGCCACATCCGTCTACCTTGTGTTATCAACTCTTCAGTTCTCTGAAAACAAACAATACAGAAGGCAGAAGAGATTTCGGGAGCCTAAACCACGTAGTAGCATTCATGCCCCGTTGGGGCCATTCTCTTCACCTGGCCCAGCACCTTGGCCACTTTCAGTCTCCCTGACCTCTGGATGAGCTGGAGGGCCGCCATCCCCACTGTTTTACCATTAGTTAAAGCAAAACATTTAAGATTTTGGTTCAGTTAGAAACTGTGGTTCAGTTAGAGTTTTTAAAGCATACCTGCTTGTACCAAGTAATATTTAGTAGTAGTCAGTGTTTACAACAATATTTCAAAGTCCTTTGGTTCTTAATTCTTTTGTTAACATTCATATTGGAGATTTCATGTTTCTTCAATTTTTTTCTTTTATCTTTGTGGCAAGAGATAAGAGAACACTTGTCTAGTAGCTACTTGTTTGTTTGACTTCATATCCCTGGACTGTGACAAAGGGCAGAGTGTGTGGTAATGAAAACTTATTCATAATCTTAAATATGATGTAAGTGGCTGAATTGCAAAGGGAGATGCCCATTACCAAAGGCACTGGTGGGTAGAAGGCCTTATTAGTGCTGGAAGGTCGTCATGGTGGAGAGTTCAGACATATCTGTGCTATTCGCAGACAGTGTAAACTCATCACTCTTGGAATTTCATTCTTGGGAAATGATTCAAAGAGGGTGTAAAAATATTTCAACTTATATGAGCTTTACCACTCTCCAAATATTCTGAACACTTGGGATTATGTTTTATTAAAAACACACAAAGTAGGCACTCAATAAATATTTACAGAGTGTTGAATGAATGAGTGAACCATTTGGTGATTGTTTCTACCTGAGAAATAAATGAAGAATGTATTCATTTGGGCTTGTATGTTTCCTCTGTATTCAATGATGACTTACAGATCCAATCAACTGTTAAAGTTGGGCTGGACACCTAGGCCTGTGACTAGAAAGAGCTAGATTTGTTTTGTTTACGAGATAAAATTGAGGGAAAACATTTCTTTTCTTTTTTTTTTTTGAGTCAAAGCCTTGCACTGTCGCCCGGGCTGGAGTGCAATGGTGATATTGGCTCACTGCAACCTCTGCCTCCCGGGTTTGAGTGATTCTCGTGCCTCAGCCTTCCTAGTAGCTGGGACTACAGGCACCTGCCACCATACCTGACTAATTTTTTGTATTTTTAGTAGAGACAGGTTTCACTATGTTGGCCAGGCTGGTCTTGAACTCCTGACCTCATGATCCGCTTGCCTCAGCCTCCCAAAATGTTGGGATTACAGGCGTGAGCCACCGTGCCCGGCTGAGGGAAAACATTTCTGTGGGCTTAATCGGGCCCTCAAGAATGTTTAAAATAGTAGCAGAGAAATTTCTCCTATTAATCTAATGTCTCAGTGACCAATTCTACACCTCCAGGCTTCTTATATGGAATGGGATGGGGGGAGTGTTGCCAATGTTTGAGAGGGTTGTGGACCCCAAGGACAATCACTGAGTCAGAACCAACAAATGTTTGAGCAACCCTCAGGTTCTAGGCCTTTTTAAAGATATCATTTCATGAAATTCAACAACTGTGTGAAATAGATGTTGCACCCATTTTACAGATTCAGAAAAGTTCGAGGAAGATTAAGTGACCCGATAAAGTGGAAGATCAACGTATTCCAGAGCGCCTGTTTTTCAACTCCAAATACGCTATTGTTTGGACTCCACCGTGGCTAATTATTATACCAGAAATTTCTGTTAGGCAAAAGGACAGGGAGTGTCTGAGAAGTGAGGTCATAACTTCGACACATCTTCAAAACGTGTTAGGATAGCAAACTGACAGAGAGCACAGTTGGTTTAACTTTTGGTTTTGCAAAGGAACATGAAAGCAGGCACTCTAGACGCTGGTGCCTTGAATCCTGGCTCCACCATGCACTCACGATGAGACTTTGAACAAGGCCCTTCACCCTCCTTTGCCCCATCTCCTTATCTTTAGGATGGGAATGAAAACACGTACTTACCAGGTGGAGAGGATGAGGGTCAACAGGATAGTCTATGTGATGTGCTCAGTTCATGGCTCACAGGAAGTGCTCCGGTAAGTGCCTGCAATAATTACTTTGAGGAGGTCAAAGTCCTTTAAAAATGTTTATTCATTTTAGTAAGAGTTAGTTTTCCTCTAAGCGTCTTTCCTGTTTAAAGAGTCTATGATTCCGAAGTTGTAGATTATTATTTTGGGGATGAATAGACTTGTCTGTCAAAATTTAATGCTTTTGTATATAAAAATTCTAATCTTTCTATAAAACTTTAATGTTATTGCTCTTTCTCTGCAACATTTTCAAAGCATCCCACTTTGGGAATAACTTTAATTTATGTACCGTCATCATATACCGGACCACACATAAAGAGAGAAGTTGCATGCTAATTATGATTATTCCATAACAAAATGAGCTAAAACAACATGCTATCATTCTGTTCTACCACACATTAACTAATCATCACTCAATTATTAACAAGCCCAATGTGAGAGCAGAGGCAGCGTGATGGGGACACTGGGCCAGCAATGCCACTTACTAGCTGGGTCCTTTTTTTTTTTTAAATTAGAGTCTCATTCTGTCATCCGGGCTGGAGTGCAGTGGTGCAATCTTGGCTCACTGCAATTTCCGCCTTCCAGGTTCCAATGAGTCTTCTGCCTCAGCCTCCTGAGTTGCTGGTATTACAGGCATGCACCACCATGCCCAGCTAATTTTTTGCATTTTTATTGGAGATGGGGTTTTGCCACATTGGCCAGGCTGGTCTCGAACTCCTTACCTCAGGTGATCTGTCCGCCTTGGCCTCCCAAAGTTCTAGGATTAAAGGCGTTAGCCACCATGCTTGGCCACTAGCTGGGTGCTTCTTCTCCAAACTGTCTGCTTTCTCGTTCCATCTGAACTCTATAGTTCAAAGTAGGCTGTAAAACCAACTGAGAATGATTCAGTCCATGAGGATATACGTGTCTGGAAAGTGTCCTTCCAGAGGGTAAACCTAAATAAAATCGTTTGCTCTGAAATGGAAGTGGACAAGGCAACAGGGTTGTCTGGTTTAAGTGCCTCACTTTCGTTTAGAGCCATGTATTCAGGTTGATTCCCTTCCAACTGCTTCTCCTGCTTTGTGTCAACTAACCATGGGAAACATTGAATTGCAGGTTGGATCTCATTTTTATTTTAATTTTATCCAGTGCGTGGAGTAAGGATCTTGAAAGTCCACCAGTGCATTTGGTATTGAAAATGCAGCAGGGGATTAAGACTTTACCTGGTGTCTTCCAAAAGGCCACAAGATGGGGATATTACTCCATACACTTAGATCTTTTAATTCATTCCACAGATAATTATTGAGCACCTACTATGTGCCTGGCATTGTGCCAGGCTTTGGGAATACAGTGATGAATAAAACAAACCTTGCTAACGGAGGTTGTGGAGTTTCATAGAGAAGGCAGATGTTTGAAAGTGGATTTATTAGTGTACTTACTGCCATGATGGAGGGGGCCACAGGAGTGCATGATAGGGACCCTAAAGCTAGTCTAGGGAGGGCCTGGGGAGAACTCATGGAAGGTTCCCTAAAGGAAGCATGTGTAAGCTGAAACCTGCAGAATGACTAAGTATTATCTAGGAGCAGTGTTATCATCTAGGCACAGGAGTGGCATGCCCAGAGGCCCAGCAGGGAAAGCAAACTTGGTCCTTTAAAGAAACTGAAAAATGTTAAACTTTTTATTTAACATTTTAGAAGCCTATTGGTAGACAGTGGTGAAGAGTTGAGGCCAAACCAAGGAGGGACTTGAAGACCACATACAATCCCTAGGACAGTGGGAAGGTGATTCCTCTTTCACGCACTTACCTACTTGAAGGTCTTTCTTACTCCCTCCTCCACCCAGCACAATCCCAGTTCACCTAGGTTTCAATGCTCAGGGGCCCTCTAGGAAATGGGCACTGATCCACCAAGCCTGGGTTGGGAACATCTCCTGGGTGTGCCATTGCGCATTATATGTTCCCGTCAATCACTCATGGAGCAACTGTCACTCACAGACAGGATGTGGGCTCAGCATACAGGGATTTGAGTCCTACTTTTTGGCTCAGTGGCCTTGGGCAGATTCCTGTTCTCAGTTTCCTGAAGCTAATCATAGCAACCCTTTGAGACGGTTTTGTGAAACAATTTGAGTGTTTAGTATATTGCCGGGCACATAGTATGTGTTTAATAAATATTAGCTATTGATTTTGATTATCACAAGTATTGACCACTGATATCCATTATCCTGGATTGCAGTTTTCGTAATCACTTGTCTGCTTCTCCTATTGTACCCCAAGATTCTTGAAGACAGGGACCCTATTTTATTTCATTATTTCAGCTCCTGTCCAACCACCATGCCTGGAGTAAAGGAATTTTGGATCAATAGTTACCCAATAAATGAGCATACTTGACCATATGCATATACTTTAAACAATTAGCTCACCAATGAGCTCCCAGGTGATACAGCTGAAGACAGTGCTAGGGAAGTGCTTCCGTGGTCTGTCCTGTAGGGAGTTGGCAGACGGGAGCTCCCCGAGAGCAAAAAGCACCTCTGGTTCGCTTTTCATATCCTTACTTTATTTTTCCAAGTTTTTGTTGACAATCCTTATTTTAATCAATGTTCATTGCTTTCTGAATTTATTGAGTGTTTTTATAAAACTCATTTAATCTTAAAAAACTTTAACTCAATGAGAGTATTCATATTTTTATCTTGACCCATTGTAAGCAATTTAGAAACATGTGTTTAGTATTATAGAAATCCCCTTTTACTTGAATTTGGAAAAACGGAGCCATAGTTTTATAGATTAATATAATCAGTTAGACATTTGGGAACAATGTGACCAGTGATTTACTTTTGAATTTCTAACATGAGAAGGTATTGAACTGACCTCTAAAAATGTGTACATTTTTTCGTAGTTGAACAAGCATGGGATTATAAACCTAGAAGTAGGAATCTACCCTTGGGTTTACCTTAAATGAGCTTTGCAGCATTGGGAACTCCATTTTCCTTTTATGAACCTCTATCTTATCTCTGAACTTGGCCAGATCGAGCTAGATTTCAGCTAACGTTCTCTCTGAGCTCCCAAATCCCATGGTTTGCTCTCTTTCTGTTCAGATGATGAACCAGTATGCTTTTGGAAAAAAAAGCCTGCTGTCTATATAAATGCAGTGGATGAAAAGCAGACACTGATTTCTCTTTCTACTATAACACTTTTTTTTTTTTGAGACGGAGTTTCGCTGTTGTTACCCAGACGAGTGCAATGGCGCGATCTTGGCTCACCGCAACCTCCGCCTCCTGGGTTCAAGCAATTCTCCTGCTTCAGCCTCCCGAGTAGCTGGAACTACAGGCACGCACCACCATGCCCAGCTAATTTTTGTATTTTTAGTAGAGACGGGTTTTCACCATGTTGACCAGGATGGTCTCGATCTCTTGACCTCGTGATCCACCCGCCTCGGCCTCCCAAAGTGCTGGGATTATAGGTGTAAGTCTCGGTGTCCGGTCTCTTGTATAACACTTTTATTGCAATTCTGCTTTCTTGGGGAGGAGGCGAGATAACAGCTGAAAGCTATTTATTGAGTGCCCACTAAATCAGGCTAAGTACTTACGTGCATTATCCAATTGGATTCATAGGAACTTCATGATATAGGTAGTATTACTAGCCATATTTTTACCTGTGAGAAGGCCGAGGTTCAGAGAGGTTGAGTGACTTAGCTAAAGTCACACAGCATTAAGGAGTAGAGGTAAGCTGATTCCACAGCCCACTCTCTTAGCCATTATGTTGTATTGACTGCTTCTTACAGAGGGTCTACTCTTTGTCAGGCTTTGTGGTAGGCAATCCACAAACATTCTTTCACTAAATGCTCACAGTGCTCCTATGGAGAAAATCTCATTAACTTCATGCATTTCTTTTTTGTAAGAGCAGTAAGAAATTTTAGGACCAAGGTATATTAAGGAGAATTAGAGCTCATAAACATAAATAGGAAGAACTCGAGGCTTTGATATGGAAGCTGTTTAAGGAATATGAATGTCATTCTAAACACTGTAGCTTTCCTCTGACTTAGACTGTTTGTCATTATCTAGAAAGCCAGCCACTACTTTGTCTGAATTTTTTTTATTCTGGCCTTAATAAAAATGAAAAATTTTTATTATGTTATTATATAATAGTTTATATAATATATAAACATTGAATTATAATGGATTATAAACATTTCATTATAATAGATTATAATAAAATAAGTTTATAGATTATATATAATATACGATACTTTGAATTTTTTTAATTCTGAGATTAAACACAAAATGAAAAGGTCTATTATATTATTATATAATATGGTTTATATAATATATAAATATTTTGTTATAATGAATTGTAAACATTCCACTATTTGGATTCTAGTAAGATAAGTTTATATTATATAAATTTACAAATATAGTTTATTACAATATTGTATAATCCAGGCTATTATCATAGCCTCTGCCCTCAAGAAATTCAGGTTTCTACTCAGGACTGTGAGATCTTGTCAAGTTAGTAACTTCTCTGACTCTCAGCTTTCCATATCTATAGCTATACAGTAACTATAATTACTGCCTTGTAGGGCTGTTCTGATTATTAGGGACAATATATGCATCTGCAACAATGCCAGGAATACAGAAGATGCTCAATAAATGGTAACTGCAGTGATTTTTATTATTTTCTGTATTATTGTTGTTCTGATCCCACTAGAACTTTTTGAAATCAAGGGACATGTCTCTGTACAGTGATTTTCAGATAACAAACATACAAAATATTTTTAAATAAAAGAATTTGAGCAGTGTCCAGTGGTTATAAATCCTTTTCACTAACAGGACTAGTTAGGAGGGACCAATTCATGTTTTCACAAGAACCCATGAGATTAACGAGCTTTGGAAGTGAACTCTGGAAATGGATGTGAAGTGTGTGTACCTAAAAGGCTGGAAAAGGAGGGATGGTGAGGATTTGGTAATGGGCTGGACATGGTGAGGGTTGGACGAGGGAACGATTCATGCATCACTGAGCTTTCCAGCTTGAATGGTTGGGTCAGGAAAAATGTGACGAGGAACAGTATGGGGTAGAAAGGAATTAGAATAGTTCAATTTTGGACATGTTGAGTTTGAGGTGTGTGGTAGGCAGCTGGACACATGAGTCTGAAGAGATGGAATGTAGCGGGTCTCAGAGGCTCTGAGAGTGGACACAGGCTGTTCAGAGCTGCTGGCAGGTTCATTCAGAAAAGATTTGTTGAAAAGCACTGACCAAGAAATGTCTATAATTTCCATACCAGCTTCCATGAGCTTATCTGCTGCCTGGGTTCTTCTGTCATCTATCAGAATCTTTCCTTTTTTTTTTTTTTTTTTCCATTTTTGGCCTTTCCTACTTTTTTCAATTCCATGTTGCATTTTAACATTGGCCTTTAATGCTTCAAAAAAAAAAAAAGAAAAAGAAAGCCCTGTCAGTACATAAAGTGGAAATTTCAGGCAGGCATAAAAGAGGATGAGTGTTCAAATTTTCGGAAAGTTTAGAAGTGAGTTCTTAGCACTCATTAAACCATAATCTTTTGGTACATAAGAGAACTCTAGATTGTATTTTAGCATAGGTCCCTACAAATTTCTTACCACCCCAAATACATTAGACCTAGTTCACTACTTTGATGCTCAATTCAATGCTTTATTTTCTTATGTTTACTGTCTGCAGAAACACATTAAACAAAAAGAAATGACAACATGGAGATTAAAAACTCACCTGATAACATAAATCTGAGACTGGACACAATAGAACAATTGCATTATTGCTATTATAAATGAAATTACTCACTAATGTAAATTATAAATTTCCTTTCCTAATGTTCTTAAAGATTATATGATTTCCTTATCCATTTCCTGAAGCAAAATAGGCTAGCTAATTTTATATTCAGTCATTTTCAGGCAAACAACTGTACTGCATTAGCAAACTCTATGCTTGGATACTTAGCTCAAGGCCTACTCTCTTCCTCTGCCAGCCTTTCTTCCATGCACTCTCATAAAGTTTTACAAGCCCAATTTTGAAGCTTCAAAGTCTTAGGGGAAAAAATTAAAAGCAGACAAAAACTAAAACAAAAACTTCCAAGACTTAAAGTCTCAGAATTTTGCGATTGTAAAAGTATCACTAATACTTTTACAATCTACTTCCCAAAGTAAAAAAGAAATAAAAAATTAAATTAAATAAATAAAAGTCACATCAATAATGTAATTTAGCTACCAAAGTAAAAAAAATTAATAATAATTAAATAAAAGTTACATAAATTATATTGACTTTTAGGAAACTTCTCTATTAGATTCCTATCGTTGCTAGAAGAAATTACCAACAAACTTAGTGATTTGAAGCTACATATTGATTCTTTTAGAGTTCTGGAGTGTAGAAGTTCATGCTCCCTTTGAGCTAAAACCAAGGTATTGGCAGGGTTCTGTTCCTTTTTGGAAGCTCTAGGAGAGAATTTGTTTTCTTACCTTTCCCAGCTTCCAGAGATGGCCTGCATTCCTTGACTCATGGCCCCTTCCAACTTCAGAGCCAGCAATGGGTTGAGTCTTTTGCATATTGCATCTCTCTAACACTGACTTTTCTTTTCCCCTTCTCTTCCACTCTTAAGGAATTTTGTGATTATATTGGGACTGCCTGAATAATCCAGAACAATCTTTCCCATTTAAGATCAGTTGATTAGCAAACTTGATTCTCTCTGCTGCCTCAATTCCCCTTTATCCTGTCATATACCTATTTACAGGTTCTGAGGATTAGGACATAGCATCTTTGGGGCATTGTTATTCTGTCTGACACATTTCTTACCATATTAAACACATATTATGAGATATTAATAGTCAGAAAATTTGATATGTCTACATAAAAGACAATAGGATTCCAATATAGTCAAGTTTTATGTAATTGTGCTGAAAAGTAACCAAATAAATGTTAAGTGCAGCATTTTGGATGTAAGGTGCCCACTGAGAAGTGGAGTACTAAACTTAGGTGACACTGTGGTGTTTGGGAGTCAGGGAAGGGTCAGAAAGACAAATTAGTGAGTCATTGCGGGTTGCTCTAGGCAATGCGATTCCATGTAACTTTCTGAGCTGATGGGGGTGTTCTATATCTGCACTATCCAATAAGGTAACCATTAGCTCCACATTGTTATCTCGCCTCTGACGTGCTGCTAATGCAAATGGGGAACTGAATTTTTAATTTTATTTAATTTAAATCTCAACAGCCACATGGTACTAGTGTCTTCTGTATTGGACAGTGCAACTCTAGAATCAAGACCATGGTGGATCAACTGTGGATACCACCTTGCATTTTAATTCTCTGAATGGAAAGGTAAGTGTTTAGGTGTGCACATACAGGTGTTCATGCATTATAAGATGTTAGTGGCTGGGTGCGGTGGCTCACACCTATAATCCCAGCACTTTGGGAGGCCGAGGAGGGTGGATCACAAAGTCAGGAGTTTGAGACCGGCTGGGCAATATGGTGAAACCATGTCTCTACTAAAAATACAAAAATTAGCCAGGCGTGGTGGCAGGCACCTGTAGTCCCAGCTACTTGGAAGGTTGAGGCAAGAGAATTGCTTGAATCCAGGAGGACGATGTTGTAGTGAGCTGAGATCATACTACTGCACTCCAACCTGGGCGACAGAGCGAGACTCTGTCTCAACAACAACAACAAAGGTATTAGTGATAATCAGAATTCTATGGGTTAATATTTATAATATATGACACTTAAGAGGATTGTTGAAACAAAATTCAGTAAGATGCTTCATCTTTATTATGAAAAATGATAATAACATATTTTTAGATGGAATTCAATGGTTATTTCAGTCCATGCTGATCAACCGAAGCAACTCCCTCAAGGGAAAACGGGCTAAAAAAGAGTAATCAACTGTTTCAGGTTCTTAGGGCATGAGAACATTCATTGGTAAGTTCAGCAGACATCACTGGCACTCTAAGTTTGTGGCATTGTTGTAGGCTCTGCGTGATGAGCAAAGATAAGTAGAGCACAGTACCTACCCCCAGGATGCTTATACTGTGAGAAGGGATAGAGTTTCCTCTTCCTGTCCACCACATTCTTGCATCATTCTGGCTCACTCGAATGCTCCAGTGGACCACTCACTTGATTCTTTGGCCTTGCAATTCCTTGACCATTTCATACTCAGACCTTTACTTTTAGTAGGATCTGGCCACTCATCTCCTCTATGGGGCTATTTCTAGGATCTGTCATCATCAGGGGTCACTTTATCTTCATGTCAGGCATCCTGTTCACAACCTATACCCTGTTGTTACCTCCATCCCTGTTCTTGGCCCCATCATGGCTCCAGTCCTCTTAGCCCCCTGCTTCCCTCTGCCCATCATCAGCCTTTGATGGTTTGTACTTTCTTTCCTTGCTTTTGTTTACCTCATGACCTTGAACATGTTCTTCTATCTACCTAGATGACCTTCAACTGCCACTTGAATGTTTATCTGCTCAAGCTAAACACATGGCTAATAGGAGCATTTTGGTAAAAAGAACCCTGAATTTGGACTCAGAAGTCTCGGCGTTCAAATCTCAGTTTGGCCTTTTACTGAGATTTGAATTTGACGGTTTTTAAAAATAAGTGTAAATTATTTAACCTATTTGAATCTTAGTTAACCTCTCTGCAAATTGGGGGGAACTAATTTTTTGTTTTGTTTTCACGTTTTTATTTTGAAATAATTTCAGACTTCCAAAAAGTTGTGACAGTAGAACAGATAATTTCTTTGTATCCTTTTTCTCAGCTTCCCCTGATGTTAGCCTCTTATATAAACATAATGCATTATCAAAAACTGGCATGGGTATAATATAATGCTCTGAACTAAACTATACACCTAATTCCAATTTCACCTATTTTTTAAATATGCAAACATGTTGTGGGGGGGTGTCGTTCTGTAAAACTTTATCACACATGTAGATTCCTGTAACTTCCACCACAGTCACGGTACATAACTGTTATGGACTGAACGCTTGTGTGCCCCCAACCCCACCAAATGCATCTGGTGAATCCCTAATCTCCAGTGTGATAGTGTTTGGAGGTGAGGCCTTTGGGACGTGGTTAGATTATGAGGGTGAAGCCCTCATGATGGGATTAGTGCCCTTATAAGAAGAGACAGAGGAGGGTTAGCTTTCTCTCTCTGTCTCTCTGCCTGCCCTGTGAGGATACAAACAGGAGGCAGGACCGCACCCAACACTGGACCTGCTGGCTCCTAGATCATCAACTTCCCAGCCTCCAGAAACATGAGAAATAAATGTTTGTGGTATAAGCCACTCAATCTTTTGTGTTTTTGTCAAAGCGGCCCTAAGACAGCAGCTGTTCCATCACTGCCAAAAAACTCCATAAAACTTTTATATTCACATCTTCTTCCCGATCCAGACTTTGAGGGACCACTAATCTCTCATCACTATAATTGTGTCATTTTGAGAACAGTTTTTAAGTGGGATCATACAGGATATATTTTGACTGACTTTTCTCACTCACCACATGGCCCTTGAGATCCATCCAAGTTGATATTTGTATCAGTTTGTATTCCTTGTTGTTGAGTAGTACTCCACTGCATGGATGTTCCAGTTTACACATTCATGCACTCATGGACATGTGTGTTGCTTCTAACTTTTGTTACATCAAAAGCTGCTGTGAATATTTGTGCACAGGTTTATGGGCAAACGTAACCTTTTCTTTCTCTAAAATAAATACTCAGGCATGTAATTGATGGGTCATGTGTGTTACAATGGAAATAACTCATTAACAACTAAGTATATATCTGAAAATTACCATGCAAAAATATTGGAATTCTGCGAAGTCAGATTAATTATATTTTGTAGCAGTCCAATCGGGAGAGAATATGGACATAGAAAATGAAAGAAACTTGAGCATGAGTGTTTCAAATTGCATAAATTTTGTTAGTTTGTTTCTCCCACTTAATTGAAATAATGAAATATTTCTCACCTTTGCAGGTTATTAAAATGCTACATCCAGGGCAACATGACACATCCTTGAGGTGATGGAACTGTTTTGTATCTTGACCGTGGTAGAATCTACATCAACCTATATATAACTAAAATTCCACACGCGCACGCACACACACGTAAATAACTGAGGGAATTTGAACAAGGCTAAATGATCATATCCCTGTCAATATCCTCCTTGTGACATTGTGCTGTAGTTATGTGAGATAATACCACTGGGAGAAACTAGGTAAAGGGTACATGGATCTCTGTATTATTTTTTAACAGTGTAATGAGAAGTTATCATTATTTCAAAAATAAAAAGCCATGTTTTAAAAAGCCACATGGCCACATGGGGGAACAATACATACTGGGGCCTTTCAGAGTGTGGAATATGGGAGGAGGAAGAGGATCAGGAAAACAACACTAATGGGTTCCAGGCTTAATATCTGGCTGATGAAATAATCTGTGCAACAAACCCATGTGACACAAGTTTACCTGTGTAACAAACCTGCACTTGGACCCCTGATCTTAAAATAAAAGTTAAGAAAAAAAGCCACATCCACTATTTGCTTTATTTCTGGGGTTTGTCACCAATGTGCAGCCTTTGAATAATCTCCGAATATTCAGAGGGCATAAGGCACAGTGAAAAGGCTCAACTCCCTATCGTGAAACATCATTTATTGAGCACCTACGCAAATGAACAATTTGCAGGATCAAAATGCACTGAACCACCTATAACTCAGAAATATGACCTTCCACCCTTTGTTCAGCTCACTCTTTTCAAGGATACTTGGTAGCATCTTAGGCTAACAATTCTCGACCCCTCCCATTCTTGAGATGCATGCTATGGAGTTCTTGATTGGGTTCTGCACTGATCAAAGTGTGCTTGCTTTGGAAAAATTCTGTTTTCACTTGTCTAATAGCTAATTCTTCAAGTTGGGAAATTAGGTCAGGTAAACATTCAGCCACAGTCCTGAATTATAGCTATAGATACTGGGAGGTGTTTAGAATCTAGCCTGATTTAGAAAGAGCAGTCTTTGAAAGCCCCAGAATGAAGTGACCCAGTTATTCTCCTTTCTTCAAACACACTGTCTTCTGAATTGTCTCTGACTGTCAGAAATATGCTGGAGATGAACTGTGTAAGGGTACCAACCCTGTTTTGTTCATAAAGCATTTCTCCCAGCAATCCATCCAGCTGAACCTTGTAATTACATCCAGAGCCTGCTCACCATGGCGACCACGGCCACTCTATCGAATATTAAATCTATTGATCTTGAGCACAGAGCCCATCTCAGTTTTCAAATGGCCCATGCAGTCTCTTTCCCCAGGGCTGAAGTATATCTGAGCTTCTTATGGGCTTCCAAAGGCTCATCTTATCTCTTGGCACAATATGTTCTTTTGACTTGCTGGTGATTTTGTTATTTCATGCAGGCAGGTGCAGACCAGAGGAAAGAAAAAGGGAAAGGAGTCCAAGCAGTTCTTGCTTTTCAAGATCAACTTTTCCTATGCCCGTCACTCTCATACCCAGGTCATTTCCTGAACTCCTCAACCTCTTCGTGTGAGAGCCGCCTCTTTGATTTCTCTCAGGCAGTGCACCGTGCTGGGAGGATGCACAGTGGGCTCCTGGAGCAAAGAGTGCCCTGTTGAACGGAGCTACCTTTGAGCCTATAACGAAAAATTGCCTACAAGGTTGATTAGTTGACCTTGGGTTGGACCAGTCTGTTTGAAACGTGGCAGGGTTTAACTCTTACATTATGTTTTAGCATCAAACTGCCTTCTAGTGTGTGGAATTATACCATTATATTATCACATCATAGAATAATAGCATACTATAAAAATTTGAGACATTATAGGAAAAAAAACTTGATCTAATAGCCAGAAAACCATGGACCAATTCCAGGCTTTCTTTTAAAAAGAATAACTTGTGGCCGGGCCCAGTGGCTCACACCTATAATCCCAGCACTTTGGGAGGCCGAGGCAGGTGGATCACGAGGCCAAGAGATCGAGACCATCCTGGTCAACGAGGTGAAACCCCGTCTCTACTAAAAATACAAAAATTAGCTGGGCATGGTGGCGTGTGCCTGTAATCCCAGCTACTCGGGAGGGTGAGGCAGGAGAATTGCTTGAACCCAGAAGGCGGAGGTTGCGGTGAGCCGAGATCGTGCCATTGCACTCCAGCCTGGGTAACGACAGCGAAACTCCGTCTCAAAAAAAAAAAAAAAAGAATAACTTGTATAATTTTAAGGAATACAAGTGTGATTTTGTTACATGCATATACTGCATAGTGATACAATCTGGGCTTTACAGTAACCATCACCTGAATAATGGACGTGATACTTTAAGAATTTCTCAGCCCTCACTCCGCTCCTGCCCCTCCCCAGCCATCTGGGTTTCATTATTTATTTGCTAATTGTGTTGCTTAGCTTTAACTTCTTCTTGGTCCACCTCTGCAAATTGAAATTAAGTGTAATTATACTGATCTTAGAGGTGTCTCTATAGAATAAGACAGGTTGTTTAGCTGAAGGATACTACTGTTGAGAAAGTAAAAGGAAAAATAATCATTTACTATGAATTATTAAAACTCAAGTGCAGTTTTAGAAGAAACAGACAAAATAACTTTAGTATTTGTCAGAATATTTGGTTCTGGAAACCAAAAGTCTTAATCCCTTTTTAACCTCTGAATAGTCTGAAACCACTGTGAGTCACCTACCCTGGAGCTCTCCCACCCATATTTTTCCTCCTAGGAGAGACTGAGTCACACAATTGAGATTAAAGATACTTATTTGCTTTTCCAATCTCCCTTGCAACTAGTGATGGTCATAGGATAACTGAAGGCCAATGAGACTTTCTGGCAGATTTTCTGTGTGACTGCCATGGAGGACTTTTTCTCCCTTAAAAACAAAAAAGCTTGGTCATGTGTGGTGACTCACACCTGTGATCCCAGCACTTTGGGAGGCCAAGGTGGGTGGATCACGATGTGGAGAGATTGAGACCATCCTGGCCAACATGGTGAAGCCCTGTCTCTACTAAAAATACAAAAATTAGCTGGGCATGGTGGCCTGTAGTCCCAGCTACTTGGGAGGCTGAGGCAGGAGAACTGCTTAAACCCTGGAGGCAGAGGTTACAGTGAGCCGAGATCGCCCCGCTACACTTCAGCCTCGCAACAGAGCAAGACCCTTTCTCAAAAAAAAAAAAAAAAAAAAGCTTAAAAAAGGCTTTGAAAGAGAGTTTTCTCATCTGCCTGACTCCCTTCTTGTATTGAATGTGGTAAACCTGAGACTTTGGAAACCATCTTTTGTCCACAGGGTGATAAGCCCAAAGATAGAAGCTGCATGCTAAGGACAGAAGTGAAATGATGGAAAAAGCCGGGTAGACGTAGCCACATGCCTGCACCACCGTAGAACCACTTTTGTTTAGATTTTAAGAAAATAAAACCCATCATTATTGAGGCTATTTTCTGCAGTATCTTGTTTTCTTGCCTCTGAAAGCATCCTAGTTGATATACAAAGAAAGTTGCTTCCACAGGCACACAAGTTCAGGGGCACCATTACTTATAACGTGAATGGTGCTCCCTGGGGTTTTATAACACAGTGATCTTGGTCTTGGTGAACTCTTACTCATCCTTTAAGACTTACCTCACGTGGTACCTTTTCTGGGAAGTCCTCCCAAACAGAGTAGTCACTCATAGTTAACCACAGTTTCCTGTAATTGTATATTATTATAAAGATAGTAATTTTATAACATGCTGAATTGCAGTTAAATATCTATGACTTGACTTCTCAGGTGCAGAAGCCAAGTCAGCACGATGGTACATGACCCTGTGGCTGGATAAAATGGTATTCCTGTATACAATAGATGCTCACAAATATTTTCTGAAATAAAAGAACTATTTGGTGACAATGAAAATTTTATTATAGTAAAATTTATCAGATCTCATATGGTAGATTTCTGGAAAATACTGCTATTTTTCTCCATGTGGATTTAGAAAAAAAGATCTGTGATGAAACATTCGTTGATAGTAAATATTTATTTAAAAGAAAAGCTTAAATTTGTATCACAAGATCATACTTTCTTCATGCCAACTCTCACTTTTCCTGCGTCTGTATCTGCAGCTGAAAGACAAGACTGGACTTTGCATGATAACACAAAGCTTCAATGATCCAACACATCATTGAACAATGCAGTTATGTTCACTACACTGTGCTTAGTAAGGCAAGGAATAATATACAGACAGACATTTTGAGGAACATTTAGAAATCATAAGAGTTCAACCGACAGGGCTGGGCTACTTTTTAACCTTTAACTAGCAAGATTTTTTAGTTCAATAACTCCACAGGCTGGTTGATTATTCAAAAATTTCCCGATTGAAAATTCATTTAGTAAACAAATACACTTTTAAAAAATTTATTTTTAACATTTTCTTTATAATTAACACATAATAGTTGCACATGTTTAGAGGGTTGTGGGATGTGTAAATGCATGTACATATTGTATCACGATCAAATCAGGGTAGTTAGCATGTTTACCGCCGCAAACCTTCATCACTTCTTTGTGCCAATGACTTTCAAAATCCTCTTTTCTAGCTATCTTGAAATATACAACAAATTCTTATTAGCTATAGTCGCCCTGCTATGTAATAGAGCACCAGAAATCTTTCTTCCTTGCTGACTATAACTTTGCAACCATTGAGCACCCTCTCCTCATATCCCAGGCTCCCTCCTCTCCCCAGCCTCCGTAACCACTATTCTACTTTCTACTTCTATGAGAGCAAGCTTTTGAGATTCTGCATATGAAGGAATCTCAAAATACTCACGCAGTATTTGTCTGTCTGTGCCTGGTTTATTTAAAATGCAGTATATGTACACAATAGAATATTACTCAGCTATAAAAAATAATAAAATCCTTCCATTTGTGTCAACATGGATGAAGCTGGAGAACAGACATTTTCATAGCCTACTATGCATTAGATTCTTTTTCTGAGTGCTAGGGATATATTGGTGGTCAGTAGGTTTGAGGGTTCTGACTTAATGGACCCTATATATTTTATGTATGTATTTATTCATATGTTGGTGATAATGGAGATAATGGCTCTCTTTATGGTCAGGAGAAGCCTCAGGACCTCTTGTTAAAGTCCCTGAGGGATTGAGGTTCTGTATGTAAACTGTGTGGGGTGAGTACGGTTCCAGCTTTGACTTGAGGTTTGCATTACCCTTGGTAATGTGTCACCTCAATAAAACTGTTGTGTAGCAAATGATGTTAACTTATGAATTCAGTCGTTTGGCCAAAGCCTACACCAATTTTTCATTTGTGCTGATGATCTAAATTCTGTTCCATCCTTGCCCAGAAGCAATATCAGAATTCATGTGTGTGCCATTACTACCTTATATGGGTAGTTCTGCCTTATCTGATAATAGCAATGTTAATCCGATTTCATCAGACTAGAAGTGATTATATGCCAGATACCTCACAATGGTGATTTGGATGCCCTTGTATTGACCCAGTGTGATGAAATGAGCGAAACAATTGCCCTAAAATGGTTTAACAGTTTGCCACCTCTCTTCAGAAAACCGATGGATCTTTGGACCCTAACGTTTATTTATCATTTACTATGTTTGTTTCAGGCATTGTGCTGAGCTTAATTATATCATCCCTTTAAGCTTACTACAGACTTTTAAGATGGGTATTCTTATTGTTGATGAAACTGACATGGCTTCACTGTCTTACTGATGATGAACATTGGCTCTAAGAGCTTAGGTGACTTGTCCGAGGTCAACTAGGTGGGCCGGTTGAGATTCGAACTAGGTCTTTGAGATTCCTTAATCCATTCCTATTCCTTTTCTGCCATGCTTTCTTCTGGATATATCAATATGTAAAATTAACCTAATTTTTAAAAGTGCGAATGTCATAGCTAGGAGACAGAATATTATTGGGTGTCAACTACATACCTCGTGAAATAACATAAACTTTGTGTAACATACAATTTAATTCATACACAAGATGAAAAATATTATAATTTTCAATAATTTTTATCATTTTAGTCCTTCCAGGTTATGGTCACTTAAAATAACTGAAGACTCCACCACGTTTAGTGGTTGTAAAAAAAATAACTAATGAGCTTTTGCAATCTTGCTTGCTAAGTCTGATATTAAATACACAACTAAGAATGCCAATGGTATTTTTAAGCATTCATTATGCATTCAAAATACTGGCAGAAAATCATAGTAGGAATTCTAATAATAGAAGCAAGTCTACCAATGTTGGTTTTAATGCATTTTTTTTTTTATTCACATGCCAGGTTCCCTGAAGGTTTTATCTTGAGGTGTTAACAGGGAAATCTGTCACCAGTGGAGGACTAAATGAAGTCATGAGTCATATAACAAGCAGAGCAGACAAGTAACCTTCACTTGGTTGCTTAAGAAAATACTATCAGAAACCTGGATACAATAAATTTGCAAATAACTTGAAGACAAAAATGTACTTAGTGGATAATGACTAATGTGTCCTACTTAAAATCAAATCCTTTTAGGCTAATCTAATATGGTAGATTAAGGAGAAATGATGGATGTATTTTATCTTGATTGCAACAAATCTTTTGATTATCTGCATATTACACCCATCAATGAACAACAACAAAAGAAATGACCTGAGCAGACAGCCAATTGGATTATAGCAACTATATAATATCAAACGTGGATGAATATACCAGGTGCTCTACTTCTACAATGTTAAAATATATGTATAAACACATACCACATATAATCACATAAACACACAATAAATACATAGAGAATATATATATTTGCTTCGTAAAAATGTGCTTAAAGTTCTACGTTCCATATATTAAGAATAAGAATAGTTGTGAGAACTTTCACAGGAATGCAAGGGAAATTAATGAGACATCATAAAATAATTTCTAGGCATAGAAGTTAAATATATCAGGACAATTCAATCTGAAAAAAGAGCAGATTAGATATAATTTAATAACATTATTTGACTTTATCTACATAATACCAAAATAACCAATTTGGTCCGACAACTATCCAGGAAAGTCAAATGAATGTTTTAAAAATCCAGTAACTCCATCATGATAACAGTTGATATCTTATAAATATATTGATTTAGCTTTGAGAAATGGCTGAGACATCTGAAATATAGAAATTTACTTTTCCCTTAGGGAGTGTTGCCTTGAATGGAGCAGGTAAGTTAAGCATAACTAAGACAAAAATTAGGGGAAAGTTGAAGAAAAGATCGAAGAGAGGACATGAAAGGCAGAGCTCCAGAAGACAGAATAAGGGATGTGGGTATTTTATATGTTAGTAGAAGGTTTCATCCAACTGAAACTGGAGAGCCTTAAGACTTAAAGAAAGGCTGCCTCGGCCTGAGAACATCTTATATTCTTTCTGCTCCAGGTAAAACCATAATCCCAAACTGGGTATTGGTGACACCTCATTTCTCTTCCCCTACTTCATTCTATCTCTATTTTCTTTTTGATATCCTCATCAGTCATTCTCCCTGTGGTTGTTGCCTCACCTCATCCAACCGTCTGAGGCCAGTAATTCTTGAGTTAGTGTTTTTGTGTTTCCCAGCTCCCAGCCATTACCACCAATCACACTGTCACTTATGAACATATTTTCTTTACTTTAAAACCTGAATCAGTTCCACAGTGGCAGCATAGAAAGAAGATGCCCTCACTTCCCCAGAGAAAACCAAAAACAAATTGACAGCACCAAGATTATCATAAGCAATATTTCAGAACTTAAGTACAAAAAGGAGGCAGTCCCTGGGGACACAGAGAAATGAAAAATCTCTGAGAAGACTGTTAGATAGTTGAACTTCTATATCAGCAATGCCCCTCCTGTCCAGCACCAAGTACACAAAATATTTCCCTCCATTCACAACTTCAAATTATACTACAAGGTGATAATAATCAAAACAGCATGTTACTGCTATAAAAATGAGACACAGACCAATGAAATAGAATGGAGAACCCATAAATAAAGCCAAATACTTAGAACCAACTGATCTTTGATAAAGCATTTTAAGAAAAAACATAAATTGAGGAAAGGACACCCTATTCAATGAATGGTGAGAACACTGGATAATTCAGAATAATAAAGCTGGACACCTATCTCTCATCATATACAAAAATCAACTCAACATGGAACAACTATTTAAATGTAAGACTTAAAACCATAAAACATCTAGAAGAAAAACTGGGAAAAACGCTTCTGGACATTGGCCTAAGCAAATAATTCATAATTAGAACCACAAAAGCAAATGCAACACAAACAAAAATGAATTAATAGGACCTAATAAACTAAAAAGTTTCTGCACAGTAAAAGAAATAATCATCAGAGTAAACAGACAACCCACAGAATGGGAGAAAACACTTACAAAGTATATATCTGATAAAGGACTAATATCCAAATCTATATGAAACTCAGACAAATCAGTAAAACAAATAATCCCATCAAAAAGTGGTCAGAGTACATGATAGACGTTTCTCAAAAGAAGATGTGAAAATGTCCAAAAAACATAAAAAATGCTCAATCATCAGGGATATGCAGATTAAAACCAAAATGAGATACCATTTTACCCCAGTTAGAATGGCCATTATTAGAAAGTCAAAAAACAATAGATGTTGGCATAGATGTGGTGAAATGGGAATGCTCATACACTGCTAGTGGGAATGTAAATTAGTGTAACCTCTATGGAAAACAGTATGGCTGTTTCTTAAAGGTATGGATATTACTCTATTTCTAAAATTAGATCTACCATTTGATCCAGGGATCCCACTTCTTGATATCTATTCAAGGGAAAGTAGGTCATTATGTCATAAAGATACCTGCACACGTTTGTTTTAGCACAATTTGTAATTGCAAAGACATGGAACCAACCTAAGTGCCCATCAACCGAACAGTGGATAATAAAAATGTGGTATATATACACCATAGAATACGACTGAGCCATAAAAAAGAACAAAATAGTGTCTTTTGCAGCAACTTGGATGAAGCTGGGGGCCATCATGCTAAGTGAAGTAACTCAGGAATGGAAAACCAAATACCATATATTCTCACTTATAATTTGGACTTAACGTATGGGTATGCAAAGGCATACATAGTGGTGGACGTGGGAGACTCAGAAGTAGGGAGGGTGAGCGTGAGAGGAATAAAAAAACCACTTACTGAGTACAATGTACACTACTCAGGTGGCAGGTTCACCTCAATCTCTAACTTCACCACTGTACAATTCGTCTGCATAACAAAAAAACCACTTTTACCCCAAAAACTATTGAAATAAAGAAATACACACACACACACACACACACACACACACACACACACACACGTCATTTTATTTAAAAATTGATTGCGAAAGTTTCTGTTCTAATAAAAATGAAAAGTATAAAATAGTTTAAAACAAAAAGAAAACTTTCCAAATCTTGAAATAAATATACAGGTATAGGAACATCAGAGAACAGCACACAGTTTACATCTAAGTAATATTATTGCCAGGGCATATAATAATTAAATTCTCAATGGTCAAGGACAAAGAAGGATTCTAAAAGCCGCAAAAGAAAATGAGCAAATTGGTCAGGTGTGATTGCTCATGCCTGTAATCCCAGCGCTTTGGGAGGCCAAGAAGGGTGCATTACTCGAGGTCAGAAATTTGAGACCAGCCTGGCCGATATGTGTGGAAACCCTGATTCTGCTATAAATACAAAAAATAGCCAGGAGTGGTATTTTTCATATGAAAAATAATAAGCCAACATTATTTTTCATTGAAAGCCTGTAGTAGCCCCATGTCCGCTTTTGTGAAATGACAGTCCATTATCCACAGAACCACCAGAGGGAGTTTTAAAAGATGTTAATTAGATCCTGTCATTCTCTTGCTCCAGAGGTGTCCAGTGTTTTGGCTCCCCTGGGCCACGGTGGAAGAAGAATTGTCTTGGGCCACACATAAAATACACTAACATGATTGATAGCTGATGAGCTAAAAAATACTGCAAAAAAATCCCAAAATGCTTTAAGAAAGTTTACAAATTTGTCTTGGGCTGCATTCAAAGCCATCCTGGGCTGCATGTGGCTTGTGGGCCACTGGTTGGACAAGATTGCAACCTTACCATAACTCCCTTTTCCAGTAAGAATAAAATCTAGCTTCCTTTCTATACCCTGAAAGGCTCCACACAATCCAACCCCCACCAAGCTCTTGCCCAAATCCTGGTTCCTCTCTCTCCATCTTGCTCAGCCCACTTCATATTCTGTCACTTTCTCAGGTCTAGGCAATCAGAGTGATAAATCAAACACTGATTTGTAGCATTTGCCAATTTCTGTGGTGTAAATACTCCTAGATAGCAACATGATACCACTGAAGGTGAAGCTGGGTAGAAATGTGCAGTTACAGTCCATTATAAATATTTCCACCATACAGAAACAGTAGGTATAAAAAAAAAATCTCAGAAGTGTAGGTCGTAGTAAAATGTAACATAACTAATGATAAGTGTTGAGCATGTATTACCTTTTTTTAAGTAAAATATTTATTTGTAAGTTTGCATAACTTATTTTAAAATAACATCTGTTTCATAACTAGCTCATAAATCTCCTGGAAATTTGACAACAGGCTTTCACAAATGGGCTCCAGCAATCACTCTATGTACCCCAGATGTCCTCAAACACTTTTCCTTGGATTCACGTATTTACGCGTAACCAAGAAAATGTCTGTATGTTTTGTTCCTTGAGTTTTAGCCCAGACCTTTCTGGGGGTAGTGTTACTTTCTCTGGAGCCTTAGGAGATAGGTTAATTTCATTATGTTACCTTTCTCTCATGGGAAGTGGTTTGGGTCTGTTTTGGCTCTTGCATCCTCTTTCCTTAGTGATAATTCTGAGGCTAATTGGTTATCTTCCAAGACTGAAACAGAAACTCAGTATCTCATTTTGTCTTCCAAGTGTGTATCTGTGTCCAAAATTATGCAAAGAAACAGGTGTCTGTTCCCTGCTGCGTCTTGTAGACACCCATGTTTATTACACTAACAGGGTGCTCGTCCCTGAATTTACGTGTGTGCGCCCACAAGGCTGTTTCAGTACCAGCTTGTTTTATGTCCCTTTGTTTAAAATTCTTATTTCTGAAATGTCGTTTCAATGTAAACAAACTAAAATTGTTTGTGGTTAATTTTTTTTTTTTTTTTTTTTTTTTTTTTTTTTTTTTGCCAATCAATGAGAGCTTGTAAGATTGCTGAGGTTGGTTGGCCTTGAACTCTTGGCCTCGCCTTCGCAAGCGCCACGACATCCGGCCGGAGCCACTTTGGGCCCCAATTGTGGTTAATTTTAACTCTTATTTATTTGCCCTACCTTAGGGACTTTGCCTTTCTCATAATTGTATGCCCAGCCCCTAGTACATTTCCTGGCATGTGGTAAACACTTAGAAAATATTGAATAAATGGATGATTGCATCTTCTTCCATGCTCAAAACTAAACAGTTTCTAAAAAAATCAATTGTTCTCCCTGACTTTCCTGTTTTTTCTTCCTAAGGGTACCACTCATCTTTTGGTTACCAAAGCTCAAATCCTGAGTTTTCTTCTGAGCATCTTTCTTTCACCCCCAGTTGTCACCAGTCTTGGTTAAGTGTCCCAACATGTGTTCTCCCTTGGTCCCTGTAAATTCTTTCTAACTCTGCCATTGGCCCATCTCAGAGCCTTATCGTCATTGACTGGGCTACTGTGAACTCTCTTCTAATTAGTTTTCCTATCTCCAGTCTTTCTTCACATTAATCCATCTTCCTGGTGTCAGAGGAACCCTCCTGAAGCAAGGCCAGATCATGTGACATCATTTAAAATAGACCAGATGACTCTGACAGCATCAGGATAGAATCCAGATTCCCTCACATGCCATTCAGGCCCTTCCACAATCTGGCTTCAATCTGCCTGCCCACCCTTCCGGCACAGCAATTTCTTCTGCAATTAACATGCCCATGTCTCCCAGGTGAATTCCTCGGAGCACTGTTTCCTCATAAAGTAATGGAGGTTGCACTGAACACATTTCCCATGGCCAAATAAGCCGGAGAGGCAATTCTGGCCTAAACAGAGCTGGTGAGACTTCTCAGAGCCTAAGTATGTAGAAAAATAAGACCCAACAATATGTTGTTTGGGGCACACAGTTAGCAAAACTTTAGAGAAAAACAATGCAATAATGAATATAAAATTGAAGGCAGCAATTATCTTGGGTGGAAAGGAGAGAGGTGTGACCAGGGAGGGATATACCAGTGGCTCCAATGGTATTAGAAATTGTTCCGTATCTTAAGCAAGGTAATGGGTACACGAGTGTGCATTATTTATTATTATGTTGATTTTTGCATTTTAACATCTCTGAAATCAGGATAGGTCTACAATCACGGATAGTCAGGTGACAGTTGTGCTGTAGTTGTCTTTACCTTAGAGACGTCATAGCTGATTTATTTCAGTTGTGTTCTCCTTTTTTTTTTTTGAGACGGAGTTTCGCTCTCGTTACCCAGGCTGGAGTGCAATGGCGCGATCTCGGCTCAACGCAACCTCCGTCTCCCGGGTTCAGGCAATTCTCCTGTCTCAGCCTCCTGAGTAGCTGGGATTACAGGCACGCGCCACCATGCCCAGCTAATTTTTTGTATTTTTAGTAGAGACGGGGTTTCACCATGTTGACCAGGATGGTCTCCATTCCTTGACCTTGTGATCCACCCGCCTCGGCCTCCCAAGTATTCTCCTTTTTTTATTTGCATGCATAAGAGTGTCATAAGGCAACACTCTAAGCCTGAAAGATCTCTCTTGTTAAGTATAAAATAAAAATCTAAATGGCAAGAAAATAACTCATCTATGAGTTTATAACAGTATCTACACTCTTTTATGGTAACTATAGGGTCTTCAGGGCTGAAGCAGTTTTCCCACAACCTCCTCCAATGTTATAGTCAATGTTCAGGATACAGACGATCGCTTCAATATCAAGCTCAGTGTCTTACACCTAGCAAGTGCACACTAAATACTATTGATTGGATTTCCAGTGACTGTATTAATATTGAACTCAAATGATTTACTAATATTCTTCACCAAATCTGGTCCTTTCCGAAAAGTAAAAACAATGACAAAACAAACAAACCAAGAATGGTGATTGGAAAGCCCGCTTTGATAAATGTCTGACTTGCTAAGACAATCCATATTTATGTGCTAATATGAAAAAGCTACCAGAGGTCTTAAACTCATGTTGATATTACTCTTCTCTGAACTCTTTCTGTGCTTATGATTTTTATATGATGTGCTTATGAGTTTTATATGGTGTGCCATGTAGTGAATTTTGTCTTCACAAATTACTTCTGTTCTTAACATAAAAATCAAGGTAAGAATGTTGGTTTGACCAGTTGTAGGTTCAGTGACACTGGATCCAGCTTTCCAGGAGATACCCAGAATCTCCATATGACCAACTATGGACCTCTAAGAGTCATATAGTCACTACCTATTCTGATCATCACTTTCCTTGAAGACCCAAGTCTCGCATTATATTTTAATAGAATCAGCCATCACCTTGCAGTCTGTTTTACAGTTGACTTTTATTTTCATTTGCACGTTTTCCCTTTTATGAAAGGGCTACTCCTTTTCCTTGGTTCACTTGTGATCTTTAATTTTTTATTACATGCTTTTCTTGCTGTTGAACAAGGTTTAAATTGGATTACTGATCTAAAATATTCATTTTGAAAATTACTTCACAAAAAATTAAAAGATTAATAGTTGATGCTTTCAACTGTGGTCTTTAGTGAGAGCCAAATGGTATTAAAGTATGTTCCTCATTGTCTTTTTGTTCTAAATAATATCTATTAGGATGATTAGTACCAATATTTAAACTAACTAAAGAAGCAATTTTGCTCTGTTGCCCAGACTGAAGCGCAGTGGAGCGATCATGGTTCATTGCACCCTTGACCTCCTGAGCTCACATGATCATTCCACCTCAGCCTCCCAAGTAGCTGGGCCTACAAGTGCATGCTACCATGTGTGGCTAATTTTTGACTTGTTTTTGTAGTGGTAGAGTCTCACTATGATGCCAGGGAGTTCGCTGGGCTTGAGTGATCCTCTTGCCTCAGCATCTCAGAGTGCTGGGATTACAGCCATGAGCCACTGCCAGGGGCTATGATCTGTATTTTTCTGTTGCTCACATAACACCATAGTGCTAACCACTTGCTGAGTTCTAGTTCTAATCATTCGTCGGGTAGAGACTTTGGGTAATACGTTCTATTCCTAAACTCTTGCTTTTGCACTGTGAAAGTGGAAGACTATTTAGAGGTGGAAACAAGTGAGTTGCAATCTTTACACATCTAAACCAGGACCAGAAATCCTGGATTGCTGCATTTGCCATTTGTTCTTAAAAATAATAAATCCTAGAACATATTTTATTAACCTAAGTTATTGCATATCAAAAATTAAATCTTCCCGAGACAAATAAAATAAATGAAAAGTTAATTTTGAATGTAGCTTATTTCAAAAATTACACTTAAATCTGTAGCTGAAAATACTTTCCTTTAGTGAAGAAGACATAATTTAAATGTAAAATTTTAGAATGAAAAACTTCTTATAGATTTAATTCATTCTCATGTTAGAACAGAGTTAAAATTGCTTCTTTGGTTAATTTAAATATTGGTACTAATCATCCTAATAGATATTATTTAGAACAAAAAGACAATGAAGAACAAGCTTTAATACCATTTCTCTGTCTCTAAAGACCACAGTTGAAAGCACCAACTATTAATCTTTCAATTTTTTGTAATTTTCAAAATGAATATTTTAGATCAGTGATCCAATTTAAACCTTGTTAAATAGCAAGGAAAGCGTGTAATCAGAAATAATTCCTCTGCCACATTTCAGCATTAAAGTCGAGGCCTTTTGCAAAGCTTTGGAAAGTATTTGGGAATTAGCTCATTATATTTTTTAAAAAATTCTTTCTTTTTTTTCATGGCATATACGTGTTATATGTCACTTTCTCCCTGAGAGCTTTTGTAATAGAAAGTCCTCAATGTGTTTGAAATAAAAAATTCTAGGTAATAAAATTTTATTTTCTTTTTAAGGATATGCTGAAAGTCAGAAAGGGTATTAAGGTTTCAAACTACGCAAAGAAACCTCCAAAATATTTCCATTAAGAAGATTAATAATTTGCACTGCATTCATCTGGAAAAAAAAACCCAAATGTTAAATTAATCAGCTTGGCAGTTGTTTTGAAAGAATAATGTCTTCTGAACAGCCTATTAGAAGAGAGAGTTGCGATGTAGACTTGGAGGTTCAGCATTTGGAAGCCATCCAGAGCAACACACTGAGGAGCCATGGAGTAGGTTTCTGTGGCGTAGAGCCCTGGAATTTTTGTAAATTTTAACTTGAGTGCCAAAAGAGCTGTGGTTATCTATGATTTCAGAGGCAGCTCACAGGGTGATCTATGATCTAGAAAGCTTGAACCCTAGTTCTCATGGAGATCATCAGCCCACAAAATTGGCTGGAGAATTCTTATGGTTGCAGAGAAGGAGGGCAATTGTCAGGGCTTGCTAATCTGTATTCTATAATAATCTGTCTATTGGTCAGGATTCTCCAGAGAAATAGAACTCAGAGGAGATACACACACACACACACACACACACACAAACACACACACACACACACACACTGTACTATAAGGAATTATCTCAAGAAATATGGAGGCCAAGAAGTCTTAGAATCTACAGTTTGGGCAAGCCAGATACTCAGAAGTACAAATGGTTTAGTTCCAGTTCAAGTCCAAAGGCCTGAGAACAAGAAGAGCCAATGACATAGGTTCTAACCTGAAAGCCAGAGGCTCCAGACCCAAGAAGAGCCAAAGTTTTAGTCTATGTTTAAAAGCAGAGAAAGATTTATATCTCACCTCAGGTATTTTTTGTTCTCTTCAGATCTTCAACTAACTGAGGCTCGCCCACAGTGGGGAAGGCCATCAGCTTTACTTAGTCTACTGATTCAAATGTTAATCTTATCCAGAATGATGTTTTCCAAATGGCTGGGCACCCCAGGTCCAGTCAAGTTGACACAGAAAATTAATCATCGCAATCTGATAGCTTTTCTCACATTGCGTAAAAGATGTTGAAACTACCTGTGATATATATATTTTTAAAGGCAAGATTTAAAAGAATTAAAAGCAGGGCTTTCTGTGGATCCATTAATATTTCAGACTTGGAAGAATTTTTTTTTTTTTTTTTTTTTTTGAGTCGTAGTCTTGCTCTGTTGCCCAGGCTAGAGGGCAGTGGCACAATCTCGGCTCACTGCAACCTCCGCCTCCAGAGCTCAAACAATTCTCTGCCTCAGCCTCCTGAGTAGCTGGGATTACAGGCACCTGCCACCATGCCTGGCTAATTTTTGTATTTTTACTAGAGACGAGTTTCACTATCTTGGCCAGGCTGGTCTTCAGCTCCTGACCTTGTGATCCACCTGCCTCAGCCTCCCAAAGTGCTGGGATTACAGGCGTGAGCCAACACCACTCTGGCCAGAAGAAATCTTTTAAATTTCTAGTACAACCCTTTCATTTTATCTTCATAAAGATGACTCTCTTGGGGTCTCTGAGGCAATGAGAGGTCATGCTTGTTCTTGGCCCCCTGTTCTTAGACATGAGCTTCTTCCACAGTCCACGTAACCCCTCTAAGAGTCAAGGAAGCCATCACCCGAGGGGAGGCTTGTTTTCTCCTTCATCTGCTTCTGCTCTTTATTCTGCTCCTCTCCTCATCTACCCCAGACTCCTCCTCCAATTGTTCCTCTTCCTTTTCTCAGTCATTGTCTTACTCTTCCTGTTTCCCCTCTTCCTCTTCTCTTTCTCCAACTTTACCTCTTCTTCTTCCTTTTCTTTCTCTTTCTCCTCTTCCTAGTCTGTCTCCTTTCTTCTGGTGTGGATAAACTTAATAAATAGGTTTCCGTAGGTTGTTCTGTCTTCAGCCTGAAGGTGAAGACATCATCTCCCTGTGATGGCTCCTCTTTTGAGCCATGCTCCCGGAGACATAATCAAAATAAGAGTGTACCTGAGGACTTGGAAACTGCTTATGTAATGCCCTTTTGGATGACACTTGACCTCTTATAGGAAAGATTGTTCAGGGCATTTGCTCAGTAAGATTCACATTTAATTAGTACATCCTGTATGTTGGGTACTATGTTAGGCACTTCAGCTCAGGTAAGAGGAAGAGAGAGGTCTGGAAAGGTCTATGATAAAAAGGTAGTAAACTTTTAATCATCTCTTCAGCAAAAGCCATAAAAGTTATGGACTAGAAATAATAACAATGCCTAGATAAGTTTTTCAAGTTTTGTATTATCTCAATGTTTGGTATTAATTAATTTCATTTTTTATTATTGCACTTATTGTGTTGTTATTGCATCTTTGACTACATTCATGAATTCACTCGTTTATTCATTCAACTACTTACCCAACTATCTAACATTTACTTAGCTTCTACTCTGTTCTGGGCATGTATTAGTAAAGAAGACAGATTTTTCTCTCAGGAGATAACAGCATAAAGATGAAGAATTTCGACTCTGGAATTGGATGGATGGTGTTTTTGTCACTCGCTTAGACTATCTTTCTAGGCCTAGTTTGCTTGTGTGTAAAGTGGGGATTAGTATGACTCTGGCGAAGATGAAAGGCATTTTAGGAGTGCTTGGCACATAGTAAGCACTCATGGATGTTCGTCATTGTTATTACAGACAGCTGGCTCAGAGATTTATGGAAGTAAACCAGTAGAGAACAGTGTAGCAAACGTCAGGGCAAGGAAGCACTTTGCCCCAGCTAGAGAGATCACCAAAGTCTCTCTGGAAGACATGGCACTTGAGTCAAGATCAGAGGCAGAATAGCAGCTACCTGACAAAGAGACTGGAAGAGGATATTCCAGGTAAAGGGAACAGCCCTTACAAATGCAGCTATAAGAGCTTGGGGCAGTTGTATTAGTCTGTTCTCATACTGCTATAAAGAAATATGTGAAACTGGGTAATTTGTAAAGAAAAAAGGTATAATTGGCTCATGGTTCCACAGGCTGTGCAGGAGTCATGGTGCTGGCATCTGCTCAGCTTCTGGGGAGGCCTCAGGAAAACTTACAATTACGGTGAAAGGCAAAAAAGGGTCAGCGTCTTAAAATGGCCAGAGCAGGAGGAAGGGGGGCAGGGAGCTGCCACACACTTTTAAACAGCCAGATCTCATGAAAACTACCATTAGAACAGGACCAAAGGGGGAAATCCACACCCATGATCCAATCACCCCTCCCCCACAAGACTCCACCTTCATTGGGATTACAATTTGACATGAGATTTGGGTGGGGACACAGAAGCAAACCATATCACAGTGCTTGAAGAAGAGCACTGAAGAAGAAAGGTTTTATTTATTAAATGGCAGAAGCAGACTCTGTAGGGGTCAGTTTGAGGTAGGACAGTTCAATCACCCATTTTATAGATGAAAATACTGAGGCCTGGATGCCTTGATTGAACTGAATAGACTAAGGTCAAACAGCTGGTGAATGAGAGAGGTCATTTACACAATAGTCTCCATCTCCAGTGCAGAGCTGATGTGAGGGAAGAGCCTGCTGTAAGTGTACATGCAGGAGGCAAGAGTTTATGTAGAGAAGTTTGCATCAGCAGCTATGTCTCTCTATGACTTATACTCTCTATGTATTTAAGGCTATTAAAGCAAGTATTTTGGGGTGTATTATTACTAGAAGCCTATCTTAATCCATTTTGTGTTGTTATAATGGAATACCTGAGGCTGAGTAATTTATAAAGAAAAGAAGTGTATGCATCTCACAGTTCTGCAGGCTGGAAAGTTCAAGAAGCATGGCACCAGCGTCTGCTCAGCTTTTGGGGAGGGTTTTGTGCTGCATCAGAACACGGTGAAGAAGAGCAAAGGGGAAGCAGACACCTTTGAAGAGGGACTGAACCCAAGGTGTGTCCTGGATTTGTAACAACCTATTCTTGAGGGAACTAATGCATTCCTTTGAGAAGTAGTCCTGTCTTGCCACAGTAACTCACTCACTACAAGGACAACACTAACCATTCATGAAGGATCTGCCTCTGTGATCCAAATACCTCCCATAGGACCCCCCCCAATACCATTATATTGGGAATCAAATTTCAACATGAGCTTTGGTGGGGACAAACAAACCATATTCAAACCATAGCAATTATGTTAATGTTTCTTCTTCTCAGACCTCACCCACACTGAATACTACCACTCCTCACTGCAAATCTAAGAACTGTCAAGTTGGTGCAAAAGTAATCGCGGTTCTGCCATTAAAAGTAATGGCCAAAGCTGCAGTGACTTTTGTACCAACCTCGTGTTTGCAAATTCTTAGCCATACGATCTGGTCAAGAAGAAGAAAGGGATCTGAAGAATTACCGATTTGAAATCAAGAAGAAATAAAGTCCAAGTCTAGGTATACTGTTTTGCATGTCCCAAGTTCTTATCATTAGTTTTTATTTAGCCAATTAGTCAGTCATTCAACAAATGGAGCTTCATTGACTCTGTGTCCTAGACCCTAGAGATACCATGATGACCAAGACGAACTGCCTCACCCCATAGTGATGGTAGGAATGTGACAAGTAAATGAGTGACTGCAGAATAGTGTGACAAACATAATAATGGGGGCAGTCCAAGCTGTTATGAGGTCTCCTAAGACAGACATTTATTCTCATCCAGAGCATCAAGAAGGGCTTTCTGGAAGTAGTAGTTTTAACACTGAGCTTTGACATACATAGAAGTTAGAAGTTAGTGAGCTGGAAAGAGCTGGTAGTTAGGCAAAGGAGGCCTGGGCCTGGAGGGAGGAGGCTGTAATTGAGGAATGGGAAGAGAGGCAGTGTGGCTGGAATGTAGGGGTTCATTCATCTCTGGAGAGGAGGCTGGAGAGATATATAGAAGTCGGATATGAAGGGCCATGTGAACCTGAGGAAGAAATTGAAAGTTCATTCTAGAAAGACTGTGGGGTCATACAGCATTTATGCAGGGGAGAAAAAGAGCAGACATTGGATTTTAGAAAGGTTCTTCCTGTTGCAGTGCTGTCACAGAAGAGATTGCCCGGACCAAGAGCATGTGCAGGAATATCGGCTTGGGGACTTTTATAAGAGTGGCCCAGAAATGAAGGGAAGAGGAAGGATGGGAGTGACGATTAGCTTAATAACTGGGTGTGTGGGTGGATGAGAGAGAAATTATAGATAAATTGCACTCACCAGATGCTACTGAGTCTGTCTGTCTCTGGTAGTCCTGTTCACAGAAGCAAGGGACACTGGGAGAGGGGGGGTCTAAGGATAGAAATAGAATCAGAAGACAAAGGAGTGAGTTTAGCTTTAGACCACTTGAGTTTGAAATGCTTGTGGGTCACCCAGGTGTGTCTGTCCAGCATAAAGCAGGCCAGTGAAAATATCAGTGTGTGTATATTAACTTAATAACTAGTTATTTTATGAAGATACTCCCTAGATAAGAAAATCAAATTCCACTTAGGAGCTGGCTGGTTTCTCAGCACTCAAAGCAGTCCCAACAGGCTCTCATTGAGCTCAGAGTGCGTAGCCAGGCACTGGGGCAGTGGGGGAAGGAGGAGCAGAGAAAAATCTAGATGGGGCTGCTTATGTAAGGGCAGAATTCAGAGAGAAAGCCAGAGACACTTCAGAAGCTCTTCTTCATGGCCATGGGAATAATAGTAAAATTGTTCATAAAACACCAAGTTGCAGGAGTCGTAAATGAACTAATTTTGGGATAAGCTCAGAGGACACAGAAGCTAAGAACACTGGATTTTGAGCAGATAATTCTGGTTTAAAATCCTATTTCCGTCCCTTTCTATCTGACCTTAGGGAAATTACTCACTCTCCGTAAGCCTCAGTTTCTTTATCTTTAAATGAGATGACACTACCTAGTTAAGTATAAAAATACCTAGCTTATTGGATTGCTGACGGATTAAGTGACATATCGTATGTGAAGTTCTGGCAAGTTTCAGTGTTTGTCAATAGTGAGCCCTCAATCTGTGGTAGTTACCGTTGCTGTTATGAGGCATCCAAGGAAGGCAAATATCCTCTTCATGTTAACTATAGCAGCAGGGAGAAAAGGAGCAGGCAGCCACGCCCATTCACATACATGTGTATAGAACATGTGACAATACACAAATTCATAATAACAGAAGACTTCATTATTTTCTTGCTTTAAAACCATAACCATGTAATTTTATGAAAATATGAAAGAAGAGTGCATCCCGTTGCTAAGTGATCTGCTCATGTAATTACCGGGGAAACAGATGGCCAATCAATAGTAGACAGCTAATTACTTTACAAATGGATTTAGTTAAAGATTGGAAATGATGATGAAAGTGTGTTGTCCTTATGTAGCGATATTAAGGTGGTTCATGGTCAATTATAATAAAATAAATCACATTGAAAAGAGCATCTTATTTCTACTTTTAAGGTAATAGGAAGCCATGGCTTGCTGCATTTTTGAGCCACGCTTTGGAAGAAAAATGGAACCACTCATTGTGCTAGACAAATGCTTTCTTCTAGGCTACTTTTTCTTCCAAGGAAGATGAGCAATTGAAAAGTAATTATCTATCCATTCATTCTGCCAACCAACATTTAATGAACATCCAGCATTATCCTTTCATGCAAAGTTCCTTCTTCCACACTCTACCTTCTTCCTCTTTACTCCCAAAATGTCCAAACGACCAGAAAAATGTAGAAGTGGGCACCCTGTGCACACATATGGCTAATGACAAGATAAATTGAAACAACCTTTTAAGAAAACAGCGTGCCTCTGTCAATCAAGCACAAAAATATTATGCTATTTGGTCCAAAAATCTTACCTCCTTGGAAACTTATGTGGAGAAACAAATTCAGCAGAAGAAAAAAGCAGCTTGTATGAAGATATTTACTGCAGAATTATTCATAATAAATTGGAAACAAATTATATGTACAATGCTAAATAATAATTAAGAATGACAATCCCATTTATTAATTCTACATAATGTTATGCAGCTATTTATAATGTTTGCAAAGTCTTCCTAGAAATCTGAACAAAATTAATGATCTCATGAATAGGTAGTTTGCAAGAATTCAGCAGTTCTGTGTTTATAGCTATGTGAAGAATAAATATAAAATATAAAAATGACTGAGAAAGAGCAAACAAAACTGAAGATAATTGTGTTAGAGTGAAATGTTCTTTTTTCAATATTTAACAACTTATTTTGATATTCTTTTATGATGAACACCACAAAGAATTCTTCCATATGTGGTCAAAATCCAAGATGACACCTTGCAAACAGCAGGGAAAAAGTCTTTCCTACCTTTAGGATTCAAGTAATCTTAGAGAAATGAGTAGTTCTGTTTCTCCATGTTTTGTCTCCCTTGTTTTCTGTTGTGAGAGGCATTTACAAGTATATTGAATTTCTCTTGCTTGTGAATTCAACTGCTGCTGCTTTTGCACAAACAGCCTTAATCCTTTGTTTGGCTGTCATAGCTGCTACTGCAGGAATTCTGATGCCACCAACAGAGAATTCAGGAGCTAAAATGAAGAGTTTTGTAAATGCCAGTACACTTCCACCCTTTTCTGGATATAACCAACTGCATATCTCTTTCTAGATATTTGTCCTATTAAACTCCAGCCTTGTTCAGTGTGTGGACCATAAGGTTTATCTAGTCTGAAAACATGCTCTGCATGCTGTAATCATTAGTACAGAAGAAAATAAATACACTAACTAATCAGAATATCCACTAGCAATGAAGAAGGAAAATGCTGCCATCCCTGGGGGTAGATTTCCATAATGTTCCTCACGCCCATGCCAGAATTTTGTTTTCTTTTTCTTTCAATATCTTAGATCCTAATTTCCAAGGTCAGAATAGTTTCTCAGTCAGAATTGGGTAGGAAAGATGGAAGTCTGTACCAGCTACCTTTATAAATATTATGTGATTGTTATTTTAGTGTGATTAAATAAAGAAAACAATGACTAAAATCATTCATAGTGATTCATATTAACATTGTGAGGGAATAACTATATTTCTGTTTTTATTTTTATTTTTTTGAGACAGTCTCACTCTGTCACCCAGGCTGGAGTGCAGTGGTGTGATCTAGGCTCATTGCAACCTCCACCTCTGGGATTCATGTGATTCTCATGCCTCAACCTCCAGAGTAGCTGGGATTACAGGCGCACGCCCCCACTCCTGGCTAATTTTGTATTTTTTAGTAGAGACAGGGGTTTCATCATTTTGGCCACGCTAGTCTTGAACTCCTGACCTCAGGTAATCCACCAGCCTCGGCCTCCCAAAGTGCTGGGATTATAGGTGTGAGCCACCACACCCAGCTGGGAATAACTATATTTCTAAGTGACAGAGCTTCATTATGGTTAAACGTCATGAGGAACATGCTCACTTGTTGAAGATGCTTGGGTTGCAGGTGCCCCCCATTTGCATGCTGTATAGCCCACATCTGACCTTTGGAGCCCCTTCCTACCATCTGCCACAAACTGAAAGGTGCAATTTCCAAAACTGTTTTCCTTAAGACCAGGATCTGAAGAATATCATTTGAAAATCCCTTTAGAGATAGAAAGAAAGATGAAAAGAAAGCAATGGTCCTCTTGCTTGTATTCTGTTCAGTCCTCACTCTAGAAAAAAATCACTGTCAGCCTTCGATGACAGAAACAGATGTCTCAAAGAGGACTGGATCACACAAAGTCAGACTTCACCTGGGTAGAAAGCATTCTGCATTGACAACCATCTGGGCTTCAACTAGATGAAATGTGATAATGCAAAATACTGTCTCTTAATCCTTCTGGTTGTTTGGCTAATAGTACCAGTGATGATTCACCAACTCCGCTCATAGGGAGCAACTACACACATGTATATACGTATATGTCTGTGTGTGTGGATGTAGGCATATGTGTAAATATAAGCATGAGCATGTTTCTATGTTTATATGCATATACACGTATGTGTATGTGTGTACATGTAAGTGTGCATGTGTATGCACACAATACATGCATGCATATGTGTATGTATATATGTGGGTGTATGCATGTGTGTGTATGTGCATTAAATGTTTTTAGTTACATTCGCCAAATGCATTTTTGGTTTACGTAACTTCCTACATGTCCAAGGTTACCGACATAATTTAACAAACAACAAATGTCAAATGTCAGAGTTGTTATTTTGATTTTTTTTAATTAAAGATGCAATTTCTAAATGAGTGCAGGGGACTTCAGAAATATTAATGTGCTAAATTTCAAGTTCCTGAAACTTTAAAACTCAGAAAAGAAGGGTGAGATCTTAGATATAAGCTCCTGTTTTCAGGAACCTTAAATGTGAATGGATTGCAAGGCATTCAGGATCCACATTTCCCCAGCAAAGTCCTTGAGTCCAAAGACAGGATCACAGGCAAAGGCAGTTTCCCTGCCAGCACCCTCATTTCACAGAATGCAAATGTAGCCCTTGTGTAGGTAAGTCTATGAGCGAGTCTAGAGTGTCTTGGCTTCCTGTGGGCCTCTTTACTGTAAACAGAGTAGACTTTTAAATAAACCCAGAGCCTTTGTTTCCAGAAAGAAAATCTGAGGCATGGAGAGGAAGGTTAGTCTGAAGTGCTCATTTTAGGACCCCGAATCTCACCAGCATCCTTTTATATTGCAGCACATACTGCTGTTTCCAGGACCTCTTCAGGATCTATTTAAATAAATTAGGATCTAAAGAGCCCTCCTGTTTCCTTAGAGTTAAGCTAAGCTGCCAAGAGTGCCGTTTTGGTTCCTGCAGTTGCCCTCTGTACGCCTCATAAGGCCCTTTCTAAAACCTTTACATGCTGGGCCAAGCACAACCTGGTGGTCAGGGCTCAGACACCATTTAATTTCCTTCTCAAACCATCTTGTTTTATGTAAGTTGACCTTTTCATGACTGTAAAATCTCCTCATTAGAAAATGACAGGCTCTCAGGGATTGGAAACCTTTCCTGATAACACTCTGTATAAAGGTGTCTGTGTAAGATTTTTCTCATTTAAAAATGAAAAGAGACCCTTTCATCCACTCCACTAGCAGCTTTCAGAGCAGGCAGACAATCCATTTGAATTTTGTTAAGAAAAAGAAAAGAAAAGAAAAGAAAAGAAAAGAAAAGAAAAGAAAAGAAAAACCAGAAAACTTGTTTTTTTGGGGGGCAGCCAGTGGAGGGGGGTCAGAGATGGATCTGAAGGATCTGGTTTTAAGAACGTTGGAATCATTATCCACTCTATTTTCAGAGTACTAATTCTCTGTTAAGTGTGTAACATATGCCATTGTGAGAATTTCCTACAGCTCTACAGGGTTTCTTTTACAGTTGAGGAAACTTGGATTCAGAAAGGTCCAGAAGCTCGCCCAAGGTCATTGAGCAGGTGAGTGGCAGAGCTAGTGCTAAACCTGGGTCCTTGTGGCTCTGTCCTTTGTACTGCATCGTTCTGCCTCTCAAAGCAATAATTTCTCAAAAAAAGACATTTCAGATAGCCATGCTGCAGACGCCTTAGTTTGCACAGAATACACTCTATTAACAACAGTTATTTGGACTGGAGAATTACTGGGGTTTTTGACCTCAGCCATTGGAGTACATTTGCTACAGTACCAGCCCTGAGCCAGGCTGTTAGGATTCAAACCCTTTCATGGCCCCTGGCTGGCTGTGGGATTCAGGGTTGTCACTTCTCTGGAGTGAGGTCTCTTGAGCTGAAACATGAGTCCATGTAACATAATACATTCCTCATAGCATTGCTGTGAGGCGTAAATGGGAGAATGCTTGCCAAATGCTCTTGGGTAATTAATACAGCTGTTATTATTACCAAATAATAATAGCTGTTATTGTTACCAAAATGACACAGAAATGTTCCTGCCTCCCCTGCGCACAGGAAAAAATTGGGAGAAACCTCAAATAATAGCGCCAGATGAAGAAGGCTGATGTAGGCAACTTGCCAGCAGTGGAGGGCATTGCGACAAAAACTGAGCCCGACAGGAAGGCCGAGGCTGTCACATCCCATTACTCCAGAGCTGTGACTTCATGCTGACTCAGCCAAAGGCAGGCAGTAATCACAGCCAAGTTTATATGCTCAGAATTGATGTGGCCATATTTCCACATTCTCAGAAGCAAAGTCAAGAGAAAACGACGTCAGAAAGTTTTTACGGGCCTAATCGTGAAATGCTGACAGCTTCAGCGTATCGATTTGCCTTTAGTTAACCTCTGTAATTCGAAGTGATCACCCCCGCCAAAAATGAAGGTATATCAAGGGAATCCTTTTTACCTTTTGGTCATTTTGGAACAAAGACCTTGTCAGTTCTTCTTTATTCTATAGAGAGTAATTGATTTGGGGTGATGGTAAGTGTTCAGATGAGATTTCTGGAGGACATTTATCTGAGTCGTCCCAGACAATCAATATTGTTTATTTTAATGATGTGAGTGCCTCACCCGTTCAGAAATGCTGAAGTACATGCATGAGCGCAAAGCACTGTTTTCAATTATCTTTTTGTATTTCTAATTGGTAGAAATAAATTAGAGGACATGTATTTGACTACTATTCTGCACCAGCAAATCCATTTTTTTAAATGGTGCTAATTGTGGTTGTCATGGAAACGCTGAAGGTAGTTAGGCTGATTGCTCAATCTATTTTTTTTTCTCTGTAAGCGATTATTTCTTTGGCTGATACTGAAGTTCCTCCTCTAGAAAGCAATTACACATATGCTCACAAGACATTTACTCTAAGTTAAGATGCTTGATAAATCTGTTACACCAATTATATTTGTACTGTGGTTATGAGAATCAATATGCTTGAGATGTAAACTGATCACATAGAAAAGTGAATAAACCAGTTAGTTGGCTTGTTTTTTTTTCCCTGAAAGTAGTGACGTAATGCCTAGATGATTTTCAAAAACACTAGGCTTGCTTTAAACTTTTGGTATTATTTAATGTCTGTGTGTATGCTTTTCAAATGTCATTTTGCTGTAACTTTTCTGAAAAATGTCAAAATTATATTAAAGAGTCATGTCCGCTTCTTGTTAATCCTGTTGGCAGATTTCACAGAGTAAAAACAGACATACATGGAGGACACAGGCTGAGGAAAAAAGCCTCTGAGTCTAAATGGTCGTAGATAAAATACCAGATGCATCTTTTATTAATCGTGGGTACTCAACCTGGATTGTAGTCCTCACGGATAAACTGAGAGTCGTAACCTCATTGGGTTGTTTAAAGATGAAGTGTAACTATACATGTCATGTTGCTCATATGGTGGTAGGCATATAAAAGATGCCCTAGACAGTTTACTCTTGCTCCTGCCTAAGGCTCCGTAATCAACTTTCCCTTCTGCATGTCTCCCGCGCCCCCCTGCCCACCCGCCCCGTGACACACACACAGGGACTCATTCCTGGGTTGCTGGAACTATGTGTTTGGGTTGAAGGGAGAGAATGTTTGGCTAGCAGAACCTCAGCAAATTTTTACTATCTTGAGAGCATCCCCATGTTATGGGAAACGAGCAATGTCCCGGGACAAGCCTGACCTGGAAAGAGAATCTTCCACAAGGATTAACAAAGTTCCATCACAGTAACTTCCAACTAAATACCCTCTCAAGAAGTTTATTCTTCCCAAACAATATCCCGTTGATTGGATGATTGAGTTGGGTGGGGAGAGAACTCTTTAGGAGCAATAGTCAGTAGTTTGCTCTTGCATGTGAGAGTTTTAGAATTTGTACAACTAAACCATTTTTTTTCCACCAAGGTCCTTACTCTGTCTCTCAGGCTGGAGTGCAGTGGCAGGACCATGGTTCACTGCAGCCTTGATCTCCCAGGCTCAACTGATCCTCCTGCCTCAGCCTCTTAAGTAGCTGGGACCACAGGGGCATACCACCACACCCAACTAATTCTTAAAATTTTTTTTGTAGAGATAGAGATGGCTGTTGCTATGCTGCCCAGGCTGATGTCAAATGCTTGGCCTCAAAGTGATCCTTCCACCCTGGCCTCCCAAAGTGCTGAGATTACAGATGTGAGCCACTGCACTCAGTCAACCAAACATTTTTAATGTAAAAACAGAGCTACTGTCTCAGCTCATTACATCGGTCCAGAATCTTTTTTCTTGGGATCATGAGGTGCAGTCACCATATTGGTAGCATGTCCTTATCTTACTAAATGAGTCTTTATCTTACTAAATCTTCCCTACTATATAGTTGGTTCATATTATGAGTCTTATTTATTTTAATTAAAGTGAATATCGAGAGCAACTGTATGTTTGCAATGTACCTTGTATATGCCTCAGTTATAGCACTTACCACATGGCATTATAATTGTTTGCATATATTTATCCCCCATAGTGTAAACAATTTAGAGATGACTGCATTCTGCAAAACCAAACAAAACTAAAATTTGAAATCTTCAGCATCAAGTAAGTTAGGTTCTTCACTCTTTCAGTGATTATTTAATGAGCGTCTACTATTTTCCCTGTGCTGGACTAACTATTGGGAATTCAGGAGTGAATTTGGCAGACATGTTTCCTTCCTCATTAGGCAATGAAACTTGCGTCTACTATAGCAGCAGCTAAGTGCTGTAGGCAGTGAATTTCCAGCTCTCTAACACTCAGTGGCTGCCTAACCAGCTTGGGACTGCCCAAGAGTCAAGCAAGGCTTCTGAAGGCAACAGCTTTGAAGCAGAGAACTGAAGATAAACAACTTAAAGGGTTAGGGAGAGTGTTCCAAACTGAAAGAAAAAAACAAATGTAAATGAACACAGTCAGAGGTCAAAGAGTGTTCTTGAGTTCCTGTGCCTACAAGTTCCTAGGGAAGGGTCTCAACCCCTGTGTGAAACATACACTGGTGACATGGATTTGCCGTTTTTAGGTAGGAGATTGCATTTTTTACATAAAGTGCAGGATCAGCAGCTTGGGAATCTGTGTTTCTTAGACTGAGGTGACACCCCTGATGGTCCCTATGGTGCAGCCTTTCAAGATGATTTTGCAGCAACAAAGCACCCTCCCCATGCATCCTGGAATTGGAGACTTGGTAGAGAACAAAGACACCCTCTGGGTTGTTTTTGAGATTTTGGTTTGCTAATCTGTTCCTCCAGACTTCAGACATATTTTGGTTTCTCAAGGGGTTGCTCATTCAAATGCCAAGTAGGCAAGGATTTGAACTGATCCTCTAATTTTCAATAAGGTGCAATAGGGACATGTATAATTAAGGGAATTATAGGAGAGAGGATGGTGTTTGGAGTCTAGTCAGAAAATCTGGTTTTGTCTCCTGACTTCTGCTCTAAGGTCTAAGTAAACTTCAACACATTCTTCTTTCCATCTGTTAGGCAGGGATAGGAAAGAAGTTCTAAGTAAACTTCAACACATTCTTCTTTCCATCTGTTAGCCTTCCTGCCCAGAGGGCTGCAGGAAGATGGAGTGAAAATGACGCTCATTACCTGTTTCACGTGGTGCCTGGCATCATCTGTAAATGATCATTAAGAAAGAGAGTAATCTTTAGAAGCCTCAGCTTCATTTTTTTTTAACTGCTGTATTTTTCTTTGTTTTTCATTTTTTGTTTTTTTAAAAGCAGATTTATTAGAACATAATTAACAAACCATAACATTCATCCATTTTAAATGTATAACTCAGTGAATTTTAGTATATTTAGAGTTGTGCAATCAACACCACAGTCTAATTTTAGGACATTCCCATTATCCTAGAAACTAAATATTTGAATTTCCTTTTTTGTGTTTATGAATTCTAAATTACACTCGGGAAATATTCAATTTAAGGACCCAAGATAATCATCATATTTACTTAATATGTCATATCTCATGATATTGTGATAATTATCATCAAGGATGTTAATTCTTTAAGTATGTTACAACTTTAGATAATTTACTTGTTGATATTATTAATAAATGTCAATATGGTCTTTATTGTACAAACAACATTTAATGATGACTGGTGGTTGTTATGCAAATAAATTTTTAAAAATCTTGTCATAAAACCTTTGGGAAAAAATATGTTTTCTTGTTTGCGTTGTTATGAAAAAGTAGTTAGTCGAATAATCTTGAATATGTTACTAGTGTGCTAATCTACCCTGTGTTAGCCAGACAGACTCCATTTTGCTAAGAGTCAGACAGAGTCCATTTTAACCTCTGCCTCACCCCTCCCGTCATTTCTCCTTTGAGTGCATATCTGGGTCATGTTCCTGTGCTGGGTCATGTTGTACTTAGAGCTATAGGAACATATAACCGTTGTAACCCTACCCGGCTTGACCAGCCCACTTACTATTGTGAATACCCCCTTGATTGATTGTATGGGAAGTACCGAATGCCCCCCTTTGGTAACCAGAAATCATGGGAAGCACTTGTGTATCATCTCCTTAGTTAATCAACAATCATGGAAACCACTTGCCTCTTCCCCTGACTTGCTTGTTCTGCTTCTGTGAAATCCCACTTCAGCTAGGCTCCCCCTCTCCTTTCTTAAGCAAGGTATAAAAAGAAATCAAGCCCCTTCCTTGGGGCCGAGAGATTTTGAGTGTCAGCTGTCTCGTAGCCGGCAATAAAGGACTCTCAATTGGAACTCAGAGTGTGGGGCTTTCCTTCTAACTTGCTCAGTTATAACACTAGAAACTCATTGGAAGAGGGCAGACTTAGCAGAGAGGCCGTGGGATTAAGCATGAGGGCATTCTGGAGCCAGAGTTCAAACCCAATTCAACCAGTTATAGGCTGTGGAATATGAAACCAAATGCCTTAACTCTCTGGGCCACAGTCTCTTCATCTGTAAAACAGAGGTGGTAGCAGTACCTGTCGCATAGGGTTGCAGGAATTAACTTATGATATGTGTAAAGCCATTAGTATTGGGCCTGGCATATAGTAAGTGTTCAATAAATGACTGCTGGAATTTTATTGAGTGTAGGCTTTCAGGGAATTGGTAAAGGGGACCATTTTTTAAAATTTATGAACACATTAAGAAAAGTAGAGGAAGAGATTTCTTCTTTCATCTTAAGTAGGGAATCAAAAAAACCCCATTCGGCTGGAAAATGACAATTTTTAAAGAACTAAATAAAAATAAACCTTAATGTGTATTCTCTGTGACATAGAGATAGAGCTACTGCACTGTAATCTGATTTTGTTCTTTCAGCTCTGAAGAGAGGAGATGAGGGAGACCAAAGAGACAGCGACTTTGATAGGAGAAAGTCTCCTAGACGACACCCTGAGGCCTTTCTTTACTCAGGTTTACTGACACAGGGAGGGGGTCCTCTGCCTGCAGCGGGGCTCGAAAAATGCGAAGAATAGCCACAAAAGGCTGGAGACTGTGACTGGCTGTTTGTCATCCTTTCCCCTGGCCCTACTGTGACGTGTGCATAGTTGGGGGTGAGAATGTTAACAGGAAAACCAGTGGATGCAGAACAGGTGGAGTGGCCTGGGTTTCTGGGGGTCTTCAGGTCACATGGTCACTTGCAGGATTGAATGGAGAGGTGACATTGACTAGGGCTGATGCCCTGTGATTTGGGGAGTTTGGACATAGGGGCTTGAATAACAACTCAAATTAGGGGTGGGGTTGTAAATGGGGAAAGACCACCACAGGAGGAGGTGAGGCAGGCTGACACCATGGCGAGAGGCCAGGAACTGGGGTCTGCAGACACCTGGCTGTATCACTCCTAGCTGGTCTTCACAGCCTTTTAAAATCTGAAGGTGCTTTTGTCTTTCCTGGCCCCTTCTACACCAAGGAGAGCTGTCTAAGCCCCAAGGTGTCCTAGGCTGCCCGAGGAAGTTTAGCTCCATGTGTCTATGGTAGCCACTTGTGATTCCTTGGTTTTCCTTCAGGTTAGAGCTGGAGCTATCTCTGATAAAGGCTGATTTCCCAAGATCCAAAAGCTTCCTTTGTCTGGGCCGGCAGCAGGGCTCAGTGCTTTCACAGACTTCTGGTTCAGCCCTAACTGGGTTTTGATAACCAAATTAAAAAGAGTCTAAATATAACTTGTAGAAAACCTAGGAGGAAGTGTGCTTACAGACCTAAACTCTAAAAGATGCAGTCAAATCCTCTGAAAACCAGATAATTGATTTGAAAAGACAAGTGTAGACGTATTAGGTTGAAGCATACACTCATTCACTTCTTCTTTTTTCCATTTATTTTTATACAAACCTCACTGGCTTACTATGAACGGAAGGTGGTGAGTTTTCTGTATAGACGTTTAAGAAGATTCAGAGGTAATCTGCATTCTCAGTGAGTTTCTGTTCTTGATCAGGGATTGGCAAACTATGTCTAGCAGGTCAAATCCTACCTGCTGACTATGTTTGTCAATTGAGCTTTACTGAAAAACAGCCATGCTCATTTACTTACTGCCATTGTAGCTGTTTCTCCTCTGTAATGACAAAGTGGAGTCGTTGTGATAGACGTGGTATAGCTTGCAAGGCCTGCAACACTTACTGTTTGGCCCTTTACCTAAAAAGTTTGCTTCAAATGTAGTCAGCAAGATGAACAGATAAAGAAATGATTTTATATATATATATATATATATATATATAATATATATATATGCACACACACACACACACACATACATATCATTTTTTATTGGTATATATATCAATGATGTGTGTATATATATACACATACACAATGATGTGTATATATATTATTGATATATACATCAATAATGTTATATTGATGTATATATCAATGTTATATATGTATCAATGCTATATTGATATATATATCAATAATGTATATACACATCATTGTGTGTATATATATTAATGTATATACACACCATTGTGTGTATATATACACACACACACACACACACACATATGTGCTAACCTACCCTGTGTTAGCCTGACAGACTCTATCTTGCTGAGAGCCAGACAGACTCCATCTTAACCTCCACCTCACCCCTCCTGCCATTTCTGCCTTGAGTGCATACCTGGGTCACACGGTGCTGTGTCATGTTGTACTTAGAACCATAGAAACATATAACCGTTGTAACCATATCCTGCTTGACAAGTCCGCTTGCTATTGTGAATACCCCCTTGATTAATTGTATGGAAAGTACCAAATTCCCCCCCTTGGTAACCAGCAATCAAGAGAACTGCTTGTGAAGACCCTCCTTAGTTAATCAACAATCATGGGAGCCTCCTGCCTCCTAGTTACCAGCCTCCTCCCCTAACTTGCTTATTCTGCTTCTGTAAAATTCCGCTTTGCCCCCCTTACCCTTAGCAACATATAAAAGGAAATCACATCCCTTCATCAGGGCTGAGAGATTTTCAGCATGAGCTGACTCTTGGTCGCCAGCAATAAAGGACTCACAATCAGATCTCACATAGTGGCAGTTTCCTAACAACTCACTCGGATATAACACATACCCTGTGATATATATATATATATGATGGAACATTATTCAGTCAGAAAAAGGAAGAAATCCTGCCATCTGCAGCTATATGGATGAATTTTGAGGGTGTTATGCTAAGTGAAACAGAGAAATAAAAATACTACATAATCTCACTTCTAAAAAGGTTGAACTAAGAGAAACAGAGTAGAATTGTCATTATCAGGGCCTGGGCATTGAGGGGAAAATGGGGAGACGTTCAGAGAGTACAAACTTAAAGTTTTGTACATCTAGTATATAGGGTGGTGACTATAGTTAACAATACTGTATTGTATACATGAAATTTTCTAAGAAATTAGATCTTAAATCTTCTCACCAAAAGCCAAAAAATAACTAGGTGAGATGATAGATGTGATAACTAACTTAATCATGGGCAAGGTGATAAACGTGTTAACTAACTTAATTGTGGTAATCATTTCACTCTCTCTATATATATGCACACACATACATACCTGCACATATACATATATATGTATGTATGTCAGTAGGGTGCGAATAGGAAATGATGAAGTGGCATTTTAGGCCAAGAAAGAGACTATGGAATCAATCCCACCCCTCCACGTGTCTCCTGAAATCCTGGATGACATGAGACTGCAGAGTGTCTGACATTGTATCAACATCAAATAAGAATATAAAAACTAATCTTTAAGCCAAAGGTTTTATTTGGGAATACACAAATAATAGAATTGCAACATGGGGTACATGCCCAGACCTGGATGGCCTCTTACTAAGTGCTGAGACCAAAGAGAAAGGTTAGGGGAAGAGGATGTTATGCAAGTTGTTTTGAAAGAAAAGTCGTTGTGTCTGGTGGTGTCTTCCGGGAGCTGGTGAGATCTGATTGGTGGGTGGTAGCATTGCCCAGGTGAAACTGGTAATCCTAAAGTCATAGCAGGCTGTTTCCTTGGATCGGGCTTGCCAGACAGAGGATCAGGTGAACGTTTTTGTCTAAGAGGCCAACTGTCCTTGTGCTGTTAGTTGTCCATGTGTGACACATGTAGCAATCTAAGGCTTGGAAAAATTTCTTGCAACAGTTTTTGTTACTGGGCCAGTTGTGTGCGAGAGCCCTCCTATCATGGCTCTGGCTCCATTTTGCCAGGCTTCAACACACGTGGCTCCATTTTGATTCTGACAACTTTCACAGCTTCAACTCTTGTGAGATTCAGAAGGGCCTGGGACTGACCTATTGAACTGGAGAGGTCTGGTGGGTGGGTAACTTGTGTTGTCCTGCCTGGAAAAAAGGCCTCTGATTCACATTAGCAGTGGATGGCCCTATAAGACCAAGGAGGAGTTTCATATGGGAAAGATCAATATGTTGGAAAAAGAGAAGCTCTGGGGACTTAACCCAGCAGTAAGAACAGCTGCTAATGTTCTTATAACGTCTACCACGTGCGAGGGACTGTTAACATCTATTAAATTATTTAAGTTATTTAGTCTTCCAAACAGCCCTGTTAGATGGATGACTATTATTATCATCCCCATTTGACGGAGGTGAATCTGAAGCGAGAGAAGTAAAATAATTTGCTCAAATTTCCAGCACAGTGAAGTGACTGCTGGTATTTGAATGCAGGCAGGGTCAGGATGATGGGCTTACCTAGTATTCCCAACCCCTTCTCTCAGGAAAGGGGCAAGGAGACAAGGCGGAAACAGAGTTGGAGAGTTTCAATGTGTCTTTGCAAGATGTGTAGGACTTAGGTGCTATTAATGTTCTCTGTCAGGTCTCCATATGCAAGCCTGGAGCCTGAAAGTCTGAAGTCCTGCTTGCCTTGGCTGATGTCTCCCACCTCCTGCCTGTGTTTGCCATTGTCCCTGATCGTCCAGTGGAGCTTCCCCAGACAAGCCCCTCACCCAACCCCGCCATCTTAACTGTTCTTATGGTAATGTAAATACCTCTCACCCAACCCTGTCATTGCAACTGCATGTATACTCCTTGCCTCTACCCCCAACCACTGTAACTGAACTTACTCTGCAACACCCCTGCCCGCAAAAAACTACCCAAACCAAAGAACCAATGCTCTTTGCTAATGCCCTTTTTGGCCTTAGCCCACCTGCACCCAAGTAAATAAACAACCATGTTGCTCACACAAAGCCTGTTTGGAAGGTCTCTTCATTCAAAGTGTGTGTTTTTTCAGCATTCTCATCTTTGATTTATGGATTCTGAGTCTTGGACATATTGAATTGTGAAAAATTGCCTGGAAAGCAACATGGTGAGAATATCCAGATCAAAATAGAATTTCCAAGAGCTGATTGGCTGAAGGGCTTTGAGTGGGAGAAAATGACGCTGGGTGTGATAATGATGCATGCTGCTCGTAATGGCAATGAAAGTAGAGTTGAACCAAGAAGTTGTAGATTTACTTGGAACGCGGATGGTAGTTTGTTTCATCTAAACCAGTGGTTCTCAGACTTTAGCACACAGCAGCATCACCTAGAGGGTTAAACACAGGAGTGGGTCCTCACCCTGGGGTTTTTTTTCTGTACAGGTCTGGTGTGGATACAGTGGTGCTGATGCTTTTGGTCTGGGAACCACACCTTGAGACCATGGATCTAAGCCATCTGGGGACTGAATGTGAGACATTTTTCCATGGTGTAGACTCATATCATGAAATGTGTAAATTCTAAAATCTTGCCAACAGGAGACCAAAATTATTGTCACTGTGTGTGTGTGTGGGGGGGGGGGGGGGCGTCCAGCAAAGATATAATGTTACCTCCAGGGGGTGCCATTCCCTTGTGAATGACTGCCCTAGAAGTTGTGTATAAGGCATATGGCCACACAAAGGCCCTGGAGTCTGGTAGTGGAAATAAATTTTTCTTTGTGATATCTGACATTACTTTTAAACATGGAAAATCCTCCTCCCTTTCCTCTAAGAGTCTCCTACCCATAATTCAAAGATCAAATTTATAATCACCTATGTTTCCTTTTGTTTAAAAAAAAAAAAAAAAAAGAATTCTTTTTTAATACTTACATTGTAAAGTCAAATTCTGTTCATGTATTCTGCGAGGTGATCATTTAAACAGCATATTGTTTTCCTAAGTGACAATTTTCTCAAAACTTTTTGAATACACATTTGTTTTTCCTTCACTGATTGCGGTATTTTTCTCATACGTTGCATGTGTTTATTTGTATTCTGAGACTATTTATATTGCCTTTGTTGTGCTAGTTCATTAATTCCACAAATGCTTACTATGTTCCAAGCACTGCAGAGATATCAGTATGAATGAAATGGTCATGAATAAAACACATGTGGACTCTGCCTGCATGAAATTTACCATCTCAGTAGTCTGTTCCATTGTTCATTTGTCTATTCTAGCTCAAGCATCACATTAGTTTTAATTGTCATAGCTAGAGAACACATTTTAAGTTGCTGCAGAGAAATTATTCCTTCATGCCATTAAAAAAAAACTTAGTGATTTTGTCTATTCTTCTTAATATACCTTGGAATAATCTTTCAAAAATTCAAAGAGGGGAAGAAAACTTTGTGACTTTCATTGGAATTGTCTTGCAGTATATTTTTGGGAAGGATCAATACATTTTATTATACAGTTTTTCTCTCCCAAACCACTTTGGTCTGCCTTTATTTATTGGGGTCTTCTTTCATATCCCTGTATTATCAAATAACATGCAAGTACTAAAATGTGTTAGTCTGCTGAATTTTATGAAATGCTTTTTATCAGCCATATGAGAAATTTCAAGAAACTGTAGAACTGGGCCCACAGGGAAGAAATGAGGATTGAGGTTATCAAATAGAGAAGGGAAATTACAGAGAAAGAATTGCTCTAAAGCAAAAACAGTGAGGAAATTTTCATATTATATCAAGGTAGTCACATAAAATAATGAATGGTCCACATGCATAAACCACATCAAATGCTAGTCTATGTATTTTTCTTGAAATGTCTGTTTCTCCTGCAAAGTACATTGCCATATAAGTTTTAAACAATGAGGACGTCAGTCCCTGAGCAACATTCCTGACACTGTGACAACAATGACTGGCTTTTGCTGTGCTCGTTTGCAAACATTTGTTGAGACTTGCAGACTGACAACCTAAATGGACAATATGTCCATAATCTGCATGCCAACTGGCACACGCTGATAACATCTGATAGGCCTCTCTCATCAAAGCCTTTGGACACCTAATAAATACAATTGTACTCTCTTTACCCTTTGAAAAATCTGAGATACTGGTTTTTCCCTTTGAGTTATAATGGTGACCTCATAAGAGCTTTGAGACAGCCGTTCAGCCTCATTGACGCAAATGCTTATGGCAGACAATACATTCTTCAAATCTGTGGTCGTCTTCCTCTTTTCTTTTCCTGCTTGCTAATGCCAAGCTGATGATGCAGAATATACACCTCAATTGCAATTTTAGTATTAGAGATCTGGGTGAACAAAGAATGTGAGGTAATCACATTTTACCTGTCCTACATTGTTTGGGAATGAGCTCCTATTGTCTTAAAAATGAACTGCTGGTCAGTGCCTTGGAAAAAATTTATCCCAGGAACTTATTATTGGTTTGGGGATTGTTTTTTATTATCATGGCTTCTATGGCCGCTGCTATTATTGGGCTAGGTGCTCATTTCCTTTAACTGTGATGTTTAAAAAAAGCCTAGCTTAGGTGAATATAATCGTTACCATTTATAACAGTAGATTAGATTCTCATCTTCTCTGTCTCTGGTGTAACAGAGAGATAATAAATCAATGAGATGATAGAATTTAATAAGGTCCAAAGTATCTCATTGTTAGTGATGCATTTTCAAATGATGATCTATGAAATTTGAAAATAAGAAGGGAGAAACTTTCTTTTTCTCTTCTATTAACCATCACTGACATGCTTGGAAAGAAAAAATCTCAAGCCAGATGCATGTAAAAGGAAAATAATTTGTTCGCATTTATCTTTTTATTAAGAGAGAAAGAAACATAAACAGCTAAAGATGTTCTTTTAAAGTTAAAATTTGGGGGTTTCCAATTTCATTGGCTACCTACATTAAATTAAGAGAAAGATGTAATTTAATGTGAGAGTAGCAGGAGACTCCAGGATTGGGGGAGGGAGATGAATGGTATGGGGGAGGGCAAGAGACAGGCAGACAGAGCTAGAAGAGAGGGGAGAAGGCAGTGGTGAAAATATAGAAATGAAAGAAAGAATAGAGAAATCAAATATTTAAAAATAGAGCCAAGACAAAGAAAGAACATAAAGGAGGATGGCTTGAGCTCAGGAGTTTAAGCTTGAGCTCAGGAGTATTTCAGCCTGGGCAACATAGCAAGACCTCATCTCTACTAAAAATAAAAATTAAAATGAACCGAGTGCAATGGTGAGTAGCTATAGTGCCAGCTACTTGGGAGTCTGAGGCGGGAGGATGACTTGAGCCTTGGAGGCTGAAGCTGCGGTGAGATGAGATCATGTCACTGCACTCCAGCCTGGTGACAGAGTAAGACCCTGTCTCAAAAACAAAAGACAATAATAGAAAGAAGGTGACAAAGACACATGATGAGGTAGGAAGAGGGAGAAGGAAGCAACTGCAACTGGAACTAAAAAGAGAAGAGCTCAGAGGGGTTTCCCAGCTCTGACAGTCTTGGCTTGAGTTCCTTTCTCGTTTCCCTGGACATCTGAATCAGTTACTACCCCAGTCACTGCAGCCCAGCCTGGGAGTCTCTTCTTTCTATCGCTGGGGCCGTAGACTTGCTACAACCTTGGTCTTTATGATCAATGCTGACCCCACCTGGACTCCGTGGCCATTAGTCTTGCCTCTTGACCAGCCCTGATTTTGTGTTTCATTTCTTGTAACTCGGTCTATCTGTTCTTTTTTTTCTATGCCAAGCATCTGTCTTTCGTAATCTCCCTACTACGTTTTTCTTTCTAAATACAAAACGTTGCCTTTCTCCTATATGCACCTCTTCTGAGCCTGGGAGCCCTTGACTGCAGCCCGAGCCCCATGTCCTATACCCAGTGCTCTCACGATGGGAACCATCATTGGGTTGGATGGCCAAATCCCCCATTCCTGATGGTCTGCCCACATTGTGATACGCCCTGCTGAACCTCTCATGAAGACTGCCTGAAACTCTACATTATGGATATTTTGGCTGAATTCCTTGCTTGGATGGTCTTATTTAGTTACCAGATAACTGGATCATGTCAAGGTCCAAAAATATGCTAATCTTTCCTTTGAAATGTTATAATAATATATTATTTTCTGCCTTGAGATTTTTTTTTTTCAAATGTCAAAGGGGCAGGGATACATGTTTTAAATAAACTTCACATTAAGATTCTGGAAATAATTATGAGAAAACAACTGAGGTTTTAGAAATGTAACTGGAAAATGTAAAAATGCCATCAACTTTCCAGTTACTCCCAAAAGTCTCTTTGACACTGAAATGGTGCCAAAATCTATCATCTTTGTTCTTTAGAAAATTAGGGCTCTCTCATTCCATAATACATAAAATTGTACTTGCAGGTACTATCTCAGGCTACTTGCTAGAGATTGGATGAAATTAAACAGATGCTGATCTGAAGTCATTTCATGTCTGACTTGTGAGTACAAGTGTTGGGCACAGTGGAAGTTTTCTTTCTAATTAAAAATTAGGCTTTTTTCTTTCAGAAGCAACTAGCTGTCTGTAGTGGTTCACATCCTTGCTGATAGTAGCATTTTTCCATTGATCCTAATTTTTGGAAGGTTGTGGTGGAGAGAACTTAGATTTTCACTAGAATTCACCTTTACGTAAAAAAGATGTAATATAAAACCTTGTTTGGTTTGTTTCAGAGACTTTTGTTCCTCTGCTCATCCTGTCACTCATGAGCAGGTTCTGACTGACTTTGTGGGAAGAGGACACGGCATTAGCATTTCACCTAGTCTCTTAGGAACAACAACAACAAAAACAACCAACCAACCAACAATGTCTTAAGAATACTTGACAAAACTTAAATCTTTGGCTGAATCTATATAATGATGTTAGAATGACCTGGTAGGAGAAAACATGGTGGGCCGAAAGTGTTTCATCGTTCAAGCTGCTGCATGAACGGCATGGGCAGGTCCCCTGAATGACACGCTGGGAGCCATGTATGGCTCCGGGTCCACTGAACCCGTCTCATCTTCCCCTTATGAGAGCTATGGTGTGACAGGTGCAGTGTGTGTACTTGTATGGGATGTATGACAGGTTGGGGTGACCGCAGGTGGAGGGGGCAGGAGGAAGCAAAAAGCCTTGGTCTTATGCACACTGCCCCCAAGGCATGGAAGCCACAGGTTGTCATTATTATGACATTTGGCAAGTGCAATTGATGGGCTTATCATAGTAACAGGTAACCCAGGTGGCAGGTGAGGGTGACTATCAGGTGGGCACAGTGACTCTGGGAGACAAAGCCATTAACCTCTAAATTGGACTTAGAGAAGATGCTAGGGGTGGATTGCATATGGAGTAATTTTCTTAAACAAAATTACTATTTACTTATAACCATGGGGGCTGTTATGGGTTGAATTTTGTACCCTTTAAAATACGTAAAATTGCAAACCCAAGTATCTGTGAATGTGACTTTATCTGAAAATAAGGTCTTTGAAGATGAAATTAGTTAAGGCGAGGCTAGGATGGGACCTAATCCAACATGACTGAAAAAAGAGGAAAATTTATACACAGAGTTGGAAGCACACACAGGGAAACACCATGTGAGGATAAAAGCAGAGATTGGGGTGAGACATCTACAAGCCCCAAAGAATGTCAAAGATTGCTAGCAAATTACCAGAAACCAGGAGAGAGCCCTGGAACAGATTTCCCCTCACAGTCCCCGAAAGGAAGAACCCTGCCAACATCTTGATCTTGGACTTCCTTCAGCACCGTGAGGCAGTAAGCTTCTGTTGCTGTGAGCCATTCAATTTCTGATACTGTTATGGCACCGTAAAGAATGAATACAGGTGCTGGTGGATTGAAGGTTTGTTTAGCAGAAAATATTAGCACTAGGAGAAACCCTATAAATTGTATGGTTGGCATAGGAAACACTACTGTACCGTATACTTAAAATGTGCTAAGAAGGTAGACCCTAAGTGTTCTCACCACAAAAAAGGGCAGCTGCAAAACTGTGTGACGAATATGTTAATTATCTTTATTGTGGTGCTAATTTCATGGTGTTTATGTGTGTTAAATCATCAGGTTGTACACCCTAAATACACTCATGCACCATATAATGTTTCAGATATGTGACAGACCAGATATTTGAGAGTCGCCCTGTAATATTATAATGTCGTATGTTCACTGTACCTTTTCTATGCTCAGATATGTTTAGATATACAAATACTTACTATTGTGTTACAATTTTCCAACAGGATGTGCCATGTCCAGTGAACGATCTGATGTGCTATGTAATATTAAGAATATTTAATGGTGGTCACTATTCATGTGGAAAAGGTTTAGACAGTGAGTATATGCCAATAGCATTCAGTACAGTGACGTGCTGTACAGGCTTGTAGCCGAGGAGCAATAGGCCAGGTGTATAGCAGGTATTACCATCTAAGTTTGTGTAAGTACACTCTGTAATGTTTGTAAAATGATGAAATAGCCTAATATTGTATTTCTCAGAATATATCACTGTCATTAAGAGATGCATGACTATATACAATTTTTTTAAAAATTGTGTAGTTGAGATCTTTTATATTACCAATGAATAGCTGAGGCCCAGAAAGGTCAAATGAATTAATTGCTTGATATCACCTAACTAGCATGTGGCAGGGTGGAGACTAAATCCTCTCTGTCTTTTGACTCTTGGTCTGTGCTTTTCCTGTACTTTTCACTCTTGCGCAAAATTACCACGTAGCATGCACATAGAAACACAGATTAGAAATACACATAAGAAAATAATCATGTAACTTAGAAAATGAGTTTTGAAAAAGTGTAGCCCTACTCCTTATCTAAAATTAATCTAACTGAAATTGCATTTTAGATTAACTTTGCTACTGGAAAAATGCTAAGTGGTTGCCACAGAGCAGTGAAATTTGTTCCTCTAAATGTGCTGCTCAGGGCAGGTAGCCCTTATCATTGTTTTCCAAACCGCTAGTCATTAACATTTATGTGTGCCTGTGGAGTATCTGGCTCTCTTAGTGTCTCAGCTCTCTGTATAGTCAGAGGGGTGGCTGCTTTCTGCCTCTGGTCACAAGACAATGCCCCATTGCGCTTGCTTATCCAGAAGATCAATCAGGAAGGGAAACAACCCATGGGCTGAACTGCAGTTTCTGTTGCCTGACTTAGTTTAGACGTATTTCTTCTCTCCCTCAAATCCCTCCCACTAAGTCAAGGATGTTTGCAAATGTCCGAAGGAATATTCTAGTAGATTTTCACAGCGATAACTCAAGATAAAGCCCAACTGCAAAATGAATGAATGAATGAATAAATAGATAAATAAATGGATTGTATTTTGTACAATGTCTTAAAAAGTTAGAGTTGCAAATGAAAATGCCTTCCAAGCCATGAAATATAAAGTAATTGCAAGTTTGCATATTAAATATGTTGGCATATTCTTCACTTCCTCAAGGAAATATGCTCAATCAAATTTTTAAAAATCATAAATATATATTTTAATTTTTTATTGGAGTTTAACACACATTCAGAAAAGTGTAAAAACCATAATAATCAACTTGATGATTTTTTACAAAATAAAAATAATGAAAAAGTGACAGATTAAGAAGCATAACATCGCTAGCACCATAGAGGCCCCCTCCTAGACAGTGCCTTTCCCAGGGATAACCACCATTCTGATTTTTAACACTGTGCATCCATTTACTTTGTCTGTTTTGGAAACTAACACAAGAGGAATGATACAGTATACTATTTCACATCTGGTTTTCTCAACATTGTGTTGTGTATTTGTGATTTCTTCGTTCACATTGCTGAATAGTATGCCACTGCGTCATCACAATTCAGTACATTTCAGGTTTTTTTTGCTATTACAATCAGCGCTACTATAAACATTCGTATACATATCCTTTGGAGGACAGATGTATGCATGTCTGTTGAGTGCTTCTGAAGAGTGGAAAGCCGGGTCACTGGGGATGCATGTGTTCAACTTCAGTAGCGACAACAAAACAGTTTTCTAAAGTGATTATAGAAATTTACACTCCAACTGGCAGTGTAGTAAACTCTTCAATCCTTCAGGCCAACTTTTGGGATTTTTCAGTTAGTTTCTTTTTAATCACTCTGGTGCATCTGTAATGATATCACATTTATGATTTTGATATGCTAATTTTAATGACAATTAATAAAATCAAGCATCTTCTCATATATGTATTGATCCTGTATGTAGATCCTCAATGTGAAGGGCATGCTCAGGTGTTCTGCCTATTTTTCTCTAGGGATTTTACCATTGTAACATTAATCTGTAGTTTTAAAATATATGATTATATATTTTGTGGCTTGTTTTTTCACTTGGTTAATCACATATTTTGATAAACAAATGTTCTTAATTTAAATATAGTCCAATTTATCCATCACATGTGAGTCTATGCTAATGAGGTGACCCAGGGCGAAAGACCAAGTTAGTATGAGAATTGGAACTTTCCGGCCCATCCACTACCCTCTGGGAAGCGTGGAGGGGAAGGAGCTGGAAATTGAGCTCAGCAAAACCTCTTGACAAGGAGACTCAGAGAGCTTCCGGGTGTGTGAACACACGAAGGTGCTTGGAAGGTCGTGCACCCAAGAGGGTAAGGAGGCTCTCTCCGAGTGACGCCCCTTGCTCTGTACCTTGCCCTGTGCGTTGCTTCCATTTGGCTCTTCCTGCCTTGTATCCTTTATAATAAACCAGTAAATGTAAGTTAAAAAATGTAAATATGTGAGTTCTGTGAGCAGCTTTAGCAAATTATTAAACCTGAGGAGGGGTGGTGGAAACACTTGCTGTAAAGTTACAGCTGATTAATCAGAAGTGCAGGTGGCTCAGGGCTTGAAACTGGTGTCCGAAGTGGGAGCAGTCTTGTTCTACTGAGCCCCTTACTTTATGGAATCTGTACTAACTCTGGGTAGATAGTGTCAGAATTGGACCGAATTTCTGAACACCAAGTTGGTATCTGGAGAATCAGAGAATAGGTTGTTGGTGTCAGAGAAAACACCCCAGAGAACAAAATTATCATAATTTCCTTGTCTTTTAACTATTTGTAAGAGCTGAGAGGTGCTTCTTTTGTAAATTTATGTTATTGGCAATTTATGTTCTCTCTCTTTTTTTCTGATCAGTGTTCTTAAAAGTTTATCCATTTTATTAATACTTTGATAAAAAAACTTTCATATTGTTGATTTTCTGTACTGAATAATTGTATTTTATTCCATTAATTTTTATTTCTAATTTATTGTTTTCTTCCTACTGCCTTACTTTTTATTACAGGGGAGAGTTAATTTGTTGAATTTTAATCTAAATTCCTAAATTGAATTTTCAAATAACTAATTTTCAACCTTTCTTCTTTCCTAATTTGTTAATCAAATGTTACAAATTTTTTTCTAAGGATGGCATTAACTGCACTACACAAATATTATTATAACTGATATTTATTATCGGTTAACAAATTATTTGTTTTTTTTTATTACAATTTATTGTTGATTCATGGAACAATTTAAGATTATATTGCTTCATTGCCAGACACATGAGGATGATTTCATCAGAGCATATTCTCTGGATAATTTCAGTTCTTGGAAAATTTGCTTGGATTTGCTTTATAGCCAAGCATGTTTCTAATTTTGGTAAATGTTACATGTGCATGTGAAAACCATGCATATTCTACAATTGATATGCATAGTATTCTATATATGCCAAATGTGTCAGGTGTGTTCATCATGCTGTTGTCATAGCCATTATCTTACTATGTTTCTGTTGAAGTCATAAAATATTTTTATGTTTTTATTTTAATTTCTATTACCTTGTCTGTCATGTCTTATTTTACTGTTATTTAATGCTTACCCTGACTTATTAAATCTAATATAATTACTTTCATCAATTCTCTGATGATGCTGAAATCTTCCGATAGTTTAACTCAATTCATCTACATTCTGCCTCTCGCATTATTGCTATCATATATTTTTATTACATTTTGAACTCTGTAGCACGTTACTATTATTGTTTTGTGTAGTGAACTTTAATTTATATTTATCCATATATTTACAACTTTCTAGTGAGACGGCCGAATGCCTGAGCAGATAAAAAGGAAGGGGTCCCAGAGAATGTCCGACCCATCCCACAAGTGTTTACATCAGTTGCTTCTGTACAGATGAGGAAACCTGCCCAGGGCTTGTCAGGGTATACCCAGTGTGGACTGGAGCCCGACATGCGCATTGAGGGAAGTGAGTGGAGCCGTGGGGAATTCGTGCCTTAAGCAGGGGAGGAGCCTGTTCTTTTCAGCATTGTGAGGTGACCTGGGAATCAGTCTGTGAGGAGCAGGGCCTGTTAGCAGACTCCACCTCAATATCCTGAGAGTCCCCCCCCCCCGACCTTTTCGCTCAGTACATTTCTCTCCAATCACCTTTCAATGTGTCTGTGCACCGAATCTTTCCTGGTCGTATGACAAGAACCTGTTTTTTTCTACAACACTGCCACCCTTTATTCCTTCCTGTATTTTGTGCTTCTGCTTAGAAATGTTTTCCTTTAGCCGGAGGAATTCCCTTTTAGTAATGATTTTAGGAAAGTCTGCTGGTGGTGAATTTTCTTCATTTTTGTTTCTCCGCAGCATATTCGTTTTCTTTGTTCCTGAAGGGTATTTTCAAGGGCTGTATTATTCTACTTTGTTTTTGGCACCATAAACATACACTTTTATTGTCTTTTAACTGCATCGTGGCTGTTAATAAACCAGCCCAATCTTATTTTCTTTCTTCGAAGCTGCCTGTTTTCTCTGGCGATCTGTAAGATTCTTCTGTCTCCGGTGTTTATCAGTTTTGCTATGATGTGACTAGACTAAGTGTAGATTTAAGGGGTATTTTTTTTGTCTGCTTGGTGTTTATGGACCTTCTTGAATAAGTGGATTGACAGCCTCCATCCGATTTTGAAGATTCTAGGCAAACATCTCTTCAATTCCCCCTCATTCTTTGTATTATCATTTGAGGACACTAATCATGTGTATTTTAGAATTTTTAAATGTCTCTCATACATTACTTATGTTGTTTTATATATTTTAACATGTTTTTATCCTTTAATTTACATATTTTCTATCTTCCTGTTCAGTAATATCATTTATTCAGGTGAGCCCAATCTAATAAACTTATCTATTGAATTGTCAATTTTAGATACAATTTCTTTTATTTGTTTGAGACAGAGTCTTGCTCTGTCGCCAGGCGCCAGGCTGGAGTGCAGTGGCGCAATCTCAGCTCACTGCAATCTCTGCCTCCTAGGTTCAAGCAATTATCCTGCCTCAGCCTCCCAAGTAGCTAAGAGTAGAGGCGTGCGCCACCACGCCTAGCTAATTTTTGTGTTTTTTAGTAGAGGGGGGTTTCACCATGTTTAGATATAATTTCAAATTGATTTAAAAAATATAGTCTACTTTTCTCTAAAATTCTCTTATCTTTTTTTGTACATTAATTATAGCTGTTTTAAAGTGTGTGTCTGATAAATCTAATGCCCAGATCATGGCTGGTTTGTTTCTATATCTTATTTTATTTTCTTACTAATGCTTCTTGGTATGCATTGTAATTGTTTTGCCTTATATTTTTATTTTTTAGCAACTAATATTTTATTAGTAACAATAATGACTGAATGGCCTGAAGACTGAAGGTATTATTTTATTAATTTGTATTTTTAATTCTTACGGGTACATAATGGTTGTCTAAATTTATCGGGTACATGTGATGCTTTGATATAGGCATACAATGTATAATAATCAAATCAGGGTAATTGGGGTATCCATTGCCTCAAGCCTTTATCATTTCTTTGTGTTAGGAACATTCCATACTTTTTAATTGAATGCTACACATTTTCTATGACCATAAGAATATGTTTATAGAAATAATTAATTTTAGGTTATCGTAGGCAATTAGAGTAGGGGAAAATCACCTTAATCCAATCAGGGATAGAACTGAGTCTAGACTGGACTGTAGTGTTTTAAAGGCCTTGACTGTTCTTAGTATACTCCCAGGATGTTGTCCTTCAACGGTTGTTTCTGAGAGCCAAGGTATCTGCTGGGACTTCATGTCCTTGACGAGCTCTGAAATTAAATTTTTGTCTCCCTAACACAGTGAGACTGCTGATAGCTCTGCCTAGCTTCTCAGCCTGTACGCCTGCACATTCGTCAGGTCTTTTTAGCTTCTAATCTTGCTCCGATCATGAATCAGCAAATATCTCAAAGAGAAAAAGCAAAAAACAGTTTTAGTTTTACTTCTCTGCCCTTCCATTTTGTCTGGAACATTTGAACCTCAAGTTCTAGCTTTTCGGTATGATGCTTGCAATTGAATTTTTGAAATTGTACACAATTTTTCCAGTTGTACTTGGAAGGAGTGTTATTTTACTGAAAGTTACAATTGGCATAACCAGAAGTTATGGTCTAAGTCTTTTAAATGATGTTAGCCATGTTGAGGTATCCATTAACATTTTGTGTTTTGCCTTCAACTTGTTTGTTGATATAATTTATAAATAAGGGATGTAGTAAATGAATGCCATTTGTGGTTCTGTGTATGTATCTTAATTCATAACCTATTTAAAATGTATTTAAAGCTGCCATATACTAGTGGATACTATCACATGGAATTTTTATAACTGTTGTTTTAAAAATTTATTTTATTTAAAAGATAATCTAGCACATCTTATGTAATACATCTTATAGAGTAGATGTCTCCTGAAAAAGTTTACAAAACCCAGAATTCTCCATTTATTTTAGTTTTGAAAGAATCTAAACCCAGAATTCTCCATTTATTTTAGTTTTGAAAGAATCTAGCAAGTACTATAAACTGAAACATATACAAAATCCACGTATTTATTTAACTGTTCAGTGGCAAACTCCTTACAGTTCATAATCAGCTCTAATACATGTTTCTTCAGCAAATTTACTGGGTTTCTTATAGTAATATCTGCTAAGACATGCATTTCAGTTTGATATAGTGTATTCTGGATGTTATTTGAGCTATGATTACTGTTTCAGGAAAGGTAACCACTTCTTCTGTGGTAGGTGGCTTCACATTTTTTACTATTTGGCAGAAAATCTCCAAAGAAGCATCCCCACATTTCCCACTATGTTTCATGGAATTTCTGTTAAATCTGAGATGAATAGAAACACTTAGGTTTTTTCTTCCTTCAACATGTTCTGATTGTGTTATCTTAAAACTTTAGATCTTGTTAATAATAATTTTTATGTAATAATTTCAAGGTACATTATGCACTTAGAGTTTCAACATCAATGGCAGAGGACGTGAATCTATATTTCACATACCATTTTTAATTGTTTCACCCTTTTTCGCTGACCTTCTGCGATATCTGATTAAACTCTTACAGTTTTATACCATAATAAGGTTATAAAAAACATAGGAACAGAATTTCATATCAGCACCATTATTGTTGTTTTGGGGTACATGCTACTAATTCATAGATCCCCCTGCTGTTTGAATGATAGGGTAATTCATGCCAATATTTTTTGATCACACAAGCTGTATACTTGTAGTCAATTGATGTAGTGTCTAGATTGGATGGGAATGACAATGGTTCTAAATTCCCTGGAGAAAATCTTGAGAAGTCTGGTGCCCACCTCTAGCAGTTGACCTGTTCCAATGATATGAAACCCTGACTGCTAAGGTGCAATAAGGCAGAGCTGTTTCTGCCTTGACAAATGGAGCGAGGCATAGGAAACATTTCCGGATTGGCTCCCATCAGTAATCATTGGAGAATTGCATAATTTTGATTGTCAAGATCAATATGTGGTAGATTCCATGATTTTAGCCGAGGCCTTTAACAAAAGATACCCTTCCAGCTAGTATGTTTATTAATGACATTTCACAATTTAATTTAGAATTCATTTTTCATTGATGGGCAGGGATAAGCCCTGCCTCAGATTCTGCAAGTTTCTGAGGCATCTTGCCTCAGAAATAGACCTAGGATCTCTATTTTAAGCATATTACATATGTTAACTTCTTTTAACTTCATAAGAACGGCATAAGGTATGTACTAATTTTATTTCTAGCCTACAGATGAGGAAATAGAAGCCTGTACTAGTTTTCTGTTGCTGCTTAATAGATTACCACAAACTTACTGACTTAAAACATTATACATATTTTCTATTTCACATTTATATGGTCAGGAGTCTGGGCATGGCCTACCTGCATGTTTTTGCAAGGTTTCACAAGGCTATCTAGAAGCGAAGATTAGGAATGCTTCCAGCACGAAGAAATGATGAATACTTGAGGGGATGGATATCCTAATCAGCATGATTTGATCACTACACATTGTATGTATGTATCCAAATATCACATGCACCTATAAATATGTACAATTATTATGTATCAGTCAAAAATAAAAGATGTTGGTTGGGGTTGAAGTTCCATCTGAGGCTTGTAGTCCTCTTCCAAGTTCACATGGTTGTCAGCAGAATTTATTCTCTTGCATCTGTACAGCTCATGGGGGCTTGCTTCTTTTTGAGACCACCAGGAAATTCTCTTATTTTGAATAACTTAAAGTCAACTGATTAGAACTTTAATTACATCTGCATGATCCCTTGATTTTTACCATATATCGGTTAGAAGCAAGTTCACAGCTTCTACTGGGAAGAGACAAGCATTCAAGGGAGGGAAATATACAAGGTTATGGATCATTGGCTCTCCATCTAGGGTATGTCTTTTACAAAGCCCCCCAAAATTAATTCACCTGCCTATCGTCAGTATTGGTAGAGGTAGGATTTGATTCCAAGCTTCTTGGCCCTAGAGCCTAAGCCCTTTGCTGCTTACTTTCTCGGGGTTATCCATTCTCATACACTGCAGCCTCAGAGAGGATTGACAGGAATTTGTTTGCAGACATTCAAGCTCATGTATTTTGTGCATTTGTGTCCCTTATTCATTTGGTTGTTATGAACTCTCTTTATATGTAAACTATTCTTCTACTTTCTGTGACAAGTGATACCCTTTTTCTTGCGCAACTAAAAGTACTAAATTTATTTCAATCCAAAACACATCCTTTGCAAATATCTACATTTGTAATATTGAACAAAGTGAGCAATTGTGCCATTTAAGTAACAGTTCCTACTTTTAGGTGAAGGAAGGAATGCAAGGATGTGGAACCCATTTAGAAACAGATATGTTTAAGCCCTGGAAACTCTTGGTTATGAGGTTCATTTGCCATCCCATCCTCTATTTTGCTTGTTTTAAACACGGGATGAAAATCTTTCAGCACAAGAATTTTGGGAAGTTGAAGACTGACCGTTGAAAAACACCAGTAATAAGCCATTTAAAAATTCATTTAAATATATTTTGTTTAAGTTCAAGGTGCAGGAATCTTCAGTTGTGCACCTAAAGTTCGCAGTTGAGAATGGAGTTGCATTGCTCCAGCCACATGTACACACACATACACAAACCCTGAGATTCCCACATACACCTTCCTTTTTGCCAGGAGATGGTAAGATACTGCCTTGGATATTCGAGAAAACAGTGGGGCAAATGCAACAGTAACAGTCCATGATTGGTACAAAAAAATCCAGATTAACCTCTTACAAACAACGAGAAGACTTAACTCAGCATCTCAGAAAGATCAAAATCATTGTCATGTAGCCATAGGGCTCCCAGGCACAACATATTTTGTTCTTGTTATTCTTCCTCCTGTCTGGAGTTTCTGAGACCTCCTTCCTCCTCAGATCCCAGCTCACCTGTTAGCCTTGTCAGCTTTGCCCTGTAGATCCTCCCATTTCTCTGCCTTGTTGATTAATATCCAGCTCACCTCTATGGCCTTTGCTTCGTATTCTTTTATAATATTATTTCCATTTTGACCATTACATTCTAATTCTATAGTGTGATTGGGAAAACCATTGGCAAGAAAGACATAAAAACAGAGCCCTAGGGTTAGGGTTTTATCCTTATGATTTTCCATATTCACATACTACTTGGCACTTCATACATGTTAACTCATGGGACTTCACAATATCCCGAGGAGGGATTCTTAAATACAGTTTGTGAATTAAGGAAGATAAATATGTAGAGAAAAAAACACAATAATAACAAACTTGACAGGACAGGATTAACTTCTGGGATCACAAAGTGGAGTTCTTGGCCTGAGCTCACAGGTCTAGGAAACTCCAGTGAACTGAATGAAAATGGCCTGCCTGGGTGGCAAGGCTCTGTGCATCTCTCTACACCCTAAAACTGAATCCTTGAGGCATTATGATGTTCTTAATTTCTCAAGTGTTATTAAAATACAGACCCACAGACCCCATCTGTTCTCTTGGAAACAGAGAGATTGACGAATGATAACACTACATGCCTTTAGGCATATATGCTGCCTGATAATCCCCGTGTGGTTTCAACGAGTTCATGCTCAGATGAACCTGACATGAATTTAGAAAGGGCGAACACTCCTAATTAGATAGTATATTCTTGACTATTTTAAACAGCATCTTCTCCCTACCACCTGCAAACACCACATTTGTATCCCTTTCTTTTTTTTTTTTTTTGAGACGGAGTTTTGCTCTTATTACCCAGGCTGGAGTGCAATGGCACGATCTCGGCTCACTGCGACCTCCGCCTCCTGGGTTCAAGCAATTCTCCTGCCTCAGCCTCCTGAGTAGCTGGGATTACAGGCACATGCCACCATGCCCAGCTAATTTTTGTATTTTTAGTAGAGACGGGGTTTCACTATGTTGACCAGGAGGGTCTCGATCTCTTGACCTCGTGATCCACCCGCCTCGGCCTCCCAAAGTGCTGGGATTATAGGCGTGCGCCACCGCGCAAGGCCCTATTTATATCGGTTTCTAAGGTGGGACATCTTAGCGTCATCTTTCCTTCCTCTTTCCCTTTATCTCCCAAATATCCAGATGGAGACTTACTGTTTCTTTTTGATATGCCTTTTGCTTTCTGATCTTACTGAAATCACTTGAGTTCAAACCTTCAGTATCTCATCTGGAGCGCTGCTCCGATGGCCTAGGAAACGGCTCTGACTCTGGTTCTCTCCACTTGGATAATTTCCTCACGTTGCCTGGGGAATGTTTCTAAAATGGCCAATCGGAGGATCGCTGTCTGTAGGGTGCAATTGCTGTGTTTGCTTTTCCAGTAGCACTTTCCCAATACTCTTTTAATAACACCCCGCATTTTAAGGAGAGACTTGTAGCAGCGCTGCTTTTTGCTTCCATCATCGTTAAAGAGGTGTTCCCGTGATCCAAACCAGCTCAGCTGTTGTCAAGACACATGACTCATGCAGTCTAATTGGAATGCCCCCTGGGATTCCTGGAGAACCGCTGGTATAGAGTAGTTTCCAGACATTTTTCTTTCAGAAACTCTGTACACTTGAAAGTTATTGAGGACTCCAAAGAGCTTTTGTTAATGTGGTTTATATCTATGGATTCCCATATTATAAATTAAAAATAAATATATTTATTATTTCATTTAAATACAAAATAGTAAACCCGTTACATGTTGACAAAATAACATACTCTTAAGAATATAACTTTTCCAAAAAGAAAATATTTTGTGAGAAAAATGATGTTGTTTTACATTTTTGTAAATCTCTAATAATTACCCTAACAAACCCGCTGCACATTCGATTCATAAAATACGCTGCTATGGATGAAGTATATGAAGAAAATCTGGCCTCACAGATGTATAGTTAGAAAAGGGAGAATCAGCTGGGCGCGATGGCTCACACCTGTAATCCTAGCACTTTGGGAGGCCGAGGTGGGCGGATCACGAGGTCAAGAGATCGAGACCATCCTGGCCAACACGGTGAAACCCCATCTCTACTAAAAAATACAAAAATTGGCTGGGCGTGGTGACACGTGCCTATAGTCCCAGCTACTCAGGAGGCTGAGGCAGGAGAATTGCTTGAACTCAGGAGGCAGAGATTGCAGTGAGCCGAGATTGTGCCACTGCACTCCAGCCTGGTGCCTGGTGACACAGCAAGACTCTGTCTCAAAACAAAAAAAAAAAAAAAGAAAGAAAGAAAAGGGAGAATCATTTTAATAGTCTTGATAGGTATTATGGATCTATCTATAGATATTATTCTTTGAGACTATACTAAAACTTGATAGGTGGCACTTAAAGGTTAGTTGCAATGTGATATCTGAAATTGATATAATGACCTTTTTGTACTCAGCTATAAGAAAATCTGTTGGCACTTGGTATGGATCTTTTACATGCTCATGATTTCATTTGGAAATGCATTATTTGGAAAGTGTAAGTTCATTGAGATATGCAGATCTGCTAAATGAAGTGATATGTTCATTTTATGATGTTTGAACACCACATTCATTAACATCACCGGTGACCTAATCTGAAAATTGTGATACCATCAAGCTTACAATGCAACATACATGTTGATATGGTTTGGCTCTGTGTCCCCACCCAAATCTCTTGAATTCTAGTAATCCTCCCATGTCAATGTGTAAGGATAGGACCAGGTAGAAGTAATTGGATCATGGGGGTGATTTCCCCTATGCTCTTCTCATGATAATAAGTGAGTCTCGTGAGATCTGATGGTTTCAGAAGCATCTGGCATATTTTCCTGCTTGCACTCATTTTCCTACTGCCCTGTGAAGAGGTGCCTTCAGCCATGATTATAAGTTTCCTGAGACCTCCTCAGCTATGTGGAACTGTGAGTCAATTAAACCTCTTTTCTTTGTAAATTACTCAGTCTCAGGCAGTTCTTTATAGCAGCCTAAGAACAGACTAACACACATGTTTTCCAAAACCAGCAATTAGAAAGCTAACAATTTATCATTTGCATTAAGCACTGTACTCAAGTCTGAATAACTGTAGTTTATGTATTGGTTATTCTTTCAAATTAAAATAGTATTACATGCAAATGTGGCGAGTTCAGCTGACAACTCAAACATTTGGCTGAGGGCTTTTCCTCCATGACATGGTTGTACTGCGGCGTGCAGCAGAAGGGCTTCAGGTACACATGATTAATTTTATGTGGCAACTTGACTAGGCCACAGAATGCCAGATATTTGGTCAAATATTATTCTGGGTGTATCTGTGCGGGTGTTTCTGGTTGAGATTAACATTTAAATAGGTAGACTGAGTAAAGCAGACTATCCTTCCTCATGGGGTGGGCCTCATCCAGTAAGTTGAAGGATTGACTAGAATAAAAAGACTGACCTTTCCAGGAGTAAGAGATAGTTTCTCCTGCCTGACAGCCTTTGAACTGAGACATCACCTTTTTTCCTGCCTTTAAACTCAAGCTAAAATATTGGCTGATCCTGGATCTCAGGCCTGCTGTCCTGGGGATTGGAACTAAACCAGGAGTTTTCCTGGGTCCCTAGCTTCTGACTGCAGATGGTGGGACTTGCCTGCCTCCCTCTGTAATTGTGCGAGCCAATTTGTTATAATAAAGCTGTTTCTCTCAATTACTTTCTCTCTTTCTTTCTCTCTACACACACACACACACACACACACACACACACACACACACACACACACACCTCATTATGGTTTGGTTTCCAGAGAAACCAAACCATACAGTGCACTTTCCATTTGATTCCATAGAATATTAAAAATTCATGTACTTAGAGTTTAGATTTGATAAAATTAATAACTTACTGTTTCATCAGGGATGTTCTTAAATAAAAGTGGTTTTTAAAATTTTGTACTGTAAATGTGTAGTAGTAAAGAATAAAATAACTAATAGTACAATTTTGGTGACTCTAGCTAAGGCACTGGCTGTTTTAGCTAACACTGATTTTGCACTATCAGTAAAAATATTGATATAATGAAAAAGGAAAAAAAGTCTTTGTATTATTATAAAAATAGTTTTGACCTGTGGATCCCTAAAAGGGTTTCAGACTCTCTAGGGGTCTGCAAACCACATTTACAAAACCAGTGGAATAAAGAAATTATCCTTTCATCAAAATTTCTAAGCTTCTAACTTGATAATTTGGGCTTGTCCTGGCCGTGTTCCCTGGCAACATGTAAGAAGCCATTTGCAGTTAGGAAAGAATGAGGCCAGCACACAGGTCAAGCAGCTGAGAGAAGAAGAGTTAGCTCGGATAACATCTTTTTCTGTCTTGGATTTAGCCTTGCCTGAAGCAAGATCTGGACTTTCTGCTTAACAGAACCGATGTATTCTCTCTCTCTCTCTCTCTCGCTCTCGCTCTCTCTTAACCTAATCCAGAGTTACGTTTCTTTTCCTTGTAGCCAGAATATTTCCATAAGATGGTCCCATCTCATTCACCCAATTTCCTCCTCTAAGTTAGTATTCACCATTAGCTCTTCCAGGGTTTCCACCCACATGTTTACTCTTTCACATCTTCCTCATGTGGTTCTTCCTCTCCATGCCATGAAACTTCTACTTTTAGTTGCCAAAGTTCTTGAAGACCTCCCCGATGTCTCCAGCTGACTCTGATGGTCCTTTTTTTTTATTGAAATCTGTCAATAGAAAAGTTTTTAGCAGTAAATCACTCTCCGTTTTTTTTTGTTTTTTTTTTTTTGTAATGTGTTTTGGTCTTGTCATTCAAAATAGAATGTTAGTTTCTTAATAGAAGAGGTCGCATTTAAGTGCTCTTTGCATATCACTGAGTATACGATAAGTAAACAATTTTTTTTTAAATGGAGTCTTGCTCTGTTGCCCAGGCTGATTGAAGTGGTGTGATCTCAGCTCACTGCAACCTCCGAAGCGGTTCTCCTGCCTCAGTCTCCCAAATAGCTGGGACTACAGGAGCAGACCACCATGCCCAGCTAATTTTTTTGTATTTTTAGTAGAGATGGTTTCACTGTGTTAGCCAGGCTGGTTTCAATCTCCTGACCTCATGATCTGCCGGCCTTGTCCTCCCAAAGTGCTGGGATTACAGGTGTAAACCACCACTCCTGGCTGTAAATAATTTTTTTTAACCCAGGGGATTTTTTTTTTTTCACATTTCTTAGAAAAATTCCTTTCTTAGTTGACTAAATGGAGAAATTACCTTTAGAAAGCTATCCACAGGCAGCCTTCTGGAATAAAGGAAAGGTTTAGAGTAAATCATCTAGAAGAACTACTAGGAAATCTCTGTGGTCTCAAACCCATACAGGTGTTTCATATAATAACGAGCTGACAAATCAAAGATAATAATAGCTGCTATTTACTAAGTGACATCTATATGATAAGCCATAGCTTAGATTCTTTGCGTAAATTATCTTTAATCTCCACAATCATCATGAAAGGGAGATATTATTATCATTATCTTATAGATGAGGATTTGATTTGGAGAGCTTAAATAACTATTCCAAGGTGTCACAACTTATCAATTGGTAGTCAGGATTCACAAAGTCATTGGCTCTAAGACATGTAATTATTCCATTTACATATGTTGCAAACACTCCCAAGAATAACATTGGATTCAACTGAACATTCATTTGTTGAGTGCCTACTAATGTAAAGCACTGTACTTGGTACCACAGGAGATTCTGAAATGAGAAAGGAGCTCATGGTTTAGACTGCTTGTGTTTGGAGAACATTTGTTTTTCTCAGCAACACATAAATGCACAATCCTCATTAAAATGTGGTAACTAGCTCCCAAGAAGCAGAAGGGAATTACATGTGCCTTGAGGATTAATTTTTTTAATTGAAAAATCATCTGAAAGCAATAATCTTTAAATTTCTTTCTAAATTGATCTTGAAGACTACTGATGATGGAAGCAATTGCAGAGAAAGAATACCAGAACCATATGATGTGTAGAAGGAACACACACTTTAGAATCTGAAATAGGAATTTTTGGAATGTGGAATAAGGTTCAAATTTATTAGACTATATCTTATCCAGGCCTGAGTCTCAGGTTTTCATCTGCAGATGCTATAATATCTGTCTCACAGGAATGTTGAGCTGATTAAGTAAGGAATAAAAGCACATTGTTCACATACAGAGTTGGTGCTACATAGAAATCCCACTCCCTTCCCTGGTGAACTCTTCAAATCACCCTCTTAACAACCACAGCCTTTGATATGAGAAATGAATGTCTTGGTCCTAGCTGAAAGGGAGATGATGGCCTTTTTCTCCAGCCTCCAATAAAAAGTCAAGAACAACCTGTGCAGCCTTCTTGCTTGGGCCTTTCCTGGAAAATCATGAGGGACAGGATTTCACTCCTCTTAAGGTATCTTCCTAGGCAAATTATTAGAACGATTTTTCTTGTCCTATCACAATGTAATTTCCACCAGAATATCTTTTTAATTTTGGGCCCTTGGTTACAGATCTGTTCACAGAAGCTACCTAAAAAAATTTCATTCTTCTATGTGGGGAGACATTCAAATATTTGAAGCCATAAATCTGCTGCTATAAAAAAATTGGCTAAATGAACTCTGCTTTGACTGTATGGAACAAACGTGCATACAGTTTTTCTTGAAGTCATTAGCTCACATTGAAAAGAAGAAATAGTTTAGAAGAAATTAGATATATAATTTTTGGGGACAATTTTTCTACAATTTGAGCTCATAATTTACAATTCCTATATGTATATGACTGTTTGGAAGGTATTTATTTTAGAATGGATGGATGTTTCTTATTAACCTGTAGGAAGGGGTGGTGAATATTTTGTTGGTCTGAATTATTAGGATTTCTAACTGTCTAGATCTTGAGGCTGGATTTTGAGAAATAAAAGAAAAAAAATTCCTTTTAGGAGTGTTATACTGCTCTTTAAAAATAATCCCAGTGAATAAAAGGAAAACCCAGTCTTTTCTCCTGGAAGCCTTTTAATAGTGACTCAATGGCAATGGTGTGGTTGAAATTGTGCCTCCTAGATAATGAGAAAAGTTCAAGCCATCTTCTCAACAGTGACTAGAAAGATCTTTTAAATTTTAGACATGTCATAAGTATAGTCTTAAGAAAACTGTTGGGAAAAATAGTCTCTTGTTTTATTTGCTTATTTCCTGAGGAACAAAACTGATTGCCATTTTACAACTTTATCCTTCTAAGGTTGTAGCTTTCATGATGACATAATTCCCAAAGTCAGCTAGAATCCCAAGAATCAAAGAAGAAACTGAAATCTAATCACAGAGAACAAATGCCACAGGCCAGTTCTATTTCCAGAAATTTTTGGCTTGCCCAGTTCCCTAATTTTTCATGCTTCTCTTTAGTTCATTCATTTTCTGCTTAAAAATTGAATGGGATTTTGAGTTGACATTTTGGAATAAATTTTAAAGAAGCATAAGGCTAAAACTCTACTTGGAGAATTATGAATATTAGGTAATATATACAGTGTTGAGCAGAGTTTTACTGATTGGAGAATTTTATTTGTTCCCTTTTAAATTTAAAAGGTATGTGTTGCATAACTGAAAATCAGGGATGATGGGAAGACCTCAGGCATATTCTAAAAACAATGATCTTAAAGGAATGTCAAGTATGGTACTAAGAAAACGGTTTAAAATTTTAATTTCTTTCACATGGCTCCCAATCCAGAAAATAATTGACCCCCAAAATTGATAGAAACCTTGTAAAGAGTTAAGGTAAAAAAGAATAACCTCTCAACAACTTTGTTTCTCAAGCAAAATATACATTTTAGTAAACAGATTTTGGGGGAAAAGACTGGAATATCTATATTCATGTGACATCAATAGAGGCCACAACTATAAGAGTTTCATAAGTATAACTAAGGAAAAATATAATTCACAAATACAAATTTTTGTCATTTCAAGAATATAGAAGACCTCTGAGAGATAGTCATTTCATCAAATGTCCATCAGCTTTGTGTTCCAGGAACCAGAGGCCTTCACAGTGCTTGGACTATTATAATCGGATTATGATTTGAGGTTAATCAGGCAACTATGTGCAAAATTTGAGTATAGGGCCAATTTATCGCAATCTACTTCCATTTTCAGGAAGCCTGTCTTGGTTCGTTCAGGCAGTTATGACAGAATACAATAGTCTGGGTCATTTAAACCACAAACATTTATTTCTCACAATCTGGAGTCTGGAAGTCCAAGATCAAGGGTACCGGCAGATCAGGTGTCTGCTGAGGACCCACCTCCTGGTTTGCAGACATCCATCTTTGGGTTGTGTCCTCACAAGTCACAGACTAGAGAGAGAGCTCAGGTCTCTGAATCGCCTTATAAAGGCACTGATCTCCTCACAAGGGCTCCACTCTCATAACGTAATTCCTTCCGGAAGACTTCATCTCCAAATGCCATCATACTGCGGATAAAGGCTTCAATATATGAAATTTAGGGGAACACAAACCATTAGTCCACAGCAAAGCCCATGGCTTACTGTTACCTGTTTTCAGAATTCAGCACTAAGCTTAATATTGATGTCTCTCTAGCAAACGTTTACTTAAGTTGAGACTCAAATCAATCGAATGGGGCTCAGCAACTTGGTTTGGAGATTTCTCCTGCAGCCGCTCTACATGGCCCCATGTGTGGCAGGGACTATAAATCTTATGGTGCTAATTTCCCCTCCGGTGTCCAGAAACGGTGTTGGAAAGAATGATTACATCACTGAGCTACCAAGGCAGAAAAAGTATAGGGTTCATGAACAAGGGAGAAGAGGGAGAAATGAAGGCTTCTCAGAAGCAAGTTAAGGAAGATTAGTGTGTGAAATTCTACAAACTAACCAAGTTTAAGGAAGCAGTTCCAAGAGATGAATGATAGAGGGATATACAACACTAATGTGCGACTCTGCTTAACAAGGATAAGGTTTAACTCTGCTTATCAAGGGTATTTGTGAGTATTTTTTCCCCCTTATTCTACTAGTACAAGCCACAAGGGAAAGAATAGAATGAAAAAAGCTAAAAGAATTTTGCTAAAATGCCACTAGCTGTCAGGTAGAAAGAGCGAATCCACATCATAAACAGGTGGTTACCTGAAGGAAGCGTGTGAGAGGGAAATAAATCTTTTATTCACCTTGACGGTAAACTCAATCCCGATCTCTCCCTCCTGACTAGTCCTTACCCTGCCTCCCAAAAAGCATTGATTTTGCTCAACATAATTAGAGTCCAGTAAGTTTTAAAAATATCAAATTAGCTGGCTAATGTAAACATAAGAAAGTGATTGAACTTAAACACAAATGTATTTCCAGCAGTGGCCTTAAGTATATTCTGTGACTAACAGGGGTTTTCCTCCAGAAATAGGTTTCTCAGCCAGATAACTTCATGGTGCTGGGCTAACCCAGTGAAACTTGCCCCACCCGCCACCCAGATGTCACAGGGGCTTCAGGAGGCCCATGTGCAGGCCACATGCAAGAGAATGCCGTGTGTCCCAAAAAATTTTCTATCACTACTCCAACTTTTCAAAAAGTTTAATGAGTAGCCTAATCTATAAAGTATTGGTTAATAATGAATCTCTCAAAAAATAAATAAATTATAACATTCCTTTTTTTTTTTTTTAACTGTACTTTAGGTTCTGGGGTATGTGTACAGATCATGCAAGATTGTTGCATAGGTACATTCATGGCAAGGTGGTTTGCTGCCACCATCCCCCCATGACCTATATCTGACATTGCTCCCCACGTTATCCCTCCGCTACCCTCCCTGACACTATCCCTCCCCTATCCCCCACAATAACATTCCTTAAATAGAAAAAAAAACCCAAAGTTTAACAACTGTATCATTCACCAAGTATCTACTCTTTCTCCTCTTGTTTTGATCCATATGTTTACCCTTCAACTCTTTAAATAAATGCAGACCTCTCTGCCAGTTCCCACCAATGTGTTAAAAATCCTTCTGTTTCTTGCCTCCTCTTGGGAAGACACACAGAGGACATAAAAAAAAGAGAAAACATCAAAGTGTATTTTCCTTTCTTGCACTAAGGTTAATTAAAAATGCACCAGAAATATTGAAACATAAAAATCAGAACATTGGATTGGAAATTAGTGGTTGGATTTCTAGGAAGGGTAGGTTAAAGTCCTAAGTGTTAGGCTTAATCTCTGAAGTGATCACAGCAGTGATTTCTGGGCCCACATTGGTAATAAGATATTTCCTGATGGCAACATGTGAATACAGATGAACAACAAATTGTACACCATCTCAGGAATACTGAAGCCCAAACTAAGAAATGTCCTTAAACTCTGCTAAACTGAAAACACATGCTACAGACGATGTTCTAACCTACAAATAAAATACATTATCTCATATCAAAAAGTATTTCCAGACACCCAAACCTTAAATGCGTGGCTGTTCTGTAGTTCAGGGGCTTTCTTAGAACTTCCGTATCAAGAACATATGATGAAGAGTGTGGAGTTCCAGGAGGCTCTTCCCACTCTTAGCTGTGTGAAGTTGGGTAAAGCACTAGATACCTAGTGAGGCTGTTTCTGATTGTCTGTAAAATAGAAAAATAACCTCTGCTTTAAGTATCCACACGTATGTCCCGATAATCAAATGGGAAAATGTAGAATTGGTAAATTGTATATGTGTGTTAGTCACCAATGGGATACAGTGTTGTATATCCCTCTTTTTTCCTTTCCTTCCGTCTGTGTGTTTAGATCTATGCAGAGATTGAATCTATTTGTCTTTTATCTATCTTCATCATCATCATCATCTCATTTATCATCTAACATTTATCTATCTACTCTCATCTATTTATCATCTAGCTATCCATCATCATCATCAACTATCATCTATTGATCTACTTATCTATGTTTAAATATGTCATTTTGTTATGATTCTATATATATACAACTGTATTGGTGACTTTTTTACAAGTTTCAAAGATGACTATAGATGTGTGGGTTATTTATTTCTTTCTCTTAATATTCTGAAGTGTCCCCAAGACTATGGCAAAAAACTACGGTGAAAAGCTGAAGAGAATAATTTGCCTCAATTTTCCCAGAGCCTCATTGGATGATCAAGCCTACATTTCTTTTCTTCTTTATATATAAAGTATTAGTTGTGCCAGAGAGGAGAAAAACATAATTGGATTATTTAGGACCTATATTTTGTGATGTCACCTAATTTTATAATATAACAGGTACCATTATGGCAATGCAAAATAAAACACGGGATGAAGTTGCTCAGGATGTAAAGCAGTGCGGTTGGTGTGCCTTTTGCCCTGTTCAGTGCTACTTATAACTAATGAATATTCTACATATGTGCACAGAAATGGCCAACCTTTATTTTGGAGTAATCTGGAAGAATGAGGCCCAATTCTGCTGCTCTCAAGGATGAGTAATTCTTTTTTATTATTATTATACTTTAAATTCTGGGGTACGTGTGCAGATTGTGCAGGATTTTTACATAGGCATACACATGCCATGGTGATTTGCTGCATCCATCCCCCTGTCACCTACATTGGGTATTTCTCCTAATGTTATTCCTCCACAATCCCCCCACCCCCTGATATCCCTCCCCCTGCTCCCCCACCTCACAACAGGCCCCTCTGTGTGATGTTCCCCACCCCATGTCCAGGTGTTCTCATTGTTCAACACCCACTTATGAGTGAGAACATGTGGTGTTTGGTTTTTGGTTCTTGTGTCAGTTTGCTGAGAATGATGGTTTCCAGCTTCATCCATGTCCTTGCAAAAGACATGAACTCATCCATTTTTATGGCTGCATAGTATTCCATGGTATATATATTCCACATTTTCTTTATCCAGTCTATCCTTGATGGGCATTTGGCTTGGTTCCAAGACTTTGCTATTGTAAACAGTGCTGCAACGAGGATTTGAATAATTCTTTTGAACGCTAAATACGTAACTGTGAGTCCTGAAAGCTCTAAGCTTACTTAGAGAAACATGTTACTGTGATGGCTGGACTTTAGCCCAAGCCCAAGCTCACTTCATCTATTGACCCAGCACTCAATGAAGTTAAATGTGAAGGTCTTCTGCACACTGTGGATGGTGGGGAGAGGAGGGCAACCCCTCAAGACCTGGAGTCCCTCTCTGGTTACCAGTCTCCCAGGCTGGCCAGGTGGCAGGTGGCCTGGCTGTTTCTATTTCCTCTACAGGTTGTTCCTGAACATCTACTATTGTACCATACTGTGCTGTAGGAAAGTGGTGAACCAGGCAGATGCTGCACCTGTCTTTACAAAACTTATATCCCAGCAGAGATGAGAGTTTTAAAAAATCATGCTAACAATATCAGATTCCAAATTATTATAGATGCCAAGAAAGAAGTTAACAGCCTGAAAGAACAAATAAAATGGGGTGTCTCCATGGATAGGGAGATCAGAGAGGGACTCTCTGAGGAGGTGAGACTGAAGTTAAGACATCAAAGTAGGTCTCAGATTAAATGCCAGAGCACGAAGAAGTTTCTGCTGGAAGAGGGTGATTGAACATCACAAGTAAAAGAAACATCATGTACAAAGGCCCTGAGGCAGGAACGGGCCAGGCCTTTTGGAGTGTAATGGCAGGGTGTCTTCAAGGGAATACAGCTATGGCTTTTGAATTGTCATAGATCCATGCCTCAGGAGCAATGAGGAAAGCAAGTGGGTGGGGGATTCTGGCTGTATTTTCACTTTGCTCCTGTTCTTATAATCAAGTGGAGCTTTCCAAACTGGGATGGTGTGTTTCAGTATTTTCACGACTGACATGGTTGTACCAGATCAAACTGGATGAGTCTTAGCCCCAAGAGTTGGAATTTTCCTGAACATATTTTGGAAACATACGCTATGCAACAACATAGAGACAGAAAACAGAAGGCATTTTTCAGAAACCAGAAATAATCTTATTTAATATAGAGCGAGTATGGGATGCTGTCTGGTTTCAGATAAGGCTTGATGTGGCTTCTGGGCAGATGAATGTCAAGTATGTTTTGAATCTACCATAATATTGACATCAGGAACTTGACCTTACTTGCAGAGATGGATACCATGAGTTCCCTCTGCATCCTGGCTGCCCTACCCACATCCTTACCTGGAACTTCCCATTTACTTGCGTGATCTGGGACATGCCTGGTATTGCAGAGGGCCTCCAAGGGCGTGCTGGCATTTATTCTGACTAGTTGGTGTTCATTCATTACTAGTATTTAAATATTTTAAATGTCACTTATATTAGTTCCACAGAACTCTTATTTATAAAAACTCTGCATTTAAATAGTTTGTAGATATAAGAAAGACATTAGATTCTGTGTCTCCAGACATGCTTGAGAGCCTCTTTCACCTCAAGTTGCTGCTCAGGGACCCAGAGATCCACAGAGTGCACTTTGGTGACACTCCTGATCTGCTTCAGTGACCTTATTGAAATGTCTCTTGGTGTTAAATTTCTCCCCCATGTAAGTCACCTCCACCCTGTGGCATCAACTTTTCTTCTAAAACACAACTCTGATTAGGTTTTTTCCCTGCTTACAAACTGGATAACTTCTCATGCCTGCAGAATACAGGCTAAATTCCTTATTAGGCTTTCCAAGACTCTTTGGTTACCACTCCACACGTCAACGCCTGTCATTCCCAGTTCTTCCCTCGAAGCCCCTGTGACCTAGACACAAAGGACTACTTTGAATATAGCAAAGACTTCATAGCTCCTGGCTTCCCCTTTATTCCCCTGCCATAGACTCCTGATCGTGCAGAGCACAACATATATTCATTCATCCTATGAAATCGTTCTCAGTCTCCTCACTCCCAATGACTTGCCCTCAGCTCCCATGAAAATTTATTTACATCCAGAACACTTATCTCAGGCCCAATTGTACTGTTACCCATGTCTGTTTATACATTGCACCCATTTGCTGTTGTTTTGTCAGCTCAGACTAACTGTGTCATGCCATTCTTGTACTGGGTAATTTATAAAGAAAAGAGGTTCCATTGGCTCATGGTTGTGCAGGCTTACCAGGAACCATAGCGCCGGCATCACTCAGCTTCTGGGGAAGGCTCAGGAAGGTTTTACTCATGGCAGAAAGCGAAGCGGGAGCTTGCAGGTCACACAGCAAAAGAAGAAGCAAGAGAGAGAGTGGTAGGGGAGGTGCCACACACTTTCGAACAACGAGCTCTCATCTGCACTCACTGTTGTAGGGACATCGCCGAGGGGATGGTGCTAAACTATTCGTGAGAAATCCGCCCCTCTGATTCAGTTTCCTCCCACCAGGCCTCACATCCAATACTGGGGATTGCATTTCAAGGTGAGATTTGGGTGGGGCCAAATATACAAATTATATCACAAAACAAACAAACAAAAAAACAAAACAAAAACAAAAATCAAGTGATGGTATTGAAAGGACGTTCAATCAGAAGATCTGGTCTTCAGGCCAGTCTCTGAACCTGAACCATGTATCCATATGGCCTCGGGCACAATGCAAAGGTCAGGGGCTCTGGTACCTGAAAGAATCAATGAAGAGTCCTGCCCAAGTCCAGCTTCTCTGCAGCAACTTGAGCCCATGCCCGACCTTATATGTAGAAAAAGGCACTGTAATTGTTTTTTAAATTTGCGTTGTTAGTCTCATCCGACACACACAGTTTGTGTTAATCTACCTTCCTTCTACTGTCAATGAATTCTTCACCTACAAGGAGTGGGCATTCTTAGCCTAAGATTTCTCGCCATGTTGGGTCAATATGAAAGGTGCTCTGGGCAGTTCTTATAGGTAAACTGTCAGGACCTCACTGGAAAATCAGTACACAGAAGGAGAGTGGCAAGTAGACAGCCCTGGGAAGTGCAGGCTCCCCTTCCCTCAGCACCTCAATTCACACGCCTGTACTCCTCACCTGGAGCACGTACTCCTCACCTGGGGCACGCACTCCTCACCTGGGGCACGTACTCCTCACCCGGGGCACGTACTCCTCACCCGGGGCACGCACTCCTCACCCGGGGCACGTACTCCTCACCCGGGGCACGCACTCCTCACCCGGGGCACGTACTCCTCACCCGGGGCACGCACTCCTCACCCGGGGCACGCACTCCTCACCTGGGGCACGCACTCCTCACCTGGGGCACGCACTCCTCACCTGGGGCACGTACTCCTCACCTGGGGCACGCCAGCAGTCTGGTCTCCTGCACTCAAGCCCCACATAGAGGCCTAGGTGACTCTGAACATGCAAATATGATCATTAGTGCCTGCCTGAAATCTGTCAATGATCTCTAGTGCTTTTGGGACCAAGTTTAAATGGCTCTTCATGATTCGATCCCTGCCGTTGTCCTCTGGCCACTCCATTGTCACTTCTTACTGCAGTCCGTACATCACTAGCCATTCTCTATCAACTTAGGGTGGTTCAGTGAAATCCAGGACACCCAATTAAGTGTGAATCACAGATAAATCACAAATAATGGTTTCGTATGAGTATGTCCTAAATATTAAATGGGATCTATTTATACTTACATTAAAACATTATTTGTTATCTATGTAAAACTCAAATTTTACTGGGTGTCCTGGATTTTTGTTTGCTAAATCTGGCCACCTCGCCTATTAGACACTTGGTCTCAAAGACCCCTCCCTGCTCCGCTGCTGTCATTTCTTCCACAGACACATTTTTCTCCCCCTCCTCCTACTTCGCATCTGTGCATCACTCAGAACTCCTTCCATTTCCTCTGCAAAGCATCCATTACTTCCCAATCTAATTTGGATGCTTCTCTATGGTACCCTGGGCTTATGTCTAATAATTTATTTATACAAATCTACTGCAATTATTTTATTTGTATTTTTCCCTGACTCACTACACATTTCCTGAGGGCAGAAATCATGGTCTCTTCTTTTATCTGTTTCTAGAAACGGAAATAGAATAACGGAATGGCTGGCACATCATAACTGTTTAATATTGTTTGTTTGATGAATTAAATGTGATGTCATTGACTAGTTTTTGAAAACACACAGAGAAGAACACATGGGCAGAGGTCTAGGTTTCCAGGGAAAGGGAGAACAAGATACCAGACGTCAGAGCTGCTAACTCATTTCCGGATGGCCATACTTACTGGGCAATTAAGGGGACTGCAGGTAGGATGCAGGCTGCAGATACAAGAGGAACACTCAAGACAGCACAGTTAGAAAGCCCGTGGCCAGGTCTCAGTTACTGAGAACACAGATACCAGAGACTGGAAATAGTGCTTTGGAAGCCTAGCATCAAGGTAACCCCATGGAAGAATAAGCCTTAGTATAATGTGAATTTGACAGTAAAGATTGATGACCTGGTTGACAAACAAAGGCTATCTCGTGAAATCATTTTCTCTGTAAGAATTTTAGCAAAAGAGAAGGAATGGGACCCTCTGACCACACCTGTCTTAAAAAAAACCGATCTCATTAGCAATGGTCCCCAGAAGAGTCATGAACAGTGGCTTGGGAGCACCAGGCAAGCCCTTCTTCTGGCTGTACAAAGTGATGGCATGGCCGGTGCAGGCAGCAAGAGCTCACAGAGGCAGGTGGTAACTTTCCTGTTTTCTCTGTAGGACCCTTTTCCGAAACTCCCTATCCTTTTAGTATACTGTCTGCGCCACTTCAGATCCTAATCCGCCTAGCCAGAGCTAGGAGGGCGATATGTAAAGGCAGATTTGATGGATCTAAGGAAGAAAGGAGATGAAAAACACAGGCCATCAACACAAATCAGTGCCTCAGGGTCCCAGCTCATCCTGTGTCCTTCACTTCTTCAGCAGAAGCTTTCCCCCAGTTTTCTGTTCTTTTCTCTCATCCCGCTTCTTATCAACCTAACCCCCAGCCCCACACCCCATGTGAATGGTTTTTGGCTTAGTGAATGTTTAATAATAGATAAGTTACTGTCCTTCACTTTCAGAATAAATGTTGAGAGTCTGACAAACAGTCACAGCTTTTACAATATACTTCTAGGGCCTATCCCAAGGAACCAATCGGAGGTCAAATATTTAAGTTCACTGAAGCACATTACAATATTACAATCTGAGATGCTCATGCAATAAAACACTATCCAACCATTAGAATAATAGTTTCTGGGAATATTTAATAGCAGAGGGAGATGCTTGTGATCGCCATCATGAAAATCAAAATAAAAGACTCTAAGTTCTCAGTAGTGCTATGTATGTGTAGTTATATACATTCAAGAGACGATGAAGCATTAAGGTTAGAAGGATGAGGCTTGAAGTTAGACACTTTTAGTGACACTTTTACTACTTTTCAGTTGAGATTCTCTGAAAATTCACTGGGCATCAGGATGTCATTATAAAATCAGAGGAACAGAATATGTCCAATAGAGTGTTTTTGTGAATTTAAATGAGTGATCCTTTGTCAAATGCCTACTTTAGTCCTACTCACAGTAGGACTACAATATATATAAAAATGTGTGTATATGTATATGTGTGTGTGTGTGTGTGTGTGTGTGTGTATGTGTATATATATAGTGTGTGTGTATATATATATATATAAATTCATTATACATATAAATGTAAAATATTGGCTGAGCGTGGTGGCTCCTGCCTGTAATCCCAGCACTTTGGGAGGCTGAGGTGGGTGGATCATGAGGTCAGGAGATCAAGGCCAACATGGTGAAACCCTGTCTCAAGTAAAAATACAAAAATTAGCTGGGTGTGGTGGCATGTGCCTGTAATCCCAGCTACTCGGGAAGTTGAGGCAGGAGAATTGCTTGAACCCAACAGGCAGAGGTTGCAGTGAGCTGAGATCATGCCACTGCACTCTAGCCTGCAACAGAGCGAGACTCTGTCACAAAAAAACAAAACAAGTTACATATTACCACCAAAAAATATATGAAAATATTATTACCACAGGTTACCACTAAGTAGTGTTATTACAGGTTTTTCAATTTATTCTCCATGTTTCTTTATTTTTAAGTTACATATAGTAAATATATATTACTTTTACAAGTATAATTAAAATATATTAAGTAAATTGACATAAAGTTTGCTAAAGCTGAGATATTCATTGTTTTTGTCTTTATTTTCTTTTCTTGCTAGAGACAAGATCATAAGATCTAGGGATATTGCCAACAATATGCCCAGGTCAAATAGGAGACTGTGTGACCTAACATTTCCTGGCAGACATGAAGGCTAAGGATGGCTCTTGCCTACTGAAACAAAAGCTTAATTCAGAAAACAGGTCTGTAGGAACTGTTTGTGTTATATTTATAAAAATTAATACTACCCAAATAGTAAGATACTGTAGTTTCCAAGAATCATGCTCTGCAGCAAGGACACCGGATTAATTATTGTTGATGAAAAACTGTGTTAGTGAGAGCAACGCTTAGAGACTCAATACGCACCTTTCCCTACTCACATGCCTGATTAAAAAACTTGAAACTTTATGGAGCAGTGGGCATCTACTTAGGGGCATTTTGATTTTGTTTGTGGATGTTTCCTCCATCCTCTGTTTCTAGAATGGACTTCTGTCTTCCCTGATTTCTCTCTATTCTTCTGTGTTCATGCCTCTCTGTGGAGTGACAGTTCATGAAGAGAAAGTGAATGTGTTATCACCGCCAACTCTGAGATTGCAGGAGGGAAGCTATGCAAGCCACGGCAGCTTAATCCTCACCAATGAGGAAATACTGCCCTCCCCCCAGAATAGAAGGCAATTTTGCTTGTGAAATGTGACAAGTGTGGTCATCCACTTTATTTGTGATGGACTACATTGCAAAGTGTGGGGTGATGAAAAGAGCCAGCTCTGTCCCCTGCCCTCCGCCTTCAAGCTGGTCTTGACCATCACGGTCATCCTTCAAATTATGAAATCGCTGCAGTAACTCTAGGGTTGTTTACTCTGCTGCTGGCTTTGCTGTACACAAATCAACCCTTCTTCTGAGGCTCATCATCCCCATCTCTATGCCCATTGCTCTAGGTGCTGCTCACAATTTATGTAATGTGACAAATCACAAAACATTAACCAGTACAATGTGTATTTATAAAGGAGACAACACCACTATTATTTTCAGAGGAGATGACAGTGTGTTTAGAGAACTGATGAAAAATAGAAGAGACAGAAAATGGGTATTCGAAAGCCTAAACTTTTTAAAAGCAATTATCAGTAATAAGTTATATGAAAAGAATGTGATTCACAACACTGGTTCTCCTGTGAGCCAGATGGGTGTGGATTCCATGCAGAAGTAGTGCACAGTCCCCAAACTTGCACGTTGGATCCCTAAACCATTCTGTTTTTGTCCAGAGTTTCACAAGGTTGATTTTGAAAATGTTCCACCAGCTTCGGTTTTGGGAAACACAGTGGAAAATAAACATCATAGCGTCTTCCCCAGCATCCCCATCTCCTCCCAAGACGAAACACATTTTCCCCAAAATGTTAACTGGGCTCTCTGCCTTCAGCATAGGCAATCTTTTACATTGTTACCTTGAAGTAGTTTTAGCTGCCTGGACCACATCATCATTTGAATAGTATGATGTTTTGGGTATGGGCATAGTAGTGGGTTGAATGGTGATCTCCAAAAATATAGGCCTATGTCCACTTCTCTAGAAACTCTGAATGTCACTTTATTTGGAAAAAAAAATAATTGCAAATAAAAATAACTAATTTAAAGGTTTTCAGATAAGATTACCCTGGCTTATACAGGTGGTCTCTATATCCAATGACGTGTTATTTTCAGAGACACAGAGAGGAGAGACAGATAGGAGGAGGCAGAGATTGGAGTGATGTGGTCACAAGCCAAGGGATGCCACAGAAGTTGGAAGAGACAAGAAACAATCTCCCCTAGAGTCTCTGGGGGAAGCCTGGCCCTGCTGCCACCTTGAATTTGAACTTCTGGTCTCTAGAATTGAGTCAATTTCTCTGGTTTTTAAGGTGTCTAGTTTAGGATAGTTTGTCAAAGCTACTTCAAGAAACTCAGAGAAGCAGGTTCTAGAGTTAGCAAACCAGGGTTATAGTTCCAAACTCGATATGACCCTGGGCGAGTTGATAAACCTCCCTATAGCTGCATCTGTAAGGTGGAGATGATAATAATGGTACAGTCATGAGCTGTTCAATCAATGACAAAGTGGTCCTATGAGGTTGTAATACTGTATGTTTATATACACAAATCCCATGTCCAGTACAGTAACGCACTGTACAGGTTTGTAGCCTAGGAGCTATAATACATAGCATAGGTGTGTAGTAGGCTCTACTGTGTAGCTTTGTGTAAATACACAAAAGGATATTCACCAGGGACAAAATCACCTTACAGTGCATTTTTCAGAAAGTATCATTAAGCAATGCAAGACTGTATGTTCCTCATATGGCTATTGTGAGTTCACATAAGATGTCTATATATTACTATTATTGCATTTATATAATGAAGAGCCTGAGGAAAGGGGTTTGCCTGAATAAGGGAAGAGGGTCCTCTAAAGTTGTATTGGATCATCACCTCCAATCAGATAGAAACTATCTCTTCAGCATTTAAACAGTGGTTCTGTTTCAGTGTGTACCTAATGCATTTTCAAATACCCTAGAGTCTGTTTTCCATAAGCACCTGGACAAGGCTTTGCAGGTGTCCTTGACATATGGCCACAACTGGACCCATTGAGTGGATTGACCTAGTTTCACCGCCATCTCTTGTATTCCACATGCTCTTTAATGACATTGAATATTTATTTATCTTTGCCTTATTTTCTTCATTCATTCGTAGCTTTCTCCTGAGCCTTAAGTCACTCTGATGTGTATTACACACCCTTTGTGTCTTCAATGGAATCTCGTTCATAGTAGGTTTGTGATAACTGATTTAGCCAATGCCTCTCACAGGCATGTAAGGAGGAATCAAGAAGCTGTGACATTTTCTGAGGAGGCCCTCCAGAGAACGATTTGCTGCTGACTGGACTTCTCTCATATCTTTTAGCATGTGTAGTTTTGCAAATACCATCCACTGTGCTCCGAATGTCCCAACACCTGCTTCAGAGCTCAAGATTCAGCTCCAGCCTGAATGTCATTTCCTGAGAAAATCCCTCCCTGACCCACTGTGCTGGTTAGGTCCACCTGCTAATCACATCCACAAAACCCTCTGCTTCTCTTTCAAAACACTCATCTCCTCTGTAATGATCAGTTGAACTTGGTTCTTTCTCAGAGGACCAGGGAAGTTTATTTCCACCTATATTTCTGCATCTAGCTCATCTCCTGGTACCTGTTTGTTATGTATTTAATAAATTCAACTGCCTGTGCCACCCTGCAATAAAATAATATTGTCATTTTCTTTTCTTTAGCTTTGGTCTGTTATTTTCTCACAAATATTTTATTTTCTATGCACATTGGTTTGTCAGGGAGTAAAATGTCTGACATGTACATTATGCTTTTATTAAATTCAGATTATAGCCTAGGAATTTAATGGACTCAATGAAAAACACTACTTTCAAAAATGAGCACTTTGAGTTCTCAGTTTTCCCGTCAACACTTTGTAAGCCTAAAGAGTGACATGAATTTCTACAGCAATGAGGATACAAGACCTTAATTTCCTGGACAAACCAACATGCAAGTAAATTATATTCTTTTTTCCAGGAAAATTTCATAGAAAAAAGAGAAAATGGCCAGGTACAGTGGCTCATACCTGGAATCCCAGCACTTTGGGAGGTCAAGGCAGGCGTATCACTTGAATTCAGGAGTTCAAACCAGCCTGGGCAACATGGCGAAACCCTGTCTCTAGTAAAAAACACAAAAAATTAGCCAGATGTGGTGGTGCAGCTTGTGGTCCCAGCTACTCGGAAGGCTGGGGTGGAAGGATCACTTGAGCCCAGGAGATGGAGGTTGCAGTGAGCTGAGACCACATCACTGCACTCTAGGCTGGGTGAGAGTGAGACTCTGTCTTAAAAAAAAAGAAATTAAAAAGGGGAAAACATTAGGGATAAACTAAGTTATCAAATTTATTGCATGGGGATAAATACCTAATTAGGAGAAGCCAATGAAATTATATTTTCTTCTAATACCTAATTGGGTATTAGAAGAATATTAATTGGTATTTTCCATTCTGTGTTCTGCAGAGTGCTAGTCCTTGAGATAATCCAGGAAAAGGAGCTTAATGAGCAAATGTATTTAAGAAACACTGCTATCTATGATCTCTTCTGGAAGTACAATATATATGAGTGCATTAAATACTCTGCAGAATCCTACCACTGAGAAATTTTCAGTTTAGTTTAACCAGCAGTTCCTAAACTTGTTTAAACAAACAATTCTCAAACTTATTTGACCACTAACCTTACTTTATTTTTAAAAAAAAAAAAACAAATTATACCTATTGATATCTTAATTTTATTTAAAAAAAAAAAACAAATCATGTCCATTGATATCCTTAAAGCTCTTTGGAATACACTTTGAGAAATTGTCTAATAGAGTAATGATAACTGAGGTAAAAACGTGAAATTACAGAAGGACAAAGGTATAATGATTTTATTATCACCTATGAAGGGTTATCCTGAGTTGATTGTGCCCCTTAACCACTACTTTGTGTCAACATCTTGCCTATATAAAGCCAGCTCTATTACAAGAGGCATTTATTTCATTTTTTTTTTTTTTTTTAAGATGGAGTTTGGCTCTGTCACTCAGGCTGGAATGCAGTGGCATGATCTTGGCTCACTGCAATTTCTGCCTCCTGGGTTCAAGCAACTTCTCCTGTCTCAGTCTCCTGAGTAGCTGGGATTACAGGTGTGTGCCACCATGTCTGACTAATTTTTATATTTTTAGTAGAGATGAGATTTCACCAAGTTGACCAGGCTGGTCTTGAATTCCTGATCTCAAGAGATCCGCCCACTTTGGCCTCCCACAGTGCTAGGATTACAGGTGTGCCACCATGCCCAGCCCAGCATTTACTCTTTACAAATGTGGCTAAGAATATGAGGATTAGATGGTAATTTAACTAAATGATCATAGAGTAGGTTCACAGAATGAAGGATGGCCAGACTTTCCCAAAGCTTAGGTTGCCTTGTCTTTAGTCAAAATCAAAAGTTTTTCTATGTGCCTTCCAAGCATTATACTTAATAATCAGTGGATGAATTAGTATCCAACATTGTTGAAGAATGTTCTCAACTCCATGGAATGACCACGCGGACCAAACCAGCAGAATTAAGAGAGGACACTTTGTAAACTACAAAGTACTTGACTGAGCACTTTGCCACTATATTCAGTGCAACCCTTTTGGAAACAGGATTGTCGTCAATATCCTTGAAATTGCCTCTTATTTTGTCTTGGAAGTTCTGGTTGTTAGAGAGAAGAGACACAGAACAAGGCTGTGAAGTTTTATCTTGACAAATTGACTGCATGGCAGCTTGTTCACAGGAGCTGAGATTTCATCTGAATACTAATGCCGGCATTGTGTTGCCTTTACCAGGTCAAGCACAAACACTCCAGCTCACAGTTCACCCACCGTACAAATTTTCTTCATTACTGCCGTGTCCTCACATTTTAAAAGTCTGCCTTGCAAGAAATTACACACGTTTGAACACTGTCAACAAATGAGATCTGACAAGCAAACATTTTGCAGCAGTGGGTTTTGAAATCTGGAGTTTGATCGCCTTCAACTCCTGATGATATCGTAACACAGGTTCTTCACATGCTGGATTAAAAGTGTCCTTCCTTTTTGAAAAGTCACAGGGAATCAATAAGGAATGAGAAGTTTTAACAAGCTGCAGCACCTCAAAGCTAAAGCAATTAGTTCACGAAGCTTGACATGCCACCCTTTGAAGGTGAACCTTGGAAACTGAGAGACAAGGGACCGAAAGAAATTCTGTTTCACCTGCGATTTCCCTACAGGGCCTCGGAGCTTTTCCACCTTGTTTGTTGCTCCCAAAAAATAGTCTAAATAAGCATTTCCACCCGCTGGCATTCAGGAAAACCCAGAGCCCTCTGAAGTACACAGAACAAAGCCCCCTTAGGACATATGTGTGACTATTTCCAAGGCAGTTACAATAAAATCAAAGTGGCACCATTTGTTATAGGTTCAAGGTCTCTTAATACAGCCTACATTTAACAGTAGAAATGAAGGCCTGAGAATGATGTCCTCAAGTAGAACAGCACAATAGAAAGATTCAACCTGAAAGTCAGAAGACTTGGATCTTAGTCCAAATTCTATTTGTTCTGGTTTTTGTTGGTGGTGGTGGTGGGAGATTAATGTCTTCAGCCCTCGGATCTCCTTTCCTGTAAAATAGAAAATTATATGCCCCATCTGACCTACTTCACAAAGATATAACAACTATGGAAATTATACATGAGCCTATTTTTTTTTGATATTATCAGTCTTTTTATGTAAGCTATTCCAAAGATATTCGATAGCTATTTATTTTCAGGTTGTGTGTTTTTTTTTTTGTCTTCAACTTTAAAGTTCTTGGGTACATGTGCAGGATATGCACGTTTATTACATAGGTAAACGTGTGCCATTGTGGTCTGCTGCACAGATCAACCCGTCACCTAGCTATTAAGCCCAGCATCCATTAGCTCTTCTTTCTGATGCTTTTCCTCCTTCCACCCTCCATCCTCTGACAGGCCCCAGTGTGTGTTGTTCCCACCATATGTCCATGTGATCTCATCATTCACTACTGCTTGTAAGTGAGAACATGTGGTGTTAGGTTTTGTTCGTGGGTTAGTCTGCTGAAGATAATGGCTTCCAGCTCCATCCATGTCCTTGCAAAGGACATGATCTTATTCCTTTTTATGGCTGCATAGTATTCCATGGTATATATGTACCATATTTTTTCTTATCCAGTCTATCATTGATGGGCATTTGGGCTGATTCCATGTCTTTGCTGTTGTGACTAATGCTGCAATGAACATACAAATGCATGTATCTTTATAACAGAATGTTTTATATTCCCTTGGGCATATACTAAGGGAATATTGCTGGATCAAATGGTGTTTCTGTGTCTAGATCTTTGAGGAACTGACTGTGTGATCATATTTATAAAATGTAAATGACTGTCTTAGTTTGAATTCCCCTAGAAACAGATGCTGAGATAAGAATTTGAGTGCAATAGTTCACTTGGGAAATAATTCCAGGAAACACCACTCAGGGAGAGGGAAAAGAGGCAGCACTGGACATAATATCAAATAAATTCTCACCATATGCAACGGACTTTCTCTGGGTGGGAACTCTGGGAAGCAGCACAGGATACATACCGGGGTTCTCTCACTGTTGGTCCTGCTGAGCTCATTCACACCAACTCTCTTCAGCCATTGAGAAGGGTGTTCTGGGTGAGTGGAAATAAATACTTGATACTTTAGCCTACTACATGCAGAGACTGACTGGGTTCAGACAAAGTCAGAGAAAGCTGTTAGCCAAAGAGGTGTCAGTCCTGGGAGTTGGAAGGGGCTTGATGTGCACTTAAATGGCAACAGCCAGGTGGGTATGAGCCAAGCCCTGACCGCTCTGAGATAGAATCCAGGCTTTCTGGAACCTACTAAGATGATATTTCCTTGTTTTTTTTTTGTTTTTTTTTTTTTTAGTTAAAAAATACAATATAGAATAGAACACAGAAAATACAGCAAATATAAATTATGCAAAATTAACAAAGTTGATATATTTGTTGTTTCTTTTAAATATATTTTAAGGAAAAAAAAAAAAAAGAAAAACCCTTCATGATCAGCTGAACTTTCCTTTATGATCCTCCCAGTCCCTTCTCCTTTTCTCACTTCAGAATTGAAATTGCTATCATGAATTGGATGAAAACTGTTGCCTTTGAATTTTTACAAAAGTTTTCTCAAAAAAGTTTCTATAACTAACTTACACTGCTGTTCAGTTTGTTTTACAAATTAATGGGCATAAAATAAACTGTGTGCATCATTCTGCATACTTGTAACCTACACTCAACATTATTTTTGAAATCTGTTCATGTGGAAACATCTGTCTTCAATTGTTCTACAGCAAGAGTCAGCAAACATTTTCTCTAAAGGGCCAGATCATAAATATTTTAGACTTTGTGAGCTACATAATCTCTGTCACAACTACTCAACTCTGCCATTATGGCACAAGAGCAGCCATAGGCTACAAGGTTAATGAAGAAGCCTGTCTGTGTTCCAGTAAATCTTTACTGACAAAAAGTCAGTGGGCTGTGGTTCTGCTCTGCGGTATTTCATCACAAGAACATTCCATGTTGTATTTATCTATTTCTCAGCCATTTAGATAATTTCCAATATTTTGCAATTATAAATAATGATTCAAATAAACATTCTTATATATGTCTCCCTAAATAGCTATGTAAGAATTTCTCTAGGTGTTTACTTAAAAAATAGCATTACAGGTCATAGGTGATGTGCATTTTCAACTTTTCCAGATTTTGTCAAATTACCCTTGTTGTATCAATTTACATTCCAACCAAGTATAGAATTCCCGTTTCTTCATACTATTTGCAGAACTTCTTAGTCTTCATTTTTGATACTGTAGTATTCTGTCTGATGGCTGACGTAGTATTACCATTTTATTTTGCATTTCTTTGATTATTAGTGAGGAAGATCTTCCTCCCACTGCACTTTTACTGGCCATTGGATTCTCTCTTCTGTGAATGCGTTTATTTGCTTTGCCCGTGTTTTTCTATTAGATTGTTTTTCATTTCCCTATTGACACATAGAGTTCTTTGTTCATCTTGAATATTAATTTTTGGTATATATGTTGAAAATACGGTATCTTTTTCAGTCTGCCACTCAACTTGTATGCTTGCAATGATGTCTTTTACCATACAATCATTTTAGGTTTAGATGTAACCAACTTTTTCAATTTGTTCTATAAATTATGTTTTTGAGATGTTTTTTCAAAATCCTCAAGATAGTATAAAATATTCAAATCTTAGTTTACCTTTATCATAGTCCCTTCTTGGGGTCTATGTTTATTCACAGAGTCCTACGACAGTTCCTCCTTTACCTCGGGGCCCACAACCTCCACTTCCAGCCCTGTGAAGGTGCTGAAATCCAACTGCCCTCAGGGCATTTTCAGTCCTCAAAGACAGACAACTCCACTTCTCCAAGATCTGAGTTCCTTTCTCATGTTTAGCACCTGAGGATTCCTCTTTCTTCCTCGTAAGTTTGACTATATGTTTTTTGTTATATTTTACCAAGTATTTTTATGTTTTGGAGTAAGAATTGGAGCATTCCATTTCTGCTTGGGTCTACCAGATATTTGCAAGTCCCTGTCACAATCTGTTCACATTGTGCTTCTCCAAAGGGACACCAGACTCTGTACCTGCAAGATTCATAATAAAATTGGTACCCTGGAAATGCAGCTGGCAATATTAGCTCTACCTAGTACCACACTGTGGACCATTAAGCCTAAATTGTGAACTTCTTGAGGGAAGGGACAATACATTATATATCATTTTATCTCTAGCATCTATCACAGTGTATTAGTTGCTAATATATCACATATATAATACAATAATATGACATTGTCATAGGTACTTGAGAAATGTATACATAAAGAGTGCATGAAATAGAAAAATGTCAAGAAGCTTTATGGCGTCTACCTTGCAGAAGGGCATAAGAATAAATACAGTTTTTTCTAGACTGGCTACTAAGAATAAATTTACTTAACATTGTTCATTTACTATCTATTGTAAGTAAAATCCACCTCAGCTTTCTGGGATGATATAGAAAACAGCACAAATAATTTTACTCTGCAAAAGCCATAAACCCCTTGCTTTCTCATAAAAGAGCAAAGATAACACATAGGAAACATTGAAGAGAGTGTGTGTGTGTGTAGATATGTAATAGACTATAGTAACAGTTAAACTGCAAGCTCTATAAGAGTTTCAGGAATTTAGAGATCCTTATGGAAAGACATCTTAAAGGAGGAGAGATTCGGTCAGATTTACCTAGAATGGCAGTATTTGGATAAGCTCACCAGAGAGAGCTCCTGGCAGAGGTAATGTAACAGTACATGGTTAAAACTCAGCAGATAAAAACATTAGAATGTCATGGAGGTGATGTATTTCTGGCTTCACTGAAACTGCTGAATATTGCCCAGTCTTCTCTACTTTTGCAGCCATGTCTGGAAAGGGAGATAGTAAAGTATACCTATATACAAGTGAGACCTGGAAACACATTTTGTGGGAGATACAAAAAGGAGAGGTGAAGACTGCATCTCATAGGACATACACCTGGTGACTATAAAAGTCATTTTCGACATTTTTTTTTTTTTGTGATGGAGTCTCACTCTGTTGTCCAGGCTGGAGGGTAGTGGCACAATCTCGGTTCATTGCAACCTCTGCCTCCCCAATTCAAGTGATTCTCCTGCCTCAGCCTCCTGAGTAGCTGGTATTACAGGTGTGTACCACCACGCCTGGCTAACCTTTGTATTTTTGGTAGAGATGGGTTTTATCATGTTGGCCAGGCTGGTCTGGAATTCCTGAAACTGGGTGACCCACAACCTCTCTTTTTGCTTTTAGGCTGTATCCCAGTAGAAGACTCAAAGGCACTTCTGATTGTCTCTCCAGCATAGTGATTCTGGAGACTGAGATCTGTAGTATGCCCATATAGTGGAAACCATACAAGAATGCAAAGACTGAGCTATCAAACCTGCCAAGACATTGATGAATCTTGAATGAATATTGCTAAGAGATACATGAATGCTATATGATTCCAATTATATGACCAAGTGGAAGAGGCAGAACTATGGAGATGGTAAACGAATGAGTGGTTGCTAGAAGTTCCATAGGGGAAAGGAAAAGGGTTGAGTACATGAGCATAAACAATTTTTTTAGACTGGAAAAAAAGCTATACCATGTAACACTATAATGGTAGATACTTCCCACAATGTATTTGTCAAAATCCATAGGACTTTACAGCAAAATAGTAATTTATGCAAATATTTAAGCATATCTTAAGAGGTCTGGAAATCCCAGGATTGAATATAGAATGTGGCAAAATTATCTCACTGTATTGCAATTGTACAAAACAAGCTGACTGAGGAGCTAGGAGTAAAGGTGCTGACCTAAGTAACTTTGACAACGGGTGGAATCTATGAGACTAAAGGCTGAAAGAAGCACACAGAAGCGCTGCCCTGTGGCTGATAAAGTTGCTGCTTGGCAGGCATGTGGATTAACAATTCTAGAACCCCTATACATGTATACTAGAATTGAACAAAAACTAAATTAATTTAAATTAACGAATAAGCATGTAGAACTCACAAATATATTTCCTTGCTCTGTCAGCAGAGAGGGCCTAGAAGCAATGATATTCTGGGAGCAGAGAGCCTCCATAGCACCCAGATTTCTGTTTCTGATTAGTATTTTCTAATAAAATTCTCTGGTCTTTGGAGAAGCGGCCGATTGTAGGATGAGGACAGGAAATATTCAAGATGAACTTGAACTAATTTGTACTGCAAGAAAATAAGGAAGTGCTAAAAACCTCCACAATGATGGGGTATACCAAAGAACATAGGAGCTATCTGAAATGGCTCCCAGTGAAAGAAGTATTAGATTATGAACATGTAAAATAAGAATTCACAAACTCATACTGATATAGAAGGTTATGGAATACAAACTATCTATCTATCTGGAAACAGGTTAATAACCAGAATAGATAAGGAGCTCAATTCGGTAGCAAAAACAAAAAAACAAAAACCCAACAATAATTCAATTAAAGATGGGCAAAAGACCGGAATAGACATTTCTCAAAAGAAGACATTCAATTAAGCAACAGGGAGATGAAAAAATGCTCCACACCACCAGACATCAGGGAAATGTAAATCAAAACCACAACGAGATATGTCACCCCAGTTAGAATGGCTATCATCAAAACCACAAAAAATGAACAAACCCTAGTGAGGATGCGGAGACAAGGAAACCCTTACACAGTGTCGGTTGGAATGTAAATTAATACAGCCATTATGGAAAAGAGTATAGAGGCTCTTTAAAAAAATTACAACTACCACTGCTGGGTATACATCCAAAAGAAATGAAATCAGTAATATTGAAGAGATATCTGCACTCCCGTGTTTAGTGCAGCAATATTCACAGTAGCCAGGATATGGCATCAACTTAAGTATTCATCAATGGGTGAATGAAGAAAATCTGGTAGATATACACAATGGAATATTAAAATGAAATCCTGTAACTTGTAGCAACATAAATGGAACTGGAAGTCATTATGTTAAGTGAAACAAGCCAGGGACAGAAAAACAAATATGGCATGCTCTCATTCATATGTGGAAGTGGATCTCATGGAAGCAGAGGGTAGAATGGGGTTTATCAGAGGTGGGAAGGGAAGCAGAGGAGAGCAGAGATGAGGAGAAGTTGGTTAAGAAGTACAAAAATACAGTTAGAGAGAAGAAATAAGTTCTAGCATTAGTAGAGTAAGATAACTGTAGTTAAAAACAATATATTGTGTATTTTAAAATAGCTAGAATAGAAGATTTGTAATGTTCTCATCATGAAGACAAATGTTTGAAGTGATGGATATTTCATTTACCCTGATTTGATCATTACACATTGTATACAGGCATGAAAATATCACATGTACCCCCAAAATATGTACAATGGTATAGCAATAAAAACAAGGTTAGAAAAATAAAGAGGAGAAGAAATAAATGCCCCATACAGACTAAATCCAAATAATTACTGTATGTATTCTGCCCATAGGGAGATGGAACAGAACTCTCCACTTTTTAAGTGTGGGCTGTGCATGGTGCCCTCCTTCCAAAGAGTTCAGTATAAAAAAGAAAAACCTTGTAACTTAATAGAGGAGAAACCTGACAAACACTACCTCACCCAGGCGGTCAAGGTTAGCAACAGTGATGAGTCCTGTTGATTGTGATGTGATTAGAATGGCACTTCACTTCTGTGGACTTCCTTCCAAAAATTCACAGTACCAACCTAATCATGAGAAGAACATCACAAATCCCAAGTGAGGAACATTCTGCAAAATACCTGACCAGTACTGACCTCAAAACTGTCAAGGTCACCAAAAACAAGGAAAGTCTGAGAAAGTATCACAAGCAAGAGGAACCTAAGGCATCATGGTGACTAACGCATGATGTATGAATAGATATTGACTAACTAATAATAATGCACAGTCTTGGCTCATTAATTGTGGCCCATCTATCATAGCAATAGAAGATGTTAATAATAAGGAAAATTGAATGCAGCGTATATGGGAACTCTCTATTACCTTTCCAACTTTAGCATAAATCAAAAAACCATTCTGAAATAAAAGTTTTATTTAAAAACAAAAAGGGTTTTATAAAATTTCTATTACTTTAAAAAGTACCATTCCACCCTGGCTTAGCGGACCTTGTAATAACATTCTTTTTTACATAAAAGGTTATGTACTCCAGGGGTCTGACAGAAATTTACTATAACTTACGTTTAAATATATGCTCACTGTTTAAAATCAGAAATAAAACCAACGTGCTTTTAAAAATGCATTACGTAGCAAATTTCAACATTAGAATCAATTAATGTGTTATCCTGTCCCCATCAAATAGGTTCATCTTTGTGCAGTGCTTCCTCAGCCACCTCTATATAAGCAGAGGGTATTGTGATAATGCAAGGTAAGTTGCTTAAAAAAGAGTCACCAGGCCGGGCGTGGTGGTTAACGCCTGTAATCCCAGCACTTTGGGAGGCCGAGGCGGGTGGATCACGAGGTCAAGAGATCGAGACCATCCTGGTCAACATGGTGAAACCCCGTCTCTACTAAAAATACAAAAAATTAGCTGGGCATGGTGGCGCGTGCCTGTAATCCCAGCTACTCAGGAGGCTGAAGCAGGAGAATGGCCTGAACCCAGGAGGCGGAGGTTGCGGTGAGCCAAGATCGCGCCATTGCACTCCAGCCTGGGTAACAAGAGTGAAACTCCATCTCAAAAAAAAAAAAAAAAAAAAAAAAGAGTCACCATTTGCAGCTCCTTATCTGTGTGAACATGGACTCTCTCCAAGCTATGTAAGCAAAAGCCATGATAGATACTGGCTGCAGATTCATTTATCATCAACTTTCTGGTATAATCTCAATTTTAAATTGTTTGTGTTTATTGAAACAACTTCATGAAGTGACTTTAAAAAATATAATGTAAAATATGTCCTATAATTTCAATAAGTTATGAAGTATATTTATATTAATACATATTATTGTTTAATATCCTGGCATGCTATTTTATATACTGGTTTTATGTATTATATTATTTAACTATGAGAAACATTTCTTTTTTTTTTTTAAGAAAAAGTCTTAAAAGCTACTTCACTACAACAAAACCTATTCTCTACTGCAGTCAGGAATTGATACAATAAACAATTCATTTATGACCCTTGTCACATATGAGTGTTTTCATTCAAAATTCTCCAAGTTCAGAATTAAAGCTTACACACAAAAAGAAAGAGATGGAAACTTAGTAAGCAAGATAGCACAGACACCCAAGCCAATTACTGTAGGATAGGTTTTCTGATAGGAGAGGTAAAAGGATAGGAAAAGGCCTATTGTGACATGTTGGTGGATGTTTTTTATACCTAACAATATCTGATGAATCACTCTGTGAGCCTCAGTTAATGTGTTGTCTATATGTAGATATGAAAATACCTGACTTGCCTAAAAGAGAAAGGGTGGGGACATCAACGGCCCTGAGACTCTCTTATGGTTCTAAGATCAAAAATGTTTTTTGCTTTTATCCAGTTTACCAAATGATCAAGCATAAAGAATTGTGTTTGTTTCATGCCATTCTAATTGAACAAGTTGTTTTAGTTCTTCTGTTTCCTATTTTCTCATCTATTGTATTTTTTCTACATCCTTTACTCTTTTCAGCAATCCCAAATGCTCCCAATCCTAATGAGTTGCATCCCCCAATTCTATTGGTCCACATTTTTGTTTGAAAGTCAGACATGATTTTTGGCCTGTGTAATATTTGAGAATTGATTTTCCCCTTCCTATCTCCATGGCATAGCTGTCTCCTAGATTCTCCTGCATCTCTGGCTGTTCCTTTGCTGTTCTCTGGGGTTCCTAGCTCCCTAGGGCCCGTTTTGATTTCCTACTCTTCTTACTTTTCACACTGTCCTTACTTTTCACACATAATCAGTGCCAGGGGCTCAACTATTAGGCAGCATGCAGATAAATCCAGAAGCCCAGATTTTAGGTCAGGATTTCTCTAGTGAATTCCAAGTCTTTATTCAAGTCTGCTCAACTCTTCCACTTAGTTGTCTCACAGGTATTTCAAATTCTTCATGTCTGAAACTGATCACATCATACCCACACTCAATTCCCAGCATGTTATATATCCCTCACCTAGCAAACCTGAAGCCTAGGAGCATTTTAGAATAAATTAGCCCAATCCCGTGTAAAGTTACTATGACATCTGTTTTGCTGCTCCTGCATCTCCATTTCCAGACCCATAGTTTAACACTCTTATTATTCTCACCTGGATTGATCTTTCTTTTTTTTTAAAAAAAAAAATATTTTATTGCACTTTAGGTTCTGAGGTACATGTGCAAAACATGCAGGATCATTGCATAGGTACATACATGGCAAGGTGGTTTGCTGCCTCCATCCCCCCATCACCTATATCTGGCATTTCTCCCCAAGTTATCCCTCCCCAACCTCCCCACCCACAGCTGTCCCTCCCTTAGCCACCGCCAACAGAGCCCAGTGTGTGATGCTCCCCTCCCTGTGTCCATGTGTTCTCATTGTTTAACACCCGCCTATGAGTGAGAACATGCGGTGTTTGTTTTTCTGTTCTTGTGTCAGTTTGCTGAGAATGATGGTTTCCAGATTCATCCATGTCCCTACAAAGAACACTAACTCATCGTTTTTTATGGCTGCATGGTATTCCATGGTGTGTATGTGCCACATTTTCCTTGTCCAGTCTATCATCAATGGACATTTGGGTTGGTTCCAGGTCTTTGCTATTGTAAACAGTGCTGCAATGAAACATACATGTGCATATGTCTTTATAGTAGAATGATCTATAATGCTTTAGATATATACTCAGTAATGGGATTGCTGGCTCAAATGGAATTTCTGTTTCTAGGTCCTTGAGGAATCCCCACACTGTCTTCCACAATGGTTGAACTAATTTACACTCCCACCAACAGTGTAAAAGTGTTCCTATTTCTCCACAGCCTCTCCAGCATCTGTTGTCTCCAGAATTTTTAATGATCGCCAGTCTCAGTCATGAGATAGTATCTCAATGTGGTTTTGATTTGCATTTCTCTAATGACCAGTGATGATGAGTATTTTTTCGTATGTTTGTTGGCCTCAAAAATGTCTTCTATTGAAAAGTGTCTGTTCATGTCCTTCACCCACTTGTGAATGGGTTTGTTTGTTTTTTTCTTGTAAATCTGTTTTAGTTCTTTGTAGATTCTGGATATTAGCCCTTTGTCAGATGGGTAGATTGCAAAAATTTTTCCCCATTCTGTTGGTTGCTGGTTCACTCTAATGATTATTTCTTTTGCTGTGCAGAAGCTCTTAAGTTTAATTAGATCCCATTTGTCTATTTTGGCTTTTGTTGCCATTGCTTTTGGTGTTTTAGTCATGAAATCCTTGTTTATGCCTATGTCCTGAATGGTTTTGCCTAGGTTTTCTTCTAGGGTTTTTATGGTGTTAGGCCTCATGTTTAAGTCTTTAATCCATCTGGAGTTAATTTTAGTATAAGGTGTCAGAAAGGGGTCCAGTGTCTGCTTTCTGCACATGGCTAGCTAGTTTTCCCAACACCATTTATTAAACAGGGAATCCTTTCCCTATTTCTTGTTTTTGTCAGGTTTGTCAAAGATCAGATGGTAGTAGGTGTGTGGCATTGCCTCCGAGGCCTCTGTTCTGTTCCATTGGTTTATATCTCTGTTTTGGTACCAGTACCATGCTGTTTTGATTACTGTAGCCTTGTAGTATAGTTTGAAGTCAGGAGCATGATGCTTCTTTTTGCTTAGAATTGACTTGGCTATGTAGGTTCTCTTTTGGTTTCATATGAAGTTTAAGGTGTTTTTTTCCAGTTCTGTGAAAAGGGTCATAGGTAGCTTGACGGGGATAGCATTTAATCTATAAATTACTTTGGGCAGTATGGCCATCTTCACAATATTGATTCTTCCTAACCGTGAGCCTGGAATGTTTTTCCATCTGTTTCTGTCCTCTCTTATTTCCTTGAGCAATGGTTTGTAATTCTCCTTGAAGAGGTCCTTTACATCCTTGGTTAGTTAGGTATTTTATTCTTTTTGTAGCAATTGTGAATGGGAGTTCCCCCTTGATTTGGCTCTCTGTTAGTCTGCTATTGGTGTATAGGAATGATTGTGATTTCTGCACATTGATTTTGTATCCTGAGACTTTGCTAAAGTTTCTTATCAGTTTCAGGAGAGTTTGGGCTGAGACGATGGGGTCTTCTAAATATACAATCATGTCATCTGCACATAGAGACAATTTGACTTTCTCCTTTCCTAATTGAATACACTTTATTTTTTTTTTCTTGCCTGATTGCTCTGGCTAGAACTTCCAATACTATATTGAATAGGAATGGTGAGAGAAGGCATCCTTGTCTAGTGCCAGATTTCAAAGGGAATACTTCCAGTTTTTACCCATTCAGTAAGATACTGGCTGTGGGTTTGTCATAAATAGCTTTAATTATTTTGAGATAGGTTCCATCAATACCTAGTTTATTGAGAGCTTTTAGCATAAAGGGCTGTTGAATTTTATCAGAGGCCTTCTCTGTATCTATTGAGAAAATCATGTGGTTTTTGTCTTTGGTCCTGTTTATGTGGTGAATTATGTTTATAGACTTGTGTATGTTGAACCAGCCTTGCGTCCCCAGGATGAAGCCTGCTTGATCGTGACGGATAAGCTTTTAGATGTGCTGTTGCAATTGGTTTGCCAGTATTTTATTGACAATTTTTACATCTATGTTCATCATGGATATTGGCCTGAAGTTTTCTTTTTTTGTTGAGTCTCTGCTGGGTTTTGGTATCCGGATGATGTTGGTCTCATAAAATGATTTGGGAAGGATTTCCTCTTTTTGTATGTTTGGAATAGTTTCAGAAGGAGTGGTACCAGCTCCTCTTTGTATGTCTGGTAGAATTTGGCTGTGAACCCATCTGGACCCGGGCTTTTTTTTTTGGTTGGTAGGCTATTAATTGCTGCCTCAAGTTCAGTCCTTGTTATTGGTCTATTCAAGGTTTTGACTTCTTCCTGGTTTAGTCTTGGGAGGGTGCAAGTGTCCAGGAATTTATCCATTTCTTCCGGGTTTACTGGTTTATGTGCATAGAGTTTGTAGTAATCTCTGACGGTAGTTTATATTTCTGTGGAATCAGTGGTGATATCCCATTTATTGTTTTTTATTGCATCTATTTGATTCTTCTATCTTTTCATTTTTATTAATCTGACTAGTGGTCTGTCTATTTTGTTGATCTTTTCAAAAGACCAGCTCCTGGATTTATTGATTTTTTGAAGGGTTTTTTGTGTTTCTATCTTCTTTAGTTTTGCTCTGATCTTAGTTATTTCTTGTCTTCTGCTAGCTTTTGAGTTTTTTTATCTTGCTCCTCTAGCTGTTTCAATTTTGATGATAGGGTATTGATTTTAGATCTCTCCTTGCTTCTCATATGGGCATTTATTGCTATAAATTTTCCTCTAGACACTGCTTTAAATGTGTCCTAGAGATTCTGGTACGTTGTGTCTTCATTCTCGTTGGCTTTGAAGGACATCTTTATTTCTGCCTTCATTTCATTGTTTATATCACCTAGATCTTTCAATTAGTTTCTCTGTTTCCAGTCAGGCCTCCCCTTTAATCCACCTTTCTCTGTTAGCAAAGGAATTTTTCTAAAACATAAGCCATTTCTTAATAACATCCAGCAACAGGATATTTTAGAATAGTCATTTCTTATCTTAAGACATAAAATCATCATCGCATTGCTATATGTGGCATGTACCAAGACTCCACCACTTCTCTGTCATTTTTAGAAAATAGTTTTTTATTTCTATTTTTAAATCAACACATAATAATTGTACGTATTTATATAGTAATATGATGTTTTGATACATGCAATGCAGAGTGATAAGACCAGGGTAGTCAGCATCTCCACCATCTGAAATATTTATCATTTCCTTGTTTTGGGAACATTCAATATCCTCTCTTCTAGCTATTTAAAAATACACAATATATTTGAAACATGTTCCTTCTGTCTGAGATCTCTTTCTACTCTCCTTTTTCATCATCTAGCCTTTCCTAACTGGCCCCATCTTGTTTATTTATTTAATTTATTATTTCTCTCACATGTCTTTTACCAAAGTAAAGCATAACCACTCATGTACTTATTTTAACTCTTCATTAGACTGTAAGTTCCTTGATGTCTGGATGACACAAATAGGCACATTATTATTTTTAAAAAAGAAGCACATCACATACTGTACAATTTATCACCTCAATTTATCGACTTCAATGAGTCCTGATTTTCTTTTTTTTCTGGAGGGAACAATTTGTAACCAAACAGCTTTTATTTAGTTAGCCAAGCAATAATAATGGAAGGAAAAAATAAATGAATTCACCCTGCTACTAATAGAAAAGTTGATCTTGTATATGATAGACGGTCACTAATAAAATTCCCTGTTCAGTATTCTGAATTTTAATCAACTTGTGGAAGTGGAGGCAAGAGAAAAAGATGACTTTGTCCCATATGTCAAAGCTATTCTCAGAAGAAGCCAATAAGCAGCAGCTATTTGGGAGTTATAATGGGCAGGAAGAGGTCAAAAGCTGAGAGAGAAAGAGATGATTTTTTAAAAGTCAGAAGCCTTTAATTTTAATGGTCATTTTTTACTGACAAGACCACTGTGGTCTTTCTACTAGACTATGTGCAGCTTGTGATTGACAGAAGCAAAGAAGACTATGAGAGGGAGCGACCTGGCTAAAGAAAACTTAAAAAATTGAAGGTGCCACTTAAAACTGGTTTTTAAGCTGTTTAAGCTATTGACCTATTGAATATAGGTCAGTATTAATAATTGTTAATAATTTACTGACAAATGAAGGGCTATAAAAAGAACATATTTAGTATACTCATCCAAAAATATATCCAAAAGCATATGAAGTAGAATACTTTGTATATTACTAGAAGTGTCATATTTATTATAATTATTATTATAAATAAAAGGCTACCTTGAACACTATAGTCTATGAAGAAGAAAAGTAATCCATGAAAAGATACAAATCACTTAGGTTATAAATACTTAGGAGAATAAATGGTACTAGGATATATATGTGTGTATATATATAAAATATATATTATGTGTATATAATATATAAATTTCAAAGACTAAAGAGTATATATCCATACATTTGTATGGATATATATATTTATTATATATATATATATATTCTCTCTCTATATATATATAAATATATGCTTCAGTCTTTGAGGCTGTCTTATGATGAACAAAGGTTCTTATTTTAATGACTTATTTAAAGGCAATTTCTACCTTTATAGTTAATGCTTTTTGTACTGTTTAAAAAAATCTTAGTGTATTCCAAGGTCATATTCTCTTATGCAGCCTTGCAAAAGCCTTTTCCTTCTTCCCTTCTTTCCTTCTTTCCTTCCTTCCTTCCTTCCTTCCTTCCTTCCTTCCTTCCTTCCTTCCTTCCTTCCTTCCTTCCTTCCCTTCCCTTCCCTTCCCTTCCCTTCCCCTCCCCTCCCCTCACTTCCCTCTCTCTCTCTGTCTCTCTCTCTCTTTCTCTCTCTCTCTTTTGACAGAGTTTTGCTTTTGTTGCCCAGGCTGGAGTGTAATGGCCTGATTTCAGCTCATGGCAACCTTGGCCTCCCAGGTTTAAGTGATTCTCCTGCCTCAGCCTCCTGAGTAGCTGGGATTACAGGCATGCACTACCTACCATGTCTGGCTAATTTTTTGGATTTTTAGTAGAGATGGGATTTTTCCATGTTGGTCAGGCTGGTTTCAAACTCCCTATCTCAAGTGATCCACCTGCCTCGACCTGCCAAAGTGCTGGGATTACAGGCGTGAGCCACTACGCTCGGCCGTCTTTCTTAATTTGACTTCAATTCATCAAAAATTGCTTTTGCGAATGGTATGAAGTAGGTTCCTACACAGATATTTAACTGGCTCGGCACCATTTATTGGAAAGACCATTGTTTTCCTACAGTCCTGCAGGGGCATTCTTGTAATAAACCAAATGTCTGTAGGTGTGGGTCTATTTCTAGGCATTCTCTTCCGGCTTATTGTTTCATATTTTCATCCTTGCACCATCACTGTGCTATCTTAATTACCATAGCTTTAAAGATTTCTGGCAATGGAGGTGCTTCCACGTGGTCTTCTTCATGATCATTTTGGCTAGTTTTCAAGTTTCATGTATATTTCTACCCTCAAACTTTGCTAGGACATTTATTAGCATTACAGTGAATCTGGGGACATATCTAAATATTGGAGACATATCTGATTAATGAATCAATTAATTAACATATCTGAATATTGACTCTGTTAGTACTGAATACCTAAATAGGGGTGTTGAATGATAGCAGGTTTTCTGCCTCTCTCCTCCTATCTTTGACTCCTATTAGCAACAGAGAAATCTCAATGCTTATATTAATACAAAAGTTGTATTTTGTCCTTCCCAATCTCCATTCTTTTTCCTTCATGTCCTCCGGGTCTTTCCTGATTTCCACCTGTCTCCAGCAACCATGGTTTTCTTGCCCTTCCTCAAACAGTTCAGGAATGCTCCCACCCCAAAGCCTGCATGGACTCTTTTCTCTCCACTGACACCCTCACTCCACAGTTGCATAAGCTTTTCTCCCTCTTCAAATTTTATTCAAGTTTTTATTAAAAAATAACTCCTCTGACAAATTAGAAGTGAAAGGGAATTTCTTCCATTTGGAAATAAGTATCTGCTCAAAACCGTTAGTAATCATCATAGGTAACAGTGCAATAGCAAACACTTTCCATTTGGGATTGATATGAGACAAACAGGTCGACTAACATCATTTATTTCAGAATTGTGTTAGAAGTTCTAATATAGGCAATAAGGCAAGCAAAGATATCAAATTTATAAGGATTGACAACAAAGAAATAAAAGTTATTACTCACAAATCACAAGATTGTGCCAGCAGAAAACCCAAAAATTCTACAGATAAACCGTTAGAATGTAAATGTTGTTTCCCAACATCACCTTATACAAGCTGATAATATCAAATTATTTGTATTTCTATGATTCATCAGGAATAAGTTTGAATCATAAACAGGATACCATATATGGTAGCAAAAAGTAATTCAGAAATAAATTTAATGGCCAGAAGATCTCTACAGAGAAAATTATGAAACATTATTGAGATAAAGAATATCTAAATAGAGAAATACATCATTCTCTATTGGTTCAAATTTAATACATTTTAAAAGTGGAGAAGACAAACGAAAGTAAAAATCTACAAGAACAAAAGTAGGTTTTGGAAACCTTAGTAACAAGGATAAACCCCCAGCAACATTAATCGAGGAAAAACTGAGAGAGAAGACACAATGACCAATATCAGAAATGAAATAGACGACTTCACCAGGGATCCCCTAGATATTAAAATGACAATAACAAAACACTATGAACTACTTTATGGCAACAAATTAGACAATTTAAATGAAACTAACAAGTTTCTTTAAAAACAATTTACCAGCTCCCACGAAATGGATACAGAAATAAATGAAAAGTCTGTATATCTCCATATCTGTTAAAGACATTGAAATTTTAATTAAAATTGTCCCCAAAGAATGGCTTTAATGGTAAATTCTAAGGAACATTCAAGAAAGAAACAATGCCAACCTTATGCAGACTCTACTGATAATTAAGAGGCAGGAACAACATTTTCTTATTTGTCTGGAAGACTACCAAAGACATTTTTAAAAGAGAGACCACTATGTCTCATGAATAGAGATGCAAGAATCTTCTTTAGATTCTTTATATTTCCTTAGAAATATAAAGAATCATATCCAGGAAGATATTTAAAAAAGTATTTTGAATACAAATACAAATAAAATATTTAATAGATATTTCATACTATTTGAATGTATAATCGATTTAAAATTTTGATAATTAGCATATTAAATTTAACAAATTGAATCATATTTAAAGTATTTAACTATTGAGTATTAAAATTTATAATATATCTAAAATGTTTAATAATAAATATAATGCATAACAGTTTTAAATACGTGGAATACAGTATTGTAAGTGAATATTCTCAGGAATATGTTTAACATTCAAGAACTAATAAACATAATTCATTGAACTACTAATAGAGGAAAACTTCATATTATTCTCTCAAGAGATATAGAAAAAAGCATGAAAACATTCAATTCCCATTCGTGACACAAGAAAAAATAACTTCCAGCAATTCAGTAATAGACGGAAAGATCCTCGATCTCATAAAGTATATCTACAGAAATCCTACGGCTACAACTAGACATAATTGTGAAATAGTTAACACTTTTACCCTAAAATCAGAAGTGAGACAGGATTTCTTTCTCATCAATTCTACTCAAAATTGCCTTGGAGGTCCTTGCTAATGAAATAAGAAATAGAGTAAATAAATAGAAAAATAAATGATAGTATTACATTATTTATCATTGCATAAATTCATTATGCAGTATATGTGTATATATGTTATATATATGCTGTATACACACACATATACATACACACACACTGTCTTTATTCAGAGATTACATGGTTGTATTGCTAGAAAATCCTGAGAGATCTGCAAAATAAATATTAAGACTAATAAGTGATTACAACAAGATCACAGGAGACAAATTCTACCATATGAAAATATAAATTGAATTTTTATAAACTATTCACAGAAAAACATAAATGGAATTTAAAAGCAGTATGTATAACAGCATAACAAATTTAGGGCTGTGAGGAAAAAAAAATCACTAAATTTAATAACTGCAAGATTTCTACACTGAAAACTACAAAACATTACTAAGAACCATTTAAGAAGATTGAATAAATGGAAACATACTTGTGGGTTGAAAGACTCAGTTTTATTAAAATATTAATTCTCTTCAAATTAGTTGAACAATTCAATACAATCCCAACCAACATTTAATAAGGCTTTTAGAAATGATTGAAAAGCTGATTCTAAAATTGATATGAAAATGCAAGTGAGCTAGAAAAGTCAGAGTTCTTGAAAAGCAAGTATGAAATTGCAGCTCTTATGCTATTAGATTGCAAGACTTGGTATAAAGCCACAGTTATCAAGGCCGAGTGACAACAGTCTATAGAAATGAACGGACACATTTATGGTCAGTTAACTTTTCTACAGGAAATTGAGTGGGGGAAATAATTGGTTGTCTTTCAACAAATTAATCTATACATAGAAAGCAATTCTAATTAAGACTCAAATGAAATTTGATAAACTGATTCTAAAGTTTGCTTAGAAGAGAAGATGCAGGAAAATGGTCACGAAAATTTAGATAGTTAAAAGCAATATAGTAAGAATTTGTTTTGTCAAATACTAAAAGACATTTTAAAGCATTAATAATTGATATAGTTTGATTTACATAGACCGAGAAAATTAATGAAAAATATTAGAGAATGTCTATAAAATTGTATTTTTTAAAATATCAGAACAATAAAGAAAAGATGGTTTCAGGACAAGTAACTCTCTATTTGGGAAAAGAAAATTTGATCCCTAAGCCGTAATATATATACAAATATATTTTATGAATGTTAAAAAAAGAAAAGAAACAGACACATTCTTAAAACATGTCTAACAAGCTGTTGTAAATAAATAAGAAAGTGCCCAAAAAGTTATTATAAAATAAATGAAGATTATAAGTAGGCAGAAGAAATAGAAATAAAACTATAAACAAATGAAATAAGCTTATTCTCCTCCCTCAAAAGTTTCCATGGCCCCTGGGTTTGGTCCTAAATGATGATTAGGGATTTGTAAACTGAACAAGATGAAATAGGGTGAGGTAAGCTATTCCAGGGACAGTAGCCAGGATAAGCAAATGAAGCCAACAATAAAAGTACATGGTGGTGCAAGGTGGGTACAATTTAGGTAATTAGAGTTTATCCTTAAGCACCTGGGAAACATGAAGTGTCTTATCAGGAGAGGGATATTTAGATTTGTAATATTAGCAAAGTTACTCCCACAGCAGTGGAATTTGAATTTGTGTCTGAAGAGATGCAAATGTGGAGACTATTTGTGTGACTAGAGCACTAATGCAGGTGTGATAAAGTCCTGAATTATAGCAGCAATCAGTATTGTTGAGGTTGAGAAAGGAAGGTTGCAGTTGTTGAAACTCAGTGACTATGAGTACTGAGAGCTGAGGGGGGGGGGGGGAGAGAGAGAGAGAGAGAGAGAGAGAGAGAGACAGAGAGAGAGAGAGAGAGAGAGAGAGAGAGAGAGAGAGAGAGACAGAGACAGAGACAGAGACAGAGACAGACTGGGGATTGCTCCCAGATTTTTCTTTGAGAGTGCCAATTGCTGAAACAGACGTTCCAGGAGAAGTACGCTTGCTAGGTTGTGAGTGGTGATGATGAGTTTAGATTTGGCCGTATCTAGTCGGATGTGTGGAAACACGCTGATCACTCAGCGTGAAGGCTTTTCACCTCTCATCTATGAAAGCAAAACGAAGATGGTAATGAATTTGAAGTGACTCATCAATAACCTCAGTGAGCTGGGGAGTAGTCCCATGACCATTACAGTGCATATGATACCTACTAAGTTAAAACCTTATGAAATTGCAATATTGGGCCATTTTTGTTTTATAAGACAGTTTCACAGGGTTGATCACATAGTTTGCTGGCTTTGGGAAGAAACTTATGAGGCATCTTCCTTAGATAGACAAAGGAAATAAGGATAATTGTCAAGTGTTGAAAATAATATTTTAAGAGAAACAAAATGTGACAAAATGTATCACCAAAAACATCTGCCTTATGTTAGCTGACTTACAGGTCTCACTCCCCAATCTCTTGGTATATATTAGTGGTACCCGAATAAGCCCGTAGAGAGCTTGGACCCGGGAGGCAGTAGGGATTTATCAGGACTTGACACCCAAGAACTCGGCTGGGGCAACTGGATCCTATCACCCTTATTTCTCCTGAAACATAGCAGTCACCACACTATGCACCAACTCCTGAAAGTTTAAAGAAAAAGCAGCACCTGATCTAATAACTCCTCAAAATATCATTTACCTTTCGTGTAATTTAAACTGAAGAATTTTTCTTTGTTAAATAAAAGGAGGAGCAAAACATTTTGGGGCTTTTCAAATAGAAAGAAAAAAATACATGAAGGAATATTATTTCTCCTGGTGACTGATGCCAGGAACATTTTGTTTTGATAAGTTCAATTCTATCATCATTATATTAAGTCAAAATAGAGCTTTTGACTGAGTTATACATTTCTCCCCTAAGCTGCTCCTGCTCTCTGAAACTGAGATACTTTCAGATCAAAATTGTCTTTCAGATTTATACCGACATTAGTATAAACTAAATGAAGAAAAATGAAAATATATTCATGCAGCTGTTTCTGCATATCACCTTCAATCTTCCATGCACTTTAAAGTATGTGCTTCTCAAAGAGGAAGAAAGAGAGAGAGAGAGAGGGGAGAGGTCTATTTTTGCTTTATGTGAATATAAAAGTAATTTGTTGCCATGGTGATATATTTTTTCCATCCTGTATTTTTCGAACACAGCCTTTGCTTCAGGTTTGGGCAAACAGTCACTCTCGCTGTTCTCCGTTTACGGTGTCACGCTCCACTGACCACTGCAGGTCAAGCAGAAGCTCGTCTACAAGATCAAACATCACATTTGACAGAAATTTTTATTATTTGGTGCTTGTATCAGCATAAGCCTCTTGACAGAGTCAGGGAGAGGGCATTTCAGATTCCTGAGACCCTTCATTTGACAACTGCTAAAGTTTAGTGTTCCATTTTCCATGTCTTTCTTTGCAAAAGAATCACTGCTTATTTTAACCCTGTGCAATCCGAACTGGTCAATATTCACCTAGCATTACATTCAGCAGTTAGCCAGTCTACAGAGATTGTCTATGGACATACACAAAACATACATAGACTGTTTTGTTTACTGAAAAGTTGCTACTAAATTTTAGTAGCTAACAACGTTTTGGTTGCTTTGTAAACAAACAAAAATCAGAGGTTTACTTGTTTTCTATTTAAGGAAGGTATAGCAGAAGAAATAAACAGCTTGAAGAATCAGTTCATAAGCCCCAAGAAATTAAATAAATAAACAATTAAGGGAAATTGCCTTAAAGACACGGCAGATTAAGAAAGATGGGAAAAAGTAGGTGTCATCAGAGAATATGTTAGTTCAGGTTCTGGAGATGTACTTTCTATATGGTGGTGGTAGGAGGTAGGGAAGGCGGGGCAACGGGTGGAGAAGAGAACCAAGCAAGGTAGACAGCTAGCAGCAAACACAGGCCATTGTACACTAGGTGAGCAGTTTTAGTTCTAATACTAATTAAAACAACAAACCAACATTGCTGACCAAAGGCAAGGGTCACTTATAAGTTCATCTGTATAGTCTGTTCTTGGATAGGACAAAAGGTATGAATTCTCAAAAATAGATTATTCATAAATAAGTTAAATATTTTTTGGACATGTACTTGGGAAAGCACTATGTTAGCCTTGATAAAGGTAAACATAGAATCAACTGAATCAACATGAGATAATGTCAACATGAAAATGTAGCTAATTATACAAAAGCCACATTAAGTATTCAGAGAGGTTAGGCTTACTGCAGTTTCAAGGCAAAGAACCAGAGACCACAATCAGGCTAGCTTTTGAACAGGCTGAATTTAGAGAGATGCAAAGAAGAGGGAAAAGGAACCCCTCTTCTCCTCTGAGTGCCCACCAGTGGATCTTACACACAAAGAAAGTAGTTGAATGGAATAGAGTTGAACTGGACATCATGTCTTAGAGTCAAGGTTGAAATAAGCTTCTTACCTTCTACTCTGAATCCTACTGGGCCTGCAAAACAGATTCAAAACTTCTGTGCCCCCTCAGCTGGAGGAAGGAGGACCTCAAAATGCCTTACACAGTCATTTAGGGGCAGGAAAGGAAGAGGTTATCTCTCAATAACAGGCTCGTGTGTGACAGAGTACTGAGAGTGAAAAAGAAAACGTGCACCTGTTCTGGCTCTAGGCACCATCACTATGACCACCAATAAAATGGTTCATGGATGACAATTGCTAACAACATTCACCATTGTCATTTCCTCTGTGAGGAGTGTGATCATCAGAGAGGTTGTGAGCTTTACTATTGATGCTTTCCTAGGTAGAGAGCAGGGATTTGGGGTGTTTCCCTCCAAGAGTGGAGGCAGGAAAAAGGAAAAGAAGAGTAGCCGCTCTCTCTTCTCTCCCTACCCTCATTCCTGCCTTAAGCTAAGCTCTAAGGCAGGTTTTGTCCATATGCCACCTAGGTGGATCTTCAGAGTAACTGAATGATGAGGTGTAATTGGTTCTGCGTTGGTCTCTGATTCTTTACCTTGAAACTGCAAAAGAACCACTTAGGAGCTGGAGTGAAGGAATTTACCCAAAATTAAATGACAAGTAAGTGAGGACACCCAATATTTAAATTCATACTCATAAGTCCAAAATCCATACTTTATATCCATGTACACACCAGTGAGGTCCAGCTGAAGGCAGAAAACCTGTAGGAGACAGTGAGAGCTAATCTGCAAAGGCTCAAAGCAAGACTAAGGAACTTAAACTTGTCTTTCAGTCACTCAGAAGCATCTGAACCATTTGTTTTTGAGCACAGGAATGACTCAGTACAGCACTTCAACTGATTTTGGGTAAAATTCAGCCCATAATGCATATAATTGCATGAAAATAAGCCATGTTGTAATTAAAAGCTGTTAACAATAATTTCAAAATAGATTGGGAGGTTGTGAATGATTCATCATTGTATGGTTTGCTGTTGCTCACAACAAAGTATCCTTAAATTCACTGACCTGAACCCACCGTCATTTATGACTGTTTATATATCAGCAGGGTGGCTGGGCTCGGCTGGGCGGTTTTACTTTAAGCGCAGGTTGCTGGGCAGCTCTGTTTCTCACTGTACCTTTGTGGGCTGCATGGGATGGCTGTGCTTCGTGTGCCTTTCATCTTCCTTGGATCGATGATTTAGACAAGAAATGTTCTTCTCATTGTGATGGGCATGGTCCCAGAGAGCAAGCAGAAACTCACAGACCTTGGAAGTTCTGGGTTTCCATATGGTTCCCTCACTGTCTCTTCTATCTCAGTTTATTGAACAACGTAAATCACTTGGCTAAACTTAAACTTGAAGAAGCAGAGAAATATCCTCCATCCTTTTCTTGGGAGGAACTGAAAAGTCACACATGTCAAAGGGCATAACTATAAGGAGGGGTGAAGAATGGGGCTAAAAATAAAATCATCGTCATGATCATGAATTACCACTGTATCAAGTACTGAGTGGTTCTGAATTTATAGGTCATATTTGAGAGGTTATTTTCAGTTAAATCCAAAGATAATAATACAATAAGAAGAGTAAAATTTACTTTGCTGTCTCTGAGGCCTTAATTTCCTCATATATAAAATGAAAACTGTGGACCAGGTAATCCTTATGGGTCCTTTGAACTCTATGATCCTAGGCTTCTAGACTTATACTGCTTTAAATAATAAATGTACAGACATGGTCAAAAAATTTTCCGATTGAATGTATAGTCTATAACAACTTAATGGAGAAATATTTAGAAAAACTGTATACTGGCCAGGCACAGTGGCTCACGCCTATAATCCCAACACTTTGGGAGGCTGAGGCAGGTGAATCACAAGGTCAAGAGATCAAGACCATCTTGGCCAACATGGTGAAACCCTGTCTCTACTAAAATTACAAAAATTGGCTGAGCATGGTGGAGCATGCCTATAGTTCCAGCTACTCAGGAAGCTGAGGCTGGAGAATCTCTTGAACCCAGGAGGCAGAGGTTGCAGTGAGCCAATGTCATGCCACCATACTCCAGCCTGGTGACAGAGAGAGACTCTGTCCCCCACAAAAGAAAGAAGAAAAAAAAAAGAAAGAAAGAAAAACTGTATATGAAAATTTGGAGGAATTCCAATTATACTCTTCACAGGGCAATCACAACTAAGACTTTGGAGTCACCTATTCCTAAGTACATATTTAATATCAACTTTGCATGAAGGAAAATATGGATGGAATATTATTATTGTGAAGCCCAATAGTTCAAAAGTTCTCTTTTAGCAAACATTTATAGAATTTTTGAGCATTACTTGAAGTAGCAGAACATCTAGAAAATACATCTGTGCAATCTCAACGTGAAGTTTTTTATAGCTCTGGAACCCCCTCCTTCTTCCCAAACCTCCCTTATTATTGTGATTATGTTAGATACATTGTCTCACTCTGTTGCCCAGAGTGCAGTGTGGCTTGACCATAGCCCACTGCAGCCTCAGACTCCCGGGCTCAAATGATCCTCCCACCTCAGCCTCCTGAGTAGCTGGGACTACAGGCATGCACCACCACCCCTAGCTAATTATCTTATTATTTGTAGAGGTGGGATCTCACTATGTTGCCCAGGCTGGTCTCTAACTCCTGGGCTCAAGCAATTATCCTGCCTCAGCTTCCCAAAACATTGGGATTAAGGCATGGGCCACTGTGCCAGGCCCAAAACCTCTCCCTGACAGCAAGGACCGCTACTCCTGGGGATTTTCTGACATGGTGGAGATAGGGGAGCGATGGGAAGGAAGCCTAGTGCAGGGATCATGCGGGGAGCTTCTGCTGCCCGTGCACCACTGCTTCATCAGACTACACTGACGGGGTCATCGCATGAAATACTGTGTCTGTCAGCTGCCACCTCTTCTCATTGCAGCTGTGCAGTTCCTTCCATGCACTCCTCTTGTTTCCTTCCATCATTCCTTAATTTTTATTTACTTTATAGGAAATGTGACCTCTCAGTTGGAGTTTCTTGAGTGGCTATCTTGCCCTCACATGACCTTCTTGCATGTCATCCATGTCCTTTAGTTTCCTGAGACTATCATGCCCTTTTAAGATTTAACTCAAACTGGTTTATGCCCTTTACACATGTAAAGGGACCTCACCGTCGTTTCTGTTGACTCTGGGGACTCATGGAGGCCCCAACCACTGCTGCATTCTTGCTGTCCCTTGAGTAGCTCTGCTAGGGCATGCTCTCCCTTCCACACCGTGCTGTCTTGCTGGCCAGCCCCTGCCTCCTCCTTGTCTCTGCTGAAGTTACACACACAGGTAGGCTGAGGGATGGGTAAAATTTACTAACATGTTGGGAAGGTGGAGGGGCTGACTGTACATACCGCACTACAGATAATGTGATGGGAAATATTAGACAGCTCTGTCATGAACAGTCTTTGAGCCACATTCCCAAATGGGCCTATCTCTAGACAGTCGCTCCATTTCAGTCCCTGCTGATCTTACAAAGCTCTCCTCTCCACTACACCTTGGCTGCCTCTCAAAAAACAACAAAAGGCTCCCTGACCTTACAGAACAATTCACTCCAGACCTTACCCCAAATTCAATTCTAAGCTGACTCATCACTGTTATATTTTATGCTGTATGTGCACTGTAACTTTTCTATGTTTAGATGCACCTATACTTACCATTGTGTTACAGTTGCCTACAGTATCCAGTACAACATCCCGCCGTGCACCTGTTAGCCTAGGAGCAGTGGGCTATGCCATGCAGTCAAGGTGAGTAGTCGGCTCTCCACTCTAGATATGTGTAAGTATATACTATGATATTTACACAATGATAAAATCACCCAACAAGGTATTTCTCAGAACATATTCTCGTCATTAAGTGATTTATGACTCTATAAACCAAGAGACTTCTGTTTTAGGACTGCATACCTCAGCAGCACAAAACCTTGAAATGACAGTATTTTCCTAATCTGGGCTCAAGTGCTTCGATAGAACTGTCTTCTTCGAATATGAATGTTGCCAGTGCTACCTCTCACATCTTGTCATCCCCGCACCATTGTTCAAAGCAGGAGTAGATACAGTCTCTTTGCTTTTGTAGTTGTTTTTTTTGAAAACATTTTTATTTCTGAGACAGATAAATAAGATATCTCAGACAGATGAGTGAAGAGCATTCTCAGTGGATAGAATAAGTCATCAGAGTACATACATAGAGTCCTACAACCATACTTGTAGAGTGTTGTGGAAGAAGCCCAACTTGTGCTACATCCATGTAGGCAATTAAGGGAAGAAGAATCTGGAAAGTATACATAGGACCAGGCTAAAGAGGCCCGGAGGGCAGGCATGTGGACTTTCTTTTGTGAGTAGCGGAGAATTAATGATGATTTTTCGGTAGAATTTTTTGTCATCTTTATGAATTTGCTTTAGGGAGAAATCTCATGAGTAGGATGAAGTTGATGAGCATGGCCAAGAGGGAAAGGGGAGAAAGAAAAATCCATAGGAAAACTATTGCTGGAGTTTCTTTATATGCATTAACTGTGAATAATAAATACAGAATTTAAGCAGTTTCTTTAACACCTTGGCTATTTGCTGAGCATCCTTAAGGGATTGGAAGGCTGTTTAACTTACTGTTTCAGTGAATTGAGGAACATCCTGTGGATTCAAAAAGTCATAGCTATTATTCTTCATTGATAACTTTCAACAAAAGTAACGAGATATTTAAAAGTTAGAAATATCTTATTAACCATAGTTAATATATGATAATAAAAATTCTTTGGTAATTTCTGTAGAATATAAATGTGTTTGCAATGGAACCAAAAGGCATATTCGAATGGGTTTATGCAGCAGTGACAGAAGTAGCTATCAAGGAAGGCAAGGCAGCCTCAGCCAATATAAAGATTACAATTCAGTTTCCATTAGAACCATCTCCCACCAAACATCACAGCCCTGAGGATTCTGAATGGTGAAATCGGCTTCCGAAGAAGTGGAGTTCAGGCAATTCAATCTGTCACCTCCTTCAGTCTGGAAGTCAGACTTCAAATCTGTTGTGTGTGTGTGGTCAGCATTTTGGTAGAAGGGGAAGGGAGTGGGTCTTTAGGAGGCTTTTACTTTCTCCCTCACACTACTTTTCTGTATTGTTTTCATTTTTTTTTATATGCATCACTTGATTTATAATAAACAAATATCAAAACAAATAAAAGAAGTCATCTCAGGTCACAGAGTTAACCTTATGGCTTAATAGTAAACTAACTGGGGTTGTAAAACTGAGAGGCTGAGAATGTAAGAGCGGTGTCATATTTATGCTTTAATGTCGCCCAACTACTTGGAAGTGGAGGAAAGTGGGGGTAGGAGCGAGGGGAACTACCTAACACGGCTTCTGGAGCTTCTGTCTTTGTTCTTCCGTCTGTTGCATCTCTCTCAAAAGACTGCAGCTTAGAGGAATACACGTAAATAGTTTCACACAATTAGCAGGAGATTTGACTTACAGCCACCTTGTTCCAAAATCTGCTTCAGCATCAAAGCGTGCTGGTGTAGTTCTGGTCTACATAGCAAGCCCTAGAAAACAAGAGGAAAGGGAGAAAGGTACATTTCCTAATATGAAGGAAGGTACATTTACTGAGAACCATTTTTTTCCCTAGCCCTGTGATAGGTGCTTCCATTACATTCACTAAGTAATACTCATTAACACTCATTGCGTGGGTGAAGAAACTCAAATTCAGAGAGGTGAGGAGATTTATCAAAAATCACACAGTAATTGAAGTCATTTTTTTAGAATCCTTCTCTTTGTGTTCAAAATCCCTACTTTTTCCCATACAACATGCTACCTATTGGTTAAAGTATAATCCACCATGATTCATCCGAAGTGACTGACTGTGTATATCCCAGAAAAGAGAGAGCCAAGAGGTGGGCACTGTATCAGCGCCTCCCTTTTCTGCCAGTGCTCAACTTGGCACAATTATTTCTGGAGGCTGGGCTTCAGAATGTTAAAGCAGTCACCAAGTAGGGGTTTTATTTATTCATTTTTAATGAATTGGTGCAATTACTCAGGCTGAGCCATAAGTAAACATCCTGCCAGAGACACAAAGGGAGGGAAGACTAATGACAATACATTCCCAGTTCCCTTAAAATTGTTTGATGTAATTCTGGTTGGCAGCCCAGGGAGGATGCTGTTCTCCCGTAGAGTTTTTATTATGACTGCTGTGAGTTGTTTGCCCTCCTCTCTGACATTGCATGCTCACTGCTCTCTAGATTCAGAAATAACTCCATTGCCGACTTTAAAGTGAAGAAGGTAACTACTGGGAAAATGCCGTAGGAATTAACATAACTACATACGTTCTATCAGCAAAACTGAAGCACTGAGTTGGTCATATGCAACTGAAAGAGGAGCAAATCCACGCAGTGGGTGGAGCCCCATCCAGATCTGATGAGAAACGTGCCTTCCTCCTCATGATCTCCCAGCCCACACTCACACTCCGTGTTTCCTCCATGACTGACTCTACCTTGGTTCCAGTGGCCAGGTCTCCACTGCCAGGGCCCAAAGGATTGTGCCAATTACTGTACCATGAGAGTCGAGATGAAAGTGCTTTTCCCCTAAACTACTTGGAAAATTGCCTCCGTTTCCTTTTTCATTTTTTGCTAGACTAGGCCTAGCCTTTAGCTGAGAGGGTCCAGCCCAGCTGGCCCATTGCTGAACGGCTCCTGCAGGGCCTTTGCTAAAACGCCATTGCGAAGTCACTGCAGCCTGTTTCAGCTGCCAGAATACTGTTGCTTTGAAATTTGATAGCTTCTTTCCTCTGAACTGCCAGAGCTACTTGTCAAATTTCAAAAGGATTCGATATGCAAAAGAGAAAATGGAGAGTACCATGTGAAAATTAGGTATTCCCATATTTATCAACTTGGATATGCTCAGTCCAGAAGTACAGATGTGTTTTTAATGTTATACATTTAATGAAGAGGGTGCTTGATCCTCTTAAATGACTGTGTCCTCGTAAAGAGAGCTTACTAAGCTTTCAGGTAAGACCCTACTGAAGCTATTGAAATTGACCTGATTGTTCTACATGCAAATGTCGAAAGATTCAACACAGCCACAATGGACATCAGGAGCCTATGTACTGTTTTTCTTCTCTCACCAAATTTTCAAAATAACCCCATGGTCAAGCATTTCCCCCTCCTTTTTATAGATGCGTGTCTCTGGATCATATACTCCATCGGAGCCCAGAGGGTGCAATTAATTCACTGCTGTATTGATGGGAGCAAACATAGGTCTTGCTTATCATAGGAACTTCACGAATATTTGTTGAATTCACTCTGGCTTCAGTGGATGTTTAACTGTTGAACTGAATAACCTAAAGAAACTGAAGATCAGAGAAATGTGACATGCTCAGGTCTCAAAGTTACTAAATGGCGGGTCAGAATTCAAGCCAATCCCCGCCTCCTTCTGTTGAGACCAGAACAGTGAAGATGGCTTCCTGTAGACCACATCTTCTGTTCTGAGCACTTCTGTGAGTGGGCACCATTACTGACAGACTTCCAAGCCTGTGTGCTTGTTCTGCTAGGGCACAGTGTCTCTCAACTCACAAGTCTGAGTCTTCCTGGTACTGACGCGGCAGCCTTTCTCATGGGAGGCAGAAACGGCAACTCAGCGATGCTCAGGCGGGGAGTGGCTGATTTATTTTTGGCAGGAGAGAGGCTGGTGTTGATCATTCATCCTCTGTGAATGAGAGATAGGTGGACACTCGTGTTCGCTCTTCTCTGCCTTAAAAAGATGCGACAACTCTGAGTACTCAGGGAGTTAGTTTGTGATGGGGTGGGGCCTTTTCTGGAATTAGCTAAGAGTTTTCTCTTGTCAAAGAAACAGTTTTCTTAAATCCCCAGTGAAACAAGAGCTGAGCTGTGCATTTGTCTGGGAATTTGATAAGAGGACGAGACAGGCTAGCCAGGGGGAAAGGCAACCAAGGGAGAAAAGCTGCAGGGATTTTGGCTCATGATGAAATTTGCTAAGGGACCCAATGCCTAAAACAAACAGATTCCAGAGCAAGAGAATAATCAAGAATGAGGAGGAATGTGCAAGAAGGGGTAGTGGCTGCAGTATAAATATTAGTCAGCTGAGTTTTCTAATACAAATCAGATCTTCCCATGATTTTCATTTTAGGTCCTAAATTATCCAAGTCAATACAGATAACACTGTAAATGTTTAACTCTTCTAATCAATCCTTTTTACCTAAAAATGTATAATTGAAGGAAGAAATAGAGCAAGTCTGTTACCTTCTTCACTCCAACATTTTGTCTCTGATCACTGGACCAGCAGTTAAAAAACTCATGTATTAGTATGGAATATTCCTTTGTTTCTGAGTTGAGTCAACCTGGAAAATCCTTTTGGTCTCTGAATCTTAGCTCTGGCACCTGAGACAGTAGTGAGGCCGTTTCTCTCGGTTTTTAGCTTGCCTTGAAGCACTAAACACCTGTATGACCTCAGACATGTTTCTTAGCCTCTCTGAGCCTCAGTTTCTGTGTCTCTAAAGGGAAAATGACACTACTGCTTACCTCTTTGTGTCCCTGTAAGAATGACATGCCCCTCACAACACATAAAGGCTTGTGCAGCAGGGCATGGCACAATCAGTGTGATCTGTGGACACAATTGTGGGGCGTGTGGGGGATTGCTCTGTCTCATAGTTCTTGCTAGTATCTATTTAAAGGATGCACTTTGAAAACTTAACATGCACATGTAGGTGTGCCTCTGTGACTAGGTAAATAAGAGCCACTCCTATCATTATCCTATGATTTTACATTTCTTGTCTACTTGCTCATTTATCTCAAATTGCTTGAAGATGCTATTTCTCCCTAATGAAACAAGACCCTGATGTTAGGGTCTCTGTGTAGAATTTATTTTGTGTTCTTTAATATCACTCAATAATATTTATGTCATTTTACTGTTTTCAAAGCCTTTTCAAAGACATCTCAATCACTCCACACTGCAATACCAAATGGTACATACATGTTGCCGTAATTCTTCCTTCACAGATGAGGGAACTGGGGCTCAAGGAGGTAATTTATTTAGCATCCCTGCAGGGCAGCAGCAAGCATGTAAGAGGAGGCATATCTGTGTTATAAACCAGATTTTTCAATTCCCAGGCATCTCTTGTAAGTGTTTCCTGGTACTTTGTGCCATCAGTCTGGACTTTACAAGGGGCTGGGTGGCTCTAGGGCAGTTTCTTTAGCAAGGCAGGAGTTAAGAAACACCAACTGATTACTATGGGGAGCCTGCTGCCTTCTCCAGCTCCTTGCTACCTCTGTTTCCCCTAGCTCCGTGCAGATTCATAGTGCTCACCCCCCACGCGGCTCTGAGCATGGCCACATGGGACTGCACAGTGAATGCCATGACTCAGAGCAACAGCTCAAGGCAAGCTATTTTTAAAGTTCCCACTTTGCTGAAGTATTGCAATCATTGTGCCACCATCGATGCTGTGTGGGGTTGCCCTCCGAGGGCAGAAGACCAGCAGCTAATCAGCTGTCCCTTGCCCCTCGGAGAGCTTTGAGAAACCTGCCATAGCAGCTAAAGAGAAAGCCACACACCAATAGCTTGGCCTCTCTCTCCATTTCTAACTTTGTGTTCCCATCCAGGCTTGTCCGCTCCACCGAGGCGAGGGGTTACAATACTCTCCACAGTCTCTGAAATCACTCCACAGTAATACTCTTTATGGAGCCTATTATTGTCAGTAGAAAACAATTTTGAAGCCTGTATGTGATTAGGGCAGATGGCCAGCTGGAGACATTTGAAGAAAATGTCCTTTTACACTTCCTTTTATCGAATTTGGAGAATTCGCGGTTTAATGCAGAGTTTTGCACTGCATTTCGATACAGCAAAACGTGGAAGAAAATCTCTTTTAAAGCTACAGATGGATCTTGGTAACGCTTTGATTAAATAGTTATTAGATAGCAAACCATTTCCCTGCACTCATCACAGGCCCTTCTCTAAGCACGGTAATTCTCACCTTAGATTTCATTATTTTATGAAGGAAGACAGAAGAAAAGTGAAATACACTTTAACAAGTTCCTCACTCATTGAGTATGCCACAAGAGAAAACTAGAGGACAAAAATAAATAAATAAATAAATAAATAAATAAAAATAAAATGGCATGCCGTCAAGCTTTCTAGGCATGAGATATTTTTTGTATCTAAAATCACTGGTTATACAATTAATGAATTGGTTTCTGATAAAAATGTAGTCAATCCTCAATGATTCTTTCTCTTGATCCCTAAACCACTCATGCATTCTGTGCATATGGCAATGAATCAGGAACGTCCCAGTGATAATGCATTGCTTCTCCTCTTCTGTCATGAGAGGAGGTTTAATAGTGTATTTTTAGATCACTTTTATCATGTCTATGAGTGTAATGACTCTCTTTTTTTCTGGAAACTTAATTACACAGGTCTGAAGGGCAGAGATCATGGGTTAAGTTTTCTGTAGTCTCCATGCTTTGAATGTAGCAGGAAAGGAGCTCACGTTTGGGAGGTGGGAGACAGGCAGAGGCTTTTAGTGCCCAAATGCTATAATATACAAAATACTTGGCTCGTATTCAAAGACAGATTTTTGGTCCTTTAACCTGTGAGATGAGTATTACCAAAAACAGAAAGTGAGAAAAAAAATCTATAGAGAAAGAGGGTCTATATGAGGTCCCCAGAAGCTGTTGGTCTGGATGATATTTCTTCTCATCTGTCGTCGCGACTGCCAGCTGCTTCTGTTTCTGCTGCTAGCTTCTCCTTAGCACTCAGCTAGAACTCATTTCCCGGTTTCTTATAAGGTTGGTGTGGTCATGTGACTGAATTACAGCTATTGGAATGTGCGCAGAAGTCGTGTTTGTCGTATCCAGGCCTGGCACGAACCTCTTCCACCCAGGTACTTCCGTACTCTTTTTCCGTTTTGGTTGGCTGTGGAAGACAGGCAACAGAGAAGGCATTGTCATTTCCAGCTTGATGCCCCGAGGGGAACAGAGAGCCCTGGCGAGCTAAACCGCCCAGGAGTACTCTGACTTGTCACCTAAATGAGAGGTTCTGGCCGGCCGCAGTGGCTCACTGCTGTAATCCCAGCACTTTGGGAGGCCGAGGCCAGTGGATCACTTGAGGTTAGGAGTTTGAGACCAGCCTGGCCAACATGATGAAACCCTGCCTCTACTAAAAAAAAAAAAAAAAAAAAAAAAAATACAAAAAATTAGCTGAGTGTGGTGGCAGGTACCTGTGATCTTGCATCATTACATGTGTGGGTATATTTGTTACGACAGCCTGACGTCTTCTAACCACTACACCGTGCATCTATTGGATCGGAATAAATCCAACTTGTAGCTGAAAACAAAGAGATCATTGGAATAGGACTCTCAGTAATAGGAGTGAAATAGGACTCTCAGTTGGGAGGCACATTATCCACAGAAACAGAGCAGACAATACTGATGTGATTTTACAGGCCTTACCTTTGCCATAGCATTTCTCAATATGCCATTCCATAAAACTCCAGAGCAGAAGCTGAGTGGACGGTAGAATCTGCGGAAGGTTCTGTGCCAAATTACTAATAATGCATGGAAGAGCAACACTCTAGACTTCAGCAAGAAAAGTAATATGAGGCCCAGATGAATATGTGAGCTATCTGTGATTCTTCTAGGGAAAAGGAAGGGGACTTGAGAGTCCTTAGTGCCAATGACATCCCCGTGTGTCTATGTGTCAGTGTGACAGTGTATGTGGGCACTCAAAACCTTAGAGTGTTTTTCTTACCTGTTCTTACCACTGCCTTTGTTACTAACTCTCTTTGGTGGCCTTCCCCAAGTAGACATGCCTGAGGGATGCAAGGGTTGCATATTAATTACATCCTGTAAAAGCAGAAGATAGATCTCGAGGGAATATGTGTAATTAATTTTTTTTTTTGGATTTGGAAGATGTGAACTTTATATCAATCGAGAGTTATTTAGCTGATATGCTTCTGTTTTACAAAAATATCTGAAGTTTTCTGTCTTCTAATTTTGTGCTTTTAACCTAGAGAAAATTATAGTTTTCATCTAAGGCAAAAAATAATGATTCACTGTCCTGCCTAGGTTTATTTGGCTAGTTATGAGACCTGGAGGCAATTTGAGATGTTCATTTTTATCACTGTACATAAAAGTCTGATTAACAAGTTCTCTTCAGTGATCTTACTGTCTTTCAGAAGCACCTCTGCTTTCTTATATTTTGAATTGCACTTTAATTTTTAAAGGACCCTATCTTTCTTGGGGATGCTTTAAAGATGTTTGCTGTACTATTTATTGATGGAAAGTTCACAGGACGTAATTTTTTTTCTTATTATTCTGATTGTTTAAATAAATAAGTGATACTTTTTTTATGCACATGACTTTGTTAATCCTAAAATTGATTGCCTGATTCAAAAGTTACAAATGAGGCCCAGTTAGTGGTTTTTCTTTTTCTTTTCTTTTTTTTACTTGGGTCAAATCTTAGACATTAATGAAATATCTGGTAGATCTGGCAACACTATAGTCACATTTCCGCCAGCAGTCATTGGCAGGACCTGAGTCAGGGCTGCTCTCTTTAGATGGCTCATGGACTTCACTTGTCCACTGTACACAGACCCACTAAGTGGTTTCATTTATGTATATTTGCTTGGTTCGTGTACAGATTTGAGTTTGCATCTATGGGGTTTACCTGTTCAACTGTGAATCTCTGTTTGTATTTATAAGGGCATATATTTGAGAAATCAACTAGTATAAATATGTATATCTGAAGGAGATTTTAACCCGTTAGCCATATATTTTAGGTAGTTCAGCACCACAAAAGAAAGAAACCCCTATGCCATTCTAATTTATAAAAGTGCAGGTGAAAATTCAAAATAAAATATTAACAATGTATTAAAAAGACCAAGAAGTGTTTTGTCAATGCGAGAAACATTAACATGAGAAATGTGTCATTGTAATTCAATACGTTAACAAATCAAAAGAGCACAAAAACATCATTCAATACTTGCTGAAAAGGAATGCCTAGCCATCATTTCACATGACAAAAAACAATCTTTTTCCAAAGTAGTATAGAAGGAAATTTCTTTCATATTATAAAAAGTATCTACCAGAACTCCAGAACTGATATCAAACTTCACGGTGAAAAGCTAGGTGTGTTCCCATTGGGTTAAAAAATAAGTAAAGAAAGGCTATTATGCCTATTATCATTGACAACATTCAGTGTTATATGGGAATTTCTAGCTAGTGCAAAGAGATGAAAAAATGAATAAATATGTACCAATAATGGCAAGAAAAAAGAAAACTAATTGAATAAGATGTTTATGTTTAGCGAGGTGGCCAGATAGATTAATTTAAAATATCACTGTTTTTTTAAATGGAGTCTTGCTCTGTCACCTAGGCTGGAGTGCAGTGGTAGGATCTTGGCTCTCTGCAACCTCCACCTCCTGCGTTCAAGCGATTCTCTTGCCTCAGCCTCCTGAGTAGCTGGGATTACAGGCGTGTACCATCACACCCAGCTAATTTGTGTATTTTTAGTAGAGATGGGGTTTCATCATGTTGACCAGTCTGGTCTCAAATTCCTGACCTCAGGTGATCGGGCCACCTCAGCCTCCCAAAGTGCTGGGATTACAGGCATGAGCCACCGAGCCCAGCTGCTTCTTTGTCTTCTTGATAGTTATGAGCTCAGAGACTGTACTCAGCTCCTAGAGGCTGCCCTCGGTTCCTTGACATCTGGCTTCCTTCTGCTCACAATGGCAATTTATTTCTTCAAGGCCTGCAGGAGTGTGCTGCCGCTGCTTCTTGTCTCTTTTAAAGACTCACCTGATTAGATCAGTCCCACTCCCAAATAATCACAGAGCTTCTAACACTTGAAATTTCTTGTGTGTTAAGAGTATTTTATTGATTGATTGATTGAGACAGGATCTCACCCTGTCACCCAGGCTGGAGTGCACTGGTGTGATCACAGTTCACTGCAACCTAGACCCCCAGGCTCAAATGAATCTCTCATCTCAGTGTCTTGAGTAGCTGGGACTATAAGCATGCACCACCATGCCTGGCTAATTTCTTTTTGATTCATTTTATAAATGGAGTCTTACCATGTTGCCCAGGCTGCTCTCAAACTCTTGGGCTCAAGTGATCACCCGCCTTGGCCTCTCAAAGTGCTGGTATTACAGGAACGAGTCACCATGGAAGCAAGAATATCTTTTTGTATGTTAAGTAGATTACTCATGATGGAGGTCTTACCCACAGATTAGAGATTTTTCCCTTTGTATATCCTTACATACTATTTAATTTTTTTCTCTTTATCATTTGCAGCTATGACCTTAAATAAAATAAAGAAATATTAAGGCTTTCTTGTTACTGACTTTCACAATGAGAAAAACTGAAGTTCTAAGTGGCTCACCAGAAGAACCAGCCATGTGATTAGAGGATTAAAACTTTCAGCCCCACCCTCGACTTCTGGGAAGAGGAGGAGGGATGGAGATTGAGTTTAATCATAAATGGCCAATGATTTAATCATAATGCCTGCATAATGAAACCTTCACAGAAACTCTTGAACAATGAAATCTGGGGAACTTCCAAATTGGTGGATACATCCAGGTGCTGGGAGAGTGGCATGCCAGAGGAGGGCACGGGAGCTCCACTCCTCACCCCATACATTACCCTTTCCATCTCTTCCGTTGGCTCTTTCTGATTTGTATCCTTTAAAATAAAAGACTGATTGTAAGTATAGTGTTTTTCTGAATTCTGTAAGTCATTCTAATGAATTATCTAACCTAGGAGGGCATCCCAGAAACACCTAATTTTTATTTTACTGATTTTTTTACATACCACAACCATATTTTTTCTATAACCAATTTTCATTTTATTTAAGAAAATTATGGAGTTGTTCATTCTCTTGATTTAAAATACCACCAACAAATATCAAATGTATAACCATGCATTGGTCTGATTTTGGGCTATTAGATTCACCAATTTATTTATCAACCTCTCCACCTAACACTAATAATTACTATGACTTTTTAATATGTTGATATGTGATGACAAGTTCTTCCTCTTTTCCAAAATTTTGATTCTATTTATATATATTTAGTCTTCCCAATAGGATTTAGAATGAGCTTGACAATTTCCATGAAGAATCTGTTGGAATTTGGATTTGGAATGCATTGAATTTATGGATTATTTTAGAGGGAATAGACATCTTTTATTTAATCTTGGTGAAGAGGTATAATGTTTTAAACAGAATTCTAAGGTGGCCCCAAGAGTCCTGGTCATATTGTACATGCCCTATATAACCCTATTCTTTGAATACTGGCAAGGCTTGTGCATATGATAGGATGTTACTCCTGTGATTATGTTACCATATGTGGCAAAAGGGATTTTGCAGATGTGGTAAAGGTTCTTGATCAATTGATCACAAGTTAATAGAAAGAGTGTCTGGGATTCCCATTTGCAGTTGACATCTGGATTGGGGCAGTCTGTGAGACTGATCCCTTAACCTATAGGATCATTTCTATCTCTGTGTAGTGAGTGTCAGAAATAAATTGAATTATGGGATACCCAGTTAGTGTTGGAGAATTGGTTGTTATTGAAAAGATACAAAAATCATTATCAAAAAATAATGAAAAGTCTTCTAGAGGGAAAAATGTTAAATTAGCACGTGTGAAAAATTGTGCAAAATTAATATTGGCATGTAAAAATTTAAAAATTAATAGTCAAAACAGCCACCATCAAAAAAGCTACACCAGAGTGTCAGAAGCAAAATATTATCTACGCATATTTTTAGTCATTATACAGTCTTCATTGAGTGTCACTGGTGTGCACAGAGTATAGCACTATTCTAATTTCGAGAGATACAGTCTCAGAAACTTATTTATTTGGTGAAAGAAACAACCACCCACATGAAAGATGAATGATACCTACTTAAAAAAAATGTCAGGACTCATTAGCATATAAGAGCCAAAGAGAGTAAAATGTAAAGAAGAAATTGAGTCATTAGAACTAGGACAATTTTATTTTTAATTAAAATCCTATAACATTCTGCAAATGCCTGGAATAAAAAGAAAAGACATATGCATGCATCCATATATGCATATACGTGTACAAATATATACAGCAAGGAATCACTCTGCAAGGACTCATAAGATACTGGATTAGGGAGGGTGGGAAGTGGTTGAAGCAGAATTCGATGGGTAAGAGAGATGTGTTTTCCAATTTGTGTATCCTTATGTACTATTTGAATATTTTTCACTTTATCACATGCAGGTGTTAAGATTACATAAAATAAAGAAAAATTAAAGCCAAATTGTTACTGGTATTTCACAAATGAAGTTTCCTCATTTACTTAGATACTTTAGTACTTAATTATGAAAGCAAGTGAAATAAATCTTCTTTCAGAGCTCCTTGTAGACTTAGCTTTCAGGCATCTAAGTCATAAATCACTTATATTAAAGATCTGTATCAGCAAGGAAAAAACCTATTTCTAGATAACAAACAGCAACACCAAAAACAGTTATCCATGAGGTTCTAATGTCTTCATAGGACATTAGGAGAGCTTAACATTCATAAAGACATCTACTATTGATAGGTACAGGGTGGAGAGAAATTCTAGGCAGAAAAGGGTGGGTCTCTGACAAAACTCAACCCTCCGAAAAGCCTGAAACCCATGGCCCAAAGTGAGAACTTATCTTCCTGTTTTCCCACTCAAATGTTGCCTTTTCTTAAATTACCTATGATCCACCCTGCCTCCCATGCTGTGCATATAAAGACCCCAGACTCAGCTGGCAGAGGGGAGAAGCAGCTGGACATCAGGGACTATGGCTGGACATTGGAGAGAAGTGGGCTGACTTCAGAGATACAGCTTGATGGCATAACTTTGGAGAAGAATCAGCTGAAGATGACCAGACTTCAGGAGAAGATTACCTACCCACCTCATCCTTTTTTCAGCTCCCCTTCCCACTAAGAGCCACTTTCACTGGCCATAAAATCTCCACGTTTATCATCCTTCAATTTGGTCATGTGATCTCATTTTTCCCTGATGCTGGACAAAACCTGGGAGCCAAGAGTGTAGATGGCTGTCACACTGGACCTTTGCCTTTGCTGGCAGAGGGCAGTTGCCTCATGTAAAAAGCAAAGGCCCACTGAGCTGTTACCAAGTAAGCTGTCCATAGACAGCAGAGCTGAAAGAGTACAGAGCACTGTAACAGCCCCTCTGGGGCTTCAGGAGTTGCAGGCACCTGCCTGGACACTACTGTAGGGCATGTGTGGAGTTTGCTCGTGCTAGTGCCCAAAAGAGCTCACTCCAGCTTCTGCACCCTCTCACCTGTGCATTCCCTCCTGCGAGGGGTGGAATGTAACGAGTCTGAGTCAATGGAGTTTGATCCCATGGGCGCTGAAATGGCCAGCCGGTTCCTGTGCTCATGCACCCCAGTTCCCACCTTGTTCGCTTGCACACGTTTCCTCCCACAAGGATGGATAGTGTCGAGCTGAGTAAATGAAGCACCCCTGTTGCGAGTCTTATGAGAAGGTCAGGAAAATATCCTGCTTCAATATGGGAAAGTTGACTACATCCGTAAATAGACATACAGTCCAACTTTGGATCCAGTGCATGGAGTCCTAAAGAGACAGATCTGGTAGTTTCCACAGAGCAACTTTAAGTTTTTTACCTTTGGGGTCTCACCTGGCTTTCGTATGGACAAGTGACAGGTGTACACACTACACTTGAACTTGTTTTTCCTCTTTCTGTAAGATGAAAAATAGTGTCACATGCCAGAGAAAAGGACACTATTTCCTTTACATTAGGCCAAAAATATTTATGTTGATATTTCCATTTTTTTATGATAAAAGCTGAGTAAAAGCAAAAGTAGCTATATTAATTAAGCTATGCGGCAGGTGAACCAGAAAGTGTGTTGGTGGCACATTTCCATCCCTAGAGTATTTCTTGACAGATACAAACCTATAAAAGGACTGATTTGCAATGGAAACACCAACATAGCTTTCAAAATAGCAGTACGAATGACACCATAAAATTGCTACTACATGACATGTTTTCTTCTCATAAGATTTAAAGGATTCAAATAAAAAACAACCCAATTTCCTGTCTTCACTTGAAGCACGGAAGAAATTCCCACCAGGGCTTAAAATTCAGAAACCAAATGAGCTGCCACTGTCATAAGTGATTAAAGAACAACAATTATAACCGAATCACAGGCACAGGGACCTACTTACATAGCCAAAAACGAGCAAAGTGAGAAGTAACCTGGCTCAAGCCATTTGCTCAAGTCATCATATCATTTTTCCCCCAGTTGCCTGCCTTGCTGCTGTTCCCCTTTGTATCCATAACTGTTCACTTCTTCATCACCTGCTACCCCAAATCTCCCTTCCAACAACGCCCGGTGGATTCCCAATTATGCAAGCCTCTGGCGAATTCATTTCCAAGGAAAAAGGTCTGCTCTCTTAATAAGGGTTTTGCAAATTGTGGGGAGACAAACAAATGTATGATTTGTTTTTACATCTTAACTGATGTGCACTAACTGATTTTACATCTTAAACCCTGAAAACTTCCTTCTCACTCTACATGCTGTCTCGTCTACTGCTCATCACCAATGCAATCTTTACTGCGGAGCCCAGTGCCTTGGTCCATTCTGGGGACCCTGCAGCATCAGGACAAACCTTCCTACTCTACAGAAGCTGCCAACGCTGACCCCGGAGTGAATGGCACTCGGTCAAATGAAATCCACTCATGGCTGTTTGTTATCTTAGGATAGTTTACATTCTTGTTCATATTTGGGTTTGGGTGAGTGTTAAATGGAACAGAAAAGTGAGAGAGGAGAAGATACAGGTTATAAAATGGTTGAAAGGGGAGTAAAATAAATATTTATTTCTAAAATGGAGAAATTCAGAAACAGGGGTAAAATAATATGAGGAGAACACTGAAGAATGGGTTTTTTTACGACTCTATTTTCTATTAAATTTTTCTTTTGATGAAAAGAAATAAACACAAATTGTTCCTGCTTCCATATCCGTTTGCCGCAACCCCGCTCACTCTTACGGAGCCCGCGCCTGGAAGCAGGGAGGCCAGAGAGTGGGCTGCTGCTGACACCCAGAGTAGAGAAGAGGTGGCGTGGCCTGAATTACACAGGGCAGTGAGGACAGAGTGAAGGACAGACTTCATAGATACTGAGGAGGTACAACGCCAGGAATTTCTAATGCCGTATGAGAGGGGACTTGAATCTGGAATGGAGACAAGAGAGTCAAAGGTAATATCTTAATTTCTGGCTTGGACAGAGACTTGTTGGATTGGCAGTGTCATTCACTGCCATGCTGAGGGACGGGATTCAGAGGAAGGAGGAGGCCGACTCTGGAGGCAAAAGAGAGGACTGCAGTTTAGGAAATAATTCATTTGTGGAATGGAAGGACAAACTGATCAAGCTGTTCAATGTCAGTGCAAGATGATCACATTTTCTTTGTTTAGTAAAGAGGAGAGAGATAACTGCCTCCTATATTCTCTTCCTTAGGTATCTCCTTCAAAACACTAAGGTCCCCATAAAACATCTGACCTTGGATTTGACAAGGCAAGATCATAAGCCTTCTGTCCCTTGAGACTGTAAACACATATCTCCAAGATGAACCGAGAAACATCTTATAAGGTATACCTAGACAATCTCCCACAACAGGTGTGTCTTCTTGTCTCTGATGGAGATAAGTAAGTTTTAATTGCTCTATCTTCTATTTTTGTAAATAAATTTGCGTGAAATTCTTTCCAGATACTGTAGATACTTTTCTGCTACCTTTACCTGCACATATGCCTGGGGTAATACTCAGTTATAAATTTTTCTCTCTTCTGTATTGGTGTGGAGTGGCCTTGCATTGGAAAAGTTGTTTTGATTCCTCAAGAGGTAGCTATGGAATGCGTAAATAGAGATGTCCAGAAAACGTTTAAAGTATGGACTGTTGTCACTGGCTTGTGAAACGTCAGACATTATTCTTAGTGTGGAAAGAGAAGGATAATGGTGTTCAATCCCTGAGGACAGAGATGGACCACAAAGAGGTCACAGAGGAGGAGAAAGGAAGGCCATGTGCCTCTCGTTGATTTGATTGTGCCTCCCTGGGACTAAACACACAATAATGTGTGCTGAATGAATAAGTAAATACTTGCCTTTATCTCCCACTCCCCCCATACCTGAAGGTGGGAGAACTCTGACTTGAAGGACAGGAACGGTTTCCTGGGGCTTGGCATGCCTGCTGCTTCATATCTCAAATCTGTCTCTTCTCCCCATGTACATGCACCTTCCTTCTCTCTTTCTCCCTCAGTGGCATATGAAAGATACATCACTGTTCCACATTCTGTCAACATTTGGCTTTGTCAGACACTTACACCTCTTCCTATTTATTTATTATTTGGATTGAGTGATGATTTAAGTTCCAGAGGATTAAACAGTGTTGAGGGAAAACTGCCTCTCATCTTCAACTTTTCTCTCTGAAGACCAAGGTTGCTAACAATTTCTTGTTGTCTTCTGAGAGACAAACTATGCGTATGCAAGAAAATATGTACATGTGTATGTGCAAGTGTGAATGTACATGCATGTACATGTATGCATACTCAACTCGTTTTATGTAAATAGTAGCATGCCACTTTTACACCTCGGTTATTCTATCCAATGATAAACATTGGAGATTGCTTGATATTAGTATATAACAAATTTTGTAAGTTTAAAAAAATTGTCTTGAAATAAATTTAACAGAACTTTGCAAGAATGGTGTGAAGCAATTCCTTGTAATCTCTAGCAAACTCACTAACTTTTAATATTTTGTCCCATTTGCTTTAGCATTCTGTCTCTCAAATATTTATATAATCATTTTTGGGCCACTCAAGAGGAGGTTACATAGATCACGCCTGTTTATCTTTTAATACTTCAATATATATTTCCTAAGAACAAAGCTATTTGTTTGTATAACCAGTGTTCAGCTGTCAAATTCAGAAAATGTAATGTTGACATATTGTTATCTATTCTAGAGTCAGTACTCCAATTTGGCAACTGTCTCCAAATGTACTTTATAACATACAAGATCCAGTCTAAGATGTAAAATTGCATTTAGTTGGTGACGTATTTTTAGTCTCCTTTATTCTGGAACAAAATCGCAGCCTTTGTTTATTTTTAATGACATTGATGCTTTAGAAGAATATATGCCAGATGTTTTACAGAATGTCTCCTGATTTGGGTTTGCATGATAGTTCTTGGTTTTTACTGGAATGTGACATAAGTGATATTGCGTCCATCTTGGGATTCATGTCCAAAGACAGGATGTGCTTCCTCCTCATCGGTGATGTTAACTTTATCTCTTGATTAAGGTACTATTCCATTGCTCCATACTAATTTTCCTTTTGTAATTAATAAGTAATTCATGGGGAGATGCTTGAGATTGTTTTCCACCTAGATTTACCATCACTGATGATTCCTGCCTCAATCAGTTTTAACAATGGTGTTTGCAAGATACCGATGTTTCTACTTTAATAAGACCTTCAATGTTTATTAGTCAAAATTATGCTACAAAAAGAGCTTTTCCTTTTCTCATTCGTTCATTATCAGTATCATCTCATGGGTTCTTATTTGATTCAATGGATTGCAATTTGCCACTATTAATATCGAATTTGTTGCTCAAATTTCCCCAGATTTGACAAGCAGCAGCACTATCCATCTTCCCTCTATGTCTCTTTTTGTTAAGGAATTTATTTGTATACAAGAAAAGTCTCCCATAAACAGGGTACCCATCATGACAATCAAGATTAGAACACTTCTCTCATTCTTTAATGTTTCTGTGCTCCGAGCAACTGATTCTTTTTCCTGATAATTGACCCCTGCCGACCTCTAATCTGTTTCTGTCACTACAGTTTTGCCTTTTTCTGAAGTTTCATATAAATGAAATCATAGGATATGTAGTTTTGGAATTAACTTGATGAGGATTGTGTTTTGAAAAACTGATTGCTGGATTTGCTAACAGTTTGTTTAGAATGTTCACATGCAGATTAATGAGTAAGATTGTATCATAACTTTCCTTTCTCATACTGTCTTTGCCAGGTTTGGAGATCAAGGTTACTATAATCTCATAAAACGATTTACAAAGGATTCCTTTTTCAGAAAAACTCCCTAAAAGAATGTGTAAAATATTAGAATACCTCATTCCTTAAAAGGTAGGAAGGACTCACAGCTTGATACTTTCCTCGTGGGAAGGTTTTAAACTACTGACTTAATTTATCTAATTATTAAAAGACTCTTCAGGCTTTTTATTTCATTTTGAGTCTGATTTGGTAAGTCATTCCTTCTAGGCCTCTGATCTTTTAATCAAGCTTTAAAATTTAATGACACATAGTTGTTCAAAATATTCTTTCTGAATTTTATAATCTCTGCTACCTCTGCAATTATGTCCTTTTAAAAAAAAATTCCCAATGTGGCTTTTTTATACCAACTCTTGATGATTTTTGTCATAAATTTATAATTTTTACATTAAAAATATTACTACATATATTAATAGATATATTAGTCAATATATTAACACATCTATTAGTCAAGACATTAGTACATATATTAGTCAATATTAATACATATATTGATGTATTAGTCCTCTTTACTGCATGTCTGTTTCCCATCTGGAACCATATTGGGAGAATAACATTTCCTTTCTGCGAGGTGGATTTTTTTTCTGGCCTATTATTTTCACAACAGCATAGTCAGCTTCGTGGATCCCAGCCCAGTGCACATCTCACCTCTAGCGTCTCCATTTTGAATGGTGCCAGAGCTTGGTTTAATCCCAGCCCTCCTGAAACGGCTCATCTTCCAAGCTCTCCTCTTACCCTGAGGACAGAAACAGATTTGGGTTAGGAGGTTATTACTCACTCGTTTGCTTTCAGCTCATTTTTCTTATTTTTTCCCCCCTTGTAGGTGTTTTATATGCTGTCTTGCAAACTCATCAATACATTTTAAAATGTGCTTCTTATAATGTGTCCAGAGGATATTAGAAGAGAAAGTCTTTTAAATATATTAAGCCTGGGTGCTGCTTAAAAGCTGAAGTCCATTTAATTAAAGACCATTTTAAACTAAATAAAAATTAGAAAATAAAAAATTATTCTATATAATGGTGCTGTTTAAAAGAAATACAGCGTGAGCTACACATGTAGCTTTAAATATTCTGGTTGCCACGCTAAAAAGAAGAAAAAGAAATAGATAAAATTAATTGGAATAATAAATACATATTTTAAAAGTAAGTACATCATCTTTCCTTTAATTGAGAAAAATGTTTCTATAGTTCTTTAAAGGATATATGTCATTTAATCTATACATCCAAAATACTACCTTTTAAGTGTGACCTAATTACTAATAAAATATTTTACATTGTTTTATAGTATGTCTTCAAAATCCAGTATGTATTTTTATATTTGCTGTCAACTGCTTGGACAGCCATGATTCAAGTGCTCAGTGTCACATGAGGCTGGTGCTACTGTATTATTTAGTACAGTTCATAGAGTCTTTCCCAAGTGTTTACTGTATCCATCTAGCTATTCTCTGTATCCCAATCTCTCACACCTTTTCCTGATATCATCACTTTCTTTTGCTTTTGGAAAATGACTCTCACCTTCTCTGTATGTAAAACGAGAAAAAAAGTTCAGGAGCTTCTTTGTCATAACAATTTTAACTCACATCACACCTTGATATTGTAAAAATATTTCTAATTGTTCCAAAAACTTCTTAAAATCTACTTCAAACAAGAAATGAGAGAGAAGCTCAACACTTTTGAAGTTTAAAAACTTGGATTTGAAAATAAACCAACATTTTTTTGTGCTCAAAATTTTTATCTATTCTGTTTAAGTGTCCAAAATAGTTTAGGACATTTGTAAGTGTTGTATTTGGGGAGATGGAAGATGATTCAGTTTTTCCTTGCTAATGGTGCTAAAAGACAACTTTACAGTAGTGATCATACTAAATATATCTAATCATTTATTTCACTACATGTTTAAAAATTAAATGACCTATATTTAATATTTACCATGTACTAAGCTCTGTTATAGGCACAGGGGATGGAAGTAGGAATGATTCGTTCCTGCCATTGTGGAACATCTAGAGATACTTTCCTATAGATATAGACATGCATTTCAATTTTGCGATAAGTATAATTAATGCTATCTCTCAGATAGACTATAAACTCAAAATAGGTCATGCACAGTTTTGCCTATGTAGATTAGAAATTTGGAAAATTTTTATAGACTAGCTGTATTTGACCCCAGTATTGAATAATGCTCAGCCATGAAACACATATTTTTTGTCAATGATTCTAGAATAAGTTTAATCTATGGAGGCTGAGAAGCATTCCTAAGTGTAACTATGTAAGTAATAGCTAAATTTTGAAAATCTTCACCTATTTGATTCAGTTTCTTCTTTAGACATAACCATGATCATCCAGAAAATGAAGTAAAACATTTCAAAATAATTAGAGATTCTACCTTTCTTGATTAAAAATTGATAATTTTTTTAAATAAAAAAAGCATTTTTTTCTAAGTAGGGAAGATATTCATTTTAATAATGTAGTGACTAAAAATAATTGACTCAAGGTTTATAGAATAACAACAATGTGAAATGTCTTTCCTAGTGTAAAAGGGCCGTTTCCTAAAATGTAAGGAACCTAATTTTTGCTTCTTAGTTCTTATTTTTCCTTTCCCAATATTTACAGATAGTCCTTTCTTTTCTCCCTTCTTCTCTTTCTTCCTTCCTAATGAGAAACCAAATTAAGTCCTTTAGTATGAAGATTGAGGCTCCCTAAGTGAACCAGGTTTGTTTCAATCATAGTTCCCTTGCCTTCTCATTTATCTTGAGTAAAAGCAAGTCACAAACATTTTCACCAGAATGGAAAATGCATGAGAATGGAGTGAGTTGATTGCCTTTGACCTTCAGTAATTTTTGGTAGCCAAGGAAAGTGATTTGTATTCCAATTAACACCCTTCAGAAACTGCCACTGATAAATGAGTAGCACATCTAGTTGAGGGTGAATCTTGCCCAGGATACACTACGCAAAACAATCCTTTTGTCAGGGAAAATTGAAAGCTACTAGAAAACACAGAACAGAAAGAACAGCCAGGAGAATAGGACATCAAGACATTTCAAATGTGGAATAGATGACAGCAGACTCATTTCAAAGGCATCTCAACCTTTTGATCTGAACTGTGGCAGACCAAAGTCCCATTCGGCCAGTGAGTAAAATCAGTGATGTGGGTCTGTCCGTGAGGCTCTTCGGAGCAGGGAGAAGAGCACGAAAAATACTCCTTCGGTGTCCACTGTGCTCAAAAAGAAAGATTGTGTATCATTTCAACCAAAATCACAGAACTTTACTAGTGGTTTGATATTGGATTTTAAATGCCCTTTCATATAGATATTTACAATGGAAACTATAACAATAAGCAATCATTTAGCTCCCAGTAGTCTTAAAAGTGGCTACTTGAAGGAATACTTGCATAGCTATGGCACAATTCCACTAAAGCCAAAATATGTAACTGCCCCTTGATCCCCCTCCCAAAAGAAGTTGTGTGCCACATAGACTGAACTAAGAAAAAGCATTGTGCCCAATGGGAACTCAGGCGGGAGTGTCTGGAAGGTGCTGCCCTCTCCCCAACGCAGAGCAGGAAGTGGGTAGGAACTAAGCTGGACTGGATAAAAACGCCAGGCAGCTTTCCAGCTCCTTTGGAGAAAGTCTTGACAGTGCAACTTCATTAGTTTTGTTAGAGCATCTTCAATTCCCTAAATGTCACATGGAACTCTATTCAAATATCAGCAAAGAAATATAATCCAAAGACAAACATACCTTGTTTGGTGATTGTTCAGTGTTTACAAATATTCACATCCTGGCTCTTCTCCAGGGAAAACATGAAAAGCATGGAGAGCTGATGATTCTTGATCCTGACCGGTCATTTATCTATTGGGAACTCAATTTCCTTATGTTAAAAAGGAGGAAGATGTTAAATTTAGGATTAAACTAGCCCCTTCTAACAAAGTTCCAGCAGGTTAAGTTCTGATACTCTAAGAAGTTAATACCTCAGGTGTCAAAGTGATTCACCAGACCAAGACTGGTACCATTCTGGCCTTTCTTGCCATTCCTGTAACTGAATTTCGTTTGGTTTGTCTTTCCCATGCCCATACCACTGCTAATCTCTTATGCTACAGTTAATCTCCTGAGAGAACTCATAATATCTTGTAAATGAACTCATTGATTTCATTGAAACTCCCCAATTTATTCTATACGCCTGCATTTTCCAAGGTATCTACTTGGAACCTTAATCCCGTGAGATATTTGGTGAGAGGAAAATTCAAAGGTTTTCATCATGAAATGGGCTTGGGAAAAGTTGCATATTCCTTTTCTTGGAGAAACAAAACAAAGATGGGAAAGTAAAGATTTTGAGAAGTCTTAAAAATTGTTAAGTGTGCTTAACTATCCTTTCTGAAGTTTATTTGATGGGAAGTAATTTTGAATCATGACTCTTAATATGCAAAGTTCCCTAGAAATATTCTTTGCAAAACATTGCTGTACGTTTGTGTTAAAGTGATCATTCTAAGATGTAAATTGAGTATGTCTCAGTTGTGCTTAAATATTGTATTGACTATCTATTCCCCTTAAGATCAAGTTCGAAACTACCCAGCAACAAGGCTTTTTGTGCTTTTGTCCCAGTTGCATGTCAAACTCATTTCTAAACTTTTCTTGACACATACTTCACCTGTTCTCAAAGCATACGCTGCTCTCCAAGACCTCCTATGTGGTAATCTTTGTCTGTATTCCCCTTCCCACCTTGCCCAGATAGAAAATCCCTACTCAGCCTTCAGATGTGGCTCAAGCATCAGCTCCTTTTGGAAGATTTCCCTGGCGAGCATGCCTAGCCAACTCACAATCTACAAGACTTCTGTGCTTGTCCTCCGGGCTTGTGAAACACCCTGTGTCTAAGTGTCTACTTGTACATACTGTTTGTACTGAAGTTTTTGTGCATATCCTCTCCACTGTGCTTCAACCTTCTTGATAATAGGGCTGTGGTATATTTGTATTAGTATCTTTTTTAAGTGGGTTAAAGAAAGACTTTAGTAAAATTTGTTAAAAGTACAAATAAGTCTATGAGGAAAATTGTCTATCAGAATTATAATAGTAAATGGAGAGAGTTAGGTTGAATTACCTTGAATTCAATTGAAAGAGATTAGATTGACTCTAATAAAAAAAAGAGGTAGATTGAATTCTCTTAAATTCTCTTTGAAAGGGTAGAAGAAATACATAGAAACTATTTTAGGCTATTGGATTTATTTCCTGCTTTTAGGACTCTAATTCATTTTTTTGTGAGCTGATTCTAACTAGGCAAATTTATGAAAATTCTATATGAGTTGAAGAAAACCTCACAGATCTTACAGTACTTATTCAAACATATAAACAGTTATAGTACATTTTGAGGAGGGCTATGATTGGCTATGAGTGGGTATTTGGGGAGCCTAGAGGATCAGTATATAGCTGTCTGCTGTGAAGTGTGATCAGCATGGTGGTCAAGAAAAGCATCCAATAGGCAGTGATGATTATGCTTAACCACAAGGTAGTTTGAGTTCTCCACGCCTAGGGACAAATACAAAAGCTGAAGAGGCATTTGCATCTTAGGTTAATGCTGGAAAGCAATGTTGGAAATAAGATCCATGCTCCATTAGCACTGAATCCTCAAGAAAAGTCAAAGCAAAAGCGAAAATATATTTTTGCTGTAGCATAATGGAGTGTCTTTGCTCAATACGGTTGTTTATCTTCCTGCACTAAAGTGATAAATGAATTTGTATCTGCCCTTGAGATTTCATAATGCTCGGAAGCAATGCTTTTCTTTTTAAAAATGATTTCAAAGGAAAAAGAAAATATTCCAAAAATCACATAGGCAATATTTAGAATGCTTGGGCAAACAAATTCATCTCTTTATGGTTAATTATAAATGAAAAAAGAAAGCTTCCCTTCTATCTGTTTTTCCTCCAATATTGTTTTTTTTTTTTTTTTTCCTTCAGCAAACTGGATATAATTCAATAAAGATACGACCTTAAAAAAATTTCTCAGTGGTGACAGTGTTTGGTAAGATGTGATTCAAGCTCTCCTGATTGGTGATGTATGCTATTTTAGACTTGAAGATGATGTTTATGAGCCACCATTAGTTAGTCAAGCACTTTAAATCCTTTCCCAAGCCATCTGCTTGGTTGTTTTTGTGAACAGTTAGACACTTATTTTTCTCTTCAACAAGAATGTTTTGAGCTTTGCTACACGTGAGGTGTTGCATCAGAGATACAATGATGACTGAAGATGGTTCTTGATATTTACTGGAGAAGGAAAACAAGTAAGCAGAGTTTTGAAACAGGATGGTATGTGAGTACGTAGCAGTGCATCTAATCCAGCTTTCAGAGATACTGGGATAGGAAACATTTATCAAGGCAGCACACACCAGTAGACTGACTAGCTGAATTAGATGTCTGGTTTGTGGCTAGGTCACATGGTCTTTCTCTATGGATTTTTTCAGCTCCTTGGTCTTGTTAGAATGGTGCTAATTTGGCCTGTTAATCAAATGGCAATGTGCAATTATAGTTACATCTATTAACAAAGCTAGACACTTTTCTTATTTCATGCCTATGAAAATCTACATTTTAACACCTTTTATGAGAAACTCCAGTTTACACATATTTGAAGTCTTTTCATTTGAATAAGACACTCAACAAAAATATAAATGAAAGACAAACAAATTTTCATTGCAATGACAGCAATGCAAATTGATGGAGGACGTTATATCTACCCCATTCTTGTGCGCTCTCTCTCTCTCTCTCTCTCTCTCTCTCTTCTGGCTTTTTTTCTTGTTTGGCTAGGACACTGAGGCATGCCGGAAGGCAATTATGTGTTCTGATTTATAGCTTAGATAATAAGCCCATACAGATGAGTTTTCTTAGTCCTACTGAATAAGAGTAATAAAATGTACCATTATAATCACTATTACGGTATGACTAGTTATAAACACATTAGGCTTAAACAAGATATTGCCAATTGATATGCAAAAAATGTTGAATATGGCAATTTTAAATGATTCTAATTGGTATTAGTATATTTATACATATTAAAAAACAATAAATATTTCATAATTGACAGATAATAAATAGTATATTTATTATTTATTACTGAGAATAGATTTGTGGCAGTAGTCCACCTCAGAAGCAGGTAATAAGGGGGTATGTTTTCTGTAGAGAATTTTGAAACAAGAAAAAACAAACCGACTAAAAAACAGCCTCCTTTTTATTACCACCATGGGTTGGCAATTCTAAATAATGTCAGATATAAAATATTCCCCTTCAAATAGCTGTTGTTGGTTTAAGTTCCAAACAATTGCCATAGTTACTTGTGGATACATATATGTGTGTACACACACACACTTCAAATTAGCCCATTTTATTTTTTTAGTGTTCAATAAACCTTGTGTTCTATGTGGAAGTTAATTGGGAGAACTTCTATTATACACAGAGTCTCTGTCCTGCAGCCTCAGTGACACGTTAACCCATAACTGCTCTGAATCTTTTACACTTCTTTGGTACACCCCTGTATTTACTAGTGTCCTGCATTTAAACCATGGGTTCTACATAATAATAGGATAGGGATTATGAAGATGCAAATAAAAAAACAGAACTGGAGTTACATCGATTCTGGCACTTTTTCTAAAGCAATGAATCAAACAATACCATAGAAACAGAACAGAAACAAATTGTGATATATCTGTATGCTGGAATGAAGCACTGATACACAAAACAATATGGATCAATTTCAAAATAATTATGTTAAAAGAAGCCACTAGAAAAGAGCAGATGCGCTAGGCGCCATGGCTCACGCCTGTAATCCCAGCACTTTGGGAGGCCGAGGCGGGTGGATCACGAGGTCAAGAGATCGAGACCATCCTGGTCAACATGGTGAAACCCCGTCTCTACTAAAAATACAAAAAATTAGCTGGGCATGGTGGCGTGTGCCTGTAATTCCAGCTACTCAGGAGGCTGAGGCAGGAGAATTGCCTGAACCCAGGAGGCGGAGGTTGCGGTGAGCCGAGATCGCGCCATTGCACTCCAGCCTGGATAACAAGAGCGAAACTCCGTCTCAAACAAACAAACAAACAAACAACAAACAAAACAGAAAAGAGCAGATGCGGCATATATTCGATGCATATGAAATTCTAGAGAATGTAAATTAAACTCTAGTAACAGAACACAGATCAGTGGTTGCCTGGGGTTAGGAGTGGGTAGAAAGGGATGGGAGAGGGGATTACAAAGAATAAGGGAACCTTAGAGGTGGTGGATATGTTACAATCTTGACTCTGGTCATTCACAGGTGTGTGTATATACGTATCAAAGTTACCAAATTATATATTTTAAATGTGTTCAGTCTACTCTATGTTGATTATACTTTAAGAAATCTGTAAAAATGCTATGTATGCCACTGTTAAACAAAGAAAGCACTGGTATGTTTATAAACAATGTTCCACTAATCATGAATTTTAACTTACTGGGTCTCCTGTTTCTCAATCCTGTCTTCTCTAACCAAATGAATTAGTGGCTGCACTAGATTGGATTTCAGAACTCATCTGGTCCAAGAGAAAGACATCGTCCACTGGAGTGCCTGTGGGTCAGGAGGAATTGTTTTGAGTGGGGATGGCAGTTGATAGATGGTAAATAGCAACTAATTACTTAATGCTCCCATCTCGGCCTCCCAAGTAGCTGTGACTACAGATGTGCCCTATCGCACCTAGCTGATTATTTGTATTTTTAATAGAGATGGGGTTTCACTCTGTTGCCCAGACTGGTCTCAAACTCCTAGGCTCAAGGCATGCACCCAGATTGGCCTTCCAAAGTGCTGGGATTATACGCATGAGCCACCATGCCCAGTTCCATGCCCTTTTTAATCCTCAGAGATTAGATGACTCAGATATATACAAAGGAGAGAAAAAGCAAATAAATCACCAGGCTGTAGACAGAAATTCCTGTGGCCTTTCATTCTTGTCATCAGAATTGTTCTTTATTGCCCCAAATGCTCCAGCCAAAGGAAACAGGAAATTCTGATACTATTAGGGGACCTCCTTGTATACAAATCAGCAGTGCACAAACCAACAGAACATTTCCCATTAACGAGGCAGCAGGAGAGGAAAGCCTTCTGCGACACTTGGTATAAGTGTTTCTCCTTCCCCTCACTGCCCCTACCCAGGTCTAGAAAGGATCCATATACCTTGCAGCCAGCATTTAACTATCCTGTTAGGTGATGGCTCACCTGACCTGGCTCAAACCAGGCTGGGGTCAACTCAACCCCCCTGCTCATTCCTCTCACAGTTCTCATCACTAGGGATATAATTGCCTACTCTCATTGCATCAGTTGGCATTCTGTAACAATCAAAAACAATGAATAGAATTAAACTCAGTTGGTTGAAATGCTGTCTTCATCTCATTGAGATTCATAAGTGAGCTCTACTTATTGGGCCCAGGTCTTAGTGTATTAAGGTGATGGAGTAATGGCATAATGAGCCCAATGCCATTGAAAGAAGGTTTTTAATACAGTTCCCCTCTAAACAAGAGGCACAGCATGCACCAGACATGGCCACCTGGGAAATACACCAGGATGGTCAGGACACAGAAGATAGGAGCAAGGGGAAGGTATAGGCCACTGTTTTTAGTTTCTCAAAGAAATGCAAGTCATGGCAGGGCAAACAGTTTAGGATAAGCTCGTTTAAGTAATTCAGGTGGTTCTGGTGGGCTTTGAGCTATAGGGGTGATCTGTGGTTAACTGGCACCTCGCTCTGGGATGAGCAAGTCAGAGGAATATTACCTTCTTGGGTGGATAAACCAGATAGAGGAAGTATGGCTCTAGACTGCTTAGTTTGCATATCAAAGACTTACACCTGGCTATTTGTTATCTTTAAAAATTGGCTAGTTCCAAGAGGGGCAATCCCTCCTCAGACAGAAAGGTTTTTCAGGATGTCACAGTATTATATTATTAAAATATATACTTAGAACACACTTCAGACCAGATTTCAGTAGCTCCGGGAACCACAAACCAGCAAAAATTGTAATCACTGCACACATTCAAAAATGGCATTCGAGAAAATACATCACTTCACTTGGCATTGAAAAGCCTAAATAGCCTCTCAGTAATGTCGTTCAAAAAATTAAATACCATCTGAACACAATACAGTATTAAATTATGAACAAACACTTCAAAATATAAGGGTAGGTAACTGGAATTCTTTTAGACACATGTCTGTCTTTAAAGATGAGATCCAAGTATATTGGTTTAATTCATAAAATTTAAAAAAGGCTAAAGCATCGATTTTAAAGTTGTGTAACAAACAGAGAAAATATCTCTTGAGAAGTCAGTGTAGCTTGGTGGAGGAGATTGTGTCAGAGGTATTCTGCACTCACTTTTATGTGCTTCCTGGGTGAGGTTGTCTTGCCTACCTCTGGGCTTCTGTACTGTCCTCCATGCTCTTCTCCTCCCTTCATCCAATCAAGCTCCTCCTATGAGGTAAACACTCATTTCTTATGAATCAGCCCAAGTGTCGCCTTCTTTTGGAAACCTTTCCTGATACTGACCCTACTTGTACCCAATTGTCTCCATACAATTAAACTCTCTGCCTCTGCCTTTTCTTGCCCAGTTGCCAATCATAGCAGCTTTAGCATATAGTGTAGATCACTCTACCTGACCATAAGCCAGGCCCTTAAGTGTAGGGATGTGATTTTATTTAATATTTCATTGCCAGCATTTTTAACAATGCTCAGTGCACTGTAATGTTTAATCAGTGCATTTGTAATGATTTTGTGGACTTGAAATACCCCCACCAGTTTCTAATGTAACTTCTTTTTCTCTCATTATTTTTAATTTAAAAAATCTTTCATTTTGAAATAATTTTAGATTTGTAGAATATTTGCAAAATTAGTACAGTTTCTAAATACCATTCTTTCAGTTTTTCCTGATGTTCTTATCTTACATAACCATGACGCAGTGATCAACAGTAAGATATTAACATTAGCACAATATATTGACCAACATATAGATTTTGTTTGGTCTTCATCAGCGTTCCATGGAAAACCTTTATTATTTTTCTTTTACAAAATCCAAACCAGGACACCACATTGCATTTAACTGTCTCCTCCAATATACGATACTTTCTCTGTCTTTCCTTGTCTTCCATGACCCTGATGCTTCTGAAGAGTACTGGATGGACGGGCGAGGTATTTCACAGAAAGCTGCACAGTTTGGATATGTTCAATGTTTTTCTTCTAGTTAGATTGTAGCTGTGGGTTTGGGGGAAGAAAACCACAAAAATGATGTGGTGATCTCATCACATAGCATCAGGGAGTGCATAATATCGATGTGACTCATTCCTGGTGATGTTAATCTTCAGCACTTAATTAATGTGGTGACTGTCAGATTTCTCCATGGTAAAGTTATTAACTAGTGTAGTTCCTCCTTAATAATAGATTCTTAATAAATATTTCATTGTTTTATTCAGCGGTAGTCATTGACTTTCTATAATAGGCCAGATAGACCTGGTCTAGGTACTAGAATATAGTGATTTTTAAAAGATCCCCAAGCCCTTTCTCAAGTAGTTTATATTCCTGTAGGAGAGGCATAAAAATAAGATAAATAAGAAAAATATGAGGTATATGGATAGTGACACATATGAAGGAGAAACACAAAGGAAGGGAGTAGGGGAGAGTTGGCATTTTAGGTGAGCTTGTCAAAGAATGCCCTCCTGAGAAGCAAGAGACTGAATATACAGATCGACAATGGTCAGACCACATAAAAAAGTAGAACTCAGGGCCACAACCTACAGCAAGCTGCCAAAACAAAACCCCGGTATCTACAACTACAATAAACAACTCGGGAAGCTAGACTGCAATCTCTGAGTCAGACTTATAAGAAGTCAGACTACTATCTTAAATAACAATCTAGGAAGCTGAACAATATCACCTGTAATAATCATCTTTAAATAGCTAGGACTTGATTAATAACTGACAGTTTTGGCTGGGTGCGGTGGCTCATGCCTGTAATCTCAGCACTTTGGGAGGTTGAGGCGGGTAGATCCTGAGGACAGGAGATCAAGACCATCCTGGCTAACATGGTGAAACCCTGTCTCTACTAAAAACACAAAAAATTAGCTGGGCATAGTGGCATGTGCCTGTAGTCCCAGCTACTTGGGAGACTGAGGCAGGAGAATCACTTGAATCCGGGAAGTGGAGGTTGCAGTGAGCCGAGATTGTGCCACTGCACTCCAGCCTGGGTGACAGAGTGAGACTCCATTTCAAATAAATAAATAAATACAATGACTGACAGTTTTCCTGATTTTTGTTACCCCTTCCAATGTAGGACCAAGCAGAGAAAGCCAAATATGCACCTCTAACCAATCCCAAAAAGAAACCCACTTCTGGTTAGCCTGCCTACAGCTTCTCCACACCAACAGCTTCCAATAAGGGTGTACAGAAAGCCTTCCCTTTTTCCCACTACTAAGCTTTTTCACTCCTCTGCCTACCTTTGAGTTCTTGCCAAAATGCAAGTGATGGTGGCCGACTCCATTGCTATTGCAAGCTCTGAATAAACAGCTGTGGCCTCTTCTAATTTGGTCTTTATTTCTACATGAGATGACATTTGAATAAAGTCTTGGGGTGAGCCATTATGATATCTGGGGAAGAGCATTGCAGGCAGAGAGAAAGAGAAGTGCAAAACTCTGAGGTGGAAATAGTGAGCAGGATGGCGGGAGAGAGAGAGAGAGAGAGAGAGAGAGAGAGAGAGAGAGAGAGAGAGAGAGAGAGAGAGAGAGAGAGAGAGAGAGAAGCAGGAGTAGAGTAGTGGGGGAAAAGGTCAGAAGTGCAGATCATCTAGGACCCTCTAGCTCATGGAAAGGGCTTTGGATATTACTCTGCACGAGGTCAGAAGCCATCAGAAGATCTTGAGCTGAGGAGTGGTGTGATTTAGTTGACCTTTTAATAAGATTGCCCTTGTTGCTGTGTTTTGAACAAACAACATAGAAAAAATGAAAGTGGGGAGATAAACTAAGAGGCTGTGTGTTTATTTAAGATAGAGATAATGGTTGCTTGACTAAGGTGGGAGAAGTAGAGCTGGTAAGAAGTGTTCAGGCTGTGGATACATTTTGAAGACCAAGTTGTCAGGATTTGCTGAAGGCTTATAATATGTGGGGTGTGTGAGAAACATAGTATCAGTCCTAACTACTTTTGACCTGAGCATCTAGAAGAACATGTGTGACTTTTACTGAGATACAGAGGATTATAGGAGCAAAGGTTGGGAAAAATGTCAGGAACTTAGCTTTGTACATGTTAGGGTTTGGATGTTAATTAGATGCCCAAGTGGAGATGTGAGTAAGTAATTGAACATATCAGTCTAACGTTCATGAAAAAGCTTCCTCCTAAATATGCTAATCTGTGAAGCGTCACTATTTAAGAGGTCCTCAGAGCTTTGAGGATGCAAAGAGTGTAGATAGAGAAGAAAACAGGGCCAAAGACCACTCCTGTATTTAGAGGTCAAAGAGTTGGTACTGAACCAGCAAAGGAGACTGAAAAGGAATGGCTAGAGTGGTAAGACAAACATTCATGTTCATTCAATAGTGGTCCAGGAAAGACACTTGCACTCTACTTACAGAAAAACAATAGGCCATTTCCTTAATGTAGCACAGCCCCCATAGCCTCCCATAAGAAATAAAGAGGATGTCTGCCTGTGGGCTAAATGAGTCCATGGGGATATCAGTGGCATCATTTATCATGGCACAGGCAGAATCAGGATTTATAAAGGATAAGGAAAAATGTGTGCTTATTTTATAAAAATGTATTTGCTGTCCTCCTACAATAGTGCTATGGCTTGAATGTGTCCTCTTCAAAATTCATGCTGAAACTTAATCCCCACTGTGGTGGTATTACGAACCATTTGGGAAGTGATTAAGCCATGAGGCATCTGCCCTCATGAATGGATTAATGCATTATAAAAAGGCTGGAGGGAGCTGGGGCAGGACCTTCTTTGCTCTCCTGCTGTTCCCTCATGTGAGGACACAACATTCTCCTGCCTTTGCTCTTTTACCTTCCATCAGGTGAGGACACAGTGTTCAAGTGTCATCTTGGAAGCAGAGACTGGACCCTTACCAGACACAAAACCTGCTGGCCCCTTGATCTTGGATTTCCCAGCCTCCAGAACTGTGAGAAATAAATTTCTGTTCCTTATAAATGACCCAGTCTCTGGTATTTGGTTATAACAGCACAAATGGACCGAGACAAATAGAGTAAGAAGGCATAAGGTTGTGTGTTTTTACTTTGAGTGGTTTTGGTCACGGATCTGCCTCTAGAGAGTACCTCCAGAGACAGGGACTGCCTCTAGTCCCTGTAAATTGGAACCACGTAATGGGGTCTTATGCTCCAACACAGCTCAGGCAACCAAGGGGCAGTCCTGGAGGATGATTTCAGGGCAGGGGTGTTTCGAGGCTCCCTGCTCCCACACCAGTTCCTCTCAGGAGGCCTGATGGCATCGACACCTGAAATCTTCAGTTATTACTTCAAAATCCCTCAGTGTACCAAAAACCATGATGCCAAGCCGTATCAAGGGGAAAAAAAGACTTTTCCCCTCAACTAAATCAAAAGGGAAAACAAAAGCTGATGAAATCACATTTACAACTGTAGAATCAGAAAAGCTGGTCATAAAGTACACAGTGAATTTAAAGCACTTTGGCCGAAGGCAGAATGTATATCTCTCCGGCAGGAACTCATGCTGCACAGCTGTTTTGTCTCTGGCAGTGGCAAATCCTACACCTGCTGGAAGCAACAGGGAGCCCAAGTTCAGGAGCACAGTTTTTCTTTTTTTCTCACTCAGTGTATAAGGAAGAGCTTGGGAAGAATACAGAATATTTGTCACCATGTATTTGCATCAAAATTCTTTGAAACCAGCTACAAGAGAAAACTGATATGTTCCAGCATCTGGAAGAACAAAGCGTGTAGTCTTCTAGGGAAATAATGTTATGTGCATGAATATGTAAACCCTGTAGTAAATTCTTTGTTCAAGCCTCTGTGAAGACCTCCTGAGCAAATAGACAGAAGCAAAATAGGAAATAAAATGCTTCCATTGTATCCTTTTTTTAAAAGCACATTTTAATTCCTTAGCCATTGGGCAAAATTTCAGAAGTCTTCTTGAAGAAGCAATATAGTGCCCTTGGAGGTTGTCTTCCTGGGGCAGATGCTGGGTGAATTCACTGATGTCAGCCCACTGGGGGCTGGCAGCATCATTCTCATTTCTCTTGTAGTTGGTAAAGGCGTCCATCTGCCACGACAGCCAGTGTTTTCATGGTCTTTTTGAGGCAGAGGCATCATCCTCATTTTTTTTTTTGAGACAGTTTCACTCTTGTGACCCAGGCTGGAGTGCGATGGCTCACCGCAACCTCCGCCTCCCGGGTTCAGGCAATTCTCCTGCCTCAGCCTCCCGAGTAGCTGGGATTACAGGCACGCACCACCATGCCCAGCTAATTTTTTGTATTTTTAGTAGAGACGGGGTTTCACCATGTTGACCAGGATGGTCTCGATCTCTTGACCTCATGATCTACCCGCCTCGGCCTCCCAAAGTGCTGGGATTACAGGCGTGAGCCACCGCGCCCAGCCCTCATCCTCATTTTTTTTTTTTTTTTTTTTAATTTTTATTGCATTGTAGGTTTGGGGGTACATGTGCAGAACGTGCAAGATAGTTGCATAGGTACACACATGGCAGTGTGCTTTGCTGCCTTCCTCCCCTTCACCCACACTTGGTATTCATCCCCAGGCCATCCCCCCACAGACCCCCCTGCTGTCCTTCCCCCATTCCCCCCAACAGTCCCCAGTGTATAGTAGACCGCCTCTCTGCATCCTCATTTTTTAAGAGATATTTTTAAAGATAAAGAAAAGGGTTCCTTGAAGATATATAGCTCAGTCCTATTTCTCTAGAAATTTTACTTAATAGTTGTGTGATTTTATTTAAAGTGTGATGCCTCCCTTGGCCCTAACTTCCTCAACTATAAAATGGCAATAATTATTTATGTTGTAAGAAAAAAATATAATCTAGTATGTGAAAGAACTGAGCAGAGTGCCAAGTATGCAGATACTTAGTAAATCTTTGCTCTTTAAAGAAATAAAAGAGGCCTGAATATTTAAGAGACCAGTCATTTCCTGAAGAGGAGTAATCGTGATCCAGCAATACAGATATCTGATGGGAATGCTATTTTAAAATGAGAGCAATGGTATCTCAAAATCAAAATCCAGAACAAAATGTTCTACAGATAATTAATGCATTTTAATATTTATGAAAGACAGACATCAAATTTTCTTACTTCTGTCTTCAGAATTTAGGAGATGTGCAAATTTTGTTGTTTATTATTCAATTTCAAGACCAAGCTAACCATTCCTTCCTCCCGTGTCCTCTCTTCTGAGACTCCGACATCCCTAGAACTCAGAGGACCAGACTGGTGGCTTTTGTGGCATTATTTTTCAATAACAATTATGTAACTCATATTTAGCTTTAATTGTTATTTTTAAATTTGCTTTAGAGAACATAACATATTGAATGGTATGCATCTTTAGTGAACTTTTGAACTCTTGGGGAACTTTTGGAAAGAAGTTAACAAGGCCTGTTGGATTGAATGTTGTCACCAAATGAAACTATGCTGAAAATCTGTGTGTTATTGTCTGTGTTTACTTTCAGGGAAATGGACCCATTAATCTTGCCTTCTCTCTCAACTAAAACAGTATTTCCACTTTCTGTGATTCTTTCAGTAGTACTAATAGTTATATAACTTATCACATTTGCTCTTTACCACAAGCTGATTACTTATATTATCCCCATTTGACAGATGAACCAAGTTTCATAGCTTGAGGCTCCTGAGATCAGTTCAAGTAGGAAAGCAAAGAGATTGGTATATTAATAAGGACTTGGGTGGGATAAGCATAAGACTGTTATATTTTGGCATGATCTTATTTTCTTCTGAGTAAGAATTATAGATTATTTCTGAAGAAAAAAGTTTTGATAAAAAGCACTTAAAAAGTTAAGTACATATATAGAACATAACAACTTTCAAACATTGAACAAAAGACAGCACAGGATTTGACTCCAAGATCAGAGAAGTAAATGAACTGAGTCCTGTAATTGCCCAGCTTCGAAGGCAGTTTTGATGCATAGCACAGGGTGGGAACCCAAACAAAGCCCAGTGGCCTTACTGAGTAGAGGAGATAGACTTCAGAACTCAGGCAGTTAGAATTGTCAGAATTTACAGAATTCTAGAGCAGAGAAAGCTACACACACACATATACACAGAGAAAGAGAGAGGACAAGCTCTGGAAATCTTCAGAGGTCTCAGGAATCTTTGGCTTGTTAAATCAAGTTTAGCCTAAAGCTGCCTCCTTACATATCTTAAATTTGGCCTAAAGGTTTCTCTGTACACTGTGAGTGAACTATCACAAGTGGAGGTGTAAACAGACTGTAACCTACACTTGTGCCAATCACCAAGTTTTGGCCAATAAATGTAGCTAACTATTCAAATTGTGCTCAAATAAGGCAAATGCGTAGCTGTAGCTGATCTGGCTGTTTTTGTCCCTCACTTCCATGTTCTGTATGTCATTTTTCCTTTTTCTGTCCATAAATCTTCTTCCACCACATGGCTGCGCTGGAGTCTCTGAGCCTGCTCTGGCTCGGGAGGCTTCCTGACTCATGAATTGTTCTTTGCTCAGTGAAACTATTTTAAATTTAATTTGGCTGTTTTTCCTTTATCAGGCTGACTATCGGTCTGTACCTGTACTTGTATGGTACTTATTACTTCTGTTTTCAGAATTTAGGAGACATGCAAAGTACAAGTACAGGTAGACTCTGTGAAGCTGGGAGAGAAAGCAGTAGACAGAATAATTCCCAGATTTCACATAGGATTCATAATGTACTGAGCATCCAGTAGACTACTCAGGAAAATGTTGCCTGAATAATTGGGCTAAATTAGCCCTAAATAAAAGGCTACTCTAGACCTGCCTTACCAAGGCTTAGAAGCAAGTTTTGAAAGAATAAAACTTGATGCCAAGTAAATTAGCTACATGCCAAAGTCCAACAATATTAAATTTACAATATTTATCACTTAATAAAAATTACCAGGAATGTGAAGAAGTAGGAAAATATGATCTATAATCAGAAGAAAAGGTTCATTGAAAAAAAACAGACCTGGATATTTCAGAGATTATATTGAAGAAGGAGACCCCTTCCTCTTAAGCTTCTGAAACCACTTCCCCTTAGCCTTCTATATTGCATTTCAAAAACAGAAGTAAAAGTTGAAAATAGAAGGCACACGGTCAGTGGAGGAGACAAAACTGGTGCCACCAGCCGGACCTGGAGGTTGAAGATCAAACACCCCACCCTATTCCTATCCTATCCATAGATCACAGGCATGGTATGGAGGAATCTTTCCTAAAAGGCGTTGTTCTTGCTTAATCACGATTAGACCCCCAGCTAAGTCATGTACCCCTCGCTTACCTCATCGATCACGACCGTCTCACATGTACCCTCTAAGATTTTGAGACTTTAAAAGAGGCCACGATTTTCTAGTTGGAGAGCTCGGTTCTTGAGACACAAGTCTGCCAGCCGAATAAAAAGCCACTTCCTTCACAAACCTGGTGTCCGAGAGGTTTTGTCTGCTGCATATCCTGCTCTGATATTATTAGCCTGCAAGGATTTAAAAATAGCTACTATAAATATGCCCCCTATATTGAAGGTATAGAGAAACATGTTGAGAGCAGAAATGGAGTATGTGTATTTTTTAAAGATTCAAAGAGAACTTCTAAATACAAAAAAGTAATATCTGAAAAAAAATTGATGGGATTATAACAGATTAAACACTGCAGAAGAAAAGATTAGTGAATTTGAATGCATAACAATAGAAACTACCCAAAATTAAACACAGAGATAAAAGTCTGAAAGAAAAAAAAAAAGAACTAAGCATTAGTGATTCTTTGGGACCACATCAAGTGGACTAACTTGAAGACAATTGAGTTCCAGAATTGGGGTGGGGAGAAGTGTCTCTGAAGAATAAGATATGAAGGGGGTTTATTGGCCTGTAAAACTAGAAGGTGGACCTACATGTAAGTGCTTAAAAGATGTCAGGAACATCCCTGTTTCTTCTCTCATTTCTGTTTTCTGCTGAATTTTAGATTCACTGTGTAGGACGGCTTTCTCCATGAGTAAGGAACATCATTTAACAATCACATCATCACATCCCCCCAGTTTAGAGATCCCAAGAGAAAAGGACAGCTCCTCCCAGTGTGTGAATCCCTCAATGCAGAGAAGGGCTCCGCTTGGCCCAGGTTGAGTCATGTGCTTACCTGGAGCTGTTCTTTATATCAGAGGGGTGAAGCATCCTAACTGCTCTAGGCCGAATCAGGTATCACACCTGTGTGGGACTCACAGCCTGCACAACCAGATGGAATGGAAAGAGGAAAATTCTCCAAAGGAGATGAGGGTGCCAGGGGAATAAAGATAACAGGTCTCCCAAATACCATCCTTCCGATTCAGCTCATCCAAGGGCTTTTTATGCAAAATGTTTCTCCTGAAGTACTCAACCCTGCCTTTGCTGATTCATTTCCGTTGTGTCGTCTATGTGTCACTGTGTTGAATCTGTCATTTAGCTATCTGTCTAGCTCATTTGAATTTTTCTCTCTAGTTAGATAGTAAGGCCCTGAAGAGCAGTGGCCAAGTCTATATATTCCTTAATCTCTCCCAGTGACTGGCAGAGTGTCTCTCAAATGGTAGCAGAACAAATGTTTGTTTTGATGAGTCTGTTACAGGGACTAGTCAAATACTCCCATTAAGCTGAGGAGAAATTAGATTGAGTAAATACCCTCCGCCTGTGTCATCATGAAAGAAGACTAAAGTGTTCATTAAAAACTAACTGGTAAGCAATTTGCAAATGAAAAACTGTTTTTTTCCCCCTTCTTCTCTTGTCAGGATCCCCGAGACTGTAAAGAAAATGCCAGGGGCAAGGAAGTAGCTTTTTACATTTCCTCGATGCCCAGACCCTTTGGGCTCAGAGTATGTGGGTGCCCGCATGATGGGATTCAATGAGTACTTGAAGTCCTTCTTGCCCTAAACATCCTGCCTTGCATCATGAAAAATCCTTCAATTCAAAGTCACTTATTTTGAATTAAGATACTGTGCTTCTCAAAGAACCCTTTAAAATACAAATACCCAAGTAAAGAGGATATCATAATCCATTGACCTTTTTGCCTAAATGTATTTCTCCAGTGGCTTTAATCACTTAACAGAGCCCCGGAAGGACACAGACGTTTCTGGGCCCATGGGGAGGTGGGGGTGTAGCTGTCGGGCTCCTTTGGAGAGACACATGGTAAACCCAGAGCTTCAGGCCCTTTATGCAGCAGGAACAAATGTGCATATCAGATATCTGGGGGCATGTATTTTAAAGTGACATTAAAAGGCAAACAGGGAAAGTGCTCCTCTCACCACTCTTGTGTAGAAAAAGGCCCTTTTTCTTTTAGTACAGCTATGATGGTGAAAACTAAAACAAACCAATACAAAAGAACAGGGACAAATGTGGGTTGGTTCCCTTATTCTAAGAGAATCACCAGGTGGTCACAGATTGGCAGAGTCAGCACGGATCATCCATTAGAGGATCCATTTACCTTGGCTACTTGACCCACAGCCATCAGGGTTCAGCCCTAGGTACTCTCTTCCTACTCACCTCTGTTAGCTTTGATTCTTTGTGGCCTTTAGAAGCTGGAGCAGAGTTTCATTTTTCCTGACCAGAATAGTGTATTTATTCAATTGCCCCTGTTTAGAGAAAAAGAGTGGGAAAGAAATACCACAACATAGATTGCAAGGTATCAGTTGGCAATATCCGTTGACAGTTCTACCTCAATTTCAGAGTTTTAAACTGGAAAATGATGTGCATCTCAGAGTTAAGGCAACACAGGAATAAGTGTAACAGTAGAAGGAAGCGAGTTGGTGACTGTTACTGAGTAGATGAAATCTTTTGGAATTAGGAGCTTTCACGTAATTACAGAGAAAACAGGCATAGAAAAGCCCCCCCGCCTTCCAGGTATAGCAGCCAGATTGCTCACAGAAGGTCCACAAGAGAAAAACCCCTACACAAACGTGCCTGGGTGACATGAGATTTCTGGAATACAGAGGCTCGTGCCTTTAGGGGTTAATGCAGAGCCTCCAAATCAAAGCCTGAATTAACAAGCTTCAAATATGGGACCCCAACATGACCACTAACTACTCAAGAGGAGAGGCAGAGAGACCCCTTGTCCAGGGCACACAGGCCTGCTCTGCTTGGCAGCATCTCAGCTCCTCCAGGCTGGCTCCCTGACAGTCCCGGAATATTTAGTTGGTGGTTACTAGGTGATTCTATTCCATCTTAATCATCTATTTGGGGACACTGCACACTGCATTCCTCATGATTTCTATGGTGTTTTTTGCTCTCATTTGTAAATAGCTTTCAGAAACCTGAAATGAAATTGCATTTACTTTTCATTTTCCTCCATCAGTCTGAGTCAGCTTCACTTGGAATCAGCTGTACCTTCTGGCCCTTTTAAGCAACCCTTATTTCCACGATGGAGAAAAATGATCACTCTGCAGATACTGTGCAGTGTAAGGAGACTGTGCAGGAAGGCAAGAGTGAGGCCACTGTTTCCACACTGCTCAGATGAGCTTATTTCCGCCATTCCTTTCAGCTACGAAAATGCACATCAGCTCAGTTGCCTTAGATTAAAATGCATAAGTACAATTTCATTGCACACATTTTAATCTGGTTAGCATTCAGCCTATGGAAGTCCCCATTTCTTCCCCTGCTCTCTAATAGCTTCCCTCCCTAAACTGTGTCCTCTCTTGTAGAACTCAGGTGCTCATATTAGCCTTGCACAATTTTAGCTGAAAACGGAGTGAAGGAAATCACCAGGGTAACCTTGGCTGCCCACACTAAAGTTCGTATGTGTTTTAACAGACATAAGAAGCAGATAGAGTGTTCTTCCTCAATGTCTGTAATAGGCTAAAATTTCCCAAGATTCTGTTTTTTGTTTTGTTTTGTTTTGTTTGTTTTTTTGTTTTCTTAAGCAAATAAGAAATTTAACCTGAGCCACAAAGGAGGGAGGCATTCTTTGGTTGAGAATGACCTAGGAGGGGCAGACTGCAAAGCAGCATTACCCAACAGGAGCAGTGAAAAGTTAACACAAGTACTTTATTTCATGTGGTCCTGGGTATATTTGAACGTAAAGTTTAGGCGGAGATGTTTTTTAAACAGAAGCATATTAGGAATGTTTTAAAAATCTCTATTTCAGATAATTGACCCCAAGTCTTTTGTTTAGTTATATATGGAAACAGAGCTGAGCCGAGATAGAAAAAGAAGTGGTTGACCCTCCTCTGGTTTCCTATGGGGACGCCATAGCTCCTTGGCTCCCGCCCCACCCCTCCTCAGGTTCTCAGCATCTTCGTTTTGTCTCAGTTTGCCTTAGGTCCAGTGTTTCTTAGAGCCCATGTCCTTGCCTTTCCCTTCTCCCTCCACACTTCTGTTCAGGTGGACCCATTTGATGGATGTCCCATTCTTTTGGTGCCTTGCTCTCTCCTTTTTAAGCAGCCAACCTTCCCCCACAGCCAGTAACCTTCTAAGGATGGGTTTTATTAACTCAGAGAAGGAAGTAACGCTATCATTGAATTTAATAAAGCTCTTAGGAGTTTGCATGCTGGTCTTTGGAAGAAGGCAGAATATTGAGGAGACCTAGAGAATAGAACCCTGATGTGGCCAACTCACTACATAAGTCTGAACAAGTGAATTAACCTATCTGAACCTCGGTTTATTTATCTTCGTGATGTGATTTTTAGTTTTTATTTCATAGGGTGTTGTAGAAGTTAAATTAGATGCTTTTTACAAATATTCAATTTGTGGGACCTGGTATAAATGGACCTATATTACATCAACATGGGAGACACGCTGTTTATCTGGTACCAAACATAACTTGATACCAGTTATGTTTGCCTAAGAATTATTTTGAGTGCCATTATGGGATAAAAATGCTTTTAAAATGGTAAATTATCATAAAACCATGAAATAATACAAAATCATTCTCCTTCTCTTCCTCCTCTTCTTCCCACCCTTTCCCTTCTCTTTCTCCTTCTTCTCTTTTTCCTCCTCCTTCTTCTCTCCTTTTTTGATTAATTATCAAGACAAATATCTAGAAGTCAGTTGTGAATCCTCTTTACCTTTTATCCCCAGCATCCAGTCCATCAGCAAGTCCCATTGACTCTAATTCATGATCTATCTCCTGTGCATCTCCACTGCCATGATCCCAGTCTTAGCCACCACCTCAACAGCCCTCTACAGGTCTCTCTACAGGCACTCTAGACCAGCACTGCAGTGCAGCCACTATTTGGGGAGGGTCCTTTTGCTCAGAAACAAAGGCATTCCTCACTGATCCACCCTCTCTAGAATGTAGAAGCTATCTTATCTGTCTTGCTCACAGCCACACCTTCAGGACCGAGAATAGTACAAGCATATGGAGGCGATTAATAAAGACTTTATGAATAAATTATATTCATTAACGTGCTCTAAGCACAATCCTATGGGGCAGATATTATTAGTGCACTTTACAAATAAGAAATCTGAAATCTGGTCTTTAAATGATTGGTCCTTCCACCCGAGATGAGGGATCAGTTAGATCTAGTACATTTTAGAGGGATTTTATGGAAGTTGAACTACACATAAAAAGGACAATCAGTGAAACAGATAGTGCCTTCTGCAGTTTAGGGTGAATCTGCTATTCCCAAACTTCGTTTTCTTTCATATTTCATTGTGCACGGTTACTAAATCTTCTCCCAATTTTTTTTTTTTTTTTTTTGAGACGGAGTTTCGCTCTTGTTACCCAGGCTGGAGTGCAATGGCGCGATCTCGGCTCACCGCAACCTCCGCCTCCTGGGTTCAGGCAATTCTCCTGCCTCAGCCTCCTGAGTAGCTGGGATTACAGGCACGCGCCACCATGCCCAGCTAATTTTTTGTATTTTTAGTAGAGACGGGGTTTCACCATGTTGACCAGGATGGTCTCGATCTCCTGACCTCGTGATCCACCCATCTCGGCCTCCCAAAGTGCTGGGACTACAGTCTCCCAACATTTTTAAAAGTCTTACTTTCCTCCACTGAGTATCAGTGGACAATTATTAAGGTTTTTATTTCCTATAGACATACTGAACAATTAATCACATTTAGGATTTAAAAAATCAGCATGCTGTTTCCCACTCTCTGTTTGTTAGTATTCTGAGGAAGAATCCAAGTAAGTGCTGCCTTTATGCAATTTGAAATTAACCTGTTAACCATGGGTGACATCTTATTATAACGGTGATTTTCATTTCCATCATTAGCGTTCTCACAGGAGCATCCCTTTCATTCACATATATTTCGTATTAACATTGTAGACCCAGTGTTCTTCATATCAGAGCGTCTATTTAGAAACCAAGCAGGCATTAAAGCAGGGTGTCGCTACTAGCTTACAATAAGGTAAATTATAAAATTTTAGAAAATCAAATATTTGTGTCTGGGCTCTCTAATTTTTTTTCTTATCTGAATGATCTGCATAAATGACCATTAGGACATATATATCAAGATCAACATAACGTTAACTTAGCTAAGGCACAGTAGTGTTGAATTGAGTAGCTGATGTGAACTAACAGGAAATGTGTGAGAAATCATCCAGATACAATGAGGTCACTCCCAACCGTTACTCTCATCCCCCAGATGCTTAAAATTATAGCTTAACGTTTTTATTTTTCTTGTGTGGAAGAGGAACTGATGACAAGAAAACCTATCAACCCTGAATTGTTGGGAAGTTGTGAAGTTCAGTTAAGGCTCATTGGGTTAGATTCCAAATAATAAAATGATCATCAGTGCCCTTGAAGTAGAGATCACAGTGTGATGGAGGGAAATTAGTTTCCTGACTAGACAGCATTCTCAGGGCTGCAAAGATGTGCTGACGTACACATCTTTGTCTATATACTCCCCCTACTCACATATATGCACATAGCAAGAAATGGTATCATTTCAGTAATATTTGCACCTGCAATTTTCTGGATTGATATTGATAAAACACAGACATTTGCTTATCCCAAAGGCTGTAACTGAGATCGTATGTGTTTTTTGCTTTTAATCTGTTTTATGTTTTTTAAAATATATACAATGAACAGGAATTATATTTATGATTGAAAAATAAAGTGATATATTTTTGAAAATTTAAAAGATAATATTTGTATTTCTTTGCTATTAATTATCTCAGTAAATCATAGTTTCCATTGATAATCCAAGAGGCACAGTGCTAATGGAAGGAACCATGTAAATTCCCAACTCTTTATGAGCTAACCATATTTTTATAAAAGCTAATTGTTTATATTTTATATACTTCAGGCTATTACATACTTTTTGATGTTTAAAATCGAGGGATAATTTATTGACAGTGAAATATGCTGATTTTAAGAATATAATTTGATCTATTTAAAGAATATAGACCCCCATGTAATGCACAGCCTGCTATAGTTTGAATATATCCCCCAAATTTCATGTGTTGGAAACTTAACCCCTAATGTGGCAGTAGTGAGAAGTGGGGACTTTAAGAGATGATTGAATTATGAGAGCTCTGCTCTCATGAATAGATTAAGCCATCCATGGATGAATGGATTAATGGGTTATCATGGGAGTGGGACTGGTGGCTTTCTAAGAAGAAGAGAGACCTGAGATAGATGTTAGCATGCCCTGCACCACCTCGACACTTCAGAGTCCACACTACTAAGGAGGCTCTTACTAGATGTGGCTCCTTGACCTTGGATTCCTCGGCTTTCACAACTGTAAGAAATAATTTCCTTTTCTTTATAAGTTATCCAATTTCAGGTGTCCTATTATAAGCAACAGAAAATGGACTAAAACACATCCTTATCAAGCCGTAGTCTATTTCCAACTCCTTGTCACCTTTGTGACCTTTCCCAGATAATCACAAACACCTCTCCAAGCAACCACTGGTCATATTTCTCTTCTCATACATTGATGCGACAGCTCTAAAATTTCATATCGATGGAATCATGCATGAAGTATATATGCACCCTTTTGAGTTTGACTTGCCTCACTCAGCTTAATGAGTTGAAATTTATCCACAAAGAAAGGAAATGAATCGTTACATAAGTTAGTGAGACTTCCTCAAAAGGGGACCAAGGAAGCCATTTTTAGAAATTAAATATTGAATAAGGAGATCTTCTTTACAACCTCAGTTGAGAAGACCCACCTGACCAAGACCTTTTCACTCACATGTCTGGCCCCTGCACTGGGATGGCTGAAGATGAGTTTAGCAGATACTCTGAGACTCTTAATCAGCTACATGTGGCCTCTATATGTGACTTGGGCTTCTCAAAGCACAGAACTCAGATCCAAGAGGGAATGTGTTGAGAGACACCATCATGCGAATGAGCATTCTGACTCAATTAGGCAGAAGTGGCATACCCTTTTACGACTGAGCCCTGTGAAGCTCACACAGACCACCTCCGTATGACTCTGTTAATCAAAGCAATCACACACCCACTCAGATTCAGGGGGAAGGGATATAGACTCCACCTCTCAATGGGAAGACTGTCAAGTTGAAGCAATTTTCTGACAGCTTCTATGAACAATGAACATATGGATTGTATGTCATAATTAGGTGATCTACAAGTTTAAAGGAGAAAAAGTTGAAACATATGGCTTTTGCTTGATTGACTAGCATAGTTTACATGGGAATAACAAGAAATTCTGTTCACAGGGAATTGACGAACGTGAAGCTTCCACCATGTCAAAAAAATGGAGGTGGAGGCTGGGCACGGTGGCTCAGGCCTGTAATCCCCGCACTCTGGGAGGCCGAGAAGAGTGGATCACTTGAGGTCAGGAGTTCGAGACCAGCCTGGTCAACATGGTAAAACCCTGTCTCTACTAAAAGTATAAACATTAGCTGGTCCTGGTGGTGGGCACCTGTAGTCTCAAGTAATCAGGAGGCCAAGGCATGAGAATCGTTTGAACCTGGGAGGTGGAGGTTGTGGTGAGCCAAGATTGCACCACTGCACTCCAGCCTGGGCAACAGAGCAAGACTCTATCTTGGCGGGGGGAAGGGGGAGATTGGGGAAATGGAGGTGATGAGTGAAGAGTGTCACAGCGCAGCAGGAGAGAAGCAGTCTGGGTGGACTGAAAAAGACCATTAAGGAATCATGGATTGGGAGTCAATTTCATACATAGAACAGTAGCATGATTGTCTGCTTAAGAAAAGTGATTTCCCCATGGTGCTAATTATGGCTATATCTCTTATTTCAAAACTGCACAACAGAAGTTAGTGGGAATGTCTTTAGGAGGCTGGACAAAATATACAGGTTTCTTGGAGATACAGCTAGTGCTGATCTATTTATCACGTTTGTGGCAGGAGAATCCCTCTACCACCCCAGCTCCCAAGATGCCTATCTCCTAATCCCTGGATCCTATGAATATGTTAGATTACGTGACTAAGGGGAATTAAGGCTGCAGATGGAATTGAGGTTGCTGTGCTTGGCTGAATTGTATCTCCCTCCAGATTTATGTCCACCTGAAACCTGTGCATGTGAGCTTATTTAAAAATAGGGCCTTTGTAGATGTAAACATGTCAAGACAAGGTCATGATGAAATAGGGTGAGTCCTGGATCCAATATGACTGATACTCCTATAAGAAGAGGGGAATTTGGATGTATAGACACAAGCAAATGGAGACTGCTATGTGCAGATGGAGACGAGATTAGAGTGATGCGTCTACAAGCAAAGAATGCCAAAAATGGCTGGCAACCACTAGAACTTGGAAACAGGCATGGAAGAATCCTCCCCTAGGGTGTTCAGAGAGCTTCTGGGCCTGCCAACACCTTGATTTTAAACCTCTATCCTTCTACAAAATAAACTTCAAAAAAGAAAATAAATAATCTTCTAGCCTTAGAACAGTGAAAGAATACACTGCTGTTGTTTAAAGCTGCTCTGTGGTAACTTGTTATGGCTGCTCTTAGAGACAAATACAGTTTCGAGGCAGTCCACTGTAAGGACAAGGGACCCCATAAATAGAAGAAGGAACCAAAAGAAAGAATCGGAGTGAAAAGGACTCAGTTCCATGTTATTGGCTTTGAAGGTGAAAGAGGGGACCATGAGCGAACAAATGCATGTGACGTCTAAAAGGCAAGGGAATAGATTCTCCCCTAGAGCCTTCACAGAGAACACAGCCCTGCCAACACTTGATCTTGTCCACTGAGACCCATGTCAGATTTCTGACCACAAGAACTGTAAGAACGATGTGTTAGTAATCTGTTTACATCAGCAACAGGTGACTAACACAAGGTTAGTTGACATTGGAGAGAAGGGTGAGTCAGATCCTGTTACGGGCCGAATTATGTCTGCAACATTTTCCTATGTTGAAATCCTAACCCCCAGTACCTCAGAAACTTGACTGTATTTGGAGATAGGGCCTTTCAAGTGGTAATTAAGTTAAAATGAGGTCGAATGGGTGGGCCCTAGTGCAATATGGCTGGTATCCTTGTAAGAAGAGATTAGGATTCAGACACACACAGGAAAAAGATCATGTGAAGAAAGAAAGAAAAGGCAGCCACCTGCAAGCTAAGAAGAGAGGCCTCAGGAGACACCAACCCCACTGACACTTTGGTCTCAGATTTGTAGCCACCGCAATGGTGAGAAATCATAGTTCCATTGTTTAAGCCGCCCAGTCAGTGGTACTCAGTTGGGCAGCAATGGCAAACTAACATGGGCCCCAAATCCTTCACTTTCCTCACTTTCTAGAATAAGACTCTAAAATTCAAAGTAGGAAAAATAAATGACTCAAGTCACATAGTTGCGCTGCCGAGATTGGAATCTGCATTACTTGGAAATATATCACTATATTGATAGCGGCATAAAGGACTAACGAGTACTCTGGGGCTCTCCATGGAGTTTTCACTGAGGTTTGGTGGTGTGGCTGCCTGTTTTTTAATTCTTTCACATCTGAACACTCAGAACTCATTGTGTTTACATCTTCAGTCCTTTCCCCTAGTTGAGTGAAAGCCAACTCATTAAAGAAAGAAACCAAAATGGGTAAAAGCGGTCTGAAATTGGAACCCGAGAAAGAAAATATTCATTAGCCCCAAGTCAGGTGTGATTTTCTCTAGGATTGCATTTTATAGTAGATTCAACTGAAAGAATATACCTCTCACATTAATTCTTAGTCTGTTTTTCAAAAATTCCTTTTACTCAGGAGGAACGGATGCAGGACGATAAGCCAATTAATGGCTAAACATGTGTCTGTACAATATGGTAACTCAATGTAACTCAATGTTATTGCTTTGTGTAGTTAACTTGATAGTTAAGGCCATTATTCTCAAGAAATCTGTACAGGTGGACGGGACCAGAAATCATTTCCCTATTCTGTGCTGTCATCCTAACACACCGAAAGGCGTGTATATATTTACATAGTTAATCCAGTTGCATGGAAATTAATAACAGATATTACTAAATAAATTACTCCATTGCAAATTAATGTAGATTTTTTCTCTTGTTTAATTTATTCAAATCAAATGCCCTGAGCCTCAGGTCTTCCAAGACCTCAGAATGTGGGTTACCTTCCATCCTGGGTGTAAGAGAGTAATCTAAGCAGATCGTAAATTATTTAAACTGGTCGCCCTGCTCTAATACATTCTAAGCAGTTCTTGAAATCATTAATGAGGGCATCAGATCCTGCAGTCTGAGTGGCAAATTTAAAACAAGAAATCTATGCTGGCTTTAATTACTTTTAAAAGAATAGAATCAGACCCCAATCTTATTAAAATCAGATCATAGGCACTTAATAACCTGGAGCAAGAAAAGAGATTGAGTTATATACTACCCAAAACTTTAGCCCATAATATAAAGGCCCATATTGTCTGTGATGTCTCCTTACTTCCTGGAACTTCTTGTACGTTATTTCTGCAGATAACAGCATTGGAGGTAGGTGATGTTATCCCTACTTTACCGATGAGGAAACTCACTCAGATATTTAAATAGCTTGCTCAGCTTCTAAGTCTCTGAACTGAGATTCATTCTGTTGTTTACTTGATGCCAAAACCCATGCCCTTTCTACTATATCATGGTTTACCAAGTGCTTTCAAAAATATTTTATTTGAGACTACAGAAGCCCTATGAGGTGATTCCCTTTCTTATGGTTGAGAAATTTGAGCATCCTAAAAACTGATCACAAGTAACATGGTAGGAAATGGCCTTGGGACACGGGCTAATCATATGACTACCTTTGTGCCTTGGATTCTGCTGTAATTCTCAGAAAAAGTAGCAATTATGCTTATACATACCTAAAGAAGAAAAGGGGGATAGAATGTTTTGGGTAAAAAAGGTAAAAAGAATCTCAACAAACACAAATGTAATTCATATTGTTGAAAATATAGAGGAACTACTAATATGCCCAAAATTACTCTTAATTCTTTATATTAGTAGTGCTCAAAACTTAGCAAGCATACAGAGGGCCTGAGAAAACACAGATTATAGGGACTTATTCCAAGAGTTTCTAGTTCAGTAGGGGTGTGTGTGTGTATGTGTGTTTGTGTGTGTGTGCGTGTGTGTGTGTGTGTGCATTTTACATTTCAAACAAGTTCCCAGGTGATCCTGATGCTGGTCCAGGAAACACACTTTGAGAATCATGGCTTTATCACTTCAGGAAATGCCCAGTTGCCATACACAATTCAGCTTCTTTCCAACAGCACTCAAATTAGCAATGAGGTCACCAGTAGCTGATTGAATTTGACTGATATGCTAAGACAAAGATTCCTAACACCTGTCCATAGCTTTTTTGGAGCACATATATTGTTAGTAGGCTGTACTGTAATGAATCATCAAAAGAAAAAACTAGCTTTGTACCACTGTCCCTTGCATATCCTTCCATTGTGAGCCAAGGCACAATGCTGTGTGCCTGCTGGTGAGCACACATTCATTCATTACCAGTTATTATCACCTAAGGCTATGCTTACCATGCTGCAAAATCACAGCCTGAATAACCAGCCAGGCAACTCTTCCTAATATCATTATCCTGTAGGTCTGAGTTCTTTAAGTAATGTGCAAGAAGCAGAAGAATATTTCCTGGAACTCATTTATCCACAAATATTTCCTCCCTATTTTCACAGTATTCTCCTGCTGAAGTGGCCATCGTACAATTGACATTTTGAAAATGGCATGTTTAGATGGCAAAGTTGGGGCTCTTGATGACATTCCTGATATTCTCCTGAGCTTTTTCTTCCCTTCCTCCTGCCTTACTTTCTTTCTTCCCATATTTTAATGTCTCCACTGGAAAACATGCCAGGAGAATTTGGTGAGAGAGTGTCATAGAAGCGTGTTAGTGTTGTAGTTCAAAAACTCAGTGAAGGGTGGCAGAATATGACACCCTGTCTGAAATATGTCACTGTGACAGAAAGATTTTTTTGAGTTGAAGACAATTGAGAAGATATAAGAAAAGCTCCCTGCCCTCCCTTTATTTGTTTCAAAGCAGGACTTAAATTTACAAAGCTGTCCCTCCTGTCTCTACCAGGAAGGAAAAAGTTAATCAACCTGGAGACTATAACAGAATGCAGCCCACATAACAAACTTTACTATTTAGCCTTTAGCTACCATTAGTTTCCCTTATACTTGCCTTTCCATAGTGTACTGTCCCCAGAGACTTAGGTCCCTTTCCTTTATCTTGTCATCTCTCTTTAAGTTTATTGTTCTGTGTTGAAGATGCTATATAAGCCAGAGTTCTAAGCCACCTCTTTGAATTACTCATTTCTGGGTATTCCCATGTGTTATGTGCATACTACACATCTTAATAAACTTGTTTGGCTGGGCATGGTGGCTCATGCCTATGATCTTAGCTCTTTCTGAGGAGGATCACTTGAGGCCAGGAGTTTGAGCTTAGCCTGAGAAACATAGCAAGATCTTGTCTCTACAAAAAAATTTTAAAAATAATCAAGTATGGTGGTGCATGGTGTAGTCCCAGCTACTCAGGAGGCTGAGGTAGGAGGATCACTTGAACCAAGAAATGTGAGGATGCACTGAGCTATGATAGCACCATGGCATTCCAGCCTGGGTGACAGAGCTATACCTCATTTGAAAAAAAAATTGTAATTAAAAACTTTTTTTCTTGTTAATCTGTTAATCTGTTGCATGGAACCCAGCAGAGAACTTAGAATGGCAGAAGGAAGATTGTTTTTTGTCCCCCACAATAATTTTAGAGCTAGCAAATTAAAACATTACCATCTGTGAAATTTATCGGCAATTTACATATGTGAACTTTCCAGTTAAAAGTAGTTTATCTTTTAAGCATCAGCCCCCTCTTTTAAAAAATTATTTTTTTATTTTTTATTTTTTAAAGAGACAGGATTTTGCTCTGTTGCCCAGGCTTGAGTGCACTGAAACAATCATGGCACATTGTAGCTTCAAACTCCTGAGCTCAAGCAATCCTCTTGCCTTAGCCTCCAGAGTAGCTGGGACTACAAGAGCATACTACTATACCTGGATATTTTATTTTATTTTTGTACAGATGGTTTTTGCTATACCAGCTTGTTCTCAAAATTCTGGCCTCAAGCAATCTTCTCACTTCAGCCTCCTAAATTTCTGAGATTATAGGTGTGAGCCACCACACTGCCTCCCCACACTGTTTTTTAAATGTAAATGTTAAATTTAAAATTTTTGTTCAAAATGACTATGTACTACTTTTAATTCTTAACAGAATACACCAATTTGTATAATCTCCCCTTGATGTAAGGTCACCATGATGTATGTGATGTTTGAACTTAGCTGCAGGGATAGAGTATGATGGTGGTGATGTAGGGATAATGTTCCCACTAACTTTGGAATTCTTGCCATATTTGTCTTTATAATTTTGCTGTCACCTAATTTTGTGATAAACTGTCTCTTTTTGCTATTGTTGGTTTCTACCAACTTTTTAAATTGCTCATCTAATTTACACACTGTTCTAAGTTGTTTTGAAATTTTTTGAAGTCTCTTTAGAAGTCAAGTACTTGGGCTTTGTGACTTTTTTTGTTTATTTTTGAATTTCAAGCTGTGTTCCAACTGCTAAAATAAATTATGTTTAATGACATAGAATGTTTTTTGTATGTGGAATAGATGCTTCTAACCTACTTTCAGAAAAGTGGAAACTGTGAGTGCTTTTCTAACCACAGGAATGTTTTAGCATTAATGCAGCCATATCTTCTTGTTGTTAGAATTAAGGTGTGGACTACAAAAAAAAATGACTGGGAAGGGTTGGCCCTGGATAATACTGTGGTGCATAAAAATATTTTTCTCTAGACCCCCAGTCTCCTCTTTCCAAAACCCTCCCTCTAACCAATAGTTGCCTGATTAAATATAAGACTCTCAGTTAGATTAGAAATTTATATAAATGCTGTATTTGTTCATTCTTACACTGCTATAAACAAATAACTGAGACTCGGTAATTTACAAAGAAAAGAGGTTTAATGGGCTCACAGTTCCACAGGCTGTATAGAAAGCATAGCTGGGGAGGCCTCAGGAAACTTACAGTCAGGGCGGAAGGTGAAGGGGAAGCAAGCATATCTTCACACGGCCAGAGCAGGAGGAAGGAAAAGAAGGAGGAGGGGCTGCACACTTTCAAACAACCAGAAATCGTGAGAACTCACTTACAATCATGAGAACAGCAAAGGACTTACAGTCATGAGAACAGCAAAGGAAAGGTTTGTCCCCATGATCGAATCACTTCCCACCTGGCCCCCCCCCAACACCAGGAATACTATTCAGCATGAGGTTTGAGTGGCGACACAAATCCAAACCATATCAAATGCCTAAGTTCTTTTTTTTAGTATATCCCAAATATTAAATGGTGCGTTACTGTACTACAGAAATGTTTGTGTTTTTTTTTTAATCTAGAATTATTTCACTTGACATTCTTTATTTTAATTTGCTACATCTGCCTTAACCTCAAATTATATTAACTTTTATCTTTCTTCTTGATCAAATTTACTCCCAATGGAAGAATTGTAAAGTCATTCAAACTAAGAAATTAAAAGATAGGTAGAGATTATGGTCATCAGAGTCATCTTCACTTTAGTGAAAGCAGAATGTTACATAGGACATAGTAAATGGTCAACAGGATGGCATTCAGGAGGCCTGGGGTAGAGGTGACTTCTTGCCTCTGAACTCCTACTGTGAGGATAGCTTCAGGGCCTCCACAGTAATGCTCACTCAGAAACTGCAGGTTAGGAATCCTACGTTGCCTCTTACTTGGCAACTATATAGAGTACCCTTAACATAAATAACTCCATCTTAGAAAAAGGCTGAAGTTTATATTTCATAGGATACTTTGCCAACAAGGCAAATAAACAAATAAAGAGTACCATTAATAAACAAATAAACAAAGAGTCCCTCTGACCAGACCAGGATATAAGCATGATTCTTCCACTATCAGTTTTCACCAGAGGACCCTAGGACTATAAAAGATTAGGCATTCAGCAGCTCAGCGTGGCCTTCGTAACTGACATCGTCTTGCAGTCACTCATGTTAAGAACTTGGCATCTGCTGATGCAAAAAGGCTCTGCCACCTCAAATTCTTTCTTGCAAGACCTACTGACACTGAGCCCACACCGGGATTTCTTTTGTCTTTTTAACTCCCCCTGAACTGGTTCATTAACCTTTTCTCATATCTCTTTTTCCTTTTGATGTTAAATGTCACTTTGTTCATTGTGGAATGTGTAACCTACAATATTTATATATTGATTAAGTATACTATTATGTATGATTTGGAATATTGACTTGTAGAGTGGCTTCAGCCTGTGTGCCCATGGCTCTGACTACCGAGGGAATAACTACTGAGGAGAATGGTCTCGTTGGGAACTCCATGGAGCTTGGAGCTTTTGTGATTGAAATAGCATTAATAAAAGCTTGACAAGGTAGAAAGACACAAATATGTGTGGACTTGGTTATCTCTAACCTTGTACCACTCATGACAGCTACTATAAAACTGTGGCTCTGGAACAAGCCATTTAACTTCCATGCCACAGTTATCTACTGCCATGTACCAAGCTAACCAGAACCCAAAGGTTAAACAAACACCATTTTATTATATTTCACAATTTTATGGGTTAAAAATTCATGCATGGAACTGCTGAGATATTCTCTTCCACATGGAGTCGCATGAGGTCACTTGGTGGTATTGGCTGGTGGCTGCTCGGGTCTAGGGGGTCGGAGACAGCTTGACCCACATACTTGGTGCCAAGGGACTGGCTGTGATAAGGATCAAAATATATGATCCAAAACCTGCCACTTTGACACATTGCTTATTTTGAGCTGACGGCACTTCAGAAGTAATAGATACAGGAAGGAACTTAGCTCTCTTTGTATCTAAAAGCAGGTCATACAACTTCCTCTTAGAAAGGTGCTGCCCCTGCGTCCGGGAGAGAGACTGGGAGTTGATGCTGAAATGGATCTGTACAAACAAGCCTTCTAAAATAATCTTTCTCTTCCATTAGTTTACTTAATCTATTTCCGAGTCACTTTCTGTCAATACTGCCCTTAGAAGTTTAAACTCCGTTTCCTCTGTCTTGTCATTTCCCCATAAATTTATTGTTCTTTGATATAGTTGGTATATAAGCTCTCAGTTCTAACAGCTTTTTGAGGTATTCATTTCCTATGGATGATCTCGTGTGCATATAAAAATGTTACAATTTGTATGCTTTTCTACTGTTAATCTTCTGTCAACGTATATATTTATATAATATGTAATTATATAAAAATTTACACATGTAATGACATATGTGACTATACATAAACATAAATAATATAACTAAATTCTCAGACTCAGACGTAGAACCTTAGAGGGTAGAGGAAATGTTTTTTTTTCTTAGAGCTGACGTTGCTCTCTTTCCACTTAGTGGGCTGTGTGTCTGGGTAGGTTGGACTTCCTCACAAGCAGAGCATTCCCAAGGCAGTCAGACTTCTAACATGGGGCTCAGGCTGTGAGAGGGAGTGTTTCCAAGAGATCAAGGATGAAGCTGAAAGACTTCTTACTACCAAGCCTTACAAGACATGCACTTTCATTTCTGCCACATTGTATTGGTGAAAAGAGAGTCCCCGGGCCAGCCTGGAATATCACGATCCATGGATCACAGTAGGGCTCTCTTTGGGGACTAGCTATCACAGCCAGCAAGACTCAGTTCCTGCCTCTATGAAGTGGGCTGTGATTACAAAGTGTTTGTGAGACTCACATGAAAGAGATGTAAAAAAAATTTGAAAATACTGTATTTCTGCTGTAATACATTAGATGACCTGAGTTGGACTTTCCTACTACCATTTCCATTTTCTGAATATTATGTGTGGTATTTTGTTTATAAATAGCAAATACATAATTATATACTATTTTCACATTTTGTTGAATTGTATGTATGTAATTGTATGTTATATATAAATATATAATATATGCGTATCCATAAATATATAATATACACATACACATATATACACACATACTCATACATCCTATGCCATCCTTTGTATGTAATGAATTTATTTTTTCTGTGCACCTAAAATTATACTATTTAGACAGTACCATCCTCAGGAGAGTTGAGAAAACAGTAACTCAATTTCATATGTGGCTTGATTCTGCCACAGAATCTCAGCTGGGAAAAGTTGATCTAAAATGTTGAAATCACTTTGCATACATTAATCTAGCTGCTATGTAGTACTATCCTTTTAAAGTATTATATTACCTTGAATTTAAATATGAAGAGACATGTCCTCTCTGACTATGCACACCTCCCTTCCACCCCCAGCTGCTGTCTTTACCTAATATAAGTACATTATTATTGTGTGTGCATGTATGTACATGCATACACACACACGCAAATGAGGAAGGATAAATATACCCATATTTGATGCATAGAATCAAATCAGGCATGGATCTGCTGGCATTCTCATACCTCCTCTAATCATTAGGCTCACTTGTTAAGAAGCTCAAGGGCTGAAACTCTATTGCTGATTAGAATTCTCCTGCGGAATCCTCGCCTCTTCAAGAAAAACCTCAGTAGCGTGAGATATCTGCCAGCCTGCAACCTTAAGGCTTGTCAGTTATTTGGAAACTCCCATGAAGCCGTGAATTTAACACATTATTTATTTGAGAAGTCATATAAATTTTACAGCCTGTATCTAGCAAAGCAAAGATTTTTGAGATACCAGATACGTGATTTGATAGGACTTATTTAGCAGCTGGATATTTTGGATTCCTGGAAGAAGTCTTAGAAAATTAAGCCTTCAAAATTTCACAAAACTAAAATTCTATATATCTGTAATAAAATGTTTCTCTGACACATTTTTTTTTTTTTTGAGACGGAGTTTCGCTCTTGTTACCCAGGCTGGAGTGCAATGGCGTGATCTCGGCTCACCGCAACCTCCGCCTCCTGGGTTCAGGCAATTCTCCTGCCTCAGCCTCCTGAGCAGTGGGGATTACAGGCACGCACCACCATGCCCAGCTAATTTTTGTATCTTTAGTAGAGATGGGGTTTCACCATGTTGACCAGGATGGTCTCGATCTCTTGACCTCGTGATCCACCCGCCTCGGCCTCCCAAAGTGCTGGGATTACAGGCTTGAGCCACCGTGCCCAGCCTTCTCTGACACATTTTATGAGCCATCCTCTGCTAAGAAGTTTGGTAGCATAGGCAATTTTCACAAAACATACCAATCAGATTCTGTGTTTATTGGTAAGGGTTCTCCAGAGGAAGAGAACCAATAGGATATATATATAAAGAGAAATATATAAAATGGGATCTATCAGAAATTTGCTTGCATGATTATGGAGGCTGGGAAGTTCCATGATATGCTGGCTACACACTGGAGGACGGGGGAAGCTGATGTAATTCAATCTGAGTCCAAAGTGCTGGAACTAGGGGAACTGATGATATAATTCTCAGTCCGAGGTCAAAGGCCTGAGACCTGGGACAAGCTCTGGTGTGGGTCCCAGAGTTCAATGACCCAAGAACCTTGAGTTCTGAGGTCTGAGGGCAGAAGAAGATGAATAGTTCAGCTCCAGAGAGAGAGTGAATTTGCCCCTTCTTCATCTTTTTGTTTTATCTGGGCACCCAACAGATTAAATGATGTCTTTCCACATATTTTAGGGGGATCTTCTTTATTTAATGTATAAACTCAAGTGCTTTTCTCTTCCGGAAACATCCTCACAGACATACCCAGATATGCTTTACCAGTCATCTGGGTATCCCTTAAACTAGCCAAACTGATACAAAATTCACCACTAGATGCAGTGAGAAATGCTAACATCTCTTTCCTCAGTGGAAATGGCAGAAGCTAAAACATCTCAGCATTACTGTGCATATACATTGCATCTTACTAAAGAATCATCTGCCAATAATGTTCAGGATTTTTCCACAGTACAGGCTTTAAAAAAAGTTATTGTTGTTTTGGTCTAAGGTAGTGTTCTGTTATATTATTTCCTCAAGCAATATTGCATAAGTAGAATATTATTCTATTTCCATAAATACAGAGAAATTCAGGAATGAGATAAGTATTCTGTGTCACTTATCTGGATGGATCTAGTGATTCTTCATAGTCCTTTAATTGTGGGAATTTGGTCTATGTGTGGAAATCCAGAAAAATCCAAATGTCTTTCTTAATGTAGATGATCAACCTAAGGTCCAAAATCAGTATGTAGAAACTGCAGAGAAGGTAAGATTTCAGTTCTACCAAGTTCTCAGAATTTCCAGGAACTTGGTTTTCATTTCACTATACCAGAAGAAACACATCTTAAAAGAAACAGTGGAAAGTGTGATTGAAACAATTAAGAATCATCAGGTATTTGGGTGATGTTACTTAATACATTTTCTTAGTATTTTAGGTATGAGTAGGAGGGATAAGAGGCCACATAGCTAAACAAACAAGTTTGGAGAAGCATTACCTAAGGAACAAAGAAGGATTTGTTGCCATGGAAATATCAGTGTTAGGAAGAAGTTAGAGGCTGTGTTGGACAAGAAAAAAGGAGGGTTTTTTTAGGGAAAGTGGATTGTTCTGATGCTGAAGCTTGTCAGCTTGTGGTGTGTATTATTTGGGGTACCCTTGGAGATCACCTGGTGGGAACCTGGCAACTGCTGTTAGGGATGCAGAGACTGTTTCATCAAGAGACTTTCTTGAGTTTTAGAAGCTTCCTGGGGGCGATCCCAGATGGCTCACTTAGCAGGAAACTCATTTATTTGTAGCTACAAATACTTGCCAGATTCCCTAACGTCCATGTGAACAGGACCACAAGCTCATAGCTGCTCCCCTGTAGTCAATTTGCAAGTCACATTGACTCTTTCAGTCTAAGACGGTGTCATTAGGAACCAGGGGTTGGATTTTGAAGTAAAATTAACTCAGCAAAGAAGCAGATTGGATTAGCATGGTAAGAAGCTCTGAATTAAGGGCTTTAAATTCTAGATTAGGCTAAAAACTGGGGTGGAGATTGTTGGAAGAAGTGGAATACTCTGAGAACGGCTAAGGTTCAATGGAAGGTCTGGGGTTTTGTGGAGAGTGAAGAAAGGCTTGAATCGTAGCACAAAAGAGAGTTAGGAAGCTATTATATATTGGTGGAAAAATGCTATCTCTGTTACTTGGGGGCATATTAATGACTTTTAGTTTATTAATTGGCTGGAAAGATGTTCAGTTTCATTCAACCACAGGGTCCCTCAGCGTTGCGTTGGGGAACAGTGGTTGAATGGGAGCCTCAAAATGTGGGCAGGGCCCAGATCACAAAGGCCCCTATATGCTACCTAAAGAGTTTTCTCTTTTTTTTTTTTTTTTCAGGCAACAGAAAGTGAGTAGAAGTCTTCAAAGAGGGTTGTAAAATAAGTAGGCTTACTGTATGGGGAAGCAAATACTGACAACAATAAATAGAAAAAACTGATGTCTGTTGCTAAGGAGAAAAGAACAATAGCCCGGATGAAAGATGGTGATAGACCACTGACAGCAGAAATGAAGATGAGAGGCCATTTATTCTACAACTCAACAGATATTTGTTGAATATCTTTTATGCACTAAGTGCTAAGTTTTACGTACAAGGAATACAAAAGTGAATAAAATAAACCAGTTACCTGACAGATTGTAGTGGTAAAGACAATCATAAATAATCACCCAAATTAATGACATGATTCTTTCAGCTAGAGAGAAGTTCTTTGAAGAAAATAAAACCGGGTATAAAGGGAGGGTGACTGGGCTAGGCGGCCTCTATGAGGGAGTGACATAAGATTTAGGATTTGACTGAAAAGAAGGAGGGAGTCATGTAATCTAGAGGAACAGCATTCTTGGCAGAGGAAACCACCAGTGTAGAGACCTTAAGGCTCTAGGTGTGTAGGAGGAAGAGTACAAGGGGCTGGGGCAGGTGATGGTGAGACTGTGCTTAACCAAAGAGTTAAACAAACCAATGACTAAACAGAAATTCTTCAGTTCGGAGGATGGCAGATAAAAAAGCAAGGACCTGCTGAAACACTGAAGCTCCCTCTGCTTATGAGATGGAAGAACTGGTTGAAATTGATTGGAACCAACATGGCTAACTGGTATCTACGTAGAATGAGCTTGCTGATGTCACAACTTGAATTTCCACCACATATTTTATAATAAGTCCCCCTGATTTTGCACATATGACCCATGAGATAGCATGACAAGATAACTACACGTGCCCAAGGACCTTACAGACACCCCCTTGCCTCCCACCGATCACCTACTAATCTCAGAATCCACCCCCTGGCTGCTTTGAAGCCCGTAGGGCAGACAGATTTGAGCTCCACACTCCTATATCCTTGAGTCAACTTGCAATATACAAAGCTTTTATTTTCTCAAAAACCTGGTGTCACAGCTTATAGCACAGAATACCTTTTATCTGATAACAATGAGAGGGGTTATAATGGTATGGAATGGGACTAAGAGTAAGGTTTGAAGGCTAGAATTGGGAGTTTAGATTCTAAAGGCAATGGGGTGACCTCATTTGGCTTATGCTTTTAAAAGATCACTAATTGTTATGTGGAAACAAGGAGGCCAGTTATGAGACTATTGTGGTAATCCAGATGAGAGATGCTGGTGACTTTGATCAAGGTACCAACTGCAGAGACAGAAAGAAATGGCAAATGTCAGCGTACGAAAGATACGGCAGACCCTCAGCTTTTGAGAGGAAGGTGTTCAGAAAATTCCTCACAAATTTTTAACTTGTGACATCATAATGGTAATCAAAAGGTTCAGATTTTGGAGCATTTCAGATTTTGAATTTCCAGATCAGGTTGCTTAACCTGTGTAATTTTATTTTTGAGTGTTTAATTAAATGCATTACTTCTGTTGTCATTTCTGTAACATGAGATATTGTGATGCCTATGTTAACATTTAACAAACAAAAAAGTTTTAGGACATCAAGCAGCTTCTCCACGATCACATAGTCAGAAAGTGACAGAGCCAAAATGAGAATCCAATTGTCTTTGATTCCAAACTTTATCTCTTAACTGCTACATTTACCACCTTAATATGCTGTAAGGTTGTTATAAGAATTAAATTAAATTAATATAAATGAGAAAACATAATTGGTCAGCATAGTTCTAGCACACAGAAGTAACTTTAAAAAGGGCAGGAGCTTTATAGTTGTTTAATCATGAATAGTAAAATTATCTCTTCCTGTGATTTGAGTGTGTCCCTCAAAGTTCATGTGTTAGAAACTGAATTCCCAGTGCAAAGGTGTTAAGAGGTGGGACATTTAGGAGGTTATTGGTGCAGCATGAAGGGACTGCCCTTATAAATGGATTAACACTGTTATCACAGGAGTGGTTTTGGTTTTGTTTTTAATAAAAGTGAATTCTGTCTTGTTCTCTCATGTTCTCTTGCCCTTCTGCCTTCTGCCATGGAATGACACAGCACAAAGGCCTTTGCAAGACACTGGCACCTTGATATTGGGCTTCCCAGCCTCCAGAACCATGAGAAACAATGTCCTTTTGTTTCTAAATTACCCAGTCTATAGTATTCTGTCATAGCAACACAAAACAGACCAATAAATCTCTACCTCACTCTTTTTGTTTGAGTGCTCTCTGACATTTTGGAGATTAAATCTCATAACATATATTACACACACACACACACACACACACACACACACACAAATCTATTGAATAAAGATGTATGTGTTATTTTGTTATGAGAGATCAATAGGTAGTATTATCATTTTCTTTCTTTCTTTCTTTTTTTTTTGAGATGGAGTTTTGCTCTTGTTACCCAGACTGGAGTGCAATGGCGCGATCTTGGCTCACCGCAACCTCCGCCTCCTGGGTTCAGGCAATTCTCCTGCCTCAGCCTCCAGAGTAGCTGGGATTACAGGTGTGCACCACCATGCCCAGCTAATTTTTGTATTTTTAGTAGACATGGGGTTTCACCATGTTGACCAGGATGGTCTCAGTCTCTTGACCTCGAGATCCACCTGCCTCGGCCTCCCCAAAGAATTATCATTTTCAAGAGGAATTTAGAGAGTAAAATATTGAGGTAGAAGCCTTAAGGAAAGTCTTCATGAAGCAGTTCGAACCTAACCTGGGGAAAATTCACATGGTTCTTAGCTGGTAAACGCAATTTCTCTAAGCACTTCATTTACAATAGAAATTACCTTAGGCACTGGATGAATAGGACTCATTTAAATGCTCAAAACCATGAATCATTCAATGTAACATTATGGGTAATTTTAATGAAACATCTTTAATATCTGTATTCCTTTGTTAACTGCTTCTATTGAATTTAAAGTCCCATTTTATTCCAAATTTAAATCCAAAAGAGATTTGATCTTTTCTTCCTGCCATTTTGCAATCAATGTAATTTCTCACAAGTGCCTGGAATTAAGATGTTGAGTCAGATGAGAAAACTGCATATGAAACTAAATGCAACGCCAAAGCAGAAGGGGAGACTTTGGAGTGACATATCCAGTTAAAACCACTCAACTGGCCCTTCTCAATTCTTGAGACTTCCTAAATCACAGTAGCTGATGTGACCATTAATGCTCAACCATTTGGAACACCATAAAATCAGAGAGAAAAAAAAATTAATTCAAAACATCAAAAATGGCTCACACAAAAAGATCTACATGTATATATTAATATCAGCTTTATTCATAAAGCCCCAAAATGGAAACAATTCAAATGTCTATCAACTGGCAAATGAATAAACGAATTGTGGTATATCCATGCAAAGGAATACAACACAGCAATAAAAAACAGACTGCTGACACATGCAGCAATAAAATCAAAGCCCTAACATTATGCCAAATGTAGGAAGCTATTATTTTATTGATATGATATTGTGGAATGGAAAAACTGTATGGACAGAAATCAGTTGATTTGTTGCCAGGGACCAAGGATGGGATAGGGATTGACTGCAAAGGGACAGAGGGACTTCTGGGAATTGGATACTGTGTTAATTTGCTAGAGCTGCAATAACAAGGTACCACAGAGAAATTTATTGTCTCATAGTTGTGGAGGCTAGAAGTCTAAGGTCAAAGTATTGATGTTGGTTTCTTCTGACAGCTGGGAGGGGAATGTGTTCCATGCTCTGCTCTTAACTCTGGTGGTTTGCCAGCCATCTCTAGGGTTCCCTGCATGGCAGATGATGCATCACTTTGATCACAGCCTTTGTCTTCATGTGGCATTTTCCCTATGTGTGTGTGTGTTCAATTCTTCCCTTTTTATAAGACATTGATCATATTTGATGAGGGGTCCACCCAATGCTAGTAGGACCACATCTTAACTAATTACATCTTCAATTAGCCTCTTCCCAAATAAGGTCATATTTGGAGAAACTGTAAGTTAGGACTTGAAGAGGAGTGAAATGTACTTTTTCTTTCACCTCTCTAAGTTTCTGGCTGGGACTCTGTAACAAAACAAATTAACAAGAGAAAAATAACCACATAAGTTTATTTATATGTATATTTTATATATATGGGAGAAACAGGGATGAATAATTAAAGGGATAATTGAACTTGGATTTACCAACTTGGGCTAACACAAAGGAAAGATGGTTTGGGGCTAGAAAAGCAAGTTATAGGAAGGTGACCAGGAAAAGTATGATAAACAACGTTATGATTTAAATGCTATGCAGACTTAACTCAGTCCCTTCTCCATTTATAAGATTATCTTGTGATAAACAGTCTTCCTCTTCCTGGTAGAAAGAGGGAGACACCCTTAAATGGAGATTTCCTTTATAGATGTAAATTTCCTTTATAAATGGAAACTTATGCTCTGTCTTTAGAGATTCTCTTGTGTCTGCTGTTTCTCAAAATAATTAGCTCAAAATAATATTTATGCCAAAAAGGCATATTTTGGAGTGGCATATTCTGGTCTCCTACAGCCTTCAGAATATGAATTTTGGGGTGACATGATTCAACCTATAACAGAAATGTTCTCTATTGGTAGTGGCAGTAATTACACAGCTGCATACATTTGTCAAGTATCTTCAAGCTGTACACTTAAAAAGGTAAATTATACCTCAATAAACCTGAATTTCAAATTACACATTAGTCAACTTCACAAAAAAAAAAAAAAGTGGCTCAGGTCTCTACTATTTCCTGCTTGGACAACTGCAGAGGCTGCCAGACTGAGCTGTCTCCTGCAGTAACATCCTTGTCCTGTAACCAGGTCACTTCTCTGCCTAATACTTCTTTAGCTGCCAATCGTCCTCTGCATAAAGAACAATGCTCCTTAACCTGGGACACATGGCTCATGCGACACTTTCAGACTTCTCCAATCTTGTCCTTCGTCATTGCCTGGCTTGCACATTCGTTCATCAGCAACTGCCTATGGCTACCTGTAACACACACACACACACACACACACACACACACACACACACACCCTGCCCCTCCCATTTCTTGCCTTAATGCCTTTGCTTGTACTTACTTCTTTGCTAAATGTCTTTCTCTTCTCTTTTTCTAGCCAAATCCTACACATTATTTAAATCTCAACTTTCTCTGACATCTTGCTCTTCCCACTCCCAGGCTCAGTTAAGTGCCCTCCCCTGAACTCCCTAATCCCTTATGCAAAGTTCTATTGGTGCACTTACCACCATTTGATAATTACCTACATATGTATCATTAGACCGAGTTATTCAGTGAGTATACCAGTACTTCAGCCCACTTGTAAGATATACTCCAAGCTCAGACTCCCCTCAAACTGCCAGCCTCCTGCCTCTGAAGCTATAGTCACATTTCCTTATTCTGTTCCAGTGTCTTCTCCAAAACCATAGAAACTGGTGCCAAGAGACTGCCCTGTACGAACTTTGAACCAATGGAGAAGAAAGTTTTCTTGCATTCCCTTTCACATTTCCCCACGCCCACATGACATGCTAATTCTCTTTATGTGAACAGTGCTGGGAGGCATTCTATATAGAGTACTGTTTAAAGACATGAAACAATTCCTTATAAAAATAGAAGTGTGCAGAGTCAAACCTACAGAAGCAGTTTAGATTAAGGGGGATTTGTGTTCTCTGTCCCACTCGTCTCACTTCCTCCGATCCTGTATCCTGGCATCACCTCCCAGATAAATACTGCTCCAGTTGTTATATCTTCTGGTTGTAGTAAGTCTATTAGTATATAATGTCTTTATTTGCTTGTTGTAAACTTAAAAAATTTAAAGTATTTTTTTCCTGATATTACTATATCTATCCTTGTTCTTTTTGGTTACTATTTGCGAGGAGGACTCTTTTTCATCCTTTTAATTTCAACCGATTTTTTGTCTTTGAATCTGAAGTGAGTCTCCTTTAGACAGCAGCTAGTTGGATTCTGCTTCTAACTAGTAAATCCATACTGCCCATCTCCATGTTTTGATTGGGAAGTTTAATGCATTTACAATTAAAGTAAATACTGATAAAGGATTTACATCTGTTACCTTGGGATTTATAGATTTTTGTCCCTCATTTCCTATATTACTGTATTATTTTGTGTGTAGTTGATTTTTTTTGTAGTCAAACAGTTAAATTTCTTCCTTATTTCCGTCTATATATTCTTTAGCCATTTTCTTTGTGGTTATCAAGGGAATTAACAACCAAACATTATAACACTGTAATTGAACATATACCAGCTTAACCTCAATAACATACAAAAATTCCTTTAACAGCCCTGTCCCCACCTCTTTCAGTTGTTGATGCTACAAAATTACATCTTTACATACTGCATGCCCCAAAATATAAACTAATAATTATTAATGCATTAGCCTTTTAAATTATATATAAAATAAAATGTGAAGCTATAAACCAAAGCCACAATAAATACTGCCTTTGACTAATAATTGTGTTTTTAAAAACGTTATTAGCATCTTAAATTAAACAGAAAACAAAAAGTAGAGTTACACGTTATTGTTACAATAATACTAGCTTTTACAATTTTTTGTGTATTTACCTTTACTGGATATTTGTGTCTTCATATAGCTTTAAATTACTGTGTAGTGTCCTTTTATTTTAGTCTGCCAGACTCCCTTTAGCATATCTTGTGAGACAAATATAATTTGCCAAATATTGACCGTTTTTCTCTTTTCCTTTGCTATTTGAATACATTAGCCCACTCCGATCCACAGAGTTTTTGATGAGCATATGCTGATAATATTACAGAAAATTGTGATGAATCACTTCTTTCCTTGCTATTTTCAAGATTATTTGTTTTTGGCTGTCAACAGTTTGATTAAAATGTGTTTCAGTGTGGATTTCTTTGATTTCATCCTACTTGGAGTTTATTGAATATCTTGAATGTTTCTAATCATGTCTTTCATCAAACTTGAGTTGAGGTTTTGACTATTATTTGTTTCAAACAGTTTATCCACCTTTTTCTCTTTCTTCTTCTGAGACTTCCAAAATCTGTGTGTTCGACTGCTGATGGTATCCCATGGGTTCCTTAAGCTCTATTTACTTTTATTCAACCTTTTTTCTATTTCTCAGATTTGATCATTTCCATTGTCCTATCATTAAGTTTACCATTTCTTTCTTTTGGCCACTCAAATCTGCCCTGGAATCCCTCTGGAAATTTTTCATTTTCACTACTATGCTTTTCAGCTCCAGAAACATTTTATCTTTTTAGGCTTTCTATCTCTGTATTGGTATTTCCATTTTGTTCATTCATTATTTTCTTGACTTTCTCTATATCTTTAAGATGATTGTTTTAAACTCTTTTACTAGTATAACTTTTATCAGGTTGTTTTCAGGGATGATTTCTGTTGATTTATTTTTTCTTTGCATGGGCCATACTTTCCTGTTTCTTTGCATGAGTTGTTGAAAACTAGACATTTGAATCCAATAGGTTGGTAATTCTGGAAGTTACATTCTCCTTCTCCACCATTCTTGGTGTGTGTGTGTGTGTGTGTGTGTGTGTGTGTGTATTGTTATAGACTGTCTCTGTACTGAGGATAGGTCGAGGTGTACACTTACAGTTTTCTAGGTTTTCTGTGACCCCGTACCTTCTCCTGGGCATGTGTAGTGGCCTTTTAATTTCCTCCATATATTTGGTACTAGAGGTACACTGGGGAGATTCTAAACTATTCACTTCTGCCTACAGTACACGTGGCAGAAATTATTACTTGATTTTGGCTGTCTTTGATATAGAACCCCACAATGGCTTTGGAATTCTTTTCAACAAAATACTGGACTATTACCAAATCCACCAAAGTTTGTATTCTAACTGATATTTTCTAAATAGAACACTCCAAAAAGTTTGAGTCATCTGAAGCAGAAAGCAGACACTGTAGTACAATAGATTTTATTCCTTCCACTTCCTGCCCATACAGACTTCCCTCTTTAGCTTTTTTCTTTTACTTTTGTGTTTCTGTAGATGTTACTAACACTGAGATGACTATAATTTTTAATGATAAGCAGAAGATTTTTAAATTTCTTGCTCCAACATGAGAATCTACTCACTCCAGCTGCTTGCTTGGTAGATGGTAGTAAAGTTTCTATTTAATAGCTTTTCCTGAATCCCTATATATTAAGAGTGTGTAATAGTCAACTCAAATTACTGCCTTTTAAATCTGTTGTTCTCTATACCTAGAGATGAAATATCCGTTTTCTATATGTTAGCTTAATGTCATGCTGTGTTTCTGTAGCAATTATTTGTATGACACTACCTGGTAATTTCACTGTACTTTCTTTCAATGTGGGCAGAAAAGATTACACCATCATTTCACAGTGTCTGTTTGATTTGCCACACTGGGCATTAGAAACTACTTTTGGGAAAAATAGCAATGAAGCAAAATTGTTTCTCTTTTCAATAGAAAAATTCCATTTAAGGAAATAAAGTATTTTCTTTATGATAATAGATGAAAAAATATACCTGTCTCACTGCTGGTAACCTCTCCCAGGATCAGAAGGAGCCTCTTTTCAATGTGACTGGGCATATAAATAGAAGGTGTGGAAGCCATTGCGACTGGCATGGGAAATCAAAGATTTGGCATTACAGGTTTTCCTGCATTTCACAATAATTTCGGTGGTTGGGGATTAGTTCCTGGGAACTTAGCTTCTAGTCTAGGAAAAGGTATGGGTGAAGATGCCAGCGGGTGGGGTGGGGGTGAGGCTACTTTCCATTGTAGCTACTTGGAGGAAAGAGGAACATTTGGCAAATTCCTGCTAAATTCTAGGAGCTTGACAGACATTTGGGTCTTTTTCAGCGACTGTATTAAGTAACAGAAAACTTCTCTTCTGGAGTCCGCAAGGGGTGTGGTTGGCAGGAGCTTCCCAGTGCCAAGCCTCCATTCACTCCCCCATCCGCGAACCTAGAGTTCTTTTACTTTTGCGTGGCTAGGTGGAAATTCAGGCGTGCTCCTTTGTTCAAAAAGCCTCCGAAAATCTCTGGGAGGAGAGGCCCCTGTTGCAGACCTAGCAGCCAATCCAGTATCGAAGTCAAAGATCAATCACTCCCTCGGAAGTTTGAAAGAACTCCTCTCATTGGATGAGAATATGAATGGGGTGGGAATAACTCCAAGGTTAAAAACCCACTGCTCCTTACCTGTGCGGATTCCTCCCTTGGATCCCCTCCCATGGCAGCGTGGGAGATTCTCTCTCTCTCTCTCTCTCCCTAATAATAAATCGCTCTCTGCTAAACTCTTTGGGGCCACAGTATTATTCGAAGGGTAAGTTCATTGCACCTCCAGGCCCCCTTCCCCCATTCTTGGGGCAAGAGAGGCCAAGGACCTGGGCACATCAGGGAAAACATCGGGTGGGAGAATTGGAAGCGTCTTTGGGACGCCCCTGTGCCCCACCCCAGTTACACATTCAGTAATTTCATAGACAGTGTTATTTTTTCCAGATGAGAAAACTGAGGCTCAGAAAGATTAAGCAATTGTTCCAACTGCCCATAATTAACTAGAGGTAGTATTGTAATTATCATAACTAGACATGACTTCTGTTTAACTAAAATTTTGCATGAATCTTTCAGTCTTTCAATGATAATCATCTCCAAATAACTACTCTTGACTAATCTTGGATTAGCACAGTATTGCTACATTGCTCTCTCATTTATTCTCATAGCCTGACTACAGATTGCAATGTCAGGTACTCTTTCCCCACTCCCGACAACCCATTCATCTCCGGTGACTCTGGATTTAGTGGCATCTAATGTCTTGAGAGCTTGGGGGGCCAAGGAGAGGTCTGCCCTTCGCCAGTGTGGTGAAGAAAGAGATCTGGTGCCAGGCCATACTCCCCAGTCTCTCTGAGCATGTCCCATGAGTTTTTCTAATACCCACTGCTATCTTTCCCTTCTAGAAAAGAGAAAGGTGATCCAAGCGTTGATACGGAAAACCTAAGGCATTGGGGGGTCTGCTGGGAGTCTGAGGAAGAGGACTGAGATACCCTCAGAGGTATTTGAGGTGCCCTCAATAAAGAGGCAGCAAGACATGACTCCTGAGGAGAGTGGAAAATCCAGTGTTCATTCTGGCTGCCATCAATTCAGTTATTGCATTCCACATCTCTCTAAAGCCTTCCTAAGGTCCCAAATATGGACAAATGCGGTATGAATCATCTGCGTGCCACTAAATATTTTCTTTATCTAGGATGGGGCAAAGAGGGACTTTATATAAATGAAGTTCCAGGGGAAGCAGTAACACAGCTGACAAATGGCAGCTAAGTTACTTTCTGATGTCTGCCAGGGTCTCTTTAAGCCCCGTTTCTGCAAAGCCTGTTGTTGTAATCAGCCTTCTTGGATTAATGCTCAGAGGCAGTAAACAAAACACAAAATTAAAAAATATGACAAGCAGCTGGCTAGTACCATCTAGTGGTAGCAAAGAAGCAATAACTTTTAAAATGACCCTTTTAAAAAGGGGAAAGGGGAGACTGAAACCATCCATTCCGTTCTGGGGACATGAAGGGTTTACCGTGAAGGTGCAGAGCTTCAGCTTTCGCTGTGGGAGCTGGAGAGCAGCTCAACACCAGGGTTCTTTTCAGAGAGAAGACAGCTGAGAGAGATTGAGATGCACTTCAAGATGAGCTGATTTCAATGCTTGAGATAGGGCCACACACAGCTGCACACATGGCTCATTTTCTGTGTGGTTGTCTCTTGTGGGAAGGGATGGAGCTGCTGATCTCTGGGAGGGTTTGGGGGTTTCCTGCAATCCAGCTACTTTGTTTATACGCGTTGTCATTCAAAATCCCAGTCCTGGTTAAACTCTGGCTGTGGCAATTTGTTTTGGAGACTTTGTTGTTTGTGGCACCTGCCTCCTCGTATCCTAGGCAGAGTTTCAGAGCAGCAAATGCTTGCGTGACATTTCTCCAAAGGGTTTTAGCTGATGCAGCCGCATTCCACTGAGCAAATAATCCCCATTGCTGTGGTTTGTTCAGTACCTACTGTGTGCCAGGTACTGTGGTGAGCCTTTTAGCTGCATTGGCTAATAGTATTCTCAAAACCATTTTGAGGCAGGTATTCTTGGTTTCCTTTACATAAAAGAGAAGTGAGGCTCACAGAACTTAATGTGATTTGCCCAAGATCACAGAGGTCATGGACGTGGTGCTGAGAGTCACTCACATAGGAAGGTACCTGCCAGCTACTGTGGAGGATGAGCTCACAGCTTCAGCACCATCCCTATCCTCAGAAAGCTTATGATATTTTTAGGAAGGTAGGACATGCTCAAAAATAGAAATATACCATGAGGGCCTGCGCAAGATGGTTATGTTTCTGGAGATTGCTGACAAGGCTATTGAGTCTAAGAGACAGGCTGAGACACCAATTCCCCTATCCCCATACTAACAGGCAGCCAAGCCAACCAGAAACATTTTCAATCTCCCCTTCCCCATTCAATGATGTTTAAATTTGCCTGATTTGTTGATCATCAATGTGGAGGCTCCGGCTGGAATAAGAAAACTATGTGATCAAGAAGATGGACCTGGTGCCAGGACAAGGTGGGCTAGAGTAAAGATTCTGGGGTCAGGAAGACTCATTAGGAGGAAGCTTGAGTCACTCAGGTGTCAGGAGATGCACTGAAATGAAGAGACAGCTGCGGAGACAGAGGACGAGCTGACAGGCCAGATACTGTGAAAGAACCAGAGAGAGTAATTGTGCCCTGTTCCTTGAGAGACGAGGAAAAATATGACTGGTGGGAAGGGGAAAGGGCTGTGTGCATGCATGTGCTTCTGAGTGTGTGCACGGTGTGTGCATGAGTGCAGATGTGTGTATGATTGTGTGTGGAGGAGTGTGCATGTGTGGGTGTGGGTGTGAATGGGTGTGTGTGTGCATGAATGCGTGTATGTATGTGAATTAGTGTGTGTGTCTAGGTGAGAGTGGGTGTGGGCATGGATGTGTGTGAATATGTGTATGTATGTGAGTGTGTTTGAGTGTGGGAATGTATGTGTATGTGAGCATGTATGTGTGAGTGTGTATGGCATGAACATGTATATATGTATGTAAATGTGTGTGGATGTGAATGTGAGTATTGTGTGAATGAGGGTGTGTATGTGAGTGTGTGGGTGGGAATGTGCACTGTGAACGTGTATGTGGACTTGAATGTATTGTGAGCATGTGAGTGTGTGTGTGTGTGTGTGTGTGTGAATGTGTGTATGGAGGCCTATCAGGAGAATGTTGTACCTGGTGTCTGAGTTGTTTGTAGAAATGGGAAACAGCTTCTCTTCTCCAACCCATATTGTTTGAGCAGATTGACCTCTCTAAAGAGGACATGTTTATATAAAACTAAAACAAAAGGTATCACTTTATTGGATGTGGTGTACAAGAAAACAAAAATTGGAACCAATATCCTATTTGCCTTATTATGCTCCTTTGACTTCAAGACAAGATGGTCTCAATCAAGGCATTCCCTACTCTGGACTGAAGGGGCTGGTGGTGGACATGATGTGAATGACCCTCCCTGAAAATGACTTGAAAGTTACAAGAGCAGAGCTCCAGCTGAAGGGCAAAGAGGAGACAGGCCAACTGTAAGCCTTACACTTTGTAACCAAGGTTGAATCTTCTTATAGCGTGCACTGTACACACATTCACACATATACAAATACACATGTACACATTCAAACACAAGCACACAAATTTGCATGTGCACATACACGCATGCTAACATATAAACACACATGTACACATAGAAACACAAATACTCATGAAAACACAGGTACATAAGCACACACAAACATGCACACATACACAAATAGACACACACATATACACAAACACACATATGTACACATACAACAGAGCAGTGCTGACTCAGAGGGAATTAACAGCAGAAGCAGCAGGAGGTGTTTACTTCTCACTTGATACACAAAACCCAGGCAGAGAAAAACATGTACTTATTATTAGCTCAAAGTATAAAATCTTGCTTGAGGGTGCAAAATTTAGTAACACAAGGAAGTGGAACTATTTTATGGCCAAGACTTTCTGACCACTATGTCAATTAATTTATACAGACCCATGCATCCTATATTAAGTGTAAGTTTCATTCCCTCTTTCCCAGGGTGAGTGACACAAAACTACCTTTCAGAAAATTCTTCAGATAAGCAATAAAATAAGTCCAATGATTGTGAATGTTGAGTTTGAGGTGACAGTAGAACATCCTCGATTTCAAATGATCTCCAAGGAGCAGGTTGGAGTGGTTCTTGGGTGAGATTCAGGGCTGGAAATATGAATGTGAAAATGAACAGCATAGAAGGACATTTTTATTAGGAATCGAAAGAGCTCAGAGAAACAGCAGAGAAACAGCACCACTGGGAATGTCAGCCAATATTTTTAGGTAAATATCACTCAAAGGATGTCAGCATTTAATGAAGACCCCCTGAATGTACTTTTATTAAATTGTAAGTGATAAGCTCGAAGGGTTTGAATTTGTTGAAGTTTACTTTTTTAGTCAGATGAAATTAGGTTCTCCCTCATAGGTGAACCACTCCCTTAAAGAAGGGCTATGATGACATGACCCCAAACTACCAAGTCATAATTAATTTGGGGCTTGCAGTAGGCCCAGCAAGTGATATAAATTGCTCTATATTGAATTATGAATATAAATCAAGCATAGGAAAGTGAGGAGAGAGAGGAAGATGGAGACAAGAGGAAGAGAAACGTACTATTATGCTGTGGCCAATTTCATTATGCTGGGTAGGTATAACATAATTCGGAATCATTAATAGCTATATGAATCCATTCTGAACTCTTGGGTTCTAGAAGTAAGTTTTGTGCTAGTAAAATAGCTGCCATATATGTGTGACTATAAGGTGAGTTTATCATTTTTCCTTAAACGATTATCACTTAGAGAAGAGGGACTTTGAGATTACTTGGCACGGGCTCTATTATTAATACTTAATTTTGAGTAATAAAGATGTATTTGGGAAAGACACACTTGCCTGAAAATACCTTAAGCAATGTTAATTTTGAAAAAATTTTAAGATCAGCTGATAAAATGGTTTTTTTTTTTAAAGACCAAAATTTAACACAGTTTAAATTATTTTAAACACAATTTAAATTGTAACATTTCACTTGTACCTCTGTGTAACAATCATGTAATTTCAAATGTTGAATGTGAGGAAGGCTTAAAGTTTCAAAGATTACTTTTGGGAGGAATACAGTAAATGATAATGTAGAGGTTGCAAATAAATATAAGACAGACAAAACAATTTTCCAAAAAAAATACACAACTTGGGTTTTTGTGGCTTGATATGAGATTTTCATTGACAGCATTCACGCAATGGAAAAAAACCATCTCTTAATCAATTTAGACTGTAAGAAAGACAGGGGCTCTGGAACCTGTTAGAAAAGTGAGTCAAGCAATGGTGAAAGCGATGAAGACAAGATGTGAATGAGGCATTTGAATAAAGTTGTTTCAAATGCAATGTTGCAAAATTAATATCAACTTGCTCTTTTAGGTCTGTATGTGAAGCTAAATGAATAAATTAGACCGTAGTTAGATATTTGCCTCTTTGTTTTTTCCCTATTGATTTACATTTAATTAATCAAGACAATAGGAGGGTGCGGTTTCAGTATTCTATTCAAATTTTAAGTGATGTTAATTACAGCATTTGAAGGGGAGGTTCTAATTCCACACAAAATGGAAGAACCTAAAATGTATTCATTAAAGTGCTAAAAACTAGAGTGGTGAGAATACCACAGAAGTCTAATTTAGATTCTGAGTGTTGTCACCATGTGATTACAATCACACAGCCTCTTCCAAACTTACAGTTGGAGCTCAGGGAAGCTATTTCATTCTCTGTTGCAAGGAACAAAAACCACAACATAAAATGGAATTAAGTCCTGAATTATTGGCTTCATCCCATCTACTCTCTTCCACCTCAAAATGGCACAACAGAAACAGTTACCATGCCCTGCAGACCCTTTGGTGAAAACAGGTGTTGAGGAACTGGAGTGGAAACAGGTCGCAAAGATCTGTCTTAAAAAGTCCCTTTCAGGTGAGTTCATAGACACCATCTAGTGAGGAGCTGCTCATCAATCAGCATCAGGAAATCACGGTTCATTTCTCAGGAAGTTGCAGTTTCATTCATTCACTCAATATGCATTTACAAAGTGCCTACATATTATCAGCTTCCAATTGCAGTCGTTTCTGGATAAAAAAGAAACCTGGCATCTCCAGAGGGGCCACCTAGTTCCCCCCAAGTCTACAGCTGAAAGGACCTTTTGTGGAATGGGTTTCTTCTGTACTTCTGAAAGTGTAACACCTTAAAACTGAATAGTCTTTAAAATCTGGAGGTCTGATATGATATTTAGCAATATTCGCATCTCAGACATGCAACACTAAAAGATACACTAAATTCTAAAGGTAGCTATGGTTCAAAATACTTTAAAGTTAAATGATGGTATAGTACTCATTTAGGCTTCAAATTCCAGTCCTAGACCGAGCTCGTGGCCACTGGCATTGACGTTCTTGCCATCCAGGAGAGCTGACAGTGTCAGTTTGATATCTGGCTTTAGGGTCCTGAGTGTATCCTACACCTATTAGGTTGGATGTGTTCACTTTACCTGTGAAGCAGGCTTTGGAGTCAATCTGATACCTGGCTGCTATTCAGAAATGAGTGTTACTATTTCCTGCTGTCTGGGAGAGATTGACAGCGCTCTCCAGTTTCTTGTTCACCTTCCAGTAAATGGAGCCACCGAACCCTTGTCCTGTCATTCACATGTGTGAAGCTGGAATTCATCAGTCTTGTAGCCAACTGCAAAGTTGCTCTGGGTCACTCAGGACTTTGCAGTCTCAAAATTCATTTGGTAACCAGCCAGCCGACCTTCCCAAGCCAGCACCAGAGGGCCGAGTGATGTCCAAACCCATGTTGCAACCCAGGCTGATGGGCTCCCGCTCATACCCTGTTTGGATTTTAGCATGTTTGTTTCCCCAGTGTTAGGTGAGAAGGATGAATGGAAGGTCAGTTTCAGTCCACATGCGAGCTGATCTTCCATGGCAGTCTTGGGGCCTCGTGTATTGTCAGTGTTCCGTTTCCCCATAAATGCTGGGGCACAATCAGTGCATAAATACTTGGTTTCCAGGCTGCCTGTCACTTTGGTGGTCTCAGTGTTAGCTAAACCTGAACTTGTAAGCTCCAATCCATTCCTAGATTTCGTTTTTAAATAAAGATTTTTACGTCTAGTCCATAGCCTCGGTGAAGGGATCCCTGGCAGATTTGACAAGATCGGATGTGTGAGTGGCACAGCCATCATCTGCTCAGAGGTGGTGATGATGGCCTCCAGCGGCCATGGTGGGAAGGTAGGGATATTTGCATATTTGTATTAAGAAGGTTTATACTTCAATTGGTCAAAATCTTTTTCAGGAGATGAGAGAGAAGAGGGTTAAAAATTTCATTTCAAACACAGAGAAAGGCTTGCTTTTTGACATTTCCCCATTCCGAAAAATGAGAAGGCCACATCTCATCACTGGGTAATCTTTACAAGGGACCAGTTCTTTGTGTGCATGTAGGAGCCTGGCATCAAAGAAGGATGTGATGCAGGGAGGAAGTTGCTCTGGTACTGTCTCTAGCCTTTCCTTCACTAGAGTCAAGGTGATTCTGGCTTCAGCAATTTGTCTTTCAGCCTAGGTCCATTCTAGATGGCATAAACATGCAGTATTTTTCAAACTTCTCCAAAGAAGGACTCACCTTAGTGAAAGAGCATGCAGACTGATGACTTGACATCTTGGAATGTCTCAGATTTAATCTTAAAATTTTATGCAAATTTTACATTCTGTTGCATAACTAGATGTCATGGCATAGGACCATATGTACCCCAGTGGCGATCGATACCCCTAATTGAGAAGTATGGCACAGGCCTCAGCTTTGGAGTCTGAAAGATATAGTGGCCTTGCTGCCTATAACAAGTTGACCTTGGGTTTACAATGTAAATGCTCTGAGTTTTGGTTTTCTTTTCTTTCCTTTTATTTTGAGACAGTGTCTCACTATGTCACCCAAGCTGGAGTGCCATGGTGCAGTGGTGCAATCTCAGTTTGACCTCCCAGGCTCAAGCTCCCCGCTCCCACCAAGTGTAGCTGGAACTATAGGCATGTGCCAATATGCCCCCCTAATTTTTGTATTTTTTTATAGAAATGGGGTTTTGCCATGTTGTCCAACTGGTCTTGAACTCCTAAGCTCAAGTAATTCACCCACCTTAGCCTCCAAAAGTGTTAGAATTACAGGTGTAGGCCACCACGCTGGGCCATAAGCTTTGGTTTTCTTATCTATCCAATGCAGATACACCTCAGAGGGTTGTAATGGGGATTAAATGAGATGCCTGATATAATAAGTGTAACAAATGTTGGCTCCTCTCCAAGCACCAAACTACCCTCAGAGACATAGCAGCTTGGAGAGATTTATCCAGGAGTTTACACTTGTCCATTGTCAAGCCTGGAGTGGCTTAGATCCCAACTCCACATTGATTCTTGTAGAGATTTAGCATGGAGGTCACCCTACACACATCTGGGGTTCATCTAGACCTCACTTCTTGGATTGGGTCCTCGGAACTTGGAAGTGGAGGAGCCTTAGAAGATAACTTACTTTGTAGAAAAGAATGAGGTAGTGACTGCCAGAAGCAAGTTTTCCCTTGCTCTTCTTCACCTCCCCCTTCCTCTCCTCTCATTGTATCTCCAGGCCTCTTCAGTCCTTTTATTGATCTTTTCTTCTACTGAAACTCTTCTTGAAGACAGCAAAGGCCTGTTAATAGTCAGATTTAGTCATTTCTTCTTAATTCTCATCCTATTTAATCTTTTTGTCCCGTTTGATACTATGAGCCTTTTGGTTTTGAAATGTTTCTCCCTTGGTTTTCCCAGAACTTCCCTAATAGGTTTAGGTTCTCTCTGTCCTCCCTCATTGCATTCCATGGCTTTTCCCATTCAGCTTTTAAAGACCTTTGCTTTGTCCTCAGCCTTTCATATTTGGACTCCTGTGTGTATTTACCTGGGCTCATCTGTTCCTACGACTTGAATATCATTCTCTGGTTTTCCTCCCTCCAATTCATGCTCTGCACACCATTGTGCTTTTATTTCAAAGTAGCTTACTGGAATTGCTGGAGTACAAGTATATCAGAGAATGATTTGGGGTGTGCCTCAAGAGATATACAGGAATAAAATCACAGGTACCTCGTACCCATGTTAATGGATCAATCTTGGTAGAATAGTTATGCTGTATAAAAAAAAACTCCACAAACTCATAGGCTTCATACCGTAAGAACTTGCTTATACCAGCATCTTCCACAAGTAAGCTGGGGATTTCTGCTTTTTGCCATCCTCACTCAGGAATCCAGGCTGCTGAAATAGATTTGATCTGAAACATTGCCTGTTGCCAAAATAGACAGAAGGATAGAAGACAGAATGGCATATTGGCTCTTAAAACTTCTGCCTAGAAATCACTTGTGCCACTTCTGAAAACGTGTCATTGGCTAAATCAGGTCATACGGCCACATCCAATTTCAAGAGGGCAGAGCATTGTTCTCCTTCTCTGTACCTAGAGGAGTGCTGGAAATATTTGGTGAATGGCACTGATGACTTCCCAGTTCTATCACACAGCACATAGTTAATTTAGTGCCTTTTGACATGCAAAAATACTTGACTCTTTTCTAAGGGATTATAGCCCAAAAGTCTAACTCATGCCCTGGATCCCACTTCAAATCCAGGATCTCTGAGTGATGCCTTCAGTTACTTCATCCTGACATGTACCCTGTTATTACAGAGACCTATACCTATACAACTTACCTATTAAGTTGTTTGTCTTTCCCTACACCCCTTATAATAGTGTGCCAAGGTCAGAATGGCCCCAGTAGACACTCAGATGAAGGAAAATTCAAGATACATTCATCACCGGTATGCAGCAAGGGTAAATACGTTGCAAGGGCTCTCTACACTTGGAACAAGGCATGCTATACAGTCTTGAGTCTTGAGAGCTTGAGAACTCAAGACTCAAGACTTTTGGTTATTGGCATATGAAACTGACTGTAATTGAACAGATAAGAATCTCAGTGTTTGAGAGTCATACAGTGAAAGAATTATTAACCTGCACTAAAAGAGATTTTCTGAGTTTTTGGAACTGAAAATGACCCTCAATATCATCCTTCAATATCTGTGGGAGATAAGTTTTGAGATACCCTGTGAATACCAAAATCCATGGATGCTTAAGTCCCTTATATAAATGGTGTAGTATTTGCATATAACCTATGTACATCTGCCTAGATAATTGTTATACTGCATTGTTTTACAAGTTTGTAATTTTCATTGTGGTATTGTAATGTTTATTGCTTTTCTCCCCAAATATTGTCCATCTGAGGTTGGTTGAAATGGAGATGCAGAACCTGTGGGTGTGGAGAGATGACTGTATATGATTAGATTTCAGATTCTGTTCTCCGGAAAGGGCTCTTTAGTCTGCTGTTTTTTGTAGCTCTTGGCTCCACCTCCTGTGAGGTTTTCTTCCTTTCATTATCTTCCTTGGGTCTTATTGATAGAATCTGCCTCCAGCAGGTGCTGTAACATTTTCTCAGTCTACTTTCACCTATTGATGTTTGAGGGCCTATGGGTCATTTTCAGTTCCAAAAACTCAGAAAATCTCTTTTAGTGCAGGTTAATAATTCTTTCACTGTATGACTCTCAAACACTGAGATTCTTATCTGTTCAATTACAGTCAGTTTCACATGCCAATAACCAAAAGTCTTGAGTCTTGAGTTCTCAAGTTCTCAAGACTCAAGAGTCTTAATTTTCCTATTAGCTATAATTTTTTACTTTCTTTCTCTTAGGAGGTAGCACCCCCTCCTCTCCTTGAATTAATTTTTGTTGCCTGAGCCTATCAGACATGGGTGGAAAAATCACCTTTACGTTCTTTTTCCTGATCTATCTTAACCAACTTAAAAGACTTACTGGACACTACAACTTAATTTGATATTTACCCTTGGTACCTAAATTTATTCAGAGATTTAAAAAATGGGTCTCATGACAAATTCTTAATTTGGTCCTAGATGAAACATTCAGTTTTAATGGGCCATCTTTGCCCAAAATCCTTCTCATTTACTTCTGTTTGAGTTTGAGAAGCAGTTGCCTTTTTAATGCCAAATTCTCTGAAATTCTGGGCCCTCTCCATGTTTTCTACATTATACTTACAAACGAGCCACTACTTTTTTGAGCTCATTTTTTTTTCTCAGAGAACCATTTCTAGCACAGAAAATTGCAACTGACATATACTATTGACTGTTTTTCAATCTCTTCTCCATCTTGCTACACGTACATTGTGTTTGTAATCTACCTAAAAAGCTCATTTTGGCCAGATATTTCTGTTCTCTATTCCATAACATGGGTTACCAATTTTGTAACCTCCAGTATCATTTTTCTCACCACTTTCATCCAGTCCCTCAACTAATACATGTAACTAATTTTCTTTGTTATGAAATTACCCAACTTATGGTAATGACATCCATATCAGTCAGATAGGCAATGTTATGCTGAGACAAAAAATCAAACAAGCAGAGAACTCTGTGGCTTAACACAGCATAAATTTATTGTTCCCTCAAAATTAATTATAGACCTGGAAAAGGCTCCAACACAGGTGGGTAATGGGCAGAGGTTGGAACAGTTTGGAGGGCTCAGAAGAAGACAGGATGATGTGGGAAAGTTTGGAACTTCCTAGAGACTTGTTGAATGGGTTTGACCAAAATGCTGATTGTCATATGGACAATGAAGTCCAGGCTCAGGTTGTCTTGGAGATGAGAAGCTTACTGGAAACTAGAGTAAATGTTACTTTTGCTGTGCATTAGTGGAGAGACTGGCAGCATTTTACCCCTGCTCTAGAGATCTGTGGAACTTTGAACTTGAGAAAGATGATCTGAAATTGGAACTTATGTTTCAAAGGGAAGCAGAACATAAACATTTGGAAAATTTGCAGGCTGACCATGTAGTAAAAAAAGAAAAACCCATTTTCTGGGGAGAAATTCAAGTCAAATTTGAGTAAGCAATGAGGAGTCAAGTGTTAATTGCCAAGACAATGGAGAAAATGTCTCCGGGCCATGCCAGAGACTGAGTGCTAGCCACTCCCATCACAGGCCTGGAGGTCTAGGAGGGAAAAATGGTTTCATGGTCCAGGCCCAGCCCCACCCCACTCTGTGCATCCTTGAGACATGATGTGTCTATCCCAGCTACTCCATTCAACTCCAGTCACGGTTAAAAGGGGCCAAGGTACAGCTTGGGCCATTGCTTCAGAGAATGCAAGTCCCAAGCTTTGGTGGCTTCCACATGGCATTGAGCCTGCAGGTGACAGAAGTCAAGATTTGAGGTTTAGGAACTTCTGCTTAGATTTCAGAGGATGTATGGAAATGCCAGAATGTCCAGGCAGAAGTTTGCTGCAGGGGCAGAGCCCTCATGGAGAACCTCTGCTAGGGCAGTGTGGAAGGAAAATGTGGGGTGGGAGTCCCCACACAGAGTCCCCACTGGAGCACTGCCTAGTGGAACTGTGAGAAGAAGGCGAGCATTCTCCAAATCCCAGAAGTGTAGATCAACCAACAGCTTGCACTGTGCACCTGGAAAAGCCATAGACATTCAACGGCAGCCTGTGAAAGCAGCTGGGAGAGGGGCTGTATCCTGCAAAGCCACAGGGGTGGAGTTGCCCAAGACCATGGGAGCCCACCTCTTGTATCAGCGTGACCTGGATGTGAGACATGGAGTTTAGGGAGGTCCTTTTGAAGCTTTAAGATTTAATGACTTCCCTGTTGGATTTTGGAATTTCATGGGCCCTGTAGCACCTTTGTTTTAGCAAATTTCTCCCATTGGCAATAGGAATATTTACCCAATGCCTGTACCCCTGTTGTGTCTTGGAAACAACTAACTTGCTTTGGTTTTACAGTCTTATAAACTGAAGGGACTTGACTTGTCTTAGATGAGACTTTGGACCTGGACTTTTTTTTTTTTTATTATTATTATTTTAGCCTGGGGATAAATGCCAAGTGTGGATGAAGGGGAGGAAGGCTGGACCTGGACTTTTAAGTTAATGCTGGAATGAGTTAAGACTTTGGAGGATTGTTAGGAAGGCATGATTCATTTTGAAATGTATGAAGGACATGAGGTTTGAGAGGAGTCAAGGCAAAATGATATGGTTTGGCTCTGTGTCCCCATCCAAATCTCATCTCAAATTGTAATCCCCATGTACCAGAGAGAGAAGTGACTGGATTATGGAGGGGTTTCCCCCATGCTGTTCTTGTGATAGTGAGTGAATTATCACCAGATCGAATGGTTTTTTAAATGGTAGTTTTTCCTGTACTCTCACAAGCTCTCTCACTGCCAAGGAAGATGTGCCTGCTTCCTTCCCCTTCTGCCATGATTATAAGTCTGCTGAAGCCTCTCCAGCAACGAGGAACTGTGAGTTAATTAAATCTCTTTCCTTCATAAATCATCTCGTCTCAGGAAGTTCTTTATAGCAGTGTAAAAATGGACTAATACAATTCGCATTTTACTTTTAACTCCTTTACCTTTTCTTAGCTTCTCCAAACTCCCCACTAGCATTTACTAGATTACCTCATTTTCAAAGTTTAGTTCAGGTGTTATCACCTTGAAGCAAAATAATAATTATGAGAGCTCACATTCAGTAAGCATGTATTATGTTCTGAACAACTATGTGTTTTTTGTTTTTTTCTTTGAGTCACAGTCTTGCTCTGTTGCCTAGGCTGGAGTGAAGTGGTGCAATCTTGGCTCAGCTAAACCTCTGACTCCCAGGTTCAAACTATTCTCTGGCCTCAGTCTTCTGGGTAGGTGGAATTACAGGTGTGCACCACCATGCCTGGCTAATTTATTTTTAATAGAGACAGGGTTTCACCATGTTGGTCAGGCTGGTCTTGAATTCCTGACCTCATGATCTGTCCACCTCAGCCTCCCAAAATTCTGGGATTACAGGCTTGAGCCACCACACCCAACCAGCTATGTATTAATTTAGTCTACACAATAACTCTACAATGTTGGTCTTAATATAACCATTATTTATGGAAAAAGCATGTCTTTCATTTAAGCAATTGTCCTAAGTTCATAAAATTAGTAAGTTGTTGGGTTAGAATTCAAGTCCAAGTGAGTCAAAATTTGAAGCCTGTGCTTGTAACCACCATTCTAGTTCATCATATGATTTACATGTTCCGTTTATGACTCGTGTATTATACTTATAATGCACTGTTTTTGATTATTCTTTGCCCACCTTTCTCTCCAAGTATAATATTCTTGATTGTAGACACTATATAATCAATGCCAAACATGGAGCATAGCATTTTAAAACATTGAGCATATATTTGTTAATATTAAAGTGTGATAAATATTGAGTTTAATTAAGATTCTGTAACAAATTTTTATATTGTGTTTCTGCATTAGTTTTGTTTTTGTTTTTGTTTTTGTTTTTTTTTTGCAGTGAAAAGAATGACCACAAATTTAGTGATTTTAAAAAGCATGTATTTATTATCTCCTGGTTTCTATGAGTCAGAAGTCAAGCACAGTTTAACACAGTTCTCTGTTCAGAGTGCCACAAAACTGCAATCAAGATGTCAGACTAGCTGTGTTTCCCTACTGAATTTGAGGTCCTCTTCCAAGCTTAAATAGTTGGCAGAATTCAGTTTCTTGTGGTCATAGGACTCAAGGCCCAATTTCTCACTGACTATCAACTGGGTACCACCTCTCAGGTTCTAGAGGCTTCTGCATTTATTTTTCACATGGCCCATTCATAGCTCTTACAGTGTGGCAGCTGGATTCTGTAAAGCTAACCAGAGAGGCCATTGCTCTAGTCTACTGAGATGAAGTCTCATATAAAGTAACATAATTATGGGGGTGACTATTCCATATTCTGTTTGCTAGAAGCAAGTTGCAGGTTTTCCCCACATTTAAAAGAAGGGAATTATACAAGGACATGATTCATCGAAGGTTATTTTAGAATTCTGCCTCTCATAATTCCTTTTTCTCCTTTAAGTCTATTCATTTTTCTCTGTAGATATTAGTGACATAAGAATTTTCCATATTTTTATCTCTCAAACTGCTTCTTCCTCACTCAGTTTTTTGCTTAGATCTTAACTGCTGTTTAAGTAATGTCCAGATTGCATACATTAAAACTCTCCACATCCCCCAACAATAAGATATCACCACTGTTAATATTTCAATGTAAATTCATAATGCCATCATATATGGTATATTGAAACTGTGTAATTTTAAACAAAAACAGGTTCACTGCAATTCTATATTACAATTTACTTCTTACTTTAATAGTATATAATGAACATTCCAACACCATTAAATTTTTTTAGCATAATTTGTAATTTCTGCACAGTAGTGTATCATACAGGTAACATGTAATTTATTTAACTAATTTACTATTGTTGGACATTTATATTATTTCAAATATTTTGCTATTGTGAGAGCTCTTTAGTAAACTCTACCAGTTATTTCTGCCTGTAATCATAATTGTTTTTGGTCAGATAAATTCTTCTTTTTTTTTCGAAACAGAGTTTCGCTCTTGTTACCAAGGCTGGAGTGCAATGGCACATTCTCAGCTCACCACAACCTCCGCCTCCTGGGTTCAAACGATTCTCCTGTCTCAGCCTCCCAAGTAGCTGGGATTACAGGCATATGCCACCATGCCCGGCTAATTTTTTTGTATTTAGTAGAGACGGGGTTTCACCATGTTGGCCAGGATGGTCTCAATCTCTTGACCTCGTGATCCACCCGCCTCAGCCTCCCAAAGTGCTGGGATTACAGGCGTGAGCCACTGCGCCTGGCCAGATAAATTCTTAAAAGTAAATTTTTGTGCATCAAAGAATATGTAAATTTTTAAGTTATTCGATTAACCAAATTGCACTCCAGAAATTTGCAGTTTAGTCAGCAGTGCCTAAAGAAACCCAATGTGGACAATTATGTGTGTGTACATGTGTGTTTCCTATTACTTTTCTATCATATTGCTATTTTTCAAGTTATATGATTGATACATGTTTTTTTAAACGGAATATCAGAAATCCCTAATGCATAATTAATTTGCTTATTGCTTTTCTAATTCCATACATCTGAGGTAGCCGGTATTAACAATTTGCTGTACATCCCCCCCAAACCAGCCTTTGTCTATATATTTCAATATAATCATTGAAAAATGGCATCTCACTCTTGCTTTAATTTGGTTTTCTGGACTTACTAGTGAGACTAAACGTGTCTCCATTGGCTTTGGTAAATTTGCAGTTTTCATTTCTTAGTTTTTGTATCATTTCTTTTCATTTGCTATTAACCATTATGGGGTCAACCATTCATAGCTCTTAGAAGCTCCAGTTTCAGCACTGTTTATAATTGGTACATTTTAGTATGCTTCCCTTTGCTTCACAAAATCTCAGTTTTGCACATCATTTCACAGCACAAGTAATGAGTGTGAGGCATAAACACTTTCAATGTAGACCAAGGAACATTTCAAAAGTATCTTTGGATTATAAAATATTTTAATTCCCAAATGATAGCTCATTTATTTCAAATAAAACTAATTATCCCCTAATTCCAATTTATTGAAAGTATTTGATATACCCAAAGTTATTATCATAAGATTTCATCTATATTACAAAAAATTATTAAAAATATATTCAAAAGACAATATTACTTTCATACTTTTACATTACTTCTTATCTTTGGTATTTCATGCTTCTCTTATATTCTTGGCTTTAGTATTAGGCTTAAAAGAGTTCAGATGCTTCCTAAAATTTCCCAGATGCAACACCAGAAGTAAAATGTGTACTGCGAGAAACTGACATATTTCCTACTAGCATAGTGACAAAGCTACTGTAAGAAGGCACGCTGAATTTTCAGAGGGTAGATTTTCCTTTTGGTTCTTTGATTTATGGAACTCCAAAGTGCTTGTGTGAAGAGCATCATATTTAGAGAAAGGGATGAAAGTAACAGAGCCTAGTAGAGTTAGCTTTCAAAACAGTTTTTGTGGTGCTTTTTCCTTTCCGCTGGAAATGGGTTATGGAATCTAATTTCCAATCTTATAAATCTGTGTGGAAGACAAGGAAATTAAGTTGTTGTCTGTTCTTTATTGATCATGCTGTGTCTCCCTTTAGTTGCATTAACGTACACCAAGGTTTTCTTTCATTCTCTAGTTTTGTGTATTGCATGCTGGATTCCTTCAGCATATCTTTTTTATTTTTTTACAACTTGAAAAAATACTAGGACTGCTGTTTACTGCTAAGAGAAATTGATTTCAAGTGTAAAAATGATAGGCAAGCTTAGTATCAGTGACTAAGAGATATTGAAATTCAGCACAGAAAGAAATGGGTTCACAGACCTCAGCGATGAAAACGCCCAAGAAGAAAGCTGGGAGAACAAATCGTATTCAGTTTTGAAAATTAAGAAATCTTCTGAGGACAGCAAATAAGGAAAATGCTACCACAGCCCATGAATGGGAGAAAGCAACTGGAATTTAAAAGATATCTGGTAAATGCAGGATGTAGGTAGAAAGACACTATGAGATTATTTGCAGGACTCGTCTGCATTCCCACAACATTTTTAATGAAAATAGAAGACTTTTAAAAATGCATAAGGAAAAGAGAAAGAAAATGCTGATGATGATGTTCCCCCAACAGCAACCTTCAGTTGTGGGATAGAACATCTTCCTGGTAGTCACCTCTCTGCTGGTACCGCACTGCTTCTCTCTTAGCAAGAACATTCCTCTCACAACTACTTCCTTAGAAGTCACACTGGAAAATGATTTCAGTGTAAATACAGCTGGGAAATGTCATTAGAATTTCCTTAAAACCTAATGGAAATTGGGCCAACCCTAAGAAAACCCTCACCCTAGAGAAAGAAAGAGGCAAAGTAAACATAGTTGCAAAGGCATACTAAAACTGAAGAGCTCCCAGCACGGACCCCAACAGTACTCTGTGTACAGGCACAGGAGAGATCTTTCCCTCTGCATGTGGGTGCCTTTCCCTTGTGCTGTAGACACCCCACTTCCCTGCCAGCAAGGGGTGACTAATCTTATGAGCAATGTTCATCTGAACATGTACCATGTTACAGGTATGAAAAGTCTCATCTCCTCATGGACGTACTTTGGACTAATATTGAAACGTTTTAAAAATGTACTGCTTTATGTTGTTTGCTGCCTATCTAAGAAATCTTAGCCTACCCAAAGGAGGTGAAGATTTTCTCCTATTTACTTATAGAATTTCATGGTTTTAGATTTTATGATGAGGCCTATAATCTGTACTTAATTAACTTTTATGTATGGTGTGAAATTAAAACATGATTTTTTCCCAAATGAATATTAACTTATTCCATTATCATTTGTTGGAAGTCTATTTCTCCCTCCTCCTTGGAATTATTTTGACACCATTGTTAAAAATCTGTTGACCATGGGCAAGCTCCAGTGCTCATTATTAGAACTACAAGTATTTTCAAATGCTTCCAATTGATTCAGCTTTACTGTGGTATCATTTATTTTGAAATAATATTTTACATGTTTGAAAGTATAAAATGTTGGCAAAAGCAGAACTTATGTTACTCAAACAATCTGGTATCATAAATATGTGAGTCTATTTCTGGACTTAATTTTGTTTTCTTGATATGTATATTCAATCTTATTTCATATCATAAATACATGAGTCTATTTCTGGACTTAAGTTGTTTTCTTGATATATATATATTCATATATATATATATTCAATCTTATTTCATCACTACTAAAAATGTCTGCTGTTTGAATGACAAAGACAATATTAAAAAATGAAAAGGCAAGCCACCAAAAGAAAGAAAATATTCACAATATGCACATGTAACAAAGGACACATATCCCAAATGCATACAGAGTTCTAATAATAAGAAGGAAAAAATGCAACAAAAATGGGTGGAAGATTTTAGTAGAAATATCACAGATATGCAAATGATTAATAAGCACACAAAAAGATGCTCAACATCATTAGCCATTAAAAAATGCAAATGAGCACCAGAAAGAGATACCACTGCACATCCAGGAGAATGATGAAAGTTAAAAGCTTGATAATTCCAAGTGTTGGTGAGGGTGTACATAGAAGTTTGAACATTGATTTTTATTAAATTTATCCTCAAGTAATACTCAAAGTGTTCTGGACACTTTGGACACCAAACATCTTTTAATTAACCAATTTTTTGCAGTAAATACAAAGAGAGGTCATAAGAAATTTTTATATACTACATTATGATATCTGTTAAATATAAGTTTATGACATTTGAGCTTTGTAAATATGTTGCCTAGTGTTTACTTAAAAAAATATGGATATCCATGACTTAGGATGTTTCAACTCACAATTTTTCAATGGTGCAACAATGATACACATTCAATAGAAATTCTACTTTGAGTATCCACACAACCATCTGTTTTCCACTTTTAGTACCATATTCAGTAAATTACAAAAGATAGTCAATACTTTATTATAAAACAGGCTCTATGTTAGATGATTTTTCCAACTGAGGGCCAATGTAAGTGTTTGGGCCATGTTAAAAGTAGGCTAGGTTAAACTATGATGTTTGGTAGGTTAAGTATATTAAATGCATTTTTGACATGGTATTTTCATGGGTTTATTGGGACCTAATCCCATCATAAGTCAAGAAGCATCTGTACTTAATTATACCAGGAGTCTGTGTAACATATGAAATTAATGATTAAACCAATGTTTTAATAATGACTCAGTGAATTTGAATACCATATCTTTATCAGGATTTTAATCTTTTATAGTATTGTTTCTATGGGGAAATTAAATGCTATTTTTAGTGTTATTTAATTTCAACAAAAGGTGCTATGGAAAATTGATATTCACATGTAAAAGAATGATGTTGGGGCCTTACCTCACACCATATGCAAAAATTAACTCAAAAAGGAATAAAGACTCAAATGTAAAAGCTAAAACTTTTAAAAGAAAACTTAAGGATAAATCGTCATGACTTTAAATTTGTCAATGGTTTCCTCAGTATGTCAGTAAAAGAATGAATAATAAAACAAAGAAAAATTGGTGCATTTGAGTTCTCTACAGAAAAAGAACCAATAGGGGACATAGATGTATATGCAGAAAGAGACTGACTATGAAGGATTGACTCATACAGTTATGGAGGCTGGAGGCTGAAAAGTTCCATGATCTGACATTTATAAGCTGGAATCCTGGGAAAGCTGGTGGTGCAGTTCCAGTACATGCCCAAATACCTGACAACCAGTCAATCAGTAGTGTAAGTCCCAGTCCTAGTCCAGAGGCCTGAGAACTAAGTGCACTGATATTCAAGGGCAGGAGAAGCAAGGAGAGCAAATTTTCCTTTCCTTTGTCTTCTCGTTCTATTCTGGCCCTCAATAGATTGGAAGACTCCACCTATATTAGTGAGGGACAGCTTATTTACTCAAAAGTTAATCTTTTATGAAAACATTCTCACAGACACACCCAGAAATAATGCCAGCTATCTGGACATCCCTTATCCCACTGAAGCTGACAGATAAAAATAACCATCATAATTAATCTTTATCAAAATTAAAAATGTTTCTGCTTCAAAGACACTATCAGGAAAGTTAAAAGACAACCCACAGAGTGAAATAAAATATTAGAAAGTTATATATCCAATTAGGGACTTGTGTCTAGAATATATAAAGAACTTCAACAACTCATTCATAAAAAGACCACCGAATTTAAAAATAGGCAAAAGATTCAAATGGCATTTCTTCAAAGATATAGAAATCACCAATAATGCCATTAAAAAGGTTCAACATCATTTGTCCTCAGGAAAACACACATTAAAACCACAGTGAGATACCACTTTATACCCCTTAGGGTGGCTATAATAAAAAAGAGATGTAATAAGTAATATTGGCCAAAACATAGAGAAATCAGAACCTTCACAAACTGTTGATGGGGATTTGAAAAATGATGCAGTTATTTTGGAAAACATTCTGGCACTTCCTCAGAAAGTTAAACATAAATTTGTTATTTGATCCAGCAATTCCATTCCTAGCTATATACCTGAGTAATAAAGGCATATATATACACAAACACTTGTACACAAGTGCTCAAAGCAGCATTGTTTCTAATAGCCAAGAGGTAGAAACAACCCAAATGTTCATGAACTGACAAGCAGATAGACAAAATGTGAATGTGGTATATGCATAGAATAGAATGTTATTCAGGCATTAAAAGGAAGGAGATTCTGTCACACGCTACAGCATGAATGAATCTTGACAACTTCATGCTAAGTGAAAGAAGCCAGGCACAGAGGACCACATATTATGTTTCCATTTATATGAAGTGTTCAGAAAAGGCAAATCCACAGAGACATAACATAGATTAGTGGTTGCCTAGTGGTAGAGTAATGCTAGGGGAGGGGGCAGAGATGGATAAACTGGAGAACAATTCATGGGACATGGTTTTATTGGTGGCGGAGTGGTGATAAAAATGTTCAAATTGATTGTGTTGATGGCTTCACAGTTTACTCATTTACACATGTACATGAGTATATTTAGAGTACATGTGTAAAATTCATGGTACAGTTCTGTGAATGTATCAACAACTATTGAATTTGACACACGAACTCTAAATGAGTACATTTTTATGACAGCTTGATTGAGATATTTTAGATTCCATAAAATGGATTCACATGGGGTACATTTTATGGCATCTAAATACTGTTATAATTTAGATACCATAAAATACCCTAAATGAGTCTATTTTACAGTATCTATCTTAACCAAGCTGTTATAAAACTAATTTTATTTGTCTTATTTTGATTTATAATACTTTCTGGCAAGATAAGTCAGTATAAGTAAACGTTGGTCTATAGTGTTTTAAAAATGCTATAGCTTTGAGATGCTCACCTATATTTTTTGAAATTATTGTACATTGATTATGACATAGATCTTTTCAAAAGATGGATGTATGAAGAGGTTTGCAGTTTTTAGGTTATGGTGGATGTGAGTTTTGGTTTGAATACACTCATCTCATTATTAAGTTGTGATAAAGTGTCTTATTTATCACTGGTAGTCAAATATTTAGACTCTTATGTAATTAAGATATAAATTTTTACCTTAGAAATTGCTTATTTTCAGGAAAAGTTGTTACATGGGAACACACACACACACACACACACACACACACACACACACACACACACACATTAGATAAGATTGTTCAATGCAAAAAAATCTAGAAAGGAGAAACCACCCATGGGCCAGAATGAGATTCTGGAGGAGAACAACTCTTAAGTTTCCTGGGATTACCCATGAACATGAACAAATGAAAGTTTCCTGCCATCCTGGGTAATTCATATAAGTCTGCCACACCTGTGGTGTGATCATGTACTATTTCATATCTTAAGTTACAAATGCATCTACAATAAACCTTAAAAGACAAATATTACGTAGCAGTGTTGGTCACATAAGACCCACAATGTAGGGATTTTTAATGGAAACCTAAACTGAAAGTAGTCAGCTCTAGAAGCACAAAATCCAACACTCCCTTGATTTCCAGAAAAACGAAACATAAACCCCATACCAAGAATGACGATGAGGTGTCAACATGGTCCTGAACTTCAGAACTGGCTGTGGGCTAAGGGGGCGATACAATCAAACAACTACTTGAAAGACTGGAAGAAGCCTGCTGACCTGGTCTCTTGTATAATTTTACCAATGCAGCTTCTCAACATCACTCGGAATGAAAGCCCCAGTTGTGGCACATGGCCAGTTGCCCTGACTGGGCACCTCTGGAGGTGATACAAGATGAGTGACAGCAGAACACTTCACCAGCTTCTGGATAGTGTGAGCAAATGGGGCTACCTCAATCAAGAAAGAAATAATAAATAGTTTAAGGGAGCTCTGAGGCTCAATTTTAAACAATCTGGCACAGTTGTGAACTGCTGAGAAACAACAGCAGCAAACAGATAAGGCATCTGTGAAGATGAAGGAGCTCCCTTTGAACAAAGGCTTCTGGCTGAGTTAAATCTAAGTGGCCAACTCTCAGACATGGGTTTGGCAAATAGTGTTTGCAGCTATAAATCAAAGCTCTGGTTTTATGTGGACAAAGTGTGGGGAGAAACCCTTGTACTGGTCTTCTAAATTGTGCATGCGCACATCACTAGCATTGCCTTTTAACTAACAGGGAACAAACAGTAAATTCTGGGACTCTTTAAGCATTATTTTGATGCCTTTGATATTGCCCATAGGGTGTTAAATTAATGAGTTCTTCAGATGTATGAAAAAATAAAAATATTAAGAGAATTTGGGAGAGGACCAAGATAACATCTCTCCACCAGAAATTTGTATTAAATACTCTTTTGTAACTAGAGAGATTTTCTAATGAAAAAACAAATTGAGAAATCGGACACTTCTCTTTGAAATGAGACCTCTGAAAATTGATCTAAATATGATGAAAACTATTATTTGACCATTATAGATCAAAAAGAAAGAATATAATTTTCGGACTCAGGTTAGCATTTTGAAAGCAGAGTAAAACACATTTATATTCAAATTAAGTTCAAACATTTATTTGTTTTCATTTCTACGAAGATTTACATTGTATGAACTCTTATTAAAAAATTTCTTGAGCTAAGCAAAAAGTCAAGGTCAATGTAAAGAATAAGATGGATTACCTGTATAGGTTATAATGTCCTATATAAAAATAATTCTGCAATCACTTTTCAGCCTTCCTTTCCCACTTAGTAGCTGGCTTCTTCTTTGAGGCAAACACTTATCCAAGAATGACTGAATAAGTTAGAGGACAAATCCTTAAAAAGATCCACCTTGCTTGATGATTTTAGAGGAGTCTGTCCTATTTTCCTTGCTGTCTTGTTTACCTGACCTTCTCAGTTACTATATAAGAATGGATTTAATGAAGAGAGGTCTTTTATTCATCACTCTAGTGACAAGTTCTTTGTCAAGGGACAGGTCTTTCTCTTAGGGAGGAATACATAGGCAACTATCCAGAGAATTTGAAACTCAACTCTGCGATAGTCAAGATTTCCCAAGAGAAGTTTTTTTCCCCATATTATGGTAACTGTTTCTATGATGAATTTTGCAAAGGCAAAGTGGATAAAAGAATCACAGCACTTAATCATGCTTCAGGGGAAAAAAAGCAGTCTTTTCCCTTTTGATAATTATCTCAGTTTTCAAATTAATTTCACCAATGGGCAATTGGTCTCAGACAGAACTTTTAAATATAATTGGAGGAAAATTATAACTAGAAATGTAAAAATGCTCACTACTAGGGTTAGTTACGGCAAAAGATAACTTGTACAGCAATTTGAAAGATATGTTTTATTTCTGTCCAATGAATACATGTACATAATTTTAAAGACAAATGCACTATAGAAAGTAATATAAAGAAATATCAGTAACCCTGGTCCTGTATGTGGTTAGAAAAAAATTAGCTTTTAAAAATATACTCTCTTCTGCACTCGCAGGTGATTGCATTTTCTTGTCTTCCCAATATATCTACATTAAAAATTCTACAAAATTATTTCATTAGTCACTCCTCAGCCACATGACATCCATGACTACATTTCCTTTTTTTGGTAAAGCTTTTGAATTCCCTGCTGTTGATAATTGCCTTTGTTTAATTTTTGCTTCTGTTCTTTATGCCCTAGGGATTGTTTATCATTGCCAGAAATGTAACTCTCCCCTCAGTAGCATTCAATGTAACAGGTAATGCAGCCTTCGTGTGTGTGTGTGTGTGTGTGTGTGTGTGTGTGTGTGTGTGTATGTGTGTGTGTGTGTGTGTGCGTGCATTTGCTTTATGTTTTCTTAGAGATATAACTCCTGGATCCTTCAGTACATTTGTACCAATTGCTAGTGGCTATTTCTTTGGCTTACTACAAGTCATCATCACTAGATTACCCTTCTTTCTGCTGTGTTAGACTTCTTGTGTTCTAAAACTCAATGTTTCACTTTCTCGGTCTCCTCCCTTATTTCCATTAAGTACATCCTCCAGTAACTCCATGAGGTAGGGTGCCTAAAAGGTAAACTTTTTGAAGTATTGTTTGAAGATATTTGAACTTTACCTATGCACACCATCGATTGCAGTTTTCCCAGGTATACCATTCCATGTTGGAAATAATTTTTTTTATCTTGGAGACATTTATTTCCCACATTACCAATCATGGATTAGTATGCCATGATTATTAGTGGCTAAGTCTTATATCTGCTTAGGAAGATATAGCACTACTGAGTGACTATGGCATCCTACAGAGAACTTCAATCTTTGGTCATACATTAAGAGCTCTTGGTTTTGGAGCTCCACAAGCCCTCTTTGAAGTGATCTGTATGTTAGAGATAATTTTTTTCTCATAATTTTGAAGGTCTCCCATCACTATTTTCTAATTTCTACTGCTGTTTTGGGGATACTTCCTAAAGTCATTTTTATTCATGACTCTTTATAGTTACCCATTATTTTTCGTTGTGCGAGATTTTTGCTTTTCCTTTGCCTTAATATTGTGAAATTCCATGAAGACATGCTCTTTCAGGAAAATAATAACTTTTATTTTATTATTCTGAGCACTTAATTTGGAAATTTCTCTTATTGCACTCAGAAGGATTTTCTTGAGATTTTGATTTAATCATTCCCTCCCTTCTGCTTTCACTGTTCTGTCTTTCTGGTGCTTTTAATTAGTATACTGTTGCAAGTCCTGATCCTTTATTCCTTGTATTTTGCTCTCCTTTTTTTCCTTGTATTTTGTATCTCTGTGAGTTTTTCTTCTCTCTAAAATATTTATTAAATCGTGGTTTTCAACTCTTCTATTGAGTTTTGTTGTTTAAATGTTTGCATTCTATTTTTATCTTCCAAGAACTTTCTATTGCCTGAATAATCCTTTTAAAATAGCATCCCTTCCTGCATTAACTGTTTCTTCTCTTACATCTCTGAGAATATTCTAGTTCTAAAAAGACTTTTTTCTGCTTTATTTGCTATCTTGGTGTTCTCCTTTTTCTTTGTTTCAAATCAGTTTGTTCTTTTATGTTAGACTTTTCTAGTGATCACATTTAAAACAGACATAAAAATATTATATTTATGGGTATGCCTTGTTAACTGCTGAGCTTCTATATAGGGCAATTGGTGGTGGCCCCGCTATTTGGTTTCAGTCCTTCGTTTGTGTGTTTCTGTAGGTCCTTTCCCATGAGCAGATCAGTTTTCTTAGTTCGTTGCTTTAGAGACATAAAAATCCAGGTTGCTCATTTTCTGGAAGCTGAGTGATGAAGATTGCTGAATGTCTCAAGGTTCCATATGTCAAAGTTCATATAACTCCCCTGTTTGTACTATATCCCCTCATCTTTGCCCTCAGCTGTATCTCTTGTGAGCAACCTAAGATCCTTTCAGGTCAAATTCTCCAGAGTGAACTTCCAGGCTTTAGCTATATTGGGAAAGGGATAATTGCAGCAGTGAAGCTCAGTTTTCCCTTTAAAAATTTAACCAGTTCCTTCAACTTATCCTGTTTTCAGTCACTTTCCCTCCCCTTTTAGAAGGGGTTTTCTGCCATTTCCAGAGCATTTTGGAGGGCTTCAAGGTGAACATCAATTTGCTTCTCGTTAGCCTTCTCCTTTTTATAATTAGATTGTAGTTTCCTCTGAGATTGGAAGTCAGTTACTGCTCATAATCTATCTTCCAGTTTCTAGATTTTGTTTTTATCTCTTGTATGTTCTGTCCCTGTTCCTATTCTCCTTGTCTTCCTGGGTTCTTTCCTATGTCTTTTATATCAAATGTGATTTAAAAGGCAGTGGAGATAGACTGTGTGTTCAGTCATCTTGCTTAACTAGAGGCCCTGACATTTGGAAATAGCAGTGTACTTCTTGAAAACCCTAAGAATTGGGGAATTCTCTTGACTAGCGATGTGGAGAGAGTCTCATGCCTCCAAGTAACATAATTTTGCATTAAGTTAGAGATTAAAGCCATACCATGGACAAGATTTATTTTTAAAAAGATAATTTTCCCATCAAGGGACAAACATGAAGAATTATAAAGACTTTGAAACTATGGTCAGGGTGTGGAAAATTTCAAGGATAGAGAAGAAGAGGCTTTTTATTTTTATCCCACAATTTGTCTCAATATTCATATATCATGACAACCTCTTATTGTACAGTTGTTTTTATGAGTTTAAGAAGATTTTAATCATGTTTGATACAAAGTATCATGGGCATGGCTGGTACATAATGCAGTTAGTCATTATGTTACTTACCACTATGGGTTAACCTCAGAAAGTCTAAAAGACTCAAATTTGGCTATATTATAGAAAATACCTCAAAAATACCTTTCTGGGAGGAGTCTAAAAGCCAGTGAGATGGAAGTATTTCTATTGAAATTCGCTAGAAATATAAACAATGACAAAACTAGCCAGCTGTGTGATGCTGGTTGATGTTATTTCCTGTGCTCTGACTACATTATGGGGCGTGGCTGGAGGTAAGGGCTTTGCGGTCAGTGTAGCACACTGCAGCACCCAGCAGATCCATGGCCTCTAGGCCCTCATCTCGGACTCCTGTGTTCCCAATTTAGTTCCTCCACATATCCCCACACTCTATTCCTTCTGAACTCAGATCAAAACCTCGGATCAGGACCTTTCTTTCGGTTAGCGTCTATTAACAAGGTACTGGAGTTGACTTGTAAGCTGATCCCTATGGAGAAGGCTGGAAACCTGAAGAAGGTACCACGTTCAAAAAGAAATCATCCTCAGAAACAAAGATAATATGAAGCTAGTAAGATTTTAGAAAATTGGGAGCTGTAGACTGAGGCTCGTTGCTGTAAGAAAGTTTAATGTTTTCTTAGATTTTGTTTAATTTTCCAAAGATACAGCCAGTAGGATACTGAAAGTAAAACGTAAGGCTGTCGTGCAACCTCCAGGGATAGTGGAAAGGTGAGAACCTTCTGAGTCACAATTCACAGCCAGACTGGTAGATACACATTTCCCGTTAGAGTACATCAGGACAGTTGTACAGAGGGTCCTGGATTTGCAAACATAAGAAAATGGCAGTTAATGGACCAACAGGTCTAAGGAGACTCTCAATGGTCAAGATGAGGCATAAAAGTTTCTACTAAGTAGAGGATATATAAATGGATTCAACCGATTATCTGATCTAATTAAAATCAGCCATATTAAATTCTTTTAAACATAGAAAAGTAACTCTTCATACTGACCTTAAGCAACCCCAAAATCCACAAGTTCCATGAGAGTACACGCGAAGTAACAATAGCATTGATATTAGTATTCATAAGTATGGCTTCTTGCTAAACCCCCGACAGGGGACTTCAGCACTTTCTGTCACCGGGAAGTTTCCCTTTCTCTAAAAGCTGCTCAGGGTCTAGTCTTCCTGGATCTCCTGTTGTGCTTCTTTTTCTGTTTTGCATTTCTGTTTCTCATGGTTAATAATTAGGAAGTACTAGCTTTGCGCCAGATATTGTGATCAAAGCTTGACAGGCACCGTCTGGGTTAATCTTCATACGGAGCTTGTGACACAGGTGGCATTATTCTGCTTGGTGTATATATGGGAGAACAGAAAGTCTGGAGTTGTTCAGCAACTAACCCCTCCTCTGAAGTGGAGTGCAGCAGAACCTGGACTCACCAGTAGAGTTTCACTGAGGGCAAAGCCTGTGCTTTCTGTGACTAGGACACAGAGGCCTGTTGATGAAGGCCTCTCCTCATGGTCACCACTACAGGAGGAGATGGTCTTGGGGCTGCTCCCACTCATCCTCATCCAAGCACAGCCTTTTCTACTCCTGACTGGCCTGACGCATAGTCAGACTGCAGGACCCCTGAGACAACGATTCTTATGCCCTCAGGCACCAGGCTCCAAAGGTCTCCACTGAAAGGGCTCTTAATTTTCCTCTAATTCTTGCCTGTCTCCTTCCTATAAAAAGAAACAATGTGGCAGAAATGCTTTCTCTTTACTGCCTCAGTCCAAAATTAATGCTGTAGTGAAAACAGACATCTAGCTCATAAGATCAGAGAACAGCAAGACCCTGAAATTCCATTTCGGACCCAGCTGGGGTGTTTTTCCTTTCATAAGTGAAAACTCTCTCCACATGTATCTTTCCCGCAGCGGAAGTAATGGCAAACCCAGGGTGACAACCTGAACATTTAGATCCCATGGGACAAGTAAAACCACCAGGAGAAGGGGAATGAACTCTAAGGAACTAAATCTAAGTACTTTTTAAATGGATTTTTGATGAGTATTGGGGCAATTTTGGAGCAGTTTTATGGAGGAGTTGGGTACAAATATATTGCGCATTTTGAAAGGCAGAATATTTCTACAAGGAAACATTTTATTCTTGTAATATTGTATTTTTCAGGTGTTTCTAGAGTAAGTCTCTTTAGAAGGGTGATGAAAGGCCCCATATTTTAAAAAATAACAGTATTGTGGCAAGAACTTGGCCCTTCAAATCCAGTAAGACCCTGCCATGCTGGAACAGGGTCACAGCCACTCAGTGCCCGCAGCAGAGACTGGTGGCCAAGGACAGGCTGAGATCTGCTCTATCTGCTCCTGTGCTGGGGCCACGTTAGTTCTAAGATCATTTTGTATCTTTGGCTGAACACATAGGGGCTTCAGTCAAGTCTGAGTATTGGGAGGTAGGCAGGGAGAAACATTGTTTAAAAAGTAGCCACCGAAAACTTGAAATAAGGGTAAAAATGTAAGAGTCAAGATATTAAAGAGAAAGATGTGGCTGGGCATGGTGGCTCACGCCTGTAATCCCAGCACTTTGGGGGTTGAGGCTGGTGGATCACCTGAAGTCAGGAGTTTTTCAACAGCGAGGCCAACACGGAGAAACCCTGTCTCTACTAAAAATACAAAAATTAGCAGGTACCTGTAATCCCAGCTACGTGGGAGGCTGAGGCAGGAGAATCAGCCTTAGTTTGCAATGAGCCTAGATCGCGCCACTGCACTCTAGCCTGGGCGACAGAACGAGACTTCATCTCAAGAAAAAATAAAAATAAAGAGAAAGATGTGTTAAAATAATAAATACTTGTATGAGAATATCCAAGTAAAGAGAAATTGATGCACTTGAGCACAAAATGTGGTTGTCAGACAAAGAGGTAAGAAAGAAAGAGTTCAGGATGACTTTAACAGCTTTTATTATTTAACAGAAGAAAGAGTATCAATTTATCAGGAAAGATCAACCGTTTCCTGTGACGTAATTTTAAGTTCACAACTTCCTGTTACAATTATTTTATTGTATTCCTTTTTATTCCCAGTTGCTTTATTAAATCATGGAGCTCAAGAATTATGTCTACTTTCTTTTCATCTTCATATCCTTAATCATAAATGTAGTGTCCAGACTCTTCTGGACACTTTATTGATTAACAAGTGAATGAATAAATCACATAATAATAATCAGGCATAAATAACATGTTTTCTAATGTATTTAAAGACTTAATAGTCAACTGTACATCTGGGAAAGTATTATATTATTTTGTGAGACACAAAATAATATAATCCAGGCTAAAGTTTTTAGATGCTCTGACTAATTATAAGGACAGAGCTTAGAAATAGGGGAAATCGTTATTAGTAAAGTCATCAGAAATCTTGATTTTCTTCAGGAGGTTGTTTATCCAAGACTTGGATGGTCAGTAATTGAAGATGGAAATTATAAGTGATACTTAAAGTATAGACAGCTCTTCTCCGTTTTTGACTGGAAAAATGATCCATATAACTTAGAGTCTAAGCACATAGGAATCAAGGGTGACTGTAACCCCACCACTTTGGGAGGCTGAGGCGGGTGGATCATTTGAGGTCAGGAGTTCGAGACCAGCCTGGACAACATGGTAAAACCCTGTCTCTGCTAAAAATACAAAAATTAGCTGGGCGTGGTGATGCATTCTTTTACCTCCAGCTAATCGGGAAGCTGAGGCACAAGAATTGCTTGAACCTGGGAGGATGAGGTGGCAGTGAGCCAAGATCACACCACCGTGCTCCAGCCTGGTCAACAGAGTGAGACTTTGTCTCAAAAAAAAAAAAAAAAAAAAAAAATGGTGACATTTTTGTTATTTTTAAAAAACCTTAAAATTTCAAAATCTTCAAAATCAAATTTTTGCCCACATGGAAGACCATACCAAATTGGTTTTACTACCAGCGGATATTTGAAGGTAGGATCAAACCCGAATATTGTACAGTAATTTTAGTTCTGTTTAAATATTGATGAAAGCCTTGGAGTTCTGCAACACAAAATAAATAACTAGTTTTAGTAGATTCAAAGAAGAGGTCAAGATTATAGACTTTGGAATCAGGTAACTTGAGTTTAAGGCCTTGCTTCACATAGTTTCTACCAGTCCTGTGACCTTGAGCTAGTTAGGGACAGCAATACCTACTCCAGCAGGCTGACATGAGGGTAAACAGAATAACATGCTCAGCCCTTAGCATGAAGGAAGGCATATAGTGGGTATTCCAAATGTAGTCACTGTTATTTCTCTGTAAAAAATAAAAATAACAAAGAAAATGGTTAGAGAAAAATGTTGAGCCTGCCTGGCCCTGAAGGGTCAAGGTTATATTGTTAAAAATGCAAATAATTTTGCATTTTAATTGTAGAATATGTTTTTAAAGTGCAATTCATATATTAATAGATAATAGTAACATTGATAATAAATAATCCAAATAATAGTTTTGGTTTTCAAATAAGTAATGTATTAATTGAACTGTTCTCGCTGAGGACATCTTACCTGCATAACAGAATGTGTGTGTTTCCTGTCGGCTCTTGTCTGGGAGCAGAGATCCAGTTGCCCAAAAGCTATACCATATTACTTAGGTGTGGATTAAAAAGCTAAAGGAATAAGGAATGTCCTGGCTTGATGACATTTAAAATGTGTATTTGCTGTTTCAAAAGGCCATTACTGTCCATTGCTTCTCAAAGTGATGTGACAGAAATATAAAAGAGCGTCCAGAGCATGCCTGATGTAACACCCTGATTAATAGGTGTGGCTTTTCTTTCGTGTTAAGGCCAAAACGTTTTCTATGGACTATACGTCTCTGAAATGATGGTGCAAGGCTTCTGGAGAGTGATTCCATACACAGTAACACTGCTTTTGCTTTACTGGTGCTCAGACAGGTTTGTAAGACTTGGAGAGGTGGTAAGTCCAGGACCCACAGTGCTAGCCTGCACTCCAGGTGGGTCAGAACACTGAGGAAGGCTGGTTTGTGGCTTTCCTCTATGCTGCAGACAGTGGGTACCTAGTCATCAGCTCCTTGCTTTGACTTCTTTTATAGTTCTTCATGCATCCTATTTAGGGAAGACACTGTTCACAAACAGACTCACTCTGGTCCTTGAGATAGAAGAAACCAGGATAGAGAGCATAGGAGGAAGGGAGTCAAGGGCTGGGAAGAGCAGAGGCTGAGATAGATCTGGAGAAGATGTTGATGACTGCTTAGCAATGAACTGCTTTGATAAGGTATTGTTTGTTTGAAATTCTAGGCAAATCATCACTAAATTTTACTGGTTCTATTTGTCCATTTTACAACCCTATTTTGGTACACACTGAGCTAGTGTGTCATTCATTGTTCAATCAATCAGAAGAAAAGAACCACTTTATCAAGGGCTTTGTTGCTAGGGTGTGGTCTAATGCAACTGTGGAACTGGTTAAACAGTCTTTATGAGGCCATTGCCCTCACATCAGATGCTGGAGCTTGCAGCCTACAGGCTTGGGAGTCAGGAAGGATACCGTGACTGAAATGGAGCTCACTTGATCACATACACAAGGCTCTGCACTGACGTGGCAAGATTTTATAAAATAATTGACATCCATGTGGCTCAGAATATATTTATATTTTCAGGTTATCAGCACAATTTAATTTTTTTAATTAAACAAATTTAAACTACTAAGAGTTAGCCTGAAATCCTTAGAGACTTGAACCTCCACTTTAAGAAACCCCAAGTTAAGGAACATTGTTATAAATGGAAAAAGAGTCAAACAGACAGGATTCAAATCCTGTCTCTTCTACTTGTTAGTTGTAATCTGACACTTTCTTAAAATCTCTACATCTCTGTTTCCTCATAAAAAATAGATAGTAAATGCATTGGTTGGAAAAATTCAATGACAAATTCACTAATTTAGTAAATACTTATTGAGAATTTACAATGCGCCAAGACTGCTTCTAGGCCATGGACATATAACAAGAAACAAAAGGTGTAAATGTCCAGCAAAAGAAGACAAAATATTGTGTGTGTGTGTGTGTGTGTGTGTGTGTGTGTGTGTGTGTGCATGTGTGTGTGTCCATACATGTACATAATGTCAGGTGGTGATATGGACTAGAGAGGAAAAAAGCATAAAGCAGAACCAGGAGACAGGATGAATGGCAAGGCAGTATTTTATAAATGGCAGGTAAAAAGGCTGTGTCAGCTATCAATGGCTGAATAAAAAATTACCCCCAAAATTATAAGGTTAGAGCAATCCATATTAATTATCTCAGAGTTCCTGTGGATCAAGAATCTGGGCAATGTTTAGCTTCAGGATATCTCATAACGTTTCAATCAAAGAGTTGGCAAGGGCTGAGGTCTTATCTGAAGACCTGACTGGGGAAAGATCCATTTACAAACTCCCTTATGTGGTCCTTGACTAGATTTGAATCCTGTTAGACTGAGGGCTTCAGGCCTGCACTGACTGTTGGCTGGAGGCTGCACTCTGCTTCTTGCCAGTTGGATCTCCCCAACATGGCAGTTTGTCTCATCAAAGCTTGCAAGAGAGACACCCTGCCACTGAGGCAGAAGTAACAATCTTTTTAACCTAATCATTTATGTGACATCCCCCAATGTTGCTATCTGCTTTTGGATAAAAGCAAATTATTCCAGGAGAGGGAATTACGAATACCAAGAAGTGTGACTCTGTAGATGCAATCCTAGAGGCTGCTTGCTACAGAGGGCCTCCCTATAGAGAAGATACTTACTTCTCTCTTATATGAATATTGAATTAATTGGAAGAGTAAGATTTATGTACAACTCAGGAAGAGTAAGTGCAAAGAATTGGAAGTGAGAGTGCCCTCGATGTGTCCAAAGGTCAGGATGGAAACCAGAGTTGCTGAAGAAGCAGGGGGCAGGCAGAGGGTAAAAGAAGTTCAAGAAGTTAGAGAGGCTGATTCATGAAGGTCTTGAAGGTCATGGGAAAATATTTGGATGAGATTCTTAATATATTTTGAATGAGGTGAGAAGTCATTAAGAGACCCGAAGAAGTGGAGTCACAGAGTGGATTTGTCTCTGAACAGGGTCTGACTGGTGTGGGGATGGTGGTGAGGAAATAAAAGTAATATAAGGGGCACCCAGTGACAGACTGAGGCAATGGTCCTGGTGAGTGATGAGGGTTGTTTGCAGGATGGTGGTAGCAATCACTGAAACATAGAAAGCATTCAATCAATGTCAGTCATAATATTATCATTGCCTTTGCTTCTCAGATCCACGAATTTCAAATAATTATACATGTGAGTATTGCCTAAGTAATTTGTTTAAAATACACATATGTTTCAAATACACATACACTCTCCCTCTGGGGCAGTGACTTAGTATGTTTTGAGGGCAGGGTGGTATAGCATAAATCTCCATTTTAACGACGTAATTGATTATTCTGATGTGAGTCGCTCATAGCTACATGACAATAAATATTACCTTTCTTATTGTTATTTTTTATAAAACACAAAGTAAATGTGATATGAGGAATCCCCCCAACTACCACATACACACTCACACAAACATTGCTTTCCCTGAATTCATTCTTTAGTGAAGACTTGCATGCTCTCGAGGACATGGGTGATTCTGCTGTGAAGAATATAGGAACAGGGCAACAGAACAGAGGACTGTCCCAAAGCCATTGCTATCCTCAAGTTCCCATGAGGAGAGAGCAGAGTGGTGGGGATATGTTTCTTTTTCTTTTAAACCTAATTTCTCCAGGTAACTCACTGAAGTCAGGCCCATAGATAGATGTGTCTCTGTTTTAACCGAACTTCAGGGTGTCTTAAAAAGAAAGATGTTGCATAAACTATCAGTACAGGGATTGGAAACTACAGTTATGTTTCTCTCATGCAATCTTGACAGTGGTGACAGATTGTGTTTGACATGTCATTAATGACACAAGAGTTAGAAAAATGACTTAGTTTTGTGATAAACTAAGCATGCTGCTTGGATAACTCATTTCTACGGATACAGTGTAAAACCATCTTCAGTAAAGTCAGTGATCTTTGTGTATGACTGTGTGTGTGTTCACGTGTGTGTGTGTTTCAGGGCAGCTCTGATTATTGAAATGATAGTACCTCACCTAGTTCAAGGACACATGATCTTTAGAAATCATGAGATTAGGCTGGGCGCAGTAGCTCATGCCTATAATCCCAGCACTTTGGGGGTCTGAGGCCGGCAGATCACCTGAGGTCAGGAGTTCCAGACCAGCCTGACCAACATGGAGAAACCCTGTCTTTACTAAAAATACAAAATTAGCTGAGTGTGGTGGTGCATACCTATAATCCCAGCTACTTGGGAGGCTGAGGCAGGAGAATCACTTAAATTCGGGAGGTGAGCCAAGATCGTGCCATTGCACTCCAGCCTGGGCAACAAAAGTCAAATTCCATCTCAAAAAAAAAAAAAAAAGAATCATTAAATTAGACAGCATGTCTCCTTTTTTCTTAGTTCACCCTCATTTCATATGTTATATTTACATTTTCCTCTGTAATTAAAAATATTATGGATAGGAAGTGTTTTTTACCTATTCCAGAAACCATGCCCCATTCCTTAATCAATATTAACTCTTATGTATCTTTCTAGAAATTTTCCATTTATATGCCCAGATCCTTCTGTTTACCCAAATGAAACCATGCTTAACATACTGTTCTATGCCATGCAATTTTCTCTATATATTAGCTTTTTCATTAAACAATTAAATTCATTTTTAATTTGAATAATATATTATAAAAAGATTCAAACATCACAAAAGAGAAGACAGTGTAAAGCAAGTCTTCCTCCTAACCAGTTACCGTGAACCTCTCAGTTACTCTCCCCAGAAAAACCCCTTTTGATTCATTTCTTGTGTATCCTTCTAGAGATGGTCTAAGCATATACATGCATAGAGATGCATGTATCTATGTCTTCCTTTGTGGTGCTATATAGTGAAAATCACTTTAGTACTTCTGGGCATATAGATAGGAGACAATTTATTCCTTTTTAAATTATATACTTTAAGTTCTGGGGTACATGCACAGATCTTGCAGGGTCTTTACATAGGTATACACATGCCAAGATGATTTGCTGCCTCCATCCCCCTGTCATCCACATTAGGTATTTCTCCTAATATTATCTCTCCCCAATCTCCCCACCTCCTGCTATCCTCACCCCTCAACAGATCCCAGTGTGTGATGTTCTCCTGTCTGTGTCCACGTGTTCTCATTGTTCAGCATCCACCTGTGAGTGAGAACATGAGGTATTTGGTTTTCTGTTTTTGTGTCAGTTCGCTGAGAATGATGGTTTCCAGATTCATCCATGTCCCTGCAAAGGATATTAACTCATCCTTATTTAAGGTTGCATAGTATTCCATGGTGTATATTTGCCACATTTTCTTTATCCAGTCTATCATTGATAGGCATTTGGGTTGGTTCCAGGTCTTTGATATTGTAAACAGTGCCACAATGAACATACGTGTGCATGTGTCTTTATAATAGAACAATTTATAATCCTTTGGGTATATACCCAGTAATGGGATTGCTGGGTCAAATGGTATTTCTGTTTCTAGATCTTGAGGAATTGCCACACTGTCTTTCACAATGGTTGAACTAATTTACACTCCCAACAGTGTAGAAGCATTCCTATTTCTCCACATCCTCTCCAGCATCTGTTGTCTTCAGATTTTTTAATGATCACCATTCTAACTGGTGTGAGATGGCATCTCAATGTGGTTTTGATTTGCATTTCTCTAATGACCCGTGATGATGAGCATTTTTTCATATGTTTGTTGGCTGCATAAATGTTTTCCTTTGAAAAGTGTCTGTTGATATCCTTCACCAACTTTTTGAAGGGGTTGTTTTTTTCTTGTAATTTTTTTGTAGTTCTTTGTGGATTCTGGATATTAGCCCTTTGTCAGATGGGTAGCTTAAAGATTCTTTTTCCCATTCTGTTGGTTGCCAGTTCACTCTAACAATTGTTTCTTTTGCTGTGCAGAAGCTCTTAAGTTTAATTAGATCCTGTTTGTCTATATTGGCTTTTGTTGCCATCACTTTCAGTGTTTTAGTTATGAAGTTCTTGCCTATGCCAATGTCCTGAATGGTTTTGCCTATGTTTTCTTCTAGGGTTTGTATGCTTTTAGGTCTTATGTTTAAATCTTTAATCCATCTTGAGTTAATTTTTGTATAAGGTGGAAGGAGGGGCCCAGTTGCAGCATTTTACACATGGCTAGCCAGTTTTCCTAACAGTTTATTAAACAGGGAATCCTTTCTCCATTCTTGTTTTTGTCAGGTTTGTCAATGATCAGATGGTTGTAGATGTGTGGCATTACTTCCGAGTCCTCTGTTCTGTTCCATTGGTCTATATCTTTGTTTTGATACCAGTACCATGCTGTTTTGATTACTGTAGCCTTGCAGTATAGTTTGAAGTCAGGTAGCTTGATGCCTCCACCTTTGTTCTTTTTGCTTAGGATTTTCTTGGCTATGTGGGCTCTTTTTTGGTTCCATATGAAGTTTAAGTTGTTTTTTTCCAGTTTTGTGAAGAAGGTCAATGGTTGCTTGATGAGAATAGCATTGAATCTATAAATTACTTTGGGCAGTGTGGCCATTTTCACAATATTGATTGTTTTTAACCCTCATCATGGAATGTTTTTCCATCCGTTTGTGTCCCCTCTTATTTCCTTGAGCAGTGGTTTGTAGTTCTCTTTGAAGAGGTACTTCACATCCATTGTTAGTTGTATTCCTAGGTATTTTATTCTCTTTGTAGCAATTGTGAATGGGAGTTTGCTCAGGATTTGGCTATTTGTCTGTTATTGGTGTATAGGAATGCTTGTGATTTTTGCACAATGATTTTGTATCCTGAGACTTTGCTGAAGTTGCTTATCATCTTAAGGAGATTTTGAGCTGAGACGATGGGGTCTTCTAAATATACAATCGTGTCATTGTATATTTAGACGTGTCTCTGCTAGTAGAGACAATTTGACTTCCTCTTTTCCTAAATGAATACCCTTTATTTCTTTTCCTTACTGATTGCTCTGGCCAGAACTTTCAATACTATGTTGAATGGGAATGGTGAGAGAGGGGACCCTTGTCTAGTGCCAGTTTTCAAAGGGAATGCTTCCAGTTTTTGCCAATTCAGTATGATATTGGCCTGTGGATTTGTCATAAATAGCTTTTATTATTTTGAGATACATTCCATGGATACCTAATTTATTGAGAGTTTTTAGCCTAAAGGGATGTTGAATTTTGTCAAAGGTATTCTCTGCATCTATTGAGATAATCATGTGGCTTTTGTCTTTAATTCTGTTTATGTGATGGATTATGTTTATAGATTTGCATATGTTGAACCAGCCTTGCATCACTGGGGTGAAGCCTACTTGATCATGATGGGTAGGCTTTTTGATGTGCTGCTACATTTGATTTGCCAGCATTTTATTGAAGATTTTTGCATCCATGTTCATCATGGATATTGGCCGGAAATTTTCTTTTTAAGTTGTGTCTCTGCCAGGTTTTGATATCAAGATGATGTAGGTCTCATAAAATGAGTTAGGGAGTATTCCCTCTTTTTATAATATTTGGAATAATTTTAGAAAAAAATGGTACCAGCTCCTCCTTGTATGTTTGGTAGAATTCAGCTGTGAACCCATCTGGACCTGAGCTTTTTTTGGTTGGTAGGCTATTAATTGCTGCCTCAACTTCAGACCTTGTAATTGGTCTATTCAGGGATTCAGCTTCTTCCTGGTTTAGTCTTGGGAGGGTGTAAGTGTCCAGGAATTTATCCATTTCTTCTAGATTTACTTGTTCATGTGCATAGAGGTGTTTGTCATAATCTCTGATGGTAGTTTGTATTTCTGTGGAATCAGTGGTGATATCCCCTTTATCATTTTTTATTGCATCTATTCAATTCTTATCTCTTTTCTTATTAGTCTGGCTAGCGGTCTATCTATTTTGTTGATCTTTTCAAATAACCAGTTCCTGAATTCACTGATTTTTTTGAAGAGATTTTTGTGTCTCTGTCTCCTTCAGTTGTGCTCTGATCTTAGTTATTTCTTGTCTTCTGCTACGTTTTGAATTTGTTTGATCTTGCTCCTCTAGTTTTGTTAAATGTGATGATAGGGTGTCAATTTTAGATCTTTCCTCTCTTCTCAGATGGGCATTTAGTGATATAAATTTCCCTCTAGACACTGCTTTAAATGTGTTCCAGAGATTCTGGTACATTGTGTCTTCGTTCTCATTGGTTTTGAAGAACATCTTTATTTCTGCCTTCATTTCGTTATTTATCCAGTAATCAACTGGGAGCAGGTTGTTCAGTTGCCATGTAGTTGTGTGGTTTTTAGTGAGTTTCTTAATCCTGAGTTCTAATTTGACTGCACCATGGCCTGAGAGACTGGTAGTTATAATTTCCGGTTTTTTGCCTTTACTGAGGAGTGATTTACTTCCAATTATGTAGTCGATTTTAGAGTAGGTGCAATATGGTGCTGAGAAGAATGTATATTCCGTGGATTTGGAGTGGAGAGTTCTGTAGATGACTATTGGTCCACTTGGTCCAGATCTGCATTCAAGTCCTGGATATCCTTGTTAATTTTTTGTCTCATTGATTTGTCTAATATTGACAGTGGAGTATTAAAGTCTCCCAGTATTATTGTGTGGGAGTCTAAGTCTCTTTGTAGGTCATTAAGAAGTTGCTTTATGTATCTGGGTGCTCCTGTATTGGATGCATATATATTTAGGATAGTTAGCTCTTCTTGTTGCATTGACCCCTTTACCATTATGTAATGCCCTTCTTTATCACCTTTGATCTTTGTTGGTTTAAAGTTTGTTTTATCAGAGACTAGGATTACAACACCTCCTTTTTTTTGCTCTCCATTTGCTTGGTAAATCTTCCTCCATCCCTTTATTTTGAGTCTATGTATGTCTTTGCATGTGAGAAGGTCTCCTGAATACAGCACACTGATGGGTCTTTACTTTCTATCCAATTTGCCAGTCCGTGTCTTGATTGAGGAAGTTAACCTGTTTACATTTAAGGTTAATATTGTTATGTGTGAATCTGACCCTGCCATTTTTATACTAGCTGGTTGGTTTACCCATTAGTTGATGCAGTTTCTTTGTTGTGTCAACAGTCTTTACTGTTTGGTATATTTCTTCAGTGGTTGGTACTGGTTGTTCCTTTCCATGTTTAGTGCTTCCTTCAGGACCTCTTGTAAGGCAGGCCTGATGGTGATGAAGTCTCTCAGCAATTGCTTGTCCGTAAAGGGTTTTATTTCTTCTTCACTTATGAAGCTTAGTTTGGCTGGATATGAAATTCTGGGTTGAAAGTTCTTTTCTTTAAGGATATTGAATATTGACCCCCAGTCTCTTCTGGCTTGCAGAGTTTCTGCTGAGAGATCTTCTGTGAGTCTGATGGGCTTCGCTATGTGGGTAACCTGACTTTTCTCTCTGGCTTCCCTTAGCATTTTTGCCTTCATTTCAACCCTGGTGAATCTGATGATTATGTGTCTTGGGGTTGCTCTTCTTGAAGAATATCTTTGTGGCTTACTCTGTATTCCTGAATTTGAATGTTGGCTTGCCTTGCTAAGTTGGGGAAGTTCTTCTGGGTAATATTGTTGAGTGTTTTACAGCTTGGATTCATTTTCCCCATCACATTCATGTATACCTATCAAACATAGATTAGGCCTTTTCACACAATCCCATATTTCCCTGAGGCTTTGTTCATTTCTTTTCACTCTTTTTTCTCTAATCTTGCCTTCTTGTTTTGTTTCATTGAGTTGATCTTCGATCTCTGTTTTCCTTTCTTCTGCTTGATTGATTCAGCTATTGAAACTTGTATATGCTTCCCTAAGTTCTCGTGCTGTGTTTCTCAGCTCCATCAACTTTGTTTCAGCTCCATCAACATCATTTATGTTCTTCTCTAAGCTGGTTATTCTAGTTAGTGTTTCATCTAACCTTTTTTTCAAGGTTCTTAGTTTCTTTGCATTGGGTTAAAACACCTTCAGAAGGTGTTATTACCCACCTTCTGAAGCCTGCTTCTGTCAGTTCTTCAAACTCATTTTCCATCCACCTTGAGCCAAATTATTCTTTTTTATTTTATTTTATTTTTTATGGCATTTTAGGTTTTGGGGCACATGTGAAGAACATGCAAGATTGTCGCATAGGTACACACATGGCAGTGTGATTTGCTGTCTTATTCCCCATCATCTATATCTGGCATTTCTCCCCATGCTATCTCTCCCCAACTCCCCACCTCCCACTGTCCCTCCCCTATTTCTCCCCGACAGACCCCAGTGTGTGATGCTCCCCTCCCTGTGTCCATGTGTTCTCATTGTTCAACACCCGCTATAAGGGAGAACATGTGGTGTTTGATTTTCTGTTCTTGTGTCAGTTTGCTGAGAATGATGGTTTCCAGGTTCATCCATGTCCCTACAAAGAACACGAACTCATCGTTTTTGATGGCTGCATAATATCCCATGGTGTATATGTGCCACATTTTTCCTGTCCAGTCTATCATTGATGGGCATTTGGGTTGGTTCCAGGTCTTTGCTATTGTAAACTGTGCTGCAATGAACATTCGTGTGCATGTGTCATTATAGTAGAACCATTTATAATCCTTTGGCTATATACCAAGTAATGGGATTCCTGGGTCAAATTATTCTTAAGCAAATATGAGGCACCTCTCTGTCTGCTCTAAAAGAGAAATACTGACTGTGGGGTTAGGAAAACTGAAGATCAAACAAAAAATCAAGCATGTGAGCTCCCTAGACAGATGCAAGATGGGGAGGAAAGTTTTTCATTTAGAAGAAGCTTGGCTTGAAGAAATAGAACTGAAGGAGCTTTCTATGACCTTAGCCTGGATGAGAAACAAATTAAGATGCAGAAAACATTCTGACATTGAGATTCTAGAACAAAAATAGAACTGGCATCCATCCAGTAACTGGATACAAAGGTCTGATCTCCTAAGCTGGCTCCATCTGATTTTGCCTGTCATTACTATTGATATGTTTTTGGTCCCCAAACAGCTGGATGGCAGTTTTTCTAAATGTAATAAAAACTTGACCAATCTTAACTGAAATAAAAACAATTTTATTATCACTTGTAAGACTTTTAGCGAAAAGAAATAAATGGAGGGTCTTACTGTCGACATTGCTACAAGATGTCAAGGTGAAGGTAACAGGAGTGTGATGCTGCTACTCTCCAATCCCCAGTTCTAAGATTGCTAATCTCAGTGGGAAGTATTCTTTGGAGCCATCCATCCCTTTTCTTATTGTTCTTTCCTATTGTCTGTCATCAGAAATGACAAACATAGTGATACGAATGGGATACAGGGAAACACTGGATAGAAGAAGGTGGTTCCCTGACGACGACCCCACCCTCAGGCTTGGGAACCTGTGACCCTAAATGGGAACAAGTATTTCTGTTTTCACACCCAAAAGTTGCCTTTTGGCCTACCACACCCCCATCCCGTACCCATATAAACACAAAACCCTGGCTCCATCACCAGATGAACAGAAGAGCAGAAGAGCAGGAGAATAGCAAGGCACAGATGGAGAGAAGAGAAGGAGAGTCTAAATGTCAAGAGGAGTTCAGCTGGGCGTGGATGGAGAGGAAACCAGCTGCTGGATGGCTGAACTCCAGGGGAAGATCATATTCCCTCTCTGTCCCATTTCCAGCTTCCCATCCATCCCACTGAGAGCCACCTCCATCACTCAGTAAAACCTCTGTATTCACTATCTTTCAATTCCGTGTGTGACCTGATTCTTCCTGGATGTCAGATGCCAGACAAGAACTCAGGTATCAAGAGGGCACTGAGCTGATTAACACTTAAGCTGTCTACAGAGCTAAAAGCACTGTAGCATGCCCACTGGGGCTTTGGGATTTGCAGGCACCCACCCCTAGATGCTACTGTGGGGCTGGAGCCAAAAGTGCTTGCCCTAGTTCCCACACCTGCCCATCTGTGTGCTCCGCTTCCTGTAAGGGATCTGAGCAGCAGCAGTAGCTGAGCAGATGAGCCATCCTGAAAGGGGGGTCTGGGAACTCTTCCATTTCAATAGAGCCTTGAGTTCTTATTAATATACATTAGCAAATACATTCTGTTGGAGAAGCTGATGTCCCAACAGAATACTATAAATGTCTTGAAATCTGAGAACTTATTTTCCAATTACAATGAGTTTCCTTGTAATTGTAGGTAACAGTCACCAGAAAATAGGATTTGAAGATAATCAAGAGAAGTCCTTGCTGGAGGTGTGAGTTCTAATCGACTCCTGGATCACAAAATTTTCCACCAAGATTTTCTAAAGGGGCTATTGACTTCGTTTCCTAATGTCTCA